>OZ014521.1:584746849-585466849 GCA_963966055.1 Lathyrus aphaca
CAAATAGTCCCCAATTAAATATGACTTTTTTGACCGAAACTAGTGTATAATATACTATGATTTTTGACTGAAACTTGCATTTCGAAAAGTTTCATAGAATCTAATTTTCCGATGATTTTTGCATGGACTTCCATCATTACCTTCCCTCGTAAATTATATAAATGATATGTGAAGTTTCCTATCATTTCGATCAGTCCCCGATTTAATTTTATTTTTGACCGAAACTAGTATAAACTTGTGTATAATATATTATGATTTTTTGGCCGAAACATGGATTTCGAAAAGTTTCATTGAATCTAGTTTTCATATGATTTTTTTGCATGGACTACCATCATAACCTTCCCTCTTAACATATATGAATGATCTGAAATGTCTCGTATCATTTCAAATAGTCCCCAATTAAATTTTTTTTTGACCGAAATTAGTGAATAATATACTATGATTTTTGACCGAAACTTGCATTTCGAAAAGTTTCATAGAATCTAATTTTCCGATGATTTTTTGCATGGACTTCCATCATAACATTCCCTCGTAAAATATATAAATGATATATGAAGTTTCGTATCATTTCGATCAGTCCCCGATTTAATTTTATTTTTGATCGAAACTAGTATAAACTTGTGTATAATATATTATGATTGTTTGGCC
The DNA here is from genome assembly GCA_963966055.1 of Lathyrus aphaca. Classification (NCBI taxonomy): domain Eukaryota; kingdom Viridiplantae; phylum Streptophyta; class Magnoliopsida; order Fabales; family Fabaceae; genus Lathyrus; species Lathyrus aphaca. Next base: position 584,747,498 of record OZ014521.1, read on the forward strand.
AAAACATGCATTTCGAAAAGTGTCATAGAATCTAGTTTTCAGATGTTTTTTTGCATGGACATCCATCATAACATTCCCTCTTAACATATATAAATGATCTGAAATGTCTCGTATCATTTCAAATAGTCCCCAATTAAATTTGACTATTTTGAACGAAACTAGTGTATAATATACTATGATTTTTGACTGAAACTTGCATTTCGAAAAGTTTCATAGAATCTAATTTTCCGATATTTTTTGCATGGACTTCCATCATTACCTTCCCTCGTAAAATATATAAATGATACGTGAAGTTTCGTATCATTTCGATCAGTCCCCGATTTAATTTTATTTTTGACCGAAACTAGTATAAACTTGTGTATAATATATTATGATTTTTTGGCTGAAACTTGCATTTCGAAAAGTTTCATAGAATCTAGTTTTCAGATGATTTTTTTTGCATGGACTACCATCATAACCTTCCCTCTTAACATATATATCTGAAACGTCTCGTATCATTTCAAATAGTCCCCAAGTAAATTTGACTTTTTTGACCGAAACTAGTGTATAATATACTATGATTTTTGACCGAAACTTGCATTTCAAAAAGTTTCATAGAATCTTATTTTCCGATGATTTTTTGCATGGACTTCCATCATAACCTTCCCTCGTAAAATATATAAATGTATGTGAAGTTTCGTATCATTTCGATCAGTCCTCGATTTAATTTTATTTTTGACCGAAACTAGTATAAGCTTGTGTATACTATATTATGATTTTTTTGACCGAAACATGGATTTCATACAGTTTCATTGAATCTAGTTTTCATATGATTTTTTTGCATGGACTACCATCATAACCTTCCCTCTTAACATTTATGAATGATCTGAAATGTCTCGTATCATTTCAAATAGTCCCCAATTAAATTTGACTTTTTTGACCGAAACTAGTGTATAATATACTATGATTTTTGACCGAAACTTGCATTTCGAAAAGTTTCATAGAATCTAATTTTCCGATGATTTTTTGCATGGACTTCCATCATAACCTTCCCTCGTAAAATATATAAATGATATATGAAGTTTCGTATCATTTCGATCAGTCCCCGATTTAATTTTATTTTTGATCGAAACTAGTATAAACTTGTGTATAATATATTATGATTGTTTGGCCGAAACATGCATTTCGAAAAGTGTCATAGAATCTAGTTTTCAGATGTTTTTTTGCATGGACTTCCATCATAACATTCCCTCTTAACATATACAAATGATCTGAAATGTCTCGTATCATTTACAATAGTCCCCAATTAAATTTGACTATTTTGAACGAAACTAGTGTATAATATACTATGATTTTTGACTGAAACTTGCATTTCGAAAAGTTTCATAGAATCTAATTTTCCGATATTTTTTGCATGGACTTCCATCATTACCTTCCCTCGTAAAATATATAAATGATACGTGAAGTTTCGTATCATTTCGATCAGTCCCCGATTTAATTTTATTTTTGACCGAAACTAGTATAAACTTGTGTATAATATATTATGATTTTTTGGCTGAAACTTGCATTTCGAAAAGTTTCATAGAATCTAGTTTTCAGATGATTTTTTTTGCATGGACTACCATCATAACCTTCCCTCTTAACATATATATCTGAAACGTCTCGTATCATTTCAAATAGTCCCCAAGTAAATTTGACTTTTTTGACCGAAACTAGTGTATAATATACTATGATTTTTGACCGAAACTTGCATTTCAAAAAGTTTCATAGAATCTTATTTTCCGATGATTTTTTGCATGGACTTCCATCATAACCTTCCCTCGTAAAATATATAAATGATATGTGAAGTTTCATATCATTTCGATCAGTCCTCGATTTAATTTTATTTTTGACCGAAACTAGTATAAGCTTGTGTATACTATATTATGATTTTTTTGACCGAAACATGGATTTCATACAGTTTCATTGAATCTAGTTTTCATATGATTTTTTTGCATGGACTACCATCATAACCTCCCCTCTTAACATTTATGAATGATCTGAAATGTCTCGTATCATTTCAAATAGTCCCCAATTAAATTTGACTTTTTTGACCGAAACTAGTGTATAATATACTATGATTTTTGACCGAAACTTGCATTTCGAAAAGTTTCATAGAATCTAATTTTCCGATGATTTTTTGCATGGACTTCCATCATAACCTTCCCTCGTAAAATATATAAATGATATATGAAGTTTCGTATCATTTCGATCAGTCCCCGATTTAATTTTATTTTTGATCGAAACTAGTATAAACTTGTGTATAATATATTATGATTGTTTGGCCGAAACATGCATTTCGAAAAGTGTCATAGAATCTAGTTTTCAGATGTTTTTTTTCATGGACTTCCATCATAACATTCCCTCTTAACATATACAAATGATCTGAAATGTCTCGTATCATTTCAAATAGTCCCCAATTAAATTTGACTATTTTGAACGAAACTAGTGTATAATATACTATGATTTTTGACTGAAACTTGCATTTCGAAAAGTTTCATAGAATCTAATTTTCCGATGATTTTTTGCATGGACTTCCATCATTACCTTCCCTCGTAAAATATATAAATGATACGTGAAGTTTCGTATCATTTCGATCAGTCCCCGATTTAATTTTATTTTTGACCGAAACTAGTATAAACTTGTGTATAATATATTATGATTTTTTGGCTGAAACTTGCATTTCGAAAAGTTTCATAGAATCTAGTTTTCAGATGATTTTTTTTGCATGGACTACCATCATAACCTTCCCTCTTAACATATATATCTGAAACGTCTCGTATCATTTCAAATAGTCCCCAATTAAATTTGACTTTTTTGACCGAAACTAGTGTATAATATACTATGATTTTTGACCGAAACTTGCATTTCAAAAAGTTTCATAGAATCTTATTTTCCGATGATTTTTTGCATGGACTTCCATCATAACCTTCCCTCGTAAAATATATAAATGATATATGAAGTTTCGTATCATTTCGATCAGTCCCCGATTTAATTTTATTTTTGATCGAAACTAGTATAAACTTGTGTATAATATATTATGATTTTTAGGCCGAAACTTGCATTTCGAAAAGTTTCATAGAATCTAGTTTTCAGATGTTTTTTTTTTGCATGGACTACCATCATAACATTCCCTCTTAACATATATAAATGATCTGAAATGTCTCGTATCATTTCAAATAATCCCCAATTAAATATGACTTTTTTGACCGAAACTAGTGTATAATATACTATGATTTTTGACTGAAACTTGCATTTCGAAAAGTTTCATAGAATCTAATATTCCGATGATTTTTTGCATGGACTTCCATCATTACCTTCCCTCGTAAATTATATAAATGATATGTGAAGTTTCGTATCATTTCGATCAGTCCCCGATTTAATTTTATTTTTGACCGAAACTAGTATAAACTTGTGTATAATATATTATGATTTTTGGGCGGAAACATGGATTTCGAAAAGTTTCATTGAATCTAGTTTTCATATGATTTTTTTGCATGGACTACCATCATAACCTTCCCTCTTAACATATATGAATGATCTGAAATGTCTCGTATCATTTCAAATAGTCCCCAATTAAATTTGACTTTTTTGACCGAAACTAGTGTATAATATACTATGATTTTTGACCGAAACTTGCATTTCGAAAAGTTTCATAGAATCTAATTTTCCGATGATTTTTTGCATGGACTTCCATCATAACCTTCCCTCGTAAAATATATAAATGATATATGAAGTTTCGTATCATTTCGATCAGTCCCCGATTTAATTTTATTTTTGATCGAAACTAGTATAAACTTGTGTATAATATATTATGATTGTTTGGCCGAAACATGCATTTCGAAAAGTGTCATAGAATCTAGTTTTCAGATGTTTTTTTGCATGGACTTCCATCATAACATTCCCTCTTAACATATACAAATGATCTGAAATGTCTCGTATCATTTACAATAGTCCCCAATTAAATTTGACTATTTTGAACGAAACTAGTGTATAATATACTATGATTTTTGACTGAAACTTGCATTTCGAAAAGTTTCATAGAATCTAATTTTCCGATATTTTTTGCATGGACTTCCATCATTACCTTCCCTCGTAAAATATATAAATGATACGTGAAGTTTCGTATCATTTCGATCAGTCCCCGATTTAATTTTATTTTTGACCGAAACTAGTATAAACTTGTGTATAATATATTATGATTTTTTGGCTGAAACTTGCATTTCGAAAAGTTTCATAGAGTCTAGTTTTCAGATGATTTTTTTTGCATGGACTACCATCATAACCTTCCCTCTTAACATATATATCTGAAACGTCTCGTATCATTTCAAATAGTCCCCAAGTAAATTTGACTTTTTTGACCGAAACTAGTGTATAATATACTATGATTTTTGACCGAAACTTGCATTTCAAAAAGTTTCATAGAATCTTATTTTCCGATGATTTTTTGCATGGACTTCCATCATAACCTTCCCTCGTAAAATATATAAATGATATGTGAAGTTTCGTATCATTTCGATCAGTCCTCGATTTAATTTTATTTTTGACCGAAACTAGTATAAGCTTGTGTATACTATATTATGATTTTTTTGACCGAAACATGGATTTCATACAGTTTCATTGAATCTAGTTTTCATATGATTTTTTTGCATGGACTACCATCATAACCTTCCCTCTTAACATTTATGAATGATCTGAAATGTCTCGTATCATTTCAAATAGTCCCCAATTAAATTTGACTTTTTTGACCGAAACTAGTGTATAATATACTATGATTTTTGACCGAAACTTGCATTTCGAAAAGTTTCATAGAATCTAATTTTCCGATGATTTTTTGCATGGACTTCCATCATAACCTTCCCTCGTAAAATATATAAATGATATATGAAGTTTCGTATCATTTCGATCAGTCCCCGATTTAATTTTATTTTTGATCGAAACTAGTATAAACTTGTGTATAATATATTATGATTGTTTGGCCGAAACATGCATTTCGAAAAGTGTCATAGAATCTAGTTTTCAGATGTTTTTTTTCATGGACTTCCATCATAACATTCCCTCTTAACATATACAAATGATCTGAAATGTCTCGTATCATTTCAAATAGTCCCCAATTAAATTTGACTATTTTGAACGAAACTAGTGTATAATATACTATGATTTTTGACTGAAACTTGCATTTCGAAAAGTTTCATAGAATCTAATTTTCCGATGATTTTTTGCATGGACTTCCATCATTACCTTCCCTCGTAAAATATATAAATGATACGTGAAGTTTCGTATCATTTCGATCAGTCCCCGATTTAATTTTATTTTTGACCGAAACTAGTATAAACTTGTGTATAATATATTATGATTTTTTGGCTGAAACTTGCATTTCGAAAAGTTTCATAGAATCTAGTTTTCAGATGATTTTTTTTGCATGGACTACCATCATAACCTTCCCTCTTAACATATATATCTGAAACGTCTCGTATCATTTCAAATAGTCCCCAATTAAATTTGACTTTTTTGACCGAAACTAGTGTATAATATACTATGATTTTTGACCGAAACTTGCATTTCAAAAAGTTTCATAGAATCTTATTTTCCGATGATTTTTTGCATGGACTTCCATCATAACCTTCCCTCGTAAAATATATAAATGATATATGAAGTTTCGTATCATTTCGATCAGTCCCCGATTTAATTTTATTTTTGATCGAAACTAGTATAAACTTGTGTATAATATATTATGATTTTTAGGCCGAAACTTGCATTTCGAAAAGTTTCATAGAATCTAGTTTTCAGATGTTTTTTTTTGCATGGACTACCATCATAACATTCCCTCTTAACATATATAAATGATCTGAAATGTCTCGTATCATTTCAAATAATCCCCAATTAAATATGACTTTTTTGACCGAAACTAGTGTATAATATACTATGATTTTTGACTGAAACTTGCATTTCGAAAAGTTTCATAGAATCTAATATTCCGATGATTTTTTGCATGGACTTCCATCATTACCTTCCCTCGTAAATTATATAAATGATATGTGAAGTTTCGTATCATTTCGATCAGTCCCCGATTTAATTTTATTTTTGACCGAAACTAGTATAAACTTGTGTATAATATATTATGATTTTTGGGCGGAAACATGGATTTCGAAAAGTTTCATTGAATCTAGTTTTCATATGATTTTTTTGCATGGACTACCATCATAACCTTCCCTCTTAACATATATGAATGATCTGAAATGTCTCGTATCATTTCAAATAGTCCCCAATTAAAATTTTTTTTGACCGAAATTAGTGTATAATATACTATGATTTTTGACCGAAACATGCATTTCGAAAAGTTTCATAGAATCTAATTTTCCGATGATTTTTTGCATGGACTTCCATCATAACCTTCCCTCGTAAAATATATAAATGATATATGAAGTTTCGTATCATTTCGATCAGTCCCCGATTTAATTTTATTTTTGATCGAAACTAGTATAAACTTGTGTATAATATATTATGATTTTTAGGCCGAAACTTGCATTTCGAAAAGTTTCATAGAATCTAGTTTTCAGATGTTTTTTTTTGCATGGACTTCCATCATAACATTCCCTCTTAACATATATAAATGATCTGAAATGTCTCGTATCATTTCAAATAGTCCCCAATTAAATTTGACTATTTTGACCGAAACTAGTGTATAATATACTATGATTTTTGACTGAAACTTGCATTTCGAAAAGTTTCATAGAATCTAATTTTCCGATGATTTTTTGCATGGACTTCCATCATTACCTTCCCTCGTAAAATATATAAATGATATGTGAAGTTTGGTATCATTTCGATCAGTCCCCGATTTAATTTTATTTTTGACCGAAATTAGTATAAACTTGTGTATAATATATTATGATTTTTTGGCTAAAACTTGCATTTCGAAAAGTTTCATAGAATCTACTTTTCAGATATTTTTTTTTTGCATGGACTACCATCATAACCTTCCCTGTTAACATATATATCTGAAACGTCTCGTATCATTTCAAATAGTCCCCAATTAAATTTGACTTTTTTGACCGAAACTAGTGTATAATATACTATGATTTTTGACTGAAACTTGCATTTCGAAAAGTTTCATAGAATCTAATTTTCCGATGATTTTTTGCATGGACTTCCATCATTACCTTCCCTCGTAAAATATATAAATGATATGTGAAATTTGGTATCATTTCGATCAGTCCCCGATTTAATTTTATTTTTGACCGAAATTAGTATAAACTTGTGTATAATATATTATGATTTTTTGGCCGAAACTTGCATTTCGAAAAGTTTCATAGAATCTAGTTTTCAGATGTTTTTTTTTGCATGGACTTCCATCATAACATTCCCTCTTAACATATATAATGATCTGAAATGTCTCGTATCATTTCAAATAGTCCCCAATTAAATATGACTTTTTTGACCGAAACTAGTTTATAATATACTATGATTTTTGACTGAAACTTGCATTTCGAAAAGTTTCATAGAATCTAATTTTCCGATGATTTTTTGCATGGACTTCCATCATTACCTTCCCTCGTAAAATATATAATTGATATGTGAAGTTTCGTAGCATTTCGATCAGTCCCCGATTTAATTTTATTTTTGACCGAAACTAGTATAAACTTGTGTATAATATATTATGATTTTTTGGCTGAAACTTGCATTTCGAAAAGTTTCATAGAATCTAGTTTTCAGATGATTTTTTTGCATGGACTACCATCATAACCTTCCCTCTTAACATATATATCTGAAACGTCTCGTATCATTTCATATAGTCCCCAATTAAATTTGACTTTTTTGACCAAAACTAGTGTATAATATACTATGATTTTTGACCGAAACTTGCATTTCGAAAAGTTTCATAGAATCTTATTTTCCGATGATTTTTTGCATGGACTTCCAACATAACCTTCCCTCGTAAAATATATAAATAATATATGAAGTTTCGTATCATTTCAATCAGTCCCCGATTTAATTTTATTTTTGATCGAAACTAGTATAAACTTGTGTATAATATATTATGATTTTTTGGCCGAAACTTGCATTTCGAAAAGTTTCATAGAATCAAGTTTTCAGATGTTTTTTTTGCATGGACTTCCATCATAACATTCCCTCTTAACATATATAATGATCTGAAATGTCTCGTATCATTTCAAATAGTCCCCAATTAAATTTGACTATTTTGACCGAAACTAGTGTATAATATACTATGATTTTTGACCGAAACTTGCATTTCGAAAAGTTTCATAGAATCTTATTTTACGATGATTTTTTGCATGGACTTCCATCATAACCTTCCCTCGTAAAATATATAAATGATATGTGAAGTTTCGTATCATTTCGATCAGTCCTCGATTTAATTTTATTTTTGACCGAAACTAGTATAAGCTTGTGTATACTATATTATGATTTTTTTGACCGAAACATGGATTTCATACAGTTTCATTGAATCTAGTTTTCATATGATTTTTTTGCATGGACTACCATCATAACCTTCCCTCTTAACATTTATGAATGATCTGAAATGTCTCGTATCATTTCAAATAGTCCCCAATTAAATTTGACTTTTTTGACCGAAACTAGTGTATAATATACTATGATTTTTGACCGAAACTTGCATTTCGAAAAGTTTCATAGAATCTAATTTTCCGATGATTTTTTGCATGGACTTCCATCATAACCTTCCCTCGTAAAATATATAAATGATATATGAAGTTTCGTATCATATCATTCAGTCCCCGATTTAATTTTATTTTTGATCGAAACTAGTATAAACTTGTGTATAATATATTATGATTTTTAGGCCGAAACTTGCATTTCGAAAAGTTTCATAGAATCTAGTTTTCAGATGTTTTTTTTTGCATGGACTTCCATCATAACATTCCCTCTTAACATATATAAATGATCTGAAATGTCTCGTATCATTTCAAATAGTCCCCAATTAAATTTGACTATTTTGACCGAAACTAGTGTATAATATACTATGATTTTTGACTGAAACTTGCATTTCGAAAAGTTTCATAGAATCTAATTTTCCGATGATTTTTTGCATGGACTTCCATCATTACCTTCCCTCGTAAAATATATAAATGATATGTGAAGTTTGGTATCATTTCGATCAGTCCCCGATTTAATTTTATTTTTGACCGAAATTAGTATAAACTTGTGTATAATATATTATGATTTTTTGGCTAAAACTTGCATTTCGAAAAGTTTCATAGAATCTACTTTTCAGATATTTTTTTTTTGCATGGACTACCATCATAACCTTCCCTGTTAACATATATATCTGAAACGTCTCGTATCATTTCAAATAGTCCCCAATTAAATTTGACTTTTTTGACCGAAACTAGTGTATAATATACTATGATTTTTGACTGAAACTTGCATTTCGAAAAGTTTCATAGAATCTAATTTTCCGATGATTTTTTGCATGGACTTCCATCATTACCTTCCCTCGTAAAATATATAAATGATATGTGAAATTTGGTATCATTTCGATCAGTCCCCGATTTAATTTTATTTTTGACCGAAATTAGTATAAACTTGTGTATAATATATTATGATTTTTTGGCCGAAACTTGCATTTCGAAAAGTTTCATAGAATCTAGTTTTCAGATGTTTTTTTTGCATGGACTTCCATCATAACATTCCCTCTTAACATATATAATGATCTGAAATGTCTCGTATCATTTCAAATAGTCCCCAATTAAATATGACTTTTTTGACCGAAACTAGTTTATAATATACTATGATTTTTGACTGAAACTTGCATTTCGAAAAGTTTCATAGAATCTAATTTTCCGATGATTTTTTGCATGGACTTCCATCATTACCTTCCCTCGTAAAATATATAATTGATATGTGAAGTTTCGTAGCATTTCGATCAGTCCCCGATTTAATTTTATTTTTGACCGAAACTAGTATAAACTTGTGTATAATATATTATGATTTTTTGGCTGAAACTTGCATTTCGAAAAGTTTCATAGAATCTAGTTTTCAGATGATTTTTTTGCATGGACTACCATCATAACCTTCCCTCTTAACATATATATCTGAAACGTCTCGTATCATTTCATATAGTCCCCAATTAAATTTGACTTTTTTGACCAAAACTAGTGTATAATATACTATGATTTTTGACCGAAACTTGCATTTCGAAAAGTTTCATAGAATCTTATTTTCCGATGATTTTTTGCATGGACTTCCAACATAACCTTCCCTCGTAAAATATATAAATAATATATGAAGTTTCGTATCATTTCAATCAGTCCCCGATTTAATTTTATTTTTGATCGAAACTAGTATAAACTTGTGTATAATATATTATGATTTTTTGGCCGAAACTTGCATTTCGAAAAGTTTCATAGAATCAAGTTTTCAGATGTTTTTTTTGCATGGACTTCCATCATAACATTCCCTCTTAACATATATAATGATCTGAAATGTCTCGTATCATTTCAAATAGTCCCCAATTAAATTTGACTATTTTGACCGAAACTAGTGTATAATATACTATGATTTTTGACCGAAACTTGCATTTCGAAAAGTTTCATAGAATCTTATTTTACGATGATTTTTTGCATGGACTTCCATCATAACCTTCCCTCGTAAAATATATAAATGATATGTGAAGTTTCGTATCATTTCGATCAGTCCTCGATTTAATTTTATTTTTGACCGAAACTAGTATAAGCTTGTGTATACTATATTATGATTTTTTTGACCGAAACATGGATTTCATACAGTTTCATTGAATCTAGTTTTCATATGATTTTTTTGCATGGACTACCATCATAACCTTCCCTCTTAACATTTATGAATGATCTGAAATGTCTCGTATCATTTCAAATAGTCCCCAATTAAATTTGACTTTTTTGACCGAAACTAGTGTATAATATACTATGATTTTTGACCGAAACTTGCATTTCGAAAAGTTTCATAGAATCTAATTTTCCGATGATTTTTTGCATGGACTTCCATCATAACCTTCCCTCGTAAAATATATAAATGATATATGAAGTTTCGTATCATATCATTCAGTCCCCGATTTAATTTTATTTTTGATCGAAACTAGTATAAACTTGTGTATAATATATTATGATTTTTAGGCCGAAACTTTCATTTCGAAAAGTTTCATAGAATCTAGTTTTCAGATGTTTTTTTTGAATGGACTTCCATCATAACATTCCCTCTTAACATATATAAATGATCTGAAATGTCTCGTATCATTTCAAATAGTCCCCAATTAAATTTGACTATTTTGACCGAAACTAGTGTATAATATACTATGATTTTTGACTGAAACTTGCATTTCGAAAAGTTTCATAGAATCTAATTTTTCGATGATTTTTTGCATGGACTTCCATCATTACCTTCCCTCGTAAAATATATAATTGATATGTGAAGTTTCGTATCATTTCGATCAGTCCCCGATTTTATTTTATTTTTGACCGAAACTAGTATAAACTTGTGTATAATATATTATGATTTTTTGGCTGAAACTTGCATTTCGAAAAGTTTCATAGAATCTAGTTTTCAGATGATTTTTTTTGCATGGACTACCATCATAACCTTCCCTCTTAACATATATATCTGAAACGTCTCGTATCATTTCAAATAGTCCCCAATTAAATTTGACTTTTTTGACCAAAACTAGTGTATAATATACTATGATTTTTGACCGAAACTTGCATTTCGAAAAGTTTCATAGAATCTTATTTTCCGATGATTTTTTGCATGGACTTCCATCATAACCTTCCCTCGTAAAATATATAAATGATATATGAAGTTTCGTATCATTTCGATCAGTCCCCGATTTAATTTTATTTTTGACCGAAACTAGTATAAACTTGTGTATAATATATTATGATTTTTTGGCCGAAACTTGCATTTCGAAAAGTTTCATAGAATCTAGTTTTCAGATGTTTTTTTTGCATGGACTTCCATCATAACATTCCCTCTTAACATATATAATGATCTGAAATGTCTCGTATCATTTCAAATAGTCCCCAATTAAATATGACTTTTTTGACCGAAACTAGTGTATAATATACTATGATTTTTGACTGAAACGTGCATTTCGAAAAGTTTCATAGAATCTAATTTTCCGATGATTTTTTGCATGGACTTCCATCATAACCTTCCCTCGTAAAATATATAAATGATATATGAAGTTTCGTATCATTTCGATCAGTCCCCGATTTAATTTTATTTTTGATCGAAACTAGTATAAACTTGTGTATAATATATTATGATTTTTAGGCCGAAACATGCATTTCGAAAAGTTTCATAGAATCTAGTTTTCAGATGTTTTTTTTGCATGGACTTCCATCATAACATTCCCTCTTAACATATATAAATGATCTGAAATGTCTCGTATCATTTCAAATAGTCCCCAATTAAATATGACTTTTTTGACCGAAACTAGTGTATAATATACTATGATTTTTGACTGAAACTTGCATTTCGAAAAGTTTCATAGAATCTAATTTTTCGATGATTTTTTGCATGGACTTCCATCATTACCTTCCCTCGTAAAATATATAATTGATATGTGAAGTTTCGTATCATTTCGATCAGTCCCCGATTTAATTTAATTTTTGACCGAAACTAGTATAAACTTGTGTATAATATATTATGATTTTTTGGCTGAAACTTGCATTTCGAAAAGTTTCATAGAATCTAGTTTTCCGATGATTTTTTTTGCATGGACTACCATCATAACCTTCCCTCTTAACATATATATCTGAAACGTCTCGTATCATTTCAAATAGTCCCCAATTAAATTTGACTTTTTTGACCAAAACTAGTGTATAATATACTATGATTTTTGACCGAAACTTGCATTTCGAAAAGTTTCATAGAATCTTATTTTTCGATGATTTTTTGCATGGACTTCCATCATAACCTTCCCTCGTAAAATATATAAATGATATATGAAGTTTTGTATCATTTCAATCAGTCCCCGATTTAATTTTATTTTTGATCGAAACTAGTATAAACTTGTGTATAATATATTATGATTTTTTGGCCGAAACTTGCATTTCGAAAAGTTTCATAGAATCTAGTTTTCAGATGTTTTTTTTGCATGGACTTCCATCATAACATTCCCTCTTAACATATATAATGATCTGAAATGTCTCGTATCATTTCAAATAGTCCCCAATTAAATATGACTTTTTTGACCGAAACTAGTGTATAATATACTATGATTTTTGACTGAAACGTGCATTTCGAAAAGTTTCATAGAATCTAATTTTCCGATGATTTTTTGCATGGACTTCCATCATAACCTTCCCTCGTAAAATATATAAATGATATATGAAGTTTCGTATCATTTCGATCAGTCCCCGATTTAATTTTATTTTTGATCGAAACTAGTATAAACTTGTGTATAATATATTATGATTTTTAGGCCGAAACTTGCATTTCGAAAAGTTTCATAGAATCTAGTTTTCAGATGTTTTTTTTGCATGGACTTCCATCATAACATTCCCTCTTAACATATATAAATGATCTGAAATGTCTCGTATCATTTCAAATAGTCCCCAATTAAATATGACTTTTTTGACCGAAACTAGTGTATAATATACTATGATTTTTGACTGAAACGTGCATTTCGAAAAGTTTCATAGAATCTAATTTTCCGATGATTTTTTGCATGGACTTCCATCATAACCTTCCCTCGTAAAATATATAAATGATATATGAAGTTTCGTATCATTTCGATCAGTCCCCGATTTAATTTTATTTTTGATCGAAACTAGTATAAACTTGTGTATAATATATTATGATTTTTAGGCCGAAACATGCATTTCGAAAAGTTTCATAGAATCTAGTTTTCAGATGTTTTTTTTGCATGGACTTCCATCATAACATTCCCTCTTAACATATATAAATGATCTGAAATGTCTCGTATCATTTCAAATAGTCCCCAATTAAATATGACTTTTTTGACCGAAACTAGTGTATAATATACTATGATTTTTGACTGAAACTTGCATTTCGAAAAGTTTCATAGAATCTAATTTTTCGATGATTTTTTGCATGGACTTCCATCATTACCTTCCCTCGTAAAATATATAATTGATATGTGAAGTTTCGTATCATTTCGATCAGTCCCCGATTTAATTTAATTTTTGACCGAAACTAGTATAAACTTGTGTATAATATATTATGATTTTTTGGCTGAAACTTGCATTTCGAAAAGTTTCATAGAATCTAGTTTTCCGATGATTTTTTTTGCATGGACTACCATCATAACCTTCCCTCTTAACATATATATCTGAAACGTCTCGTATCATTTCAAATAGTCCCCAATTAAATTTGACTTTTTTGACCAAAACTAGTGTATAATATACTATGATTTTTGACCGAAACTTGCATTTCGAAAAGTTTCATAGAATCTTATTTTTCGATGATTTTTTGCATGGACTTCCATCATAACCTTCCCTCGTAAAATATATAAATGATATATGAAGTTTTGTATCATTTCAATCAGTCCCCGATTTAATTTTATTTTTGATCGAAACTAGTATAAACTTGTGTATAATATATTATGATTTTTTGGCCGAAACTTGCATTTCGAAAAGTTTCATAGAATCTAGTTTTCAGATGTTTTTTTTGCATGGACTTCCATCATAACATTCCCTCTTAACATATATAATGATCTGAAATGTCTCGTATCATTTCAAATAGTCCCCAATTAAATATGACTTTTTTGACCGAAACTAGTGTATAATATACTATGATTTTTGACTGAAACGTGCATTTCGAAAAGTTTCATAGAATCTAATTTTCCGATGATTTTTTGCATGGACTTCCATCATAACCTTCCCTCGTAAAATATATAAATGATATATGAAGTTTCGTATCATTTCAATCAGTCCCCGATTTAATTTTATTTTTGATCGAAACTAGTATAAACTTGTGTATAATATATTATGATTTTTAGGCCGAAACTTGCATTTCGAAAAGTTTCATAGAATCTAGTTTTCAGATGTTTTTTTTGCATGGACTTCCATCATAACATTCCCTCTTAACATATATAAATGATCTGAAATGTCTCGTATCATTTCAAATAGTCCCCAATTAAATATGACTTTTTTGACCGAAACTAGTGTATAATATACTATGATTTTTGACTGAAACGTGCATTTCGAAAAGTTTCATAGAATCTAATTTTCCGATGATTTTTTGCATGGACTTCCATCATAACCTTCCCTCGTAAAATATATAAATGATATATGAAGTTTCGTATCATTTCGATCAGTCCCCGATTTAATTTAATTTTTGATCAAAACTAGTATAAACTTGTGTATAATATATTATGATTTTTAGGCCGAAACTTGCATTTCGAAAAGTTTCATAGAATCTAGTTTTCAGATGTTTTTTTTGCATGGACTTCCATCATAACATTCCCTCTTAACATATATAAATGATGTGAAATGTCTCGTATCATTTCAAATAGTCCCCAATTAAATTTGACTATTTTGACCGAAACTAGTGTATAAAATACTATGATTTTTGACTGAAACTTGCATTTCGAAAAGATTCATAGAATCTAATTTTCCGATGATTTTTTGCATGGACTTCCATCATTACCTTCTCTCGTAAAATATATAAATGATATGTGAAGTTTGGTATCATTCGATCAGTCCCCGATTTAATTTATTTTTGACCAAAATTAGTATAAACTTGTGTATAATATATTATGATTTTTTGGCTGAAACTTGCATTTCGAAAAGTTTCATAGAATCTAGTTTTCAGATATTTTTTTTGCATGGACTACCATCATAACCTTCCCTGTTAACATATATATCTGAAACGTCTCGTATCATTTCAAATAGTCCCCAATTAAATTTGACTTTTTTGACCGAAACTAGTGTATAATATACTATGATTTTTGACCGAAACTTGCATTTCGAAAAGTTTCATAGAATCTAATTTTCCGATGATTTTTTGCATGGACTTCCATCATAACCTTCCCTCGTAAAATATATAAATGATATATGAAGTTTCGTATCATATCATTCAGTCCCCGATTTAATTTTATTTTTGATCGAAACTAGTATAAACTTGTGTATAATATATTATGATTTTTAGGCCGAAACTTTCATTTCGAAAAGTTTCATAGAATCTAGTTTTCAGATGTTTTTTTTGAATGGACTTCCATCATAACATTCCCTCTTAACATATATAAATGATCTTAAATGTCTCGTATCATTTCAAATAGTCCCCAATTAAATTTGACTATTTTGACCGAAACTAGTGTATAATATACTATGATTTTTGACTGAAACTTGCATTTCGAAAAGTTTCATAGAATCTAATTTTTCGATGATTTTTTGCATGGACTTCCATCATTACCTTCCCTCGTAAAATATATAATTGATATGTGAAGTTTCGTATCATTTCGATCAGTCCCCGATTTAATTTTATTTTTGACCGAAACTAGTATAAACTTGTGTATAATATATTATGATTTTTTGGCTGAAACTTGCATTTCGAAAAGTTTCATAGAATCTAGTTTTCAGATGATTTTTTTTGCATGGACTACCATCATAACCTTCCCTCTTAACATATATATCTGAAACGTCTCGTATCATTTCAAATAGTCCCCAATTAAATTTGACTTTTTTGACCAAAACTAGTGTATAATATACTATGATTTTTGATCGAAACTTGCATTTCGAAAAGTTTCATAGAATCTTATTTTCCGATGATTTTTTGCATGGACTTCCATCATAACCTTCCCTCGTAAAATATATAAATGATATATGAAGTTTCGTATCATTTCGATCAGTCCCCGATTTAATTTTATTTTTGATCGAAACTAGTATAAACTTGTGTATAATATATTATGATTTTTTGGCCGAAACTTGCATTTCGAAAAGTTTCATAGAATCTAGTTTTCAGATGTTTTTTTTGCATGGACTTCCATCATAACATTCCCTCTTAACATATATAATGATCTGAAATGTCTCGTATCATTTCACATAGTCCCCAATTAAATATGACTTTTTTGACCGAAACTAGTGTATAATATACTATGATTTTTGACTGAAACTTGCATTTCGAAAAGTTTCATAGAATCTAATTTTCCGATGATTTTTTGCATGGACTTCCATCATAACCTTCCCTCGTAAAATATATAAATGATATATGAAGTTTCGTATCATTTCGATCAGTCCCCGATTTAATTTTATTTTTGATCGAAACTAGTATAAACTTGTGTATAATATATTATGATTTTTAGGCCGAAACTTGCATTTCGAAAAGTTTCATAGAATCTAGTTTTCAGATGTTTTTTTGCATGGACTTTCATCATAACATTCCCTCTTAACATATATAAATGATCTGAAATGTCTCGTATCATTTCAAATAGTCCCCAATTAAATATGACTTTTTTGACCGAAACTAGTGTATAATATACTATGATTTTTGACTGAAACTTGCATTTCGAAAAGTTTCATAGAATCTAATTTTCCGATGATTTTTTGCATGGACTTCCATCATTACCTTCCCTCGTAAATTATATAAATGATATGTGAAGTTTCGTATCATTTCGATCAGTCCCCGATTTAATTTTATTTTTGACCGAAACTAGTATAAACTTGTGTATAATATATTATGATTTTTTGGCCGAAACATGGATTTCGAAAAGTTTCATTGAATCTAGTTTTCATATGATTTTTTTGCATGGACTACCATCATAACCTTCCCTCTTAACATATATGAATGATCTGAAATGTCTCGTATCATTTCAAATAGTCCCCAATTAAATATGACTTTTTTGACCGAAACTAGTGTATAATATACTATGATTTTTGACTGAAACTTGCATTTCGAAAAGTTTCATAGAATCTAATTTTCCGATGATTTTTTGCATGGACTTCCATCATAACCTTCCCTCGTAAAATATATAAATGATATATGAAGTTTCGTATCATTTCGATCAGTCCCCGATTTAATTTTATTTTTGATCGAAACTAGTATAAACTTGTGTATAATATATTATGATTTTTTGGCCGAAACTTGCATTTCGAAAAGTTTCATAGAATCTAGTTTTCAGATGTTTTTTTTGCATGGACTTCCATCATAACATTCCCTCTTAACATATATAATGATCTGAAATGTCTCGTATCATTTCAAATAGTCCCCAATTAAATATGACTTTTTTGACCGAAACTAGTGTATAATATACTATGATTTTTGACTGAAACTTGCATTTCGAAAAGTTTCATAGAATCTAATTTTCCGATGATTTTTTGCATGGACTTCCATCATTACCTTCCCTCGTAAATTATATAAATGATATGTGAAGTTTCGTATCATTTCGATCAGTCCCCGATTTAATTTTATTTTTGACCGAAACTAGTATAAACTTGTGTATAATATATTATGATTTTTTGGCCGAAACATGGATTTCGAAAAGTTTCATTGAATCTAGTTTTCATATGATTTTTTTGCATGGACTACCATCATAACCTTCCCTCTTAACATATATGAATGATCTGAAATGTCTCGTATCATTTCAAATAGTCCCCAATTAAATATGACTTTTTTAACCGAAACTAGTGTATAATATACTATGATTTTTGACTGAAACTTGCATTTCGAAAAGTTTCATAGAATCTAATTTTCCGATGATTTTTTGCATGGACTTCCATCATAACCTTCCCTCGTAAAATATATAAATGATATATGAAGTTTCGTATCATTTCGATCAGTCCCCGATTTAATTTTATTTTTGATCGAAACTAGTATAAACTTGTGTATAATATATTATGATTTTTTGGCCGAAACTTGCATTTCGAAAAGTTTCATAGAATCTAGTTTTCAGATGTTTTTTTTGCATGGACTTCCATCATAACATTCCCTCTTAACATATATAATGATCTGAAATGTCTCGTATCATTTCAAATAGTCCCCAATTAAATTTGACTTTTATGACCGAAACTAGTGTATAATATACTATGATTTTTGACTGAAACTTGCATTTCGAAAAGTTTCATAGAATCTAATTTTCCGATGATTTTTTGCATGGACTTCCATCATAACCTTCCCTCGTAAAATATATAAATGATATATGAAGTTTCGTATCATTTCGATCAGTCCCCGATTTAATTTTATTTTTGATCGAAACTAGTATAAACTTGTGTATAATATATTATGATTTTTAGGCTGAAACTTGCATTTCGAAAAGTTTCATAGAATCTAGTTTTCAGATGTTTTTTTTGCATGGACTTCCATCATAACATTCCCTCTTAACATATATAAATGATCTGAAATGTCTCGTATCATTTCAAATAGTCCCCAATTAAATATGACTTTTTTGACCGAAACTAGTGTATAATATACTATGATTTTTGACTAAAACTTGCATTTCGAAAAGTTTCATAGAATCTAATTTTCCGATGATTTTTTGCATGGACTTCCATCATAACCTTCCCTCGTAAAATATATAAATGATATATGAAGTTTCGTATCATTTCGATCAGTCCCCGATTTAATTTTATTTTTGATCGAAACTAGTATAAACTTGTGTATAATATATTATGATTTTTAGGCCGAAACTTGCATTTCGAAAAGTTTCATAGAATCTAGTTTTCAGATGTTTTTTTTGCATGGACTTCCATCATAACATTCCCTCTTAACATATATAAATGATGTGAAATGTCTCGTATCATTTCAAATAGTCCCCAATTAAATTTGACTATTTTGACCGAAACTAGTGTATAATATACTATGATTTATGACTGAAACTTGCATTTCGAAAAGATTCATAGAATCTAATTTTCCGATGATTTTTTGCATGGACTTCCATCATTACCTTCCCTCGTAAAATATATAAATGATATGTGAAGTTTGGTATCATTTGATCAGTCCCAGATTTAATTTATTTTTGACCGAAATTAGTATAAACTTGTGTATAATATATTATGATTTTTTTGCTGAAACTTGCATTTCGAAAAGTTTCATAGAATCTAGTTTTCAGATATTTTTTTTGCATGGACTACCATCATAACCTTCCCTGTTAACATATATATCTGAAACGTCTCGTATCATTTCAAATAGTCCCCAATTAAATTTGACATTTTTGACCGAAACTAGTGTATAATATACTATGATTTTTGACCGAAACTTGCATTTCGAAAAGTTTCATAGAATCTAATTTTCCGATGATTTTTTGCATGGACTTCCATCATAACCTTCCCTCGTAAAATATATAAATGATATATGAAGTTTCGTATCATATCATTCAGTCCCCGATTTAATTTTATTTTTGATCGAAACTAGTATAAACTTGTGTATAATATATTATGATTTTTAGGCCGAAACTTTCATTTCGAAAAGTTTCATAGAATCTAGTTTTCAGATATTTTTTTTGAATGGACTTCCATCATAACATTCCCTCTTAACATATATAAATGATCTGAAATGTCTCGTATCATTTCAAATAGTCCCCAATTAAATTTGACTATTTTGACCGAAACTAGTGTATAATATACTATGATTTTTGACTGAAACTTGCATTTCGAAAAGTTTCATAGAATCTAATTTTTCGATGATTTTTTGCATGGACTTCCATCATAACCTTCCCTCGTAAAATATATAAATGATATATGAAGTTTCGTATCATTTCGATCAAACCCCGATTTAATTTTATTTTTGATCGAAACTAGTATAAACTTGTGTATAATATATTATGATTTTTTGGCCGAAACTTGCATTTCGAAAAGTTTCATAGAATCTAGTTTTCAGATGTTTTTTTTGCATGGACTTCCATCATAACATTCCCTCTTAACATATATAATGATCTGAAATGTCTCGTATCATTTCAAATAGTCCCCAATTAAATATGACTTTTTTGACCGAAACATGTGTATAATATACTATGATTTTTGACTGAAACGTGCATTTCGAAAAGTTTCATAGAATCTAATTTTCCGATGATTTTTTGCATGGACTTCCATCATAACCTTCCCTCGTAAAATATATAAATGATATATGAAGTTTCGTATCATTTCGATCAGTCCCCGATTTAATTTTATTTTTGATCGAAACTAGTATAAACTTGTGTATAATATATTATGATTTTTAGGCCGAAACTTGCATTTCGAAAAGTTTCATAGAATCTAGTTTTCAGATGTTTTTTTTGCATGGACTTCCATCATAACATTCCCTCTTAACATATATAAATGATCTGAAATGTCTCGTATCATTTCAAATAGTCCCCAATTAAATATGACTTTTTTGACCGAAACTAGTGTATAATATACTATGATTTTTGACTGAAACTTGCATTTCGAAAAGTTTCATAGAATCTAATTTTCCGATGATTTTTTGCATGGACTTCCATCATAACCTTCCCTCGTAAAATATATAAATGATATATGAAGTTTCGTATCATTTCGATCAGTCCCCGATTTAATTTTCTTTTTGATCGAAACTAGTATAAACTTGTGTATAATATATTATGATTTTTTGGCCGAAACTTGCATTTCGAAAAGTTTCATAGAATCTAGTTTTCAGATGTTTTTTTTGCATGGACTTCCATCATAACATTCCCTCTTAACATATATAATGATCTGAAATGTCTCGTATCATTTCAAATAGTCCCCAATTAAATATGACTTTTTTGACCGAAACATGTGTATAATATACTATGATTTTTGACTGAAACGTGCATTTCGAAAAGTTTCATAGAATCTAATTTTCCGATGAATTTTTGCATGGACTTCCATCATAACCTTCCCTCGTAAAATATATAAATGATATATGAAGTTTCGTATCATTTCGATCAGTCCCCGATTTAATTTTATTTTTGATCGAAACTAGTATAAACTTGTGTATAATATATTATGATTTTTAGGCCGAAACTTACATTTCGAAAAGTTTCATAGAATCTAGTTTTCAGATGTTTTTTTTGCATGGACTTCCATCATAACATTCCCTCTTAACATATATAAATGATGTGAAATGTCTCGTATCATTTCAAATAGTCCCCAATTAAATTTGACTATTTTGACCGAAACTAGTGTATAATATACTATGATTTTTGACTGAAACTTGCATTTCGAAAAGATTCATAGAATCTAATTTTCCGATGATTTTTTGCATGGACTTCCATCATTACCTTCCCTCGTAAAATATATAAATGATATGTGAAGTTTGGTATCATTCGATCAGTCCCCGATTTAATTTATTTTTGAACGAAATTAGTATAAACTTGTGTATAATATATTATGATTTTTTGGCCGAAACATGGATTTCGAAAAGTTTCATTGAATCTAGTTTTCATATGATTTTTTTGCATGGACTACCATCATAACCTTCCCTCTAAACATATATGAATGATCTGAAATGTCTCGTATCATTTCAAATAGTCCCCAATTAAATATGACTTTTTTGACCGAAACTAGTGTATAATATACTATGATTTTTGACTGAAACTTGCATTTCGAAAAGTTTCATAGAATCTAATTTTCCGATGATTTTTTGCATGGACTTCCATCATAACCTTCCCTCGTAAAATATATAAATGATATATGAAGTTTCGTATCATTTCGATCAGTCCCCGATTTAATTTTATTTTTGATCGAAACTAGTATAAACTTGTGTATAATATATTATGATTTTTAGGCCGAAACTTGCATTTCGAAAAGTTTCATAGAATCTAGTTTTCAGATGTTTTTTTTGCATGGACTTCCATCATAACATTCCCTCTTAACATATATAATGATCTGAAATGTCTCGTATCATTTCAAATAGTCCCCAATTAAATATGACTTTTTTGACCGAAACTAGTGTATAATATACTATAATTTTTGACTGAAACTTGCATTTCGAAAAGTTTCATAGAATCTAATTTTCCGATGATTTTTTGCATGGACTTCCATCATAACCTTCCCTCGTAAAATATATAAATGATATATGAAGTTTCGTATCATTTCGATCAGTCCCCGATTTAATTTTATTTTTGATCGAAACTAGTATAAACTTGTGTATAATATATTATGATTTTTAGGCCGAAACTTGCATTTCGAAAAGTTTCATAGAATCTAGTTTTCAGATGTGTTTTTTGCATGGACTTTCATCATAACATTCCCTCTTAACATATATAAATGATCTGAAATGTCTCGTATCATTTCAAATAGTCCCCAATTAAATATGACTTTTTTGACCGAAACTAGTGTATAATATACTATGATTTTTGACTGAAACTTGCATTTCGAAAAGTTTCATAGAATCTAATTTTCCGATGATTTTTTGCATGGACTTCCATCATTACCTTCCCTCGTAAATTATATAAATGATATGTGAAGTTTCGTATCATTTCGATCAGTCCCCGATTTAATTTTATTTTTGACCGAAACTAGTATAAACTTGTGTATAATATATTATGATTTTTTGACCGAAACATGGATTTCGAAAAGTTTCATTGAATCTAGTTTTCATATGATTTTTTTGCATGGACTACCATCATAACCTTCCCTCTTAACATATATGAATGATCTGAAATGTCTCGTATCATTTCAAATAGTCCGCAATTAAATATGACTTTTTTGACCGAAACTAGTGTATAATATACTATGATTTTTGACTGAAACTTGCATTTCGAAAAGTTTCATAGAATCTAATTTTCCGATGATTTTTTTGCATGGACTTCCATCATAACCTTCCCTCGTAAAATATATAAATGATATATGAAGTTTCGTATCATTTCGATCAGTCCCCGATTTAATTTAATTTTTGATCGAAACTAGTATAAACTTGTGTATAATATATTATGATTTTTAGGCCGAAACTTGCATTTCGAAAAGTTTCATAGAATCTAGTTTTCAGATGTTTTTTTTGCATGGACTTCCATCATAACATTTCCTGTTAACATATATAAATGATCTGAAATGTCTCGTATCATTTCAAATAGTCCCCAATTAAATATGACTTTTTTGACCGAAACTAGTGTATAATATACTATGATTTTTGACTGAAACTTGCATTTCGAAAAGTTTCATAGAATCTAATTTTCCGATGATTTTTTGCATGGACTTCCATCATTACCTTCCCTCGTAAAATATATAAATGATATGTGAAGTTTGGTATCATTCGATCAGTCCCCGATTTAATTTATTTTTGACCGAAATTAGTATAAACCTGTGTATAATATATTATGATTTTTTGGCTGAAACTTGCATTTCGAAAAGTTTCATAGAATCTAGTTTTCAAATATTTTTTTTTGCATGGACTACCATCATAACCTTCCCTGTTAACATATATATCTAAAACGTCTCGTATCATTTCAAATAGTCCCCAATTAAATTTGACTTTTTTGACCGAAACTAGTGTATAATATACTATGATTTTTGACCGAAACTTGCATTTCGAAAAGTTTCATAGAATCTTATTTTACGATGATTTTTTGCATAGACTTCCATCATAACCTTCCCTTGTAAAATATATAAATGATATGTGAAGTTTCGTATCATTTCGATCAGTCCTCGATTTAATTTTATTTTTGACCGAAACTAGTATAAGCTTGTGTATACTATATTATGATTTTTTTGACCGAAACATGGATTTCATACAGTTTCATTGAATCTAGTTTTCATATGATTTTTTTGCATGGACTTTCATCATAACCTTCCCTCTTAACATTTATGAATGATCTGAAATGTCTCGTATCATTTCAAATAGTCCCCAATTAAATTTGACTTTAATGACCGAAACTAGTGTATAATATACTATGATTTTTGACTGAAACTTGCATTTCGAAAAGTTTCATAGAATCTAATTTTCCGATGATTTTTTGCATGGACTTCCATCATTACCTTCCCTCGTAAATTATATAAATGATATGTGAAGTTTCGTATCATTTCGATCAGTTCCCGATTTAATTTTATTTTTGACCGAAACTAGTATAAACTTGTGTATAATATATTATGATTTTTTGGCCGAAACATGGATTTCGAAAAGTTTCATTGAATCTAGTTTTCATATGATTTTTTTGCATGGACTACCATCATAACCTTCCCTCTTAACATATATGAATGATCTGAAATGTCTCGTATCATTTCAAATAGTCCCCAATTAAATATGACTTTTTTGACCGAAACTAGTGTATAATATACTATGATTTTTGACTGAAACTTGCATTTCGAAAAGTTTCATAGAATCTAATTTTCCGATGATTTTTTGCATGGACTTCCATCATAACCTTCCCTCGTAAAATATATAAATGATATATGAAGTTTCGTATCATTTCGATCAGTCCCCGATTTAATTTTATTTTTGATCGAAACTAGTATAAACTTGTGTATAATATATTATGATTTTTAGGCCGAAACTTGCATTTCGAAAAGTTTCATAGAATCTAGTTTTCAGATGTTTTTTTTGCATGGACTTCCATCATAACATTCCCTCTTAACATATATAATGATCTGAAATGTCTCGTATCATTTCAAATAGTCCCCAATTAAATATGACTTTTTTGACCGAAACTAGTGTATAATATACTATAATTTTTGACTGAAACTTGCATTTCGAAAAGTTTCATAGAATCTAATTTTCCGATGATTTTTTGCATGGACTTCCATCATAACCTTCCCTCGTAAAATATATAAATGATATATGAAGTTTCGTATCATTTCGATCAGTCCCCGATTTAATTTTATTTTTGATCGAAACTAGTATAAACTTGTGTATAATATATTATGATTTTTAGGCCGAAACTTGCATTTCGAAAAGTTTCATAGAATCTAGTTTTCAGATGTGTTTTTTGCATGGACTTTCATCATAACATTCCCTCTTAACATATATAAATGATCTGAAATGTCTCGTATCATTTCAAATAGTCCCCAATTAAATATGACTTTTTTGACCGAAACTAGTGTATAATATACTATGATTTTTGACTGAAACTTGCATTTCGAAAAGTTTCATAGAATCTAATTTTCCGATGATTTTTTGCATGGACTTCCATCATTACCTTCCCTCGTAAATTATATAAATGATATGTGAAGTTTCGTATCATTTCGATCAGTCCCCGATTTAATTTTATTTTTGACCGAAACTAGTATAAACTTGTGTATAATATATTATGATTTTTTGGCCGAAACATGGATTTCGAAAAGTTTCATTGAATCTAGTTTTCATATGATTTTTTTGCATGGACTACCATCATAACCTTCCCTCTTAACATATATGAATGATCTGAAATGTCTCGTATCATTTCAAATAGTCCGCAATTAAATATGACTTTTTTGACCGAAACTAGTGTATAATATACTATGATTTTTGACTGAAACTTGCATTTCGAAAAGTTTCATAGAATCTAATTTTCCGATGATTTTTTGCATGGACTTCCATCATAACCTTCCCTCGTAAAATATATAAATGATATATGAAGTTTCGTATCATTTCGATCAGTCCCCGATTTAATTTAATTTTTGATCGAAACTAGTATAAACTTGTGTATAATATATTATGATTTTTAGGCCGAAACTTGCATTTCGAAAAGTTTCATAGAATCTAGTTTTCAGATGTTTTTTTTGCATGGACTTCCATCATAACATTTCCTGTTAACATATATAAATGATCTGAAATGTCTCGTATCATTTCAAATAGTCCCCAATTAAATATGACTTTTTTGACCGAAACTAGTGTATAATATACTATGATTTTTGACTGAAACTTGCATTTCGAAAAGTTTCATAGAATCTAATTTTCCGATGATTTTTTGCATGGACTTCCATCATTACCTTCCCTCGTAAAATATATAAATGATATGTGAAGTTTGGTATCATTCGATCAGTCCCCGATTTAATTTATTTTTGACCGAAATTAGTATAAACTTGTGTATAATATATTATGATTTTTTGGCTGAAACTTGCATTTCGAAAAGTTTCATAGAATCTAGTTTTCAGATATTTTTTTTTGCATGGACTACCATCATAACCTTCCCTGTTAACATATATATCTAAAACGTCTCGTATCATTTCAAATAGTCCCCAATTAAATTTGACTTTTTTGACCGAAACTAGTGTATAATATACTATGATTTTTGACCGAAACTTGCATTTCGAAAAGTTTCATAGAATCTTATTTTACGATGATTTTTTGCATAGACTTCCATCATAACCTTCCCTTGTAAAATATATAAATGATATGTGAAGTTTCGTATCATTTCGATCAGTCCTCGATTTAATTTTATTTTTGACCGAAACTAGTATAAGCTTGTGTATACTATATTATGATTTTTTTGACCGAAACATGGATTTCATACAGTTTCATTGAATCTAGTTTTCATATGATTTTTTTGCATGGACTTTCATCATAACCTTCCCTCTTAACATTTATGAATGATCTGAAATGTCTCGTATCATTTCAAATAGTCCCCAATTAAATTTGACTTTTATGACCGAAACTAGTGTATAATATACTATGATTTTTGACTGAAACTTGCATTTCGAAAAGTTTCATAGAATCTAATTTTCCGATGATTTTTTGCATGGACTTCCATCATTACCTTCCCTCGTAAATTATATAAATGATATGTGAAGTTTCGTATCATTTCGATCAGTCCCCGATTTAATTTTATTTTTGACCGAAACTAGTATAAACTTGTGTATAATATATTATGATTTTTTGGCCGAAACATGGATTTCGAAAAGTTTCATTGAATCTAGTTTTCATATGATTTTTTTGCATGGACTACCATCATAACCTTCCCTCTTAACATATATGAATGATCTGAAATGTCTCGTATCATTTCAAATAGTCCCCAATTAAATATGACTTTTTTGACCGAAACTAGTGTATAATATACTATGATTTTTGACTGAAACTTGCATTTCGAAAAGTTTCATAGAATCTAATTTTCCGATGATTTTTTGCATGGACTTCCATCATAACCTTCCCTCGTAAAATATATAAATGATATATGAAGTTTCGTATCATTTCGATCAGTCCCCGATTTAATTTTATTTTTGATCGAAACTAGTATAAACTTGTGTATAATATATTATGATTTTTAGGCCGAAACTTGCATTTCGAAAAGTTTCATAGAATCTAGTTTTCAGATGTTTTTTTTGCATGGACTTCCATCATAACATTCCCTCTTAACATATATAAATGATCTGAAATGTCTCGTATCATTTCAAATAGTCCCCAATTAAATTTGACTATTTTGACCGAAACTAGTGTATAATATACTATGATTTTTGACTGAAACTTGCATTTCGAAAAGTTTCATAGAATCTAATTTTCCGATGATTTTTTGCATGGACTTCCATCATTACCTTCCCTCGTAAAATATATAAATGATATGTGAAGTTTCGTATCATTTAGATCAGTCCCCGATTTAATTTTATTTTTGACCGAAACTAGTATAAACTTGTGTATAATATATTATGATTTTTTGGCTGAAACTTGCATTTCGAAAAGTTTCATAGAATCTAGTTTTCAGATGATTTTTTTTTGCATGGACTACCATCATAACCTTCCCTCTTAACATATATATCTGAAACGTCTCGTATCATTTCAAATAGTCCCCAATTAAATTTGACTTTTTTGACCAAAACTAGTGTATAATATACTATGATTTTTGACCGTAACTTGCATTTCGAAAAGTTTCATAGAATCTTATTTTCCGATGATTTTTTGCATGGACTTCCATCATAACCTTCCCTCGTAAAATATATAAATGATATATGAAGTTTCGTATCATTTCGATCAGTCCCCGATTTAATTTTATTTTTGATCGAAACTAGTATAAACTTGTGTATAATATATTATGATTTTTTGGCCGAAACTTGCATTTCGAAAAGTTTCATAGAATCTAGTTTTCAAATGTTTTTTTTGCATGGACTTCCATCATAACATTCCCTCTTAAAATATATAATGATCTGAAATGTCTCGTATCATTTCAAATAGTCCCCAATTAAATATGACTTTTTTGACCGAAACTAGTGTATAATATACTATGATTTTTGACTGAAACTTGCATTTCGAAAAGTTTCATAGAATCTAATTTTCCGATGATTTTTTGCATGGACTTCCATCATTACCTTCCCTCGTAAATTATATAAATGATATGTGAAGTTTCGTATCATTTTGATCAGTCCCCGATTTAATTTTATTTTTGACCGAAACTAGTATAAACTTGTGTATAATATATTATGATTTTTTGGCCGAAACATGGATTTCGAAAAGTTTCATTGAATCTAGTTTTCATATGATTTTTTTGCATGGACTACCATCATAACCTTCCCTCTTAACATATATGAATGATCTGAAATGTCTCGTATCATTTCAAATAGTCCCCAATTAAATTTTTTTTGGACCGAAATTAGTGTATAATATACTATGATTTTTGACCGAAACTTGCATTTCGAAAAGTTTCATAGAATCTAATTTTCCGATGATTTTTTGCATGGACTTCCATCATAACCTTCCCTCGTAAAATATATAAATGATATGTGAAATTTCGTATCATTTCGATCAGTCCTCGATTTAATTTTATTTTTGACCGAAACTAGTATAAGCTTGTGTATACTATATTATGATTTTTTTGACCAAAACATGGATTTCATACAGTTTCATTGAATCTAGTTTTCATATGATTTTTTTGCATGGACTACCATCATAACCTTCCCTCTTAACATTTATGAATGATCTGAAATGTCTCGTATCATTTCAAATAGTCCCAAATTAAATTTGACTTTTTTGATCGAAACTAGTGTATAATATACTATGATTTTTGACTGAAACTTGCATTTCGAAAAGTTTCATAGAATCTAATTTTCCGATGATTTTTTGCATGGACTTCCATCATTACCTTCCCTCGTAAATTATATAAATGATATGTCAAGTTTCGTATCATTTTGATCAGTCCCCGATTTAATTTTATTTTTGACCGAAACTAGTATAAACTTGTGTATAATATATTATGATTTTTTGGCCGAAACATGGATTTCGAAAAGTTTCATTGAATCTAGTTTTCATATGATTTTTTTGCATGGACTACCATCACAACCTTCCCTCTTAACATATATGAATAATCTAAAATGTCTCGTATCATTTCAAATAGTCCCCAATTAAATTTTTTTTTTACCGAAATTAGTGTATAATATACTATGATTTTTGACCGAAACTTGCATTTCGAAAAGTTTCATAGAATCTAATTTTCCGATGATTTTTTGCATGGACTTCCATCATAACCTTCCCTCGTAAAATATATAAATGATATGTGAAATTTCGTATCATTTCGATCAGTCCTCGATTTAATTTTATTTTTGACCGAAACTAGTATAAGCTTGTGTATACTATATTATGATTTTTTTGACCGAAACATGGATTTCATACAGTTTCATTGAATCTAGTTTTCATATGATTTTTTTGCATGGACTACCATCATAACCTTCCCTCTTAACATTTATGAATGATCTGAAATGTCTCGTATCATTTCAAATAGACCCCAATTAAATTTGACTTTTTTGATCGAAACTAGTGTATAATATACTATGATTTTTGACCGAAACTTGCATTTCGAAAAGTTTCATAGAATCTAATTTTCCGACGATTTTTTGCATGGACTTCCATCATAACCTTCCCTCGTAAAATATATAAATGATATATGAAGTTTCGTATCATTTCATTCAGTCCCCGATTTAATTTGATTTTTGATCGAAACTAGTATAAACTTGTGTATAATATATTATGATTTTTAGGCCGAAACTTTCATTTCGAAAAGTTTCATAGAATCTAGTTTTCAGATGTTTTTTTTGCATGGACTTCCATCATAACATTCCCTCTTAACATATATAAATGATCTGAAATGTCTCATATCATTTCAAATAGTCCCCAATTAAATTTGACTATTTTGACCGAAACTAGTGTATAATAGACTATGATTTTTGACTGAAACTTGTATTTCGAAAAGTTTCATAGAATCTAATTTTCCGATGATTTTTTGCATGGACTTCCATCATTATCTTCTCTCGTAAAATATATAAATGATATGTGAAGTTTCGTATCATTTCGATCAGTCCCCGATTTAATTTTATTTTTGACCGAAACTAGTATAAACTTGTGTATAATATATTATGATTTTTTGGCTGAAACTTGCATTTCGAAAAGTTTCATAGAATCTAGTTTTCAGATGATTTTTTTTGCATGGACTACCATCATAACCTTCCCTCTTAACATATATATCTGAAACGTCTCGTATCATTTCAAATAGTCCCCAATTAAATTTGACTTTTTTGACCAAAACTAGTGTATAATATACTATGATTTTTGACCGAAACTTGCATTTCGAAAAGTTTCATAGAATCTTATTTTCCGATGATTTTTTGCATGGACTTCCATCATAACCTTCCCTCGTAAAATATATAAATGATATATGAAGTTTCGTATCATTTCGATCAGTCCCCGATTTAATTTTATTTTTGATCGAAACTAGTATAAACTTGTGTATAATATATTATGATTTTTTGGCCGAAACTTGCATTTCGAAAAGTTTCATAGAATCTAGTTTTCAAATGTTTTTTTTGCATGGACTTCCATCATAACATTCCCTCTTAACATATATAATGATCTGAAATGTCTCGTATCATTTCAAATAGTCCCCAATTAAATATGACTTTTTTGACCGAAACTAGTGTATAATATACTATGATTTTTGACTGAAACTTGCATTTCGAAAAGTTTCATAGAATCTAATTTTCCGATGATTTTTTGAATGGACTTCCATCATTACCTTCCCTCGTAAATTATATAAATGATATGTGAAGTTTCGTATCATTTCGATCAGTCCCCGATTTAATTTTATTTTTGACCGAAACTAGTATAAACTTGTGTATAATATATTATGATTTTTTGGCCGAAACATGGATTTCGAAAAGTTTCATTGAATCTAGTTTTCATATGATTTTTTTGCATGGACTACCATCATAACCTTCCCTCTTAACATATATGAATGATCTGAAATGTCTCGTATAATTTCAAATAGTCCCCAATTAAATTTTTTTTTGACCGAAATTAGTGTATAATATACTATGATTTTTGACCGAAACTTGCATTTCGAAAAGTTTCATAGAATCTAATTTTCCGATGATTTTTTGCATGGACTTCCATCATAACCTTCCCTCGTAAAATATATAAATGATATATGAAGTTTCGTATCATTTCGATCAGTCCCCGATTTAATTTTATTTTTGATCGAAACTAGTATAAACTTGTGTATAATATATTATGATTTTTAGGCCGAAACTTGCATTTCGAAAAGTTTCATAGAATCTAGTTTTCAGATGTTTTTTTGCATGGACTTCCATCATAACATTCCCTCTTAACATATATAAATGATCTGAAATGTCTCGTATCATTTCAAATAGTCCCCAATTAAATTTGACTATTTTGACCGAAACTAGTGTATAATATACTATGATTTTTGACTGAAACTTGCATTTCGAAAAGTTTCATAGAATCTAATTTTCCGATGATTTTTTGCATGGACTTCCATCATTACCTTCCCTCGTAAAATATATAAATGATATGTGAAGTTTCGTATCATTTCGATCAGTCCCCGATTTAATTTTATTTTTGACCGAAACTAGTATAAACTTGTGTATAATATATTATGATTTTTTGGCTGAAACTTGCATTTCGAAAAGTTTCATAGAATCTAGTTTTCAGATGATTTTTTTTGCATGGACTACCATCATAACCTTCCCTCTTAACATATATATCTGAAACGTCTCGTATCATTTCAAATAGTCCCCAATTAAATTTGACTTTTTTGACCAAAACTAGTGTATAATATACTATGATTTTTGACCGAAACTTGCATTTCGAAAAGTTTAAGAGAATCTTATTTTCCTATGAGTTTTTGCATGGACTTCCATCATAACCTTCCCTCGTAAAATATATAAATGATATATGAAGTTTCGTATCATTTCGATCAGTCCCCGATTTAATTTTATTTTTGATCGAAACAAGTATAAACTTGTGTATAATATATTATGATTTTTTGGCCGAAACTTGCATTTCGAAAAGTTTCATAGAATCTAGTTTTCAAATGTTTTTTTTGCATGGACTTCCATCATAACATTCCCTCTTAACATATATAATGATCTGAAATGTCTCGTATCATTTCAAATAGTCCCCAATTAAATATGACTTTTTTGACCGAAACTAGTGTATAATATACTATGATTTTTGACTGAAACTTGCATTTCGAATAGTTTCATAGAATCTAATTTTCCGATGATTTTTTGCATGGACTTCCATCATTACCTTCCCTCGTAAATTATATAAATGATATGTGAAGTTTGGTATCATTTCGATCAGTCCCCGATTTAATTTTATTTTTAACCGAAATTAGTATAAACTTGTGTATAATATATTATGATTTTTTGGCTGAAACTTGCATTTCGAAAAGTTTCATAGAATCTAGTTTTCGGATATTTTTTTTGCATGGACTTCCATCATAACATTGCCTCTTAACATATATAAATGATCTGAAATGTCTCGTATCATTTCAAATAGTCCCCAATTAAATTTGACTATTTTGACCGAAACTAGTGTATAATATACTATGATTTTTGACCGAAACTTGCATTTCGAAAAGTTTCATAGAATCTAATTTTCCGATGATTTTTTGCATGGACTTCCATCATAACCTTCCCTCGTAAAATATATAAATGATATATGAAGTTTCGTATCATTTCGATCAGTCCCCGATTTAATTTTATTTTTGATCGAAACTAGTATAAACTTGTGTATAATATATTATGATTTTTAGGCCGAAACTTGCATTTCGAAAAGTTTCATAGAATCTAGTTTTCAGATGTTTTTTTTGCATGGACTTCCATCATAACATTCCCTCTTAACATTTATAAATGATCTGAAATGTCTCGTATCATTTCAAATAGTCCCCAATTAAATTTGACTATTTTGACCGAAACTAGTGTATAATATACTATGATTTTTGACTGAAACTTGCATTTCGAAAAGTTTCATAGAATCTAATTTTCCGATGATTTTTTGCATGGACTTCCATCATTACCTTCCCTCTTAAAATATATAAATGATATGTGAAGTTTCGTATCATTTAGATCAGTCCCCGATTTAATTTTATTTTTGACCGAAACTAGTATAAACTTGTGTATAATATATTATGATTTTTTGACTGAAACTTGCATTTCGAAAAGTTTCATAGAATCTAGTTTTCAGATGATTTTTTTTGCATGGACTACCATCATAACCTTCCCTCTTAACATATATATCTGAAACGTCTCGTATCATTTCAAATAGTCCCCAATTAAATTTGACTTTTTTGACCAAAACTAGTGTATAATATACTATGATTTTTGACCGAAACTTGCATTTCGAAAAGTTTCATAGAATCTTATTTTCCGATGATTTTTTGCATGGACTTCCATCATAACCTTCCCTCGTAAAATATATAAATGATATATGAAGTTTCGTATCATTTCGATCAGTCCCCGATTTAATTTTATTTTTGATCGAAACTAGTATAAACTTGTGTATAATATATTATGATTTTTTGGCCGAAACTTGCATTTCGAAAAGTTTCATAGAATCTAGTTTTCAAATGTTTTTTTTGCATGGACTTCCATCATAACATTCCCTCTTAAAATATATAATGATCTGAAATGTCTCGTATCATTTCAAATAGTCCCCAATTAAATATGACTTTTTTGACCGAAACTAGTGTATAATATACTATGATTTTTGACTGAAACTTGCATTTCGAAAAGTTTCATAGAATCTAATTTTCCGATGATTTTTTGCATGGACTTCCATCATTACCTTCCCTCGTAAATTATATAAATGATATGTGAAGTTTCGTATCATTTTGATCAGTCCCCGATTTAATTTTATTTTTGACAGAAACTAGTATAGACTTGTGTATAATATATTA
Source organism: Lathyrus aphaca (assembly GCA_963966055.1). Taxonomy (NCBI): domain Eukaryota; kingdom Viridiplantae; phylum Streptophyta; class Magnoliopsida; order Fabales; family Fabaceae; genus Lathyrus; species Lathyrus aphaca. The sequence continues at coordinate 584,782,491 of OZ014521.1, forward strand.
TGATTTTTTGGCCGAAACATGGATTTCGAAAAGTTTCATTGAATCTAGTTTTCATATGATTTTTTTGCATGGACTACCATCATAACCTTCCCTCTTAACATATATGAATGATCTGAAATGTCTCGTATCATTTCAAATAGTCCCCAATTAAATTTTTTTTTGACCGAAATTAGTGTATAATATACTATGATTTTTGACCGAAACTTGCATTTCGAAAAGTTTCATAGAATCTAATTTTCCGATGATTTTTTGCATGGACTTCCATCATAACCTTCCCTCGTAAAATATATAAATGATATGTGAAATTTCGTATCATTTCGATCAGTCCTCGATTTAATTTTATTTTTGACCGAAACTAGTATAAGCTTGTGTATACTATATTATGATTTTTTTGACCGAAACATGGATTTCATACAGTTTCATTGAATCTAGTTTTCATATGATTTTTTTGCATGGACTACCATCATAACCTTCCCTCTTAACATTTATGAATGATCTGAAATGTCTCGTATCATTTCAAATAGTCCCCAATTAAATTTGACTTTTTTGATCGAAACTAGTGTATAATATACTATGATTTTTGACCGAAACTTGCATTTCGAAAAGTTTCATAGAATCTAATTTTCCGATGATTTTTTGCATGGACTTCCATCATAACCTTCCCTCGTAAAATATATAAATGATATATGAAGTTTCGTATCATTTCATTCAGTCCCCGATTTAATTTGATTTTTGATCGAAACTAGTATAAACTTGTGTATAATATATTTTGATTTTTAGGCCGAAACTTTCATTTCGAAAAGTTTCATAGAATCTAGTTTTCAGATGTTTTTTTTGCATGGACTTCCATCATAACATTCCCTCTTAACATATATAAATGATCTGAAATGTCTCATATCATTTCAAATAGTCCCCAATTAAATTTGACTATTTTGACCGAAACTAGTGTATAATATACTATGATTTTTGACTGAAACTTGTATTTCGAAAAGTTTCATAGAATCTAATTTTCCGATGATTTTTTGCATGGACTTCCATCATTACCTTCCCTCGTAAAATATATAAATGATATGTGAAGTTTCGTATCATTTCGATCAGTCCCCGATTTAATTTTATTTTTGACCGAAACTAGTATAAACTTGTGTATAATATATTATGATTTTTTGGCTGAAACTTGCATTTCGAAAAGTTTCATAGAATCTAGTTTTCAGATGATTTTTTTTGCATGGACTACCATCATAACCTTCCCTCTTAACATATATATCTGAAACGTCTCGTATCATTTCAAATAGTCCCCAATTAAATTTGACTTTTTTGACCAAAACTAGTGTATAATATACTATGATTTTTGACTGAAACTTGCATTTCGAAAAGTTTCATAGAATCTTATTTTCCGATGATTTTTTGCATGGACTTCCATCATAACCTTCCCTCGTAAAATATATAAATGATATATGAAGTTTCGTATCATTTCGATCAGTCCCCGATTTAATTTTATTTTTGATCGAAACAAGTATAAACTTGTGTATAATATATTATGATTTTTTGGCCGAAACTTGCATTTCGAAAAGTTTCATAGAATCTAGTTTTCAAATGTTTTTTTTGCATGGACTTCCATCATAACATTCCCTCTTAACATATATAATGATCTGAAATGTCTCGTATCATTTCAAATAGTCCCCAATTAAATATGACTTTTTTGACCGAAACTAGTGTATAATATACTATGATATTTGACTGAAACTTGCATTTCGAAAAGTTTCATAGAATCTAATTTTCCGATGATTTTTTGAATGGACTTCCATCATTACCTTCCCTCGTAAATTATATAAATGATATGTGAAGTTTCGTATCATTTCGATCAGTCCCCGATTTAATTTTATTTTTGACCGAAACTAGTATAAACTTGTGTATAATATATTATGATTTTTTGGCCGAAACATGGATTTCGAAAAGTTTCATTGAATCTAGTTTTCATATGATTTTTTTGCATGGACTACCATCATAACCTTCCCTCTTAACATTTATGAATGATATGAAATGTCTCGTATAATTTCAAATAGTCCCCAATTAAATATTTTTTTGACCGAAATTAGTGTATAATATACTATGATTTTTGACCGAAACTTGCATTTCGAAAAGTTTCATAGAATCTAATTTTCCGATGATTTTTTGCATGGACTTCCATCATAACCTTCCCTCGTAAAATATATAAATGATATATGAAGTTTCGTATCATTTCGATCAGTCCCCGATTTAATTTTATTTTTGATCGAAACTAGTATAAACTTGTGTATAATATATTATGATTTTTAGGCCGAAACTTGCATTTCGAAAAGTTTCATAGAATCTAGTTTTCAGATGTTTTTTTTGCATGGACTTCCATCATAACATTCCCTCTTAACATATATAAATGATCTGAAATGTCTCGTATCATTTCAAATAGTCCCCAATTAAATTTGACTATTTTGACCGAAACTAGTGTATAATATACTATGATTTTTGACCGAAACTTGCATTTCGAAAAGTTTCATAGAATCTAATTTTCCGATGATTTTTTGCATGGACTTCCATCATTACCTTCCCTCGTAAAATATATAAATGATATGTGAAGTTTGGTATCATTTCGATCAGTCCCCGATTTAATTTTATTTTTAACCGAAATTAGTATAAACTTGTGTATAATATATTATGATTTTTAGGCCGAAACTTGCATTTCGAAAAGTTTCATAGAATCTAGTTTTCAGATGTTTTTTTTGCATGGACTTCCATCATAACATTCCCTCTTAACATATATAAATGATCTGAAATGTCTCGTATCATTTCAAATAGTCCCCAATTAAATTTGACTATTTTGACCGAAACTAGTGTATAATATACTATGATTTTTGACTGAAACTTGCATTTCGAATAGTTTCATAGAATCTAATTTTCCGATGATTTTTTGCATGGACTTCCATCATTACCTTCCCTCGTAAAATATATAAATGATATGTGAAGTTTCGTATCATTTCGATCAGTCCCCGATTTAATTTTATTTTTGACCGAAACTAGTATAAACTTGTGTATAATATATTATGATTTTTTGGCTGAAACTTGCATTTCGAAAAGTTTCATAGAATCTAGTTTTCAGATGATTTTTTTTGCATGGACTACCATCATAACCTTCCCTCTTAACATATATATCTGAAACGTCTCGTATCATTTCAAATAGTCCCCAATTAAATTTGACTTTTTTGACCAAAACTAGTGTATAATATACTATGATTTTTGACCGAAACTTGCATTTCGAAAAGTTTCATAGAATCTTATTTTCCGATGATTTTTTGCATGGACTTCCATCATAACTTTCCCTCGTAAAATATATAAATGATATATGAAGTTTCGTATCATTTCGATCAGTCCCCGATTTAATTTTATTTTTGATCGAAACAAGTATAAACTTGTGTATAATATATTATGATTTTTTGGCCGAAACTTGCATTTCGAAAAGTTTCATAGAATCTAGTTTTCAAATGTTTTTTTTGCATGGACTTCCATCATAACATTCCCTCTTAACATATATAATGATCTGAAATGTCTCGTATCATTTCAAATAGTCCCCAATTAAATATGACTTTTTTGACCGAAACTAGTGTATAATATACTATGATATTTGACTGAAACTTGCATTTCGAAAAGTTTCATAGAATCTAATTTTCCGATGATTTTTTGAATGGACTTCCATCATTACCTTCCCTCGTAAATTATATAAATGATATGTGAAGTTTCGTATCATTTCGATCAGTCCCCGATTTAATTTTATTTTTGACCGAAACTAGTATAAACTTGTGTATAATATATTATGATTTTTTGGCCGAAACATGGATTTCGAAAAGTTTCATTGAATCTAGTTTTCATATGATTTTTTTGCATGGACTACCATCATAACCTTCCCTCTTAACATTTATGAATGATATGAAATGTCTCGTATAATTTCAAATAGTCCCCAATTAAATATTTTTTTGACCGAAATTAGTGTATAATATACTATGATTTTTGACCGAAACTTGCATTTCGAAAAGTTTCATAGAATCTAATTTTCCGATGATTTTTTGCATGGACTTCCATCATAACCTTCCCTCGTAAAATATATAAATGATATATGAAGTTTCGTATCATTTCGATCAGTCCCCGATTTAATTTTATTTTTAATCGAAACTAGTATAAACTTGTGTATAATATATTATGATTTTTAGGCCGAAACTTGCATTTCGAAAAGTTTCATAGAATCTAGTTTTCAGATGTTTTTTTTGCATGGACTTCCATCATAACATTCCCTCTTAACATATATAAATGATCTGAAATGTCTCGTATCATTTCAAATAGTCCCCAATTAAATTTGACTATTTTGACCGAAACTAGTGTATAATATACTATGATTTTTGACCGAAACTTGCATTTCGAAAAGTTTCATAGAATCTAATTTTCCGATGATTTTTTGCATGGACTTCCATAATTACCTTCCCTCGTAAAATATATAAATGATATGTGAAGTTTGGTATCATTTCGATCAGTCCCCGATTTAATTTTATTTTTAACCGAAATTAGTATAAACTTGTGTATAATATATTATGATTTTTAGGCCGAAACTTGCATTTCGAAAAGTTTCATAGAATCTAGTTTTCATATGTTTTTTTTGCATGGACTTCCATCATAACATTCCCTCTTAACATATATAAATGATCTGAAATGTCTCGTATCATTTCAAATAGTCCCCAATTAAATTTGACTATTTTGACCGAAACTAGTGTATAATATACTATGATTTTTGACTGAAACTTGCATTTCGAATAGTTTCATAGAATCTAATTTTCCGATGATTTTTTGCATGGACTTCCATCATTACCTTCCCTCGTAAAATATATAAATGATATGTGAAGTTTCGTATCATTTCGATCAGTCCCCGATTTAATTTTATTTTTGACCGAAACTAGTATAAACTTGTGTATAATATATTATGATTTTTTGGCTGAAACTTGCATTTCGAAAAGTTTCATAGAATCTAGTTTTCAGATGATTTTTTTTGCATGGACTACCATCATAACCTTCCCTCTTAACATATATATCTGAAACGTCTCGTATCATTTCAAATAGTCCCCAATTAAATTTGACTTTTTTGACCAAAACTAGTGTATAATATACTATGATTTTTGACCGAAACATGCATTTCGAAAAGTTTCATAGAATCTTATTTTCCGATGATTTTTTGCATGGACTTCCATCATAACTTTCCCTCGTAAAATATATAAATGATATATGAAGTTTCGTATCATTTCAATCAGTCCCCGATTTAATTTTATTTTTGATCGAAACAAGTATAAACTTGTGTATAATATATTATGATTTTTTGGCCGAAACTTGCATTTCGAAAAGTTTCATAGAATCTAGTTTTCAAATGTTTTTTTTGCATGGACTTCCATCATAACATTCCCTCTTAACATATATAATGATCTGAAATGTCTCGTATCATTTCAAATAGTCCCCAATTAAATATGACTTTTTTGACCGAAACTAGTGTATAATATACTATGATATTTGACTGAAACTTGCATTTCGAAAAGTTTCATAGAATCTAATTTTCCGATGATTTTTTGAATGGACTTCCATCATTACCTTCCCTCGTAAATTATATAAATGATATGTGAAGTTTCGTATCATTTCGATCAGTCCCCGATTTAATTTTATTTTTGACTGAAACTAGTATAAACTTGTGTATAATATATTATGATTTTTTGGCCGAAACATGGATTTCGAAAAGTTTCATTGAATCTAGTTTTCATATGATTTTTTTGCATGGACTACCATCATAACCTTCCCTCTTAACATATATGAATGATCTGAAATGTCTCGTATAATTTCAAATAGTCCCCAATTAAATTTTTTTTGGACCGAAATTAGTGTATAATATACTATGATTTTTGACCGAAACTTGCATTTCGAAAAGTTTCATAGAATCTAATTTTCCGATGATTTTTTGCATGGACTTCCATCATAATCTTCCCTCGTAAAATATATAAATGATATATGAAGTTTCGTATCATTTCGATCAGTCCCCGATTTAATTTTATTTTTGATCGAAACTAGTATAAACTTGCGTATAATATATTATGATTTTTAGGCCGAAACTTGCATTTCGAAAAGTTTCATAGAATCTAGTTTTCAGATGTTTTTTTTGCATGGACTTCCATCATAACATTCCCTCTTAACATATATAAATGATCTGAAATGTCTCGTATCATTTCAAATAGTCCCCAATTAAATTTGACTATTTTGACCGAAACTAGTGTATAATATACTATGATTTTTGACTGAAACTTGCATTTCGAAAAGTTTCATAGAATCTAATTTTCCGATGATTTTTTGCATGGACTTCCATCATTACCTTCCCTCGTAAAATATATAAATGATATGTGGAGTTTGGTATCATTTCGATCAGTCCCCGATTTAATTTTATTTTTAACCGAAATTAGTATAAACTTGTGTATAATATATTATGATTTTTTGGCTGAAACTTGCATTTCGAAAAGTTTCATAGAATCTAGTTTTCGGATATTTTTTTTTGCATGGACTACCATCATAACCTTCCCTGTTAACATATATATCTGAAACGTCTCGTATCATTTCAAGTAGTCCCCAATTAAATTTGACTTTTTTGACCGAAACTAGTGTATAATATACTATGATTTTTGACCGAAACTTGCATTTCGAAAAGTTTCATAGAATCTTATTTTACGATGATTTTTTGCATGGACTTCCATCATAACCTTCCCTCGTAAAATATATAAATGATATGTGAAGTTTCGTATCATTTCGATCAGTCCTCGATTTAATTTTATTTTTGACCGAAACTAGTATAAGCTTGTGTATACTATATTATGATTTTTTTGACCGAAACATGGATTTCATACAGTTTCATTGAATCTAGTTTTCATATGATTTTTTTGCATGGACTACCATCATAACCTTCCCTCTTAACATTTATGAATGATCTGAAATGTCTCGTATCATTTCAAATAGTCCCCAATTAAATTTGACTTTTTTGACCGAAACTAGTGTATAATATACTATGATTTTTGACCGAAACTTGCATTTCGAAAAGTTTCATAGAATCTAATTTTCCGATGATTTTTTGCATGGACTTCCATCATAACCTTCCCTCGTAAAATATATAAATGATATATGTAGTTTCGTATCATTTCATTCAGTCCCCGATTTAATTTTATTTTTGATCGAAACTAGTATAAACTTGTGTATAATATATTATGATTTTTAGACCCAAACTTTCATTTCGAAAAGTTTCATAGAATCTAGTTTTCAGATGTTTTTTTTGCATGGACTTCCATCATAACATTCCCTCTTAACATATATAAATGATCTGAAATGTCTCGTATCATTTCAAATAGTCCCCAATTAAATTTGACTATTTTGACCGAAACTAGTGTATAATATACTATGATTTTTGACTGAAACTTGCATTTCGAAAAGTTTCATAGAATCTAATTTTCCGATGATTTTTTGCATGGACTTCCATCATTACCTTCCCTCGTAAAATATATAAATGATATGTGAAGTTTGGTATCATTTCGATTAGTCCCCGATTTAATTTTATTTTTGACCGAAATTAGTATAAACTTGTGTATAATATATTATGATTTTTTGGCTGAAACTTGCATTTCGAAAAGTTTCATAGAATCTAGTTTTCAGATATTTTTTTTTGCATGGACTACCATCATAACCTTCCCTGTTAACATATATATCTGAAACGTCTCGTATCATTTCAAATAGTCCCCAATTAAATTTGACTTTTTTGACCGAAACTAGTGTATAATATACTATGATTTTTGACCGAAACTTGCATTTCGAAAAGTTTCATAGAATCTTATTTTACGATGATTTTTTGCATGGACTTCCATCATAACCTTCCCTCGTAAAATATATAAATGATATGTGAAGTTTCGTATCATTTCGATCAGTCCTCGATTTAATTTTATTTTTGACCGAAACTAGTATAAGCTTGTGTATACTATATTATGATTTTTTTGACCGAAACATGGATTTCATACAGTTTCATTGAATCTAGTTTTCATATGATTTTTTTGCATGGACTACCATCATAACCTTCCCTCTTAACATTTATGAATGATCTGAAATGTCTCGTATCATTTCAAATAGTCCCCAATTAAATTTGACTTTTTTGACCGAAACTAGTGTATAATATACTATGATTTTTGACCGAAACTTGCATTTCGAAAAGTTTTATAGAATCTAATTTTCCGATTATTTTTTGCATGCACTTCCATCATAACCTTCCCTCGTAAAATATATAAATGATATATGAAGTTTCGTATCATTTCATTCAGTCCCCGATTTAATTTTATTTTTGATCGAAACTAGTATAAACTTGTGTATAATATATTATGATTTTTAGGCCGAAACTTTCATTTCGAAAAGTTTCATAGAATCTAGTTTTCAGATGTTTTTTTTGCATGGACATCCATCATAACATTCCCTCTTAACATATATAAATGATCTGAAATGTCTCGTATCATTTCAAATAGTCCCCAATTAAATTTGACTATTTTGACCGAAACTAGTGTATAATATACTATGATTTTTGACTGAAACTTGCATTTCGAAAAGTTTCATAGAATCTAATTTTCCGATGATTTTTTGCATGGACTTCCATCATTACCTTCCCTCGTAAAATATATAAATGATATGTGAAGTTTGGTATCATTTCGATCAGTCCCCGATTTAATTTTATTTTTGACCGAAATTAGTATAAACTTGTGTATAATATATTATGATTTTTTGGCTGAAACTTGCATTTCGAAAAGTTTCATAGAATCAAGTTTTCAGATATTTTTTTTTGCATGGACTACCATCATAACCTTCCCTGTTAACATATATATCTGAAACGTCTCGTATCATTTCAAATAGTCCCCAATTAAATTTGACTTTTTTGACCGAAACTAGTGTATAATATACTATGATTTTTGACCGAAACTTGCATTTCGAAAAGTTTCATAGAATCTTATTTTACGATGATTTTTTGCATGGACTTCCATCATAACCTTCCCTCGTAAAATATATAAATGATATGTGAAGTTTCGTATCATTTCGATCAGTCCTCGATTTAATTTTATTTTTGACCGAAACTAGTATAAGCTTGTGTATACTATATTATGATTTTTTTGACCGAAACATGGATTTCATACAGTTTCATTGAATTTAGTTTTCATATGATTTTTTTGCATGGACTACCATCATAACCTTCCCTCTTAATATTTATGAATGATCTGAAATGTCTCGTATCATTTCAAATAGTCCCCAATTAAATTTGACTTTTTTGACCGAAACTAGTGTATAATATACTATGATTTTTGACCGAAACTTGCATTTCGAAAAAGTTTCATAGAATCTAATTTTCCGATGATTTTTTGCATGGACTTCCATCATAACCTTCCCTCGTAAAATATATAAATGATATATGAAGTTTCGTATCATTTCATTCAGTCCCCGATTTAATTTTATTTTTGATCGAAACTAGTATAAACTTGTGTATAATATATTATGATTTTTAGGCCGAAACTTTCATTTCGAAAGGTTTCATAGAATCTAGTTTTCAGATGTTTTTTTTGCATGGACTTCCATCATAACATTCCCTCTTAACATATATAAATGATCTGAAATGTCTCGTATCATTTCAAATAGTCCCCAATTAAATTTGACTATTTTGACCGAAACTAGTGTATAATATACTATGATTTTTGACTGAAACTTGCATTTCGAAAAGTTTCATAGAATCTAATTTTCCGATGATTTTTTGCATGGACTTCCATCATTACCTTCCCTCGTAAAATATATAAATGATATGTGAAGTTTGGTATCATTTCGATCAGTCCCCGATTTAATTTTATTTTTGACCGAAATTAGTATAAACTTGTGTATAATATATTATGATTTTTTGGCTGAAACTTGCATTTCGAAAAGTTTCATAGAATCTAGTTTTCAGATATTTTTTTTTGCATGGACTACCATCATAACCTTCCCTGTTAACATATATATCTGAAACGTCTCGTATCATTTCAAATAGTCCCCAATTAAATTTGACTTTTTTGACCGAAACTAGTGTATAATATACTATGATTTTTGACCGAAACTTGCATTTCGAAAAGTTTCATAGAATCTTATTTTACGATGATTTTTTGCATGGACTTCCATCATAACCTTCCCTCGTAAAATATATAAATGATATGTGAAGTTTCGTATCATTTCGATCAGTCCTCGATTTAATTTTATTTTTGACCGAAACTAGTATAAGCTTGTGTATACTATATTATGATTTTTTTGACCGAAACATGGATTTCATACAGTTTCATTGAATCTAGTTTTCATATGATTTTTTTGCATGGACTACCATCATAACCTTCCCTCTTAATATTTATGAATGATCTGAAATGTCTGGTATCATTTCAAATAGTCCCCAATTAAATTTGACTTTTTTGACCGAAACTAGTGTATAATATACTATGATTTTTGACCGAAACTTGCATTTCGAAAAAGTTTCATAGAATCTAATTTTCCGATGATTTTTTGCATGGACTTCCATCATAACCTTCCCTCGTAAAATATATAAATGATATATGAAGTTTCGTATCATTTCATTCAGTCCCCGATTTAATTTTATTTTTGATCGAAACTAGTATAAACTTGTGTATAATATATTATGATTTTTAGGCCGAAACTTTCATTTCGAAAAGTTTCATAGAATCTAGTTTTCAGATGTTTTTTTTGCATGGACTTCCATCATAACATTCCCTCTTAACATATATAAATGATCTGAAATGTCTCGTATCATTTCAAATAGTCCCCAATTAAATTTGACTATTTTGACCGAAACTAGTGTATAATATACTATGATTTTTTACTGAAACTTGCATTTCGAAAAGTTTCATAGAATCTAATTTTCCGATGATTTATTGCATGGACTTCCATCATTACCTTCCCTCGTAAAATATATAAATGATATGTGAAGTTTCGTATTATTTCGATCAGTCCCCGATTTAATTTTATTTTTGACCGAAACTAGTATAAACTTGTGTATAATATATTATGATTTTTTGGCCGAAACTTGCATTTCGAAAAGTTTCATAGAATCTAGTTTTCAGATGATTTTTTTTGCATGGACTACCATCATAATCTTCCCTCTTAACATATATATCTGAAACGTCTCGTATCATTTCAAATAGTCCCCAATTAAATTTGACTTTTTTGACCAAAACTAGTGTATAATATACTATGATTTTTGACCGAAACTTGCATTTCGAAAAGTTTCATAGAATCTTATTTTCCGATGATTTTTTGCATGGACTTCCATCATAACCTTCCCTCGTAAAATATATAAATGATATGTGAAGTTTCGTATCATTTCGATCAATCCTCGATTTAATTTTATTTTTGACCGAAACTAGTATAAGCTTGTGTATAATATATTATGATTTTTTGGCCGAAACATGGATTTCATAAAGTTTCATTGAATCTAGTTTTCATATGATTTGTTTGCATGGACTACCATCATAACCTTCCCTCTTAACATTTATGAATGATCTGAAATGTCTCGTATCATTTCAAATAGTCCCCAATTAAATTTGACTTTTTTGACCGAAACTAGTGTATAATATACTATGATTTTTGACCCAAACTTGCATTTTGAAAAGTTTCATAGAATCTAATTTTCCGATGATTTTTTGCATGGACTTCCATCATAACCTTCCCTCGTAAAATATATAAATGATATATGAAGTTTCGTATCATTTAGATCAAACCCCGATTTAATTTTATTTTTGATCGAAACTAGTATAAACTTGTGTATAATATATTATGATTTTTTGGCCGAAACTTGCATTTCGAAAAGTTTCATAGAATCTAGTTTTCAGATGTTTTTTTTGCATGGACTTCCATCATAACCTTCCCTCTTAACATATATATCTGAAACGTCTCGTATCATTTCAAATAGTCCCCAATTAAATTTGTCTTTTTTTACCAAAACTAGTGTATAATATACTATGATTTTTGACCGAAACTTGCATTTCGAAAAGTTTCATAGAATCTTATTTTCCGATGATTTTTTGCATGGACTTCCATCATAACCTTCCCTCGTAAAATATATAAATGATATGTGAAGTTTCGTATCATTTCGATCAGTCCTTGATTTAATTTTATTTTTGACCGAAACTAGTATAAGCTTGTGTATAATATATTATGATTTTTTGGCCGAAACATGGATTTCATAAAGTTTCATTGAATCTAGTTTTCATATGATTTTTTTGCCTGGACTACCATCATAACCTTCCCTCTTAACATTTATGAATGATCTGAAATTTCTCGTATCATTTCAAATAGTCCCCAATTAAATTTGACTTTTTTGACCGAAACTAGTGTATAATATACTATGATTTTTGACCGAAACTTGCATTTCGAAAAGTTTCATAGAATCTAATTTTCCGATGATTTTTTGCATGGACTTCCATCATAACCTTCCCTCGTAAAATATATAAATGATATATGAAATTTTGTATCATTTCGATCAGTCCCCGATTTAATTTTATTTTTGATCGAAACTAGTATAAACTTGTTTATAATATATTATGATTTTTTGGCCGAAACTTGCATTTTGAAAAGTTTCATAGATTCTAGTTTTCAGATGTTTTTTTTGCATGGGCTTCCATCATAGCATTCCCTCTTAACATATATAAATGATCTGAAATGTCTCGTATCATTTCAAATAGTCCCCAATTAAATTTGACTATTTTGACCGAAACTAGTGTATAATATACTATGATTTTTGACCGAAACTTGCATTTCGAAAAAGTTTCATAGAATCTAATTTTCCGATGATTTTTTGCATGGACTTCCATCATAACCTTCCCTCGTAAAATATATAAATGATATATGAAGTTTCGTATCATTTCATTCAGTCCCCGATTTAATTTTATTTTTGATCGAAACTAGTATAAACTTGTGTATAATATATTATAATTTTTAGGCCGAAACTTTCATTTCGAAAAGTTTCATAGAATCTAGTTTTCAGATGTTTTTTTTGCATGGACATCCATCATAACATTCCCTCTTAACATATATAAATGATCTGAAATGTCTCGTATCATTTCAAATAGTCCCCAATTAAATTTGACTATTTTGACCGAAACTAGTGTATAATATACTATGATTTTTGACCGAAACTTGCATTTCGAAAAGTTTTATAGAATCTAATTTTCCGATTATTTTTTGCATGCACTTCCATCATAACCTTCCCTCGTAAAATATATAAATGATATATGAAGTTTCGTATCATTTCATTCAGTCCCCGATTTAATTTTATTTTTGATCGAAACTAGTATAAACTTGTGTATAATATATTATGATTTTTAGGCCGAAACTTTCATTTCGAAAAGTTTCATAGAATCTAGTTTTCAGATGTTTTTTTTGCATGGACATCCATCATAACATTCCCTCTTAACATATATAAATGATCTGAAATGTCTCGTATCATTTCAAATAGTCCCCAATTAAATTTGACTATTTTGACCGAAACTAGTGTATAATATACTATGATTTTTGACTGAAACTTGCATTTCGAAAAGTTTCATAGAATCTAATTTTCCGATGATTTTTTGCATGGACTTCCATCATTACCTTCCCTCGTAAAATATATAAATGATATGTGAAGTTTGGTATCATTTCGATCAGTCCCCGATTTAATTTTATTTTTGACCGAAATTAGTATAAACTTGTGTATAATATATTATGATTTTTTGGCTGAAACTTGCATTTCGAAAAGTTTCATAGAATCTAGTTTTCAGATATTTTTTTTTGCATGGACTACCATCATAACCTTCCCTGTTAACATATATATCTGAAACGTCTCGTATCATTTCAAATAGTCCCCAATTAAATTTGACTTTTTTGACCGAAACTAGTGTATAATATACTATGATTTTTGACCGAAACTTGCATTTCGAAAAGTTTCATAGAATCTTATTTTACGATGATTTTTTGCATGGACTTCCATCATAACCTTCCCTCGTAAAATATATAAATGATATGTGAAGTTTCGTATCATTTCGATCAGTCCTCGATTTAATTTTATTTTTGACCGAAACTAGTATAAGCTTGTGTATACTATATTATGATTTTTTTGACCGAAACATGGATTTCATACAGTTTCATTGAATTTAGTTTTCATATGATTTTTTTGCATGGACTACCATCATAACCTTCCCTCTTAATATTTATGAATGATCTGAAATGTCTCGTATCATTTCAAATAGTCCCCAATTAAATTTGACTTTTTTGACCGAAACTAGTGTATAATATACTATGATTTTTGACCGAAACTTGCATTTCGAAAAAGTTTCATAGAATCTAATTTTCCGATGATTTTTTGCATGGACTTCCATCATAACCTTCCCTCGTAAAATATATAAATGATATATGAAGTTTCGTATCATTTCATTCAGTCCCCGATTTAATTTTATTTTTGATCGAAACTAGTATAAACTTGTGTATAATATATTATGATTTTTAGGCCGAAACTTTCATTTCGAAAGGTTTCATAGAATCTAGTTTTCAGATGTTTTTTTTGCATGGACTTCCATCATAACATTCCCTCTTAACATATATAAATGATCTGAAATGTCTCGTATCATTTCAAATAGTCCCCAATTAAATTTGACTATTTTGACCGAAACTAGTGTATAATATACTATGATTTTTGACTGAAACTTGCATTTCGAAAAGTTTCATAGAATCTAATTTTCCGATGATTTTTTGCATGGACTTCCATCATTACCTTCCCTCGTAAAATATATAAATGATATGTGAAGTTTGGTATCATTTCGATCAGTCCCCGATTTAATTTTATTTTTGACCGAAATTAGTATAAACTTGTGTATAATATATTATGATTTTTTGGCTGAAACTTGCATTTCGAAAAGTTTCATAGAATCTAGTTTTCAGATATTTTTTTTTGCATGGACTACCATCATAACCTTCCCTGTTAACATATATATCTGAAACGTCTCGTATCATTTCAAATAGTCCCCAATTAAATTTGACTTTTTTGACCGAAACTAGTGTATAATATACTATGATTTTTGACCGAAACTTGCATTTCGAAAAGTTTCATAGAATCTTATTTTACGATGATTTTTTGCATGGACTTCCATCATAACCTTCCCTCGTAAAATATATAAATGATATGTGAAGTTTCGTATCATTTCGATCAGTCCTCGATTTAATTTTATTTTTGACCGAAACTAGTATAAGCTTGTGTATACTATATTATGATTTTTTTGACCGAAACATGGATTTCATACAGTTTCATTGAATCTAGTTTTCATATGATTTTTTTGCATGGACTACCATCATAACCTTCCCTCTTAATATTTATGAATGATCTGAAATGTCTGGTATCATTTCAAATAGTCCCCAATTAAATTTGACTTTTTTGACCGAAACTAGTGTATAATATACTATGATTTTTGACCGAAACTTGCATTTCGAAAAAGTTTCATAGAATCTAATTTTCCGATGATTTTTTGCATGGACTTCCATCATAACCTTCCCTCGTAAAATATATAAATGATATATGAAGTTTCGTATCATTTCATTCAGTCCCCGATTTAATTTTATTTTTGATCGAAACTAGTATAAACTTGTGTATAATATATTATGATTTTTAGGCCGAAACTTTCATTTCGAAAAGTTTCATAGAATCTAGTTTTCAGATGTTTTTTTTGCATGGACTTCCATCATAACATTCCCTCTTAACATATATAAATGATCTGAAATGTCTCGTATCATTTCAAATAGTCCCCAATTAAATTTGACTATTTTGACCGAAACTAGTGTATAATATACTATGATTTTTTACTGAAACTTGCATTTCGAAAAGTTTCATAGAATCTAATTTTCCGATGATTTATTGCATGGACTTCCATCATTACCTTCCCTCGTAAAATATATAAATGATATGTGAAGTTTCGTATTATTTCGATCAGTCCCCGATTTAATTTTATTTTTGACCGAAACTAGTATAAACTTGTGTATAATATATTATGATTTTTTGGCCGAAACTTGCATTTCGAAAAGTTTCATAGAATCTAGTTTTCAGATGATTTTTTTTGCATGGACTACCATCATAATCTTCCCTCTTAACATATATATCTGAAACGTCTCGTATCATTTCAAATAGTCCCCAATTAAATTTGACTTTTTTGACCAAAACTAGTGTATAATATACTATGATTTTTGACCGAAACTTGCATTTCGAAAAGTTTCATAGAATCTTATTTTCCGATGATTTTTTGCATGGACTTCCATCATAACCTTCCCTCGTAAAATATATAAATGATATGTGAAGTTTCGTATCATTTCGATCAATCCTCGATTTAATTTTATTTTTGACCGAAACTAGTATAAGCTTGTGTATAATATATTATGATTTTTTGGCCGAAACATGGATTTCATAAAGTTTCATTGAATCTAGTTTTCATATGATTTGTTTGCATGGACTACCATCATAACCTTCCCTCTTAACATTTATGAATGATCTGAAATGTCTCGTATCATTTCAAATAGTCCCCAATTAAATTTGACTTTTTTGACCGAAACTAGTGTATAATATACTATGATTTTTGACCCAAACTTGCATTTTGAAAAGTTTCATAGAATCTAATTTTCCGATGATTTTTTGCATGGACTTCCATCATAACCTTCCCTCGTAAAATATATAAATGATATATGAAGTTTCGTATCATTTAGATCAAACCCCGATTTAATTTTATTTTTGATCGAAACTAGTATAAACTTGTGTATAATATATTATGATTTTTTGGCCGAAACTTGCATTTCGAAAAGTTTCATAGAATCTAGTTTTCAGATGTTTTTTTTGCATGGACTTCCATCATAACCTTCCCTCTTAACATATATATCTGAAACGTCTCGTATCATTTCAAATAGTCCCCAATTAAATTTGTCTTTTTTTACCAAAACTAGTGTATAATATACTATGATTTTTGACCGAAACTTGCATTTCGAAAAGTTTCATAGAATCTTATTTTCCGATGATTTTTTGCATGGACTTCCATCATAACCTTCCCTCGTAAAATATATAAATGATATGTGAAGTTTCGTATCATTTCGATCAGTCCTTGATTTAATTTTATTTTTGACCGAAACTAGTATAAGCTTGTGTATAATATATTATGATTTTTTGGCCGAAACATGGATTTCATAAAGTTTCATTGAATCTAGTTTTCATATGATTTTTTTGCCTGGACTACCATCATAACCTTCCCTCTTAACATTTATGAATGATCTGAAATTTCTCGTATCATTTCAAATAGTCCCCAATTAAATTTGACTTTTTTGACCGAAACTAGTGTATAATATACTATGATTTTTGACCGAAACTTGCATTTCGAAAAGTTTCATAGAATCTAATTTTCCGATGATTTTTTGCATGGACTTCCATCATAACCTTCCCTCGTAAAATATATAAATGATATATGAAATTTTGTATCATTTCGATCAGTCCCCGATTTAATTTTATTTTTGATCGAAACTAGTATAAACTTGTTTATAATATATTATGATTTTTTGGCCGAAACTTGCATTTTGAAAAGTTTCATAGATTCTAGTTTTCAGATGTTTTTTTTGCATGGGCTTCCATCATAGCATTCCCTCTTAACATATATAAATGATCTGAAATGTCTCGTATCATTTCAAATAGTCCCCAATTAAATTTGACTATTTTGACCGAAACTAGTGTATAATATACTATGATTTTTGACCGAAACTTGCATTTCGAAAAAGTTTCATAGAATCTAATTTTCCGATGATTTTTTGCATGGACTTCCATCATAACCTTCCCTCGTAAAATATATAAATGATATATGAAGTTTCGTATCATTTCATTCAGTCCCCGATTTAATTTTATTTTTGATCGAAACTAGTATAAACTTGTGTATAATATATTATAATTTTTAGGCCGAAACTTTCATTTCGAAAAGTTTCATAGAATCTAGTTTTCAGATGTTTTTTTTGCATGGACATCCATCATAACATTCCCTCTTAACATATATAAATGATCTGAAATGTCTCGTATCATTTCAAATAGTCCCCAATTAAATTTGACTTTTTTGACCGAAACTAGTGTATAATATACAATGATTTTTGAACGAAACTTGCATTTCGAAAAGTTTTATAGAATCTAATTTTCCGATTATTTTTTGCATGCACTTCCATCATAACCTTCCCTCGTAAAATATATAAATGATATATGAAGTTTCGTATCATTTCATTCAGTCCCCGATTTAATTTTATTTTTGATTGAAACTAGTATAAACTTGTGTATAATATATTATGATTTTTAGGCCGAAACTTGCATTTCGAAAAGTTTCATAGAATCTAGTTTTCAGATGTTTTTTTTGCATGGACTTCCATCATAACCTTCCCTCTTAACATATATATCTGAAACGCCTCGTATCATTTCAAATAGTCCCCAATTAAATTTGACTTTTTTTACCAAAACTAGTGTATAATATACTATGATTTTTGACCGAAATTTGCATTTCGAAAAGTTTCATAGAATCTTATTTTCCGATGATTTTTTGCATGGACTTCCATCATAAGCTTCCCTCGTAAAATATATAAATGATATGTGAAGTTTCGTATCATTTCGATCAGTCCTTGATTTAATTTTATTTTTGACCGAAACTAGTATAAGCTTGTGTATAATATATTATGATTTTTTGGCCGAAACATGGATTTCATAAAGTTTCATTGAATCTAGTTTTCATATGATTTTTTTGCCTGGACTACCATCATAACCTTCCCTCTTAACATTTATGAATGATCTGAAATTTCTCGTATCATTTCAAATAGTCCCCAATTAAATTTGACTTTTTTGACCGAAACTAGTGTATAATATACTATGATTTTTGACCGAAACTTGCATTTCGAAAAGTTTCATAGAATCTAATTTTCCGATGATTTTTTGCATGGACTTCCATCATAACCTTCCCTCGTAAAATATATAAATGATATATGAAATTTTGTATCATTTCGATCAGTCCCCGATTTAATTTTATTTTTGATCGAAACTAGTATAAACTTGTGTATAATATATTATGATTTTTTGGCCGAAACTTGCATTTCGAAAAGTTTCATAGAATCTAGTTTTCAGATGTTTTTTTTGCATGGGCTTCCATCATAGCATTCCCTCTTAACATATATAAATGATCTGAAATGTCTCGTATCATTTCAAATAGTCCCCAATTAAATTTGACTATTTTGACCGAAACTAGTGTATAATATACTATGATTTTTGACCGAAACTTGCATTTCGAAAAAGTTTCATAGAATCTAATTTTCCGATGATTTTTTGCATGGACTTCCATCATAACCTTCCCTCGTAAAATATATAAATGATATATGAAGTTTCGTATCATTTCATTCAGTCCCCGATTTAATTTTATTTTTGATCGAAACTAGTATAAACTTGTGTATAATATATTATGATTTTTAGGCCGAAACTTTCATTTCGAAAAGTTTCATAGAATCTAGTTTTCAGATGTTTTTTTTGCATGGACATCCATCATAACATTCCCTCTTAACATATATAAATGATCTGAAATGTCTCGTATCATTTCAAATAGTCCCCAATTAAATTTGACTTTTTTGACCGAAACTAGTGTATAATATACTATGATTTTTGACCGAAACTTGCATTTCGAAAAGTTTTATAGAATCTAATTTTCCGATTATTTTTTGCATGCACTTCCATCATAACCTTCCCTCGTAAAATATATAAATGATATATGAAGTTTCGTATCATTTCATTCAGTCCCCGATTTAATTTTATTTTTGATCGAAACTAGTATAAACTTGTGTATAATATATTATGATTTTTAGGCCGAAACTTTCATTTCGAAAAGTTTCATAGAATCTAGTTTTCAGATGTTTTTTTTGCATGGACATCCATCATAACATTCCCTCTTAACATATATAAATGATCTGAAATGTCTCGTATCATTTCAAATAGTCCCCAATTAAATTTGACTATTTTGACCGAAACTAGTGTATAATATACTATGATTTTTGACTGAAACTTGCATTTCGAAAAGTTTCATAGAATCTAATTTTCCGATGATTTTTTGCATGGACTTCCATCATTACCTTCCCTCGTAAAATATATAAATGATATGTGAAGTTTGGTATCATTTCGATCAGTCCCCGATTTAATTTTATTTTTGACCGAAATTAGTATAAACTTGTGTATAATATATTATGATTTTTTGGCTGAAACTTGCATTTCGAAAAGTTTCATAGAATCTAGTTTTCAGATATTTTTTTTTGCATGGACTACCATCATAACCTTCCCTGTTAACATATATATCTGAAACGTCTCGTATCATTTCAAATAGTCCCCAATTAAATTTGACTTTTTTGACCGAAACTAGTGTATAGTATACTATGATTTTTGACCGAAACTTGCATTTCGAAAAGTTTCATAGAATCTTATTTTACGATGATTTTTTGCATGGACTTCCATCATAACCTTCCCTCGTAAAATATATAAATGATATGTGAAGTTTCGTATCATTTCGATCAGTCCTCGATTTAATTTTATTTTTGACCGAAACTAGTATAAGCTTGTGTATACTATATTATGATTTTTTTGACCGAAACATGGATTTCATAC
The DNA here is from genome assembly GCA_963966055.1 of Lathyrus aphaca. Lineage (NCBI taxonomy): Eukaryota > Viridiplantae > Streptophyta > Magnoliopsida > Fabales > Fabaceae > Lathyrus > Lathyrus aphaca. The sequence continues at coordinate 584,803,303 of OZ014521.1, forward strand.
AGTTTCATTGAATCTAGTTTTCATATGATTTTTTTGCATGGACTACCATCATAACCTTCCCTCTTAATATTTATGAATGATCTGAATTGTCTCTTATCATTTCAAATAGTCCCCAATTAAATTTGACTTTTTTGACCGAAACTAGTGTATAATATACTATGATTTTTGACCGAAACTTGCATTTCGAAAAAGTTTCATAGAATCTAATTTTCCGATGATTTTTTGCATGGACTTCCATCATAACCTTCCCTCGTAAAATATATAAATGATATATGAAGTTTCGTATCATTTCATTCAGTCCCCGATTTAATTTTATTTTTGATCGAAACTAGTATAAACTTGTGTATAATATATTATGATTTTTAGGCCGAAACTTTCATTTCGAAAAGTTTCATAGAATCTAGTTTTCAGATGTTTTTTTTGCATGGACTTCCATCATAACATTCCCTCTTAACATATATAAATGATCTGAAATGTCTCGTATCATTTCAAATAGTCCCCAATTAAATTTGACTATTTTGACCGAAACTAGTGTATAATATACTATGATTTTTTACTGAAACTTGCATTTCGAAAAGTTTCATAGAATCTAATTTTCCGATGATTTATTGCATGGACTTCCATCATTACCTTCCCTCGTAAAATATATAAATGATATGTGAAGTTTCGTATTATTTCGATCAGTCCCCGATTTAATTTTATTTTTGACCGAAACTAGTATAAACTTGTGTATAATATATTATGATTTTTTGGCCGAAACTTGCATTTCGAAAAGTTTCATAGAATCTAGTTTTCAGATGATTTTTTTTGCATGGACTACCATCATAATCTTCCCTCTTAACATATATATCTGAAACGTCTCGTATCATTTCAAATAGTCCCCAATTAAATTTGACTTTTTTGACCAAAACTAGTGTATAATATACTATGATTTTTGACCGAAACTTGCATTTCGAAAAGTTTCATAGAATCTTATTTTCCGATGATTTTTTGCATGGACTTCCATCATAACCTTCCCTCGTAAAATATATAAATGATATGTGAAGTTTCGTATCATTTCGATCAATCCTCGATTTAATTTTATTTTTGACCGAAATTAGTATAAACTTGTGTATAATATATTATGATTTTTTGGCTGAAACTTGCATTTCGAAAAGTTTCATAGAATCTAGTTTTCAGATATTTTTTTTTGCATGGACTACCATCATAACCTTCCCTGTTAACATATATATCTGAAACGTCTCGTATCATTTCAAATAGTCCCCAATTAAATTTGACTTTTTTGACCGAAACTAGTGTATAATATACTATGATTTTTGACCGAAACTTGCATTTCGAAAAGTTTCATAGAATCTTATTTTACGATGATTTTTTGCATGGACTTCCATCATAACCTTCCCTCGTAAAATATATAAATGATATGTGAAGTTTCGTATCATTTCGATCAGTCCTCGATTTAATTTTATTTTTGACCGAAACTAGTATAAGCTTGTGTATACTATATTATGATTTTTTTGACCGAAACATGGATTTCATACAGTTTCATTGAATCTAGTTTTCATATGATTTTTTTGCATGGACTACCATCATAACCTTCCCTCTTAATATTTATGAATGATCTGAAATGTCTCGTATCATTTCAAATAGTCCCCAATTAAATTTGACTTTTTTGACCGAAACTAGTGTATAATATACTATGATTTTTGACCGAAACTTGCATTTCGAAAAAGTTTCATAGAATCTAATTTTCCGATGATTTTTTGCATGGACTTCCATCATAACCTTCCCTCGTAAAATATATAAATGATATATGAAGTTTCGTATCATTTCATTCAGTCCCCGATTTAATTTTATTTTTGATCGAAACTAGTATAAACTTGTGTATAATATATTATGATTTTTAGGCCGAAACTTTCATTTCGAAAAGTTTCATAGAATCTAGTTTTCAGATGTTTTTTTGCATGGACTTCCATCATAACATTCCCTCTTAACATATATAAATGATCTGAAATGTCTCGTATCATTTCAAATAGTCCCCAATTAAATTTGACTATTTTGACCGAAACTAGTGTATAATATACTATGATTTTTTACTGAAACTTGCATTTCGAAAAGTTTCATAGAATCTAATTTTCCGATGATTTATTGCATGGACTTCCATCATTACCTTCCCTCGTAAAATATATAAATGATATGTGAAGTTTCGTATTATTTCGATCAGTCCCCGATTTAATTTTATTTTTGACCGAAACTAGTATAAACTTGTGTATAATATATTATGATTTTTTGGCCGAAACTTGCATTTCGAAAAGTTTCATAGAATCTAGTTTTCAGATGATTTTTTTTGCATGGACTACCATCATAATCTTCCCTCTTAACATATATATCTGAAACGTCTCGTATCATTTCAAATAGTCCCCAATTAAATTTGACTTTTTTGACCAAAACTAGTGTATAATATACTATGATTTTTGACCGAAACTTGCATTTCGAAAAGTTTCATAGAATCTAATTTTCCGATGATTTTTTGCATGGACTTCCATCATAACCTTCCCTCGTAAAATATATAAATGATATGTGAAGTTTCGTATCATTTCGATCAGTCCTTGATTTAATTTTATTTTTGACCGAAACTAGTATAAGCTTGTGTATAATATATTATGATTTTTTGGCCGAAACATGGATTTCATAAAGTTTCATTGAATCTAGTTTTCATATGATTTTTTTGCCTGGACTACCATCATAACCTTCCCTCTTAACATTTATGAATGATCTGAAATTTCTCGTATCATTTCAAATAGTCCCCAATTAAATTTGACTTTTTTGACCGAAACTAGTGTATAATATACTATGATTTTTGACCGAAACTTGCATTTCGAAAAGTTTCATAGAATCTAATTTTCCGATGATTTTTTGCATGGACTTCCATCATAACCTTCCCTCGTAAAATATATAAATGATATATGAAATTTTGTATCATTTCGATCAGTCCCCGATTTAATTTTATTTTTGATCGAAACTAGTATAAACTTGTGTATAATATATTATGATTTTTTGGCCGAAACTTGCATTTTGAAAAGTTTCATAGAATCTAGTTTTCAGATGTTTTTTTTGCATGGGCTTCCATCATAGCATTCCCTCTTAACATATATAAATGATCTGAAATGTCTCGTATCATTTCAAATAGTCCCCAATTAAATTTGACTATTTTGACCGAAACTAGTGTATAATATACTATGATTTTTGACTGAAACTTGCATTTCGAAAAGTTTCATAGAATCTAATTTTCCGATGATTTTTTGCATGGACTTCCATCATAACCTTCCCTCGTAAAATATATAAATGATATGTGAAGTTTCGTATCATTTCGATCAGTCCTCGATTTAATTTTATTTTTGACCGAAACTAGTATAAGCTTGTGTATAATATATTATGATTTTTTGGCCGAAACATGGATTTCATAAAGTTTCATTGAATCTAGTTTTCATATGATTTGTTTGCATGGACTACCATCATAACCTTCCCTCTTAACATTTATGAATGATCTGAAATGTCTCGTATCATTTCAAATAGTCCCCAATTAAATTTGACTTTTTTGACCGAAACTTGTGTATAATATACTATGATTTTTGACCGAAACTTGCATTTTGAAAAGTTTCATAGAATCTAATTTTCCGATGATTTTTTGCATGGACTTCCATCATAACCTTCCCTCGTAAAATATATAAATGATATATGAAGTTTCGTATCATTTCGATCAAACCCCGATTTAATTTTATTTTTGATCGAAACTAGTATAAACTTGTGTATAATATATTATGATTTTTTGGCCGAAACTTGCATTTCGAAAAGTTTCATAGAATCTAGTTTTCAGATGTTTTTTTTGCATGGACTTCCATCATAACCTTCCCTCTTAACATATATATCTGAAACGTCTCGTATCATTTCAAATAGTCCCCAATTAAATTTGACTTTTTTTACCAAAACTAGTGTATAATATACTATGATTTTTGACCGAAACTTGCATTTCGAAAAGTTTCATAGAATCTTATTTTCCGATGATTTTTTGCATGGACTTCCATCATAACCTTCCCTCGTAAAATATATAAATGATATGTGAAGTTTCGTATCATTTCGATCAATCCTTGATTTAATTTTATTTTTGACCGAAACTAGTATAAGCTTGTGTATAATATATTATGATTTTTTGGCCGAAACATGGATTTCATAAAGTTTCATTGAATCTAGTTTTCATATGATTTTTTTCCCTGGACTACCATCATAACCTTCCCTCTTAACATTTATGAATGATCTGAAATGTCTCGTATCATTTCAAATAGTCCCCAATTAAATTTGACTTTTTTGACCGAAACTAGTGTATAATATACTATGATTTTTGACCGAAACTTGCATTTCGAAAAGTTTCATAGAATCTAATTTTCCGATGATTTTTTGCATGGACTTCCATCATAACCTTCCCTCGTAAAATATATAAATGATATATGAAATTTTGTATCATTTCGATCAGTCCCCGATTTAATTTTATTTTTGATCGAAACTAGTATAAACTTGTGTATATTATGATTTTTTGGCCGAAACTTGCATTTCGAAAAGTTTCATAGAATCTAGTTTTCAGATGTTTTTTTTGCATGGGCTTCCATCATAGCATTCCCTCTTAACATATATAAATGATCTGAAATGTCTCGTATCATTTCAAATAGTCCCCAATTAAATTTGACTATTTTGACCGAAACTAGTGTATAATATACTATGATTTTTGACTGAAACTTGCATTTCGAAAAGTTTCATAGAATCTAATTTTCCGATGATTTTTTGCATGGACTTCCATCATTACCTTCCCTCGTAAAATATATAAATGATATGTGAAGTTTCGTATCATTTCGATCAGTCCCCGATTTAATTTAATTTTTGACCGAAACTAGTATAAACTTGTGTATAATATATTATGATTTTTTGGCTGAAACTTGCATTTCGAAAAGTTTCATAGAATCTAGTTTTCAGATGATTTTTTTTGCATGGACTACCATCATAACCTTCCCTCTTAACATATATATCTGAAACGTCTCGTATCATTTGAAATAGTCCCCAATTAAATTTGACTTTTTTGACCAAAACTAGTGTATAATATACTATGATTTTTGACCTAAACTTGCATTTCGAAAAGTTTCATAGAATCTTATTTTCCAATGATTTTTTGCATGGACTTCCATCATAACCGTCCCTCGTAAAATATATAAATGATATGTGAAGTTTCGTATCATTTCGATCAGTCCTCGATTTAATTTTATTTTTGACCGAAACTAGTATAAGCTTGTGTATAATATATTATGATTTTTTGGCCGAAACATGGATTTCATAAAGTTTCATTGAATCTAGTTTTCAAATGATTTGTTTGCATGGACTACCATCATAACCTTCCCTCTTAACATTTATGAATGATCTGAAATGTCTCGTATCATTTCAAATAGTCCCCAATTAAATTTGACTTTTTTGACCGAAACTAGTGTATAATATACTATGATTTTTGACCAAAACTTGCATTTCGAAAAGTTTCATAGAATCTAATTTTCCGATGATTTTTTGCATGGACTTCCATCATAACCTTCCCTCGTAAAATATATAAATGATATATGAAGTTTCGTATCATTTCGATCAAACCCCGATTTAATTTAATTTTTGATCGAAACTAGTATAAACTTGTGTATAATATATTATGATTTTTTTGCCGAAACTTGCATTTCGAAAAGTTTCATAGAATCTAGTTTTCAGATGTTTTTTTTGCATGGACTTCCATCATAAGATTCCATATTAACATATATAAATGATCTGAAATGTCTCGTATCATTTCAAATAGTCCCCAATTAAATTTGACTATTTTGACCGAAACTAGTGTATAATATACTATGATTTTTTACTGAAACTTGCATTTCGAAAAGTTTCATAGAATCTAATTTTCCGATGATTTATTGCATGGACTTCCATCATTACCTTCCCTCGTAAAATATATAAATGATATGTGAAGTTTCGTATTATTTCGATCAGTCCCCGATTTAATTTTATTTTTGACCGAAACTAGTACAAACTTATGTATAATATATTATGATTTTTTGGCCGAAACTTGCATTTCGAAAAGTTTCATAGAATCTAGTTTTCAGATGATTTTTTTTGCATGGACTACCATCATAATCTTCCCTCTTAACATATATATCTGAAACGTCTCGTATCATTTCAAATAGTCCCCAATTAAATTTGACTTTTTTGACCAAAACTAGTGTATAATATACTATGATTTTTGACCGAAACTTGCATTTCGAAAAGTTTCATAGAATCTTATTTTCCGATGATTTTTTGCATGGACTTCCATCATAACCTTCCCTCGTAAAATATATAAATGATATGTGAAGTTTCGTATCATTTCGATCAATCCTCGATTTAATTTTATTTTTGACCGAAACTAGTATAAGCTTGTGTATAATATATTATGATTTTTTGGCCGAAACATGGATTTCATAAAGTTTCATTGAATCTAGTTTTCATATGATTTGTTTGCATGGACTACCATCATAACCTTCCCTCTTAACATTTATGAATGATCTGAAATGTCTCGTATCATTTCAAATAGTCCCCAATTAAATTTGACTTTTTTGACCGAAACTAGTGTATAATATACTATGATTTTTGACCCAAACTTGCATTTTGAAAAGTTTCATAGAATCTAATTTTCCGATGATTTTTTGCATGGACTTCCATCATAACCTTCCCTCGTAAAATATATAAATGATATATGAAGTTTCGTATCATTTCGATCAAACCCCGATTTAATTTTATTTTTGATCGAAACTAGTATAAACTTGTGTATAATATATTATGATTTTTTGGCCGAAACTTGCATTTCGAAAAGTTTCATAGAATCTAGTTTTCAGATGTTTTTTTTGCATGGACTTCCATCATAACCTTCCCTCTTAACATATATATCTGAAACGTCTCGTATCATTTCAAATAGTCCCCAATTAAATTTGACTTTTTTTACCAAAACTAGTGTATAATATACTATGATTTTTGACCGAAACTTGCATTTCGAAAAGTTTCATAGAATCTTATTTTCCGATGATTTTTTGCATGGACTTCCATCATAACCTTCCCTCGTAAAATATATAAATGATATGTGAAGTTTCGTATCATTTCGATCAGTCCTTGATTTAATTTTATTTTTGACCGAAACTAGTATAAGCTTGTGTATAATATATTATGATTTTTTGGCCGAAACATGGATTTCATAAAGTTTCATTGAATCTAGTTTTCATATGATTTTTTTGCCTGGACTACCATCATAACCTTCCCTCTTAACATTTATGAATGATCTGAAATTTCTCGTATCATTTCAAATAGTCCCCAATTAAATTTGACTTTTTTGACCGAAACTAGTGTATAATATACTATGATTTTTGACCGAAACTTGCATTTCGAAAAGTTTCATAGAATCTAATTTTCCGATGATTTTTTGCATGGACTTCCATCATAACCTTCCCTCGTAAAATATATAAATGATATATGAAATTTTGTATCATTTCGATCAGTCCCCGATTTAATTTTATTTTTGATCGAAACTAGTATAAACTTGTGTATAATATATTATGATTTTTTGGCCGAAACTTGCATTTCGAAAAGTTTCATAGAATCTAGTTTTCAGATGTTTTTTTTGCATGGGCTTCCATCATAGCATTCCCTCTTAACATATATAAATGATCTGAAATGTCTCGTATCATTTCAAATAGTCCCCAATTAAATTTGACTATTTTGACCGAAACTAGTGTATAATATACTATGATTTTTGACTGAAACTTGCATTTCGAAAAGTTTCATAGAATCTAATTTTCCGATGATTTTTTGCATGGACTTCCATCATAACCTTCCCTCGTAAAATATATAAATGATATGTGAAGTTTCGTATCATTTCGATCAGTCCTCGATTTAATTTTATTTTTGACCGAAACTAGTATAAGCTTGTGTATAATATATTATGATTTTTTGGCCGAAACATGGATTTCATAAAGTTTCATTGAATCTAGTTTTCATATGATTTGTTTGCATGGACTACCATCATAACCTTCCCTCTTAACATTTATGAATGATCTGAAATGTCTCGTATCATTTCAAATAGTCCCCAATTAAATTTGACTTTTTTGACCGAAACTAGTGTATAATATACTATGATTTTTGACCGAAACTTGCATTTTGAAAAGTTTCATAGAATCTAATTTTCCAATGATTTTTTGCATGGACTTCCATCATAACCTTCCCTCGTAAAATATATAAATGATATATGAAGTTTCGTATCATTTCGATCAAACCCCGATTTAATTTTATTTTTGATCGAAACTAGTATAAACTTGTGTATAATATATTATGATTTTTTGGCCGAAACTTGCATTTCGAAAAGTTTCATAGAATCTAGTTTTCAGATGTTTTTTTTGCATGGACTTCCATCATAACCTTCCCTCTTAACATATATATCTGAAACGTCTCGTATCATTTCAAATAGTCCCCAATTAAATTTGACTTTTTTTACCAAAACTAGTGTATAATATACTATGATTTTTGACCGAAACTTGCATTTCGAAAAGTTTCATAGAATCTTATTTTCCGATGATTTTTTGCATGGACTTCCATCATAACCTTCCCTCGTAAAATATATAAATGATATGTGAAGTTTCGTATCATTTCGATCAATCCTTGATTTAATTTTATTTTTGACCGAAACTAGTATAAGCTTGTGTATAATATATTATGATTTTTTGGCCGAAACATGGATTTCATAAAGTTTCATTGAATCTAGTTTTCATATGATTTTTTTGCCTGGACTACCATCATAACCTTCCCTCTTAACATTTATGAATGATCTGAAATGTCTCGTATCATTTCAAATAGTCCCCAATTAAATTTGACTTTTTTGACCGAAACTAGTGTATAATATACTATGATTTTTGACCGAAACTTGCATTTCGAAAAGTTTCATAGAATCTAATTTTCCGATGATTTTTTGCATGGACTTCCATCATAACCTTCCCTCGTAAAATATATAAATGATATATGAAATTTTGTATCATTTCGATCAGTCCCCGATTTAATTTTATTTTTGATCGAAACTAGTATAAACTTGTGTATAATATATTATGATTTTTTGGCCGAAACTTGCATTTCGAAAAGTTTCATAGAATCTAGTTTTCAGATGTTTTTTTTGCATGGGCTTCCATCATAGCATTCCCTCTTAACATATATAAATGATCTGAAATGTCTCGTATCATTTCAAATAGTCCCCAATTAAATTTGACTATTTTGACCGAAACTAGTGTATAATATACTATGATTTTTGACTGAAACTTGCATTTCGAAAAGTTTCATAGAATCTAATTTTCCGATGATTTTTTGCATGGACTTCCATCATTACCTTCCCTCGTAAAATATATAAATGATATGTGAAGTTTCGTATCATTTCGATCAGTCCCCGATTTAATTTAATTTTTGACCGAAACTAGTATAAACTTGTGTATAATATATTATGATTTTTTGGCTGAAACTTGCATTTCGAAAAGTTTCATAGAATCTAGTTTTCAGATGATTTTTTTTGCATGGACTACCATCATAACCTTCCCTCTTAACATATATATCTGAAACGTCTCGTATCATTTGAAATAGTCCCCAATTAAATTTGACTTTTTTGACCAAAACTAGTGTATAATATACTATGATTTTTGACCTAAACTTGCATTTCGAAAAGTTTCATAGAATCTTATTTTCCAATGATTTTTTGCATGGACTTCCATCATAACCGTCCCTCGTAAAATATATAAATGATATGTGAAGTTTCGTATCATTTCGATCAGTCCTCGATTTAATTTTATTTTTGACCGAAACTAGTATAAGCTTGTGTATAATATATTATGATTTTTTGGCCGAAACATGGATTTCATAAAGTTTCATTGAATCTAGTTTTCAAATGATTTGTTTGCATGGACTACCATCATAACCTTCCCTCTTAACATTTATGAATGATCTGAAATGTCTCGTATCATTTCAAATAGTCCCCAATTAAATTTGACTTTTTTGACCGAAACTAGTGTATAATATACTATGATTTTTGACCAAAACTTGCATTTCGAAAAGTTTCATAGAATCTAATTTTCCGATGATTTTTTGCATGGACTTCCATCATAACCTTCCCTCGTAAAATATATAAATGATATATGAAGTTTCGTATCATTTCGATCAAACCCCGATTTAATTTTATTTTTGATCGAAACTAGTATAAACTTGTGTATAATATATTATGATTTTTTGGCCGAAACTTGCATTTCGAAAAGTTTCATAGAATCTAGTTTTCAGATGTTTTTTTTGCATGGACTTCCATCATAACATTCCATATTAACATATATAAATGATCTGAAATGTCTCGTATCATTTCAAATAGTCCCCAATTAAATTTGACTATTTTGACCGAAACTAGTGTATAATATACTATGATTTTTTACTGAAACTTGCATTTCGAAAAGTTTCATAGTATCTAATTTTCCGATGATTTATTGCATGGACTTCCATCATTACCTTCCCTCGTAAAATATATAAATGATATGTGAAGTTTCGTATTATTTCGATCAGTCCCCGATTTAATTTTATTTTTGACCGAAACTAGTATAAACTTGTGTATAATATATTATGATTTTTTGGCCGAAACTTGCATTTCGAAAAGTTTCATAGAATCTAGTTTTCAGATGATTTTTTTTGCATGGACTACCATCATAATCTTCCCTCTTAACATATATATCTGAAACGTCTCGTATCATTTCAAATAGTCCCCAATTAAATTTGACTTTTTTGACCAAAACTAGTGTATAATATACTATGATTTTTGACCGAAACTTGCATTTCGAAAAGTTTCATAGAATCTTATTTTCCGATGATTTTTTGCATGGACTTCCATCATAACCTTCCCTCGTAAAATATATAAATGATATGTGAAGTTTCGTATCATTTCGATCAATCCTCGATTTAATTTTATTTTTGACCGAAACTAGTATAAGCTTGTGTATAATATATTATGATTTTTTGGCCGAAACATGGATTTCATAAAGTTTCATTGAATCTAGTTTTCATATGATTTGTTTGCATGGACTACCATCATAACCTTCCCTCTTAACATTTATGAATGATCTGAAATGTCTCGTATCATTTCAAATAGTCCCCAATTAAATTTGACTTTTTTGACCGAAACTAGTGTATAATATACTATGATTTTTGACCCAAACTTGCATTTTGAAAAGTTTCATAGAATCTAATTTTCCGATGATTTTTTGCATGGACTTCCATCATAACCTTCCCTCGTAAAATATATAAATGATATATGAAGTTTCGTATCATTTCGATCAAACCCCGATTTAATTTTATTTTTGATCGAAACTAGTATAAACTTGTGTATAATATATTATGATTTTTTGGCCGAAACTTGCATTTCGAAAAGTTTCATAGAATCTAGTTTTCAGATGTTTTTTTTGCATGGACTTCCATCATAACCTTCCCTCTTAACATATATATCTGAAACGTCTCGTATCATTTCAAATAGTCCCCAATTAAATTTGACTTTTTTTACCAAAACTAGTGTATAATATACTATGATTTTTGACCGAAACTTGCATTTCGAAAAGTTTCATAGAATCTTATTTTCCGATGATTTTTTGCATGGACTTCCATCATAACCTTCCCTCGTAAAATATATAAATGATATGTGAAGTTTCGTATCATTTCGATCAGTCCTTGATTTAATTTTATTTTTGACCGAAACTAGTATAAGCTTGTGTATAATATATTATGATTTTTTGGCCGAAACATGGATTTCATAAAGTTTCATTGAATCTAGTTTTCATATGATTTTTTTGCCTGGACTAACATCATAACCTTCCCTCTTAACATTTATGAATGATCTGAAATTTCTCGTATCATTTCAAATAGTCCCCAATTAAATTTGACTTTTTTGACCGAAACTAGTGTATAATATACTATGATTTTTGACCGAAACTTGCATTTCGAAAAGTTTCATAGAATCTAATTTTCCGATGATTTTTTGCATGGACTTCCATCATAACCTTCCCTCGTAAAATATATAAATGATATATGAAATTTTGTATCATTTCGATCAGTCCCCGATTTAATTTTATTTTTGATCGAAACTAGTATAAACTTGTGTATAATATATTATGATTTTTTGGCCGAAACTTGCATTTCGAAAAGTTTCATAGAATCTAGTTTTCAGATGTTTTTTTTGCATGGGCTTCCATCATAGCATTCCCTCTTAACATATATAAATGATCTGAAATGTCTCGTATCATTTCAAATAGTCCCCAATTAAATTTGACTATTTTGACCGAAACTAGTGTATAATATACTATGATTTTTGACTGAAACTTGCATTTCGAAAAGTTTCATAGAATCTAATTTTCCGATGATTTTTTGCATGGACTTCCATCATAACCTTCCCTCGTAAAATATATAAATGATATGTGAAGTTTCGTATCATTTCGATCAGTCCTCGATTTAATTTTATTTTTGACCGAAACTAGTATAAGCTTGTGTATAATATATTATGATTTTTTGGCCGAAACATGGATTTCATAAAGTTTCATTGAATCTAGTTTTCATATGATTTGTTTGCATGGACTACCATAATAACCTTCCCTCTTAACATTTATGAATGATCTGAAATGTCTCGTATCATTTCAAATAGTCCCCAATTAAATTTGACTTTTTTGACCGAAACTAGTGTATAATATACTATGATTTTTGACCGAAACTTGCATTTTGAAAAGTTTCATAGAATCTAATTTTCCGATGATTTTTTGCATGGACTTCCATCATAACCTTCCCTCGTAAAATATATAAATGATATATGAAGTTTCGTATCATTTCGATCAAACCCCGATTTAATTTTATTTTTGATCGAAACTAGTATAAACTTGTGTATAATATATTATGATTTTTTGGCCGAAACTTGCATTTCGAAAAGTTTCATAGAATCTAGTTTTCAGATGTTTTTTTTGCATGGACTTCCATCATAACCTTCCCTCTTAACATATATATCTGAAACGTCTCGTATCATTTCAAATAGTCCCCAATTAAATTTGACTTTTTTTACCAAAACTAGTGTATAATATACTATGATTTTTGACCGAAACTTGCATTTCGAAAAGTTTCATAGAATCTTATTTTCCGATGATTTTTTGCATGGACTTCCATCATAACCTTCCCTCGTAAAATATATAAATGATATGTGAAGTTTCGTATCATTTCGATCAATCCTTGATTTAATTTTATTTTTGACCGAAACTAGTATAAGCTTGTGTATAATATATTATGATTTTTTGGCCGAAACATGGATTTCATAAAGTTTCATTGAATCTAGTTTTCATATGATTTTTTTGCCTGGACTACCATCATAACCTTCCCTCTTAACATTTATGAATGATCTGAAATGTCTCGTATCATTTGAAATAGTCCCCAATTAAATTTGACTTTTTTGACCGAAACTAGTGTATAATATACTATGATTTTTGACCGAAACTTGCATTTCGAAAAGTTTCATAGAATCTAATTTTCCGATGATTTTTTGCATGGACTTCCATCATAACCTTCCCTCGTAAAATATATAAATGATATATGAAATTTTGTATCATTTCGATCAGTCCCCGATTTAATTTTATTTTTGATCGAAACTAGTATAAACTTGTGTATAATATATTATGATTTTTTGGCCGAAACTTGCATTTCGAAAAGTTTCATAGAATCTAGTTTTCAGATGTTTTTTTTGCATGGGCTTCCATCATAGCATTCCCTCTTAACATATATAAATGATCTGAAATGTCTCGTATCATTTCAAATAGTCCCCAATTAAATTTGACTATTTTGACCGAAACTAGTGTATAATATACTATGATTTTTGACTGAAACTTGCATTTCGAAAAGTTTCATAGAATCTAATTTTCCGATGATTTTTTGCATGGACTTCCATCATTACCTTCCCTCGTAAAATATATAAATGATATGTGAAGTTTCGTATCATTTCGATCAGTCCCCGATTTAATTTAATTTTTGACCGAAACTAGTATAAACTTGTGTATAATATATTATGATTTTTTGGCCGAAACTTGCATTTCGAAAAGTTTCATAGAATCTAGTTTTCAGATGATTTTTTTTGCATGGACTACCATCATAACCTTCCCTCTTAACATTTATGAATGATCTGAAATGTCTCGTATCATTTCAAATAGTCCCCAATTAAATTTGACTTTTTTGACCGAAACTAGTGTATAATATACTATGATTTTTGACCGAAACTTGCATTTTGAAAAGTTTCATAGAATCTAATTTTCCGATGATTTTTTGCATGGACTTCCATCATAACCTTCCCTCGTAAAATATATAAATGATATATGAAGTTTCGTATCATTTCGATCAAACCCCGATTTAATTTTATTTTTGATCGAAACTAGTATAAACTTGTGTATAATATATTATGATTTTTTGGCCGAAACTTGCATTTCGAAAAGTTTCATAGAATCTAGTTTTCAGATGTTTTTTTTGCATGGACTTCCATCATAACCTTCCCTCTTAACATATATATCTGAAACGTCTCGTATCATTTCAAATAGTCCCCAATTAAATTTGACTTTTTTTACCAAAACTAGTGTATAATATACTATGATTTTTGACCGAAACTTGCATTTCGAAAAGTTTCATAGAATCTTATTTTCCGATGATTTTTTGCATGGACTTCCATCATAACCTTCCCTCGTAAAATATATAAATGATATGTGAAGTTTCGTATCATTTCGATCAATCCTTGATTTAATTTTATTTTTGACCGAAACTAGTATAAGCTTGTGTATAATATATTATGATTTTTTGGCCGAAACATGGATTTCATAAAGTTTCATTGAATCTAGTTTTCATATGATTTTTTTGCCTGGACTACCATCATAACCTTCCCTCTTAACATTTATGAATGATCTGAAATGTCTCGTATCATTTCAAATAGTCCCCAATTAAATTTGACTTTTTTGACCGAAACTAGTGTATAATATACTATGATTTTTGACCGAAACTTGCATTTCGAAAAGTTTCATAGAATCTAATTTTCCGATGATTTTTTGCATGGACTTCCATCATAACCTTCCCTCGTAAAATATATAAATGATATATGAAATTTTGTATCATTTCGATCAGTCCCCGATTTAATTTTATTTTTGATCGAAACTAGTATAAACTTGTGTATAATATATTATGATTTTTTGGCCGAAACTTGCATTTCGAAAAGTTTCATAGAATCTAGTTTTCAGATGTTTTTTTTGCATGGGCTTCCATCATAGCATTCCCTCTTAACATATATAAATGATCTGAAATGTCTCGTATCATTTCAAATAGTCCCCAATTAAATTTGACTATTTTGACCGAAACTAGTGTATAATATACTATGATTTTTGACTGAAACTTGCATTTCGAAAAGTTTCATAGAATCTAATTTTCCGATGATTTTTTGCATGGACTTCCATCATTACCTTCCCTCGTAAAATATATAAATGATATGTGAAGTTTCGTATCATTTCGATCAGTCCCCGATTTAATTTAATTTTTGACCGAAACTAGTATAAACTTGTGTATAATATATTATGATTTTTTGGCTGAAACTTGCATTTCGAAAAGTTTCATAGAATCTAGTTTTCAGATGATTTTTTTTGCATGGACTACCATCATAACCTTCCCTCTTAACATATATATCTGAAACGTCTCGTATCATTTGAAATAGTCCCCAATTAAATTTGACTTTTTTGACCAAAACTAGTGTATAATATACTATGATTTTTGACCTAAACTTGCATTTCGAAAAGTTTCATAGAATCTTATTTTCCAATGATTTTTTGCATGGACTTCCATCATAACCGTCCCTCGTAAAATATATAAATGATATGTGAAGTTTCGTATCATTTCGATCAGTCCTCGATTTAATTTTATTTTTGACCGAAACTAGTATAAGCTTGTGTATAATATATTATGATTTTTTGGCCGAAACATGGATTTCATAAAGTTTCATTGAATCTAGTTTTCATATGATTTTTTTGCCTGGACTACCATCATAACCTTCCCTCTTAACATTTATGAATGATCTGAAATGTCTCGTATCATTTCAAATAGTCCCCAATTAAATTTGACTTTTTTGACCGAAACTAGTGTATAATATACTATGATTTTTGACCGAAACTTGCATTTCGAAAAGTTTCATAGAATCTAATTTTCCGATGATTTTTTGCATGGACTTCCATCATAACCTTCCCTCGTAAAATATATAAATGATATATGAAATTTTGTATCATTTCGATCAGTCCCCGATTTAATTTTATTTTTGATCGAAACTAGTATAAACTTGTGTATAATATATTATGATTTTTTGGCCGAAACTTGCATTTCGAAAAGTTTCATAGAATCTAGTTTTCAGATGTTTTTTTTGCATGGGCTTCCATCATAGCATTCCCTCTTAACATATATAAATGATCTGAAATGTCTCGTATCATTTCAAATAGTCCCCAATTAAATTTGACTATTTTGACCGAAACTAGTGTATAATATACTATGATTTTTGACTGAAACTTGCATTTCGAAAAGTTTCATAGAATCTAATTTTCCGATGATTTTTTGCATGGACTTCCATCATTACCTTCCCTCGTAAAATATATAAATGATATGTGAAGTTTCGTATCATTTCGATCAGTCCCCGATTTAATTTAATTTTTGACCGAAACTAGTATAAACTTGTGTATAATATATTATGATTTTTTGGCTGAAACTTGCATTTCGAAAAGTTTCATAGAATCTAGTTTTCAGATGATTTTTTTTGCATGGACTACCATCATAACCTTCCCTCTTAACATATATATCTGAAACGTCTCGTATCATTTGAAATAGTCCCCAATTAAATTTGACTTTTTTGACCAAAACTAGTGTATAATATACTATGATTTTTGACCTAAACTTGCATTTCGAAAAGTTTCATAGAATCTTATTTTCCAATGATTTTTTGCATGGACTTCCATCATAACCGTCCCTCGTAAAATATATAAATGATATGTGAAGTTTCGTATCATTTCGATCAGTCCTCGATTTAATTTTATTTTTGACCGAAACTAGTATAAGCTTGTGTATAATATATTATGATTTTTTGGCCGAAACATGGATTTCATAAAGTTTCATTGAATCTAGTTTTCAAATGATTTGTTTGCATGGACTACCATCATAACCTTCCCTCTTAACATTTATGAATGATCTGAAATGTCTCTAATCATTTCAAATAGTCCCCAATTAAATTTGACTTTTTTGACCGAAACTAGTGTATAATATACTATGATTTTTGACCAAAACTTGCATTTCGAAAAGTTTCATAGAATCTAATTTTCCGATGATTTTTTGCATGGACTTCCATCATAACCTTCCCTCGTAAAATATATAAATGATATATGAAGTTTCGTATCATTTCGATCAAACCCCGATTTAATTTTATTTTTGATCGAAACTAGTATAAACTTGTGTATAATATATTATGATTTTTTGGCCGAAACTTGCATTTCGAAAAGTTTCATAGAATCTAGTTTTCAGATGTTTTTTTTGCATGGACTTCCATCATAACATTCCATATTAACATATATAAATGATCTGAAATGTCTCGTATCATTTCAAATAGTCCCCAATTAAATTTGACTATTTGGACCGAAACTAGTGTATAATATACTATGATTTTTGACTGAAACTTGCATTTCGAAAAGTTTCATAGAATCTAATTTTCCGATGATTTTTTGCATGGACTTCCATCATTACCTTCCCTCGTAAAATATATAAATGATATGTGAAGTTTCGTATCATTTCGATCAGTCCCCGATTTAATTTAATTTTTGACCGAAACTAGTATAAACTTGTGTATAATATAATATGATTTTTTGGCTGAAACTTGCATTTCGAAAAGTTTCATAGAATCTAGTTTTCAGATGATTTTTTTTGCATGGACTACCATCATAACCTTCCCTCTTAACATATATATCTGAAACGTCTCGTATCATTTGAAATAGTCCCCAATTAAATTTGACTTTTTTGACCAAAACTAGTGTATAATATACTATGATTTTTGACCTAAACTTGCATTTCGAAAAGTTTCATAGAATCTTATTTTCCAATGATTTTTTGCATGGACTTCCATCATAACCGTCCCTCGTAAAATATATAAATGATATGTGAAGTTTCGTATCATTTCGATCAGTCCTCGATTTAATTTTATTTTTGACCGAAACTAGTATAAGCTTGTGTATAATATATTATGATTTTTTGGCCGAAACATGGATTTCATAAAGTTTCATTGAATCTAGTTTTCAAATGATTTGTTTGCATGGACTACCATCATAACCTTCCCTCTTAACATTTATGAATGATCTGAAATGTCTCGTATCATTTCAAATAGTCCCCAATTAAATTTGACTTTTTTGACCGAAACTAGTGTATAATATACTATGATTTTTGACCAAAACTTGCATTTCGAAAAGTTTCATAGAATCTAATTTTCCGATGATTTTTTGCATGGACTTCCATCATAACCTTCCCTCGTAAAATATATAAATGATATATGAAGTTTCGTATCATTTCGATCAAACCCCGATTTAATTTTATTTTTGATCGAAACTAGTATAAACTTGTGTATAATATATTATGATTTTTTGGCCGAAACTTGCATTTCGAAAAGTTTCATAGAATCTAGTTTTCAGATGTTTTTTTTGCATGGACTTCCATCATAACATTCCATATTAACATATATAAATGATCTGAAATGTCTCGTATCATTTCAAATAGTCCCCAATTAAATTTGACTATTTGGACCGAAACTAGTGTATAATATACTATGATTTTTGACTGAAACTTGCATTTCGAAAAGTTTCATAGAATCTAATTTTCCGATGATTTTTTGCATGGACTTCCATCATTACCTTCCCTCGTAAAATATATAAATGATATGTGAAGTTTCGTATCATTTCGATCAGTCCCCGATTTAATTTTATTTTTGACCGAAACTAGTATAAACTTGTGTATAATATATTATGATTTTTTGGCTGAAACTTGCATTTCGAAAAGTTTCATAGAATCTAGTTTTCAGATGATTTTTTTTGCATGGACTACCATCATAACCTTTCCTCTTAACATATATATCTGAAACGTCTCGTATCATTTCAAATAGTCCCCAATTAAATTTGACTTTTTTGACCAAAACTAGTGTATAATATACTATGAGTTTTTACCGAAACTTGCATTTCGAAAAGTTTCATAGAATCTTATTTTCCGATGATTTTTTGCATGGACTTCCATCATAACCTTCCCTCGTAAAATATATAAATGATATGTGAAGTTTCGTATCATTTCGATCAGTCCTCGATTTAATTTTATTTTTGACCGAAACTAGTATAAGCTTGTGTATAATATATTATGATTTTTTGGCCCAAACATGGATTTCATAAAGTTTCATTGAATCTAGTTTTCATATGTGTTTTTTGCATGGACTACCATAATAACCTTCCCTCTTAACATTTATGAATGATCTGAAATGTCTCGTATCATTTCAAATAGTCCCCAATTAAATTTGACTTTTTTGACCGAAACTAGTGTATAATATACTATGATTTTTGACCGAAACTTGCATTTCGAAAAGTTTCATAGAATCTAATTTTCCGATGATTTTTTGCATGGACTTCCATCATAACCTTCCCTCGTAAAATATATAAATGATATATGAAGTTTCGTATCATTTCGATCAAACCCCGATTTAATTTTATTTTTGATCGAAACTAGTATAAACTTGTGTATAATATATTATGATTTTTTGGCCGAAACTTGCATTTCGAAAAGTTTCATAGAATCTAGTTTTCAGATGTTTTTTTTGCATGGAGTTCTATAATAACATTCCCTCTTAACATATATATTGATCTGAAATGTCTCGTATCATTTCAAATAGTCCCCAATTAAATTTGACTTTTTTGACCGAAACTAGTGTATAATATACTATGATTTTTGACTGAAACTTGCATTTCGAAAAGTTTCATAGAATCTAATTTTTCGATGATTTTTTGCATGGACTTCCATCATTACCTTCCCTCGTAAAATATATAAATGATATGTGAAGTTTCGTATCATTTCGATCAGTCCTCGATTTAATTTTATTTTTGACCGAAACTAGTATAAGCTTGTGTATAATATATTATGAATTTTTGGCCCAAACATGGATTTCATAAAGTTTCATTGAATCTAGTTTTCATATGTGTTTTTTGCATGGACTACCATCATAACCTTCCCTCTTAACATTTATGAATGATCTGAAATGTCTCGTATCATTTCAAATAGTCCCCAATTAAATTTGACTTTTTTGACCGAAACTAGTGTATAATATACTATAATTTTTGACCGAAACTTGCATTTCGAAAAGTTTCATAGAATCTAATTTTCCGATGATTTTTTGCATGGACTTCCATCATAACCTTCCCTCGTAAAATATATAAATGATATATGAATTTTCGTATCATTTCGATCAAACCCCGATTTAATTTTATTTTTGATCGAAACTAGTATAAACTTGTGTATAATATATTATGATTTTTTGGCCGAAACTTGCATTTCGAAAAGTTTCATAGAATCTAGTTTTCAGATGTTTTTTTTGCATGGACTTCTATAATAACATTCCCTCTTAACATATATATTAATCTGAAATGTCTCGTATCATTTCAAATAGTCCCCAATTAAATTTGACTTTTTTGACCGAAACTAGTGTATAATATACTATGATTTTTGACTGAAACTTGCATTTCGAAAAGTTTCATAGAATCTAATTTTTCGATGATTTTTTGCATGGACTTCCATCATTACCTTCCCTCGTAAAATATATAAATGATATGTGAAGTTTCGTATCATTTCAACCAGTCCCCGATTTAATTTTATTTTTGACCGAAACTAGTATAAACTTGTGTATAATATATTATGATTTTTTGGCTGAAACTTGCATTTCGAAAATTTTCATAGAATCTAGTTTTCATATGATTTTTTTTTGCATGGACTACCATCATAACCTTCCCTCTTAACATATATATCTGAAACGTCTCGTATCATTTCAAATAGTCCCCAATTAAATTTGACTTTTATGATCGAAACTAGTGTATAATATACTATGATTTTTGACCGAAACTTGCATTTCAAAAAGTTTCATAGAATCTAGTTTTCAGATGATTTTTTTTGCATGGACTACCATCATAACCTTCCCTCTTAACATATATATCTGAAACGTCTCGTATCATTTCAAATAGTCCCCAATTAAATTTGACTTTTATGATCGAAACTAGTATATAATATACTATGATTTTTGACCGAAACTTGCATTTCAAAAAGTTTCATAGAATCCAGTTTTCAGATGATTTTTTTTGCATGGACTACCATCATAACCTTCCCTCTTAACATATATATCTGAAACTTCTCGTATCATTTCAAATAGTCCCCAATTAAATTTGACATTTTTGACCGAAACTAGTGTATAATATACTATGATTTTTGACCGAAACTTTCATTTTGAAAAGTTTCATAGAATCTTATTTTCCGATGATTTTTTGCATGGACTTCCATCATAACCTTTCCTCGTAAAATATATAAATGATATGTGTAGTTTCGTATCATTTCGATCAGTCCTCGATTTAATTTTATTTTTGACCGAAACTAGTATAAGCTTGTGTATACTATATTATTATTTTTTTGACCGAAACATGGATTTCATACAGTTTCATTGAATCTAGTTTTCATATGATTTTTTTGCATGGACTACCATCATAACCTTCCCTCTTAATATTTATGAATGATCTGAAATGTCTCGTATCATTTCAAATAGTCTCCAATTAAAAATGAATTTTTTGACCGAAACTAGTGTATAATATACTTTGATTTTTGACCGAAACTTGCATTTCGAAAAGTTTCATAGAATCTAATTTTCCGATGATTTTTTGCATGGACTTCCATCATAACCTTCCCTCGTAAAATATATAAATGATATATGATGTTTCGTATCATTTCGATCAGTCCCCTATTTAATTTTATTTTTGATCGAAACTAGTATAAACTTGTGTATAATATATTATGATTTTTTGGCCAAAACATGCATTTCGAAAAGTTTCATAGAATCTAGTTTTCAGATGTTTTTTTTTTGCATTGACTTCCATCTTAACATTCCCTCTTAACATATATAAATGATCTGAAATGTCTCGTTTCATTTCAAATAGTCCCCAATTAAATTTGACTTTTTTGAACGAAACTAGTGTATAATATACTATGATTTTTGACTGAAACTTGCATTTCGAAAAGTTTCATAGAATCTAATTTTTCGATGATTTTTTGCATGGACTTCCATCATAACCTTCCCTCATAAAATATATAAATGATATGTGAAGTTTCGTATCATTTCGATCAGTCCCCGATTTAATTTTATTTTTAACCGAAACTAGTATAAACTTGTGTATAATATATTATGATTTTTTGGCTGAAACTTGCATTTCGAAAGTTTCAAAGAATCTAGTTTTCAGATGATTTTTTTTTTGCATGGACTACCATCATAACCTTCCCTCTTAACATATATATCTGAAACGTCTCGTATCATTTCAAATAGTCCCCAATTAAATTTGACTTTTTTGACCGAAACTAGTGTATAATATACTATGATTTTTGACCGAAACTTGCATTTCGAAAAGTTTCATAGAATCTAATTTTCCGATGATTTTTAGCATGGACTTCCATCATTACCTTCCCTCGTAAAATATATAATGATATGTGAAGTTTCGTATCATTTCGATCAGTCCTCGATTTAATTTTATTTTTGACCGAAACTAGTATAAACTTGTGTATAATATATTATGAATTTTTGGCCGAAACATGGATTTCGAAAAGTTTCATTGAATCTAGTTTTCATATGATTTTTTTGCAAGGACTACCATCATAACCTTCCCTCTTAACATATATGAATGATTTGAAATGTCTTGTATCATTTCAAACAGTCCCCAATTAAATTTATTTTTGACCGAAATTAGTGTATAATATACTATGATTTTTGACCGAAACTTGCATTTCGAAAAGTTTCATAGAATCTAATTTTCCGATGATTTTTTGCATGGACATCCATCATAACCTTCCCTCGTAAAATATATATATGATATATGAAGTTTCGTATCATTTCAACCAGTCCCCGATTTAATTTTATTTTTGACCGAAACTAGTATAAACTTGTGTATAATATATTATGATTTTTTAGCTGAAACTTGCATTTCGAAAATTTTCATAGAATCTAGTTTTCAGATGATTTTTTTTTTGCATGGACTACCATCATAACCTTCCCTCTTAACATATATATCTGAAACGTCTCGTATCATTTCAAATAGTCCCCAATTAAATTTGACTTTTATGATCGAAACTAGTGTATAATATACTATGATTTTTGACCGAAACATGCATTTCAAAAAGTTTCATAGAATCTAGTTTTCAGATGATTTTTTTTGCATGGACTACCATCATAACCTTCCCACTAAACATATATATCTGAAACGTCTCGTATCATTTCAAATAGTCCCCAATTAAATTTGACTTTTATGATCGAAACTAGTGTATAATATACTATGATTTTTGACCGAAACTTGCATTTCAAATAGTTTCATAGAATGTAGTTTTCAGATGATTTTTTTTGCATGGACTACCATCATAACCTTCCCTCTTAATATATATATCTGAAACGTCTCGTATCATTTCAAATAGTCCCCAATTAAATTTGACTTTTTTGACCGAAACTAGTGTATAATATACTATGATTTTTGACCGAAACTTGCATTTTGAAAAGTTTCATAGAATCTTATTTTCCGATGATTTTTTGCATGGACTTCCATCATAACCTTTCCTCGTAAAATATATAAATGATATGTGTAGTTTCGTATCATTTCGATCAGTCCTCGATTTAATTTTATTTTTACCGAAACTAGTATAAGCTTGTGTATACTATATTATGATTTTTTTGACCGAAACATGGATTTCATACAGTTTCATTGAATCTAGTTTTCATATGATTTTTTTGCATGGACTACCATCATAACCTTCCCTCTTAACATTTATGAATGATCTGAAATGTCTCGTATCATTTCAAATAGTCTCCAATTAAAAATGAATTTTTTGACCGAAACTAGTGTATAATATACTTTGATTTTTGACCGAAACTTGCATTTCGAAAAGTTTCATAGAATCTAATTTTCCGATGATTTTTTGCATGGACTTCCATCATAACCTTCCCTCGTAAAATATATAAATGATATATGAAGTTTCGTATCATTTCGATCAGTCCCCGATTTAATTTTATTTTTGATCGAAACTAGTATAAACTTGTGTATAATATATTATGATTTTTTGGCCAAAACATGCATTTCGAAAAGTTTCATAGAATCTAGTTTTCAGATGTTTTTTTTTTGCATTGACTTCCATCTTAACATTCCCTCTAAACATATATAAATGATCTGAAACGTCTCGTTTCATTTCAAATAGTCCCCAATTAAATTTGACTTTTTTGAACGAAACTAGTGTATAATATACTATGATTTTTGACCGAAACTTGCATTTCGAAAAGTCTCATAGAATCTAATTTTCCGATGATTTTTAGCATGGACTTCCATCATTACCTTCCCTCGTAAAATATATAATGATATGTGAAGTTTCGTATCATTTCGATCAGTCCTCGATTTAATTTTATTTTTGACCGAAACTAGTATAAACTTGTGTATAATATATTATGAATTTTTGGCCGAAACATGGATTTCGAAAAGTTTCATTGAATCTAGTTTTCATATGATTTTTTTGCAAGGACTACCATCATAACCTTCCCTCTTAACATATATGAATGATCTGAAATGTCTTGTATCATTTCAAACAGTTCCCAATTAAATTTATTTTTGACCGAAATTAGTGTATAATCTACTATGATTTTTGACCGAAACTTGCATTTCGAAAAGTTTCATAGAATCTAATTTTCCGATGATTTTTTGCATGGACTTCCATCATAACCTTCCCTCGTAAAATATATATATGATATATGAAGTTTCGTATCATTTCGATCAGTCTCCGATTTAATTTTATTTTTGATCGAAACTAGTATAAACTTGTGTATAATATATTATGATTTTTTGGCCGAAACTTGCATTTCGAAAAGTTTCATAGAATCTAGTTTTCTGATGATTTTTTTGCATGGACTACCATCATAACGTTCCCTCTTAAAATATATAAATGATCTGAAATGTCTCGTATCATTTAAAATAGTCCCCAATTAAATTTGACTTTTTTGACCGAAACTAGTGTATAATATACTATGATTTTTGACTAAAACTTGCATTTCGAAAAGTTTCATAGAATCTAATTTTCCGATGATTTTTTGCATCGACTTCCATCATTACCTTCCCTCGTAAAATATATAAATGATATGTGAGGTTTCGTATCATTTCGATCAGCCCCGATTTAATTTTATTTTTGACCGAAACTAGTAGAAACTTGTGTATAATATATTATGTTTTTTTGGCTGAAACTTGCATTTCGAAAAGTTTCATAGAATCTAGTTTTCAGATGATTTTTTTTTGCATGGACTACCATCATAACCTTCCCTCTTAACATATATATCTGAAACGTCTCGTATCATTTCAAATAGTCCGCAATTAAATTTTTATTTTTTTAACCGAAAATAGTGTATAATATACTATGATTTTTGACCGAAACTTCCATTTCGAAAGGTTTCATAGAATCTAATTTTCCGATGATTTTTTGCATGGACTTCCATCATTACCTTCCCTCGTAAAATATATAAATTATATGTGAAGTTTCGTATCATTTCGATGAGTCCTCGATTTAATTTTATTTTTGACCGAAACTAGTATAAACTTGTGTATAATATTATGATTTTTTGGCAGAAACTTGCATTTCGAAAAGTTTCATAGAATCTAGTTTTCAGATGATTTTTTTTGCATGGACTACCATCATAACCTTCCCTCTTAACATATATATCTGAAACGTCTCGTATAATTTCAAATAGTCCCCAAATAAATTTGACTTTTTTTGACTGAAGCTAGTGTATAATATACTATGATTTTTGACCGAAACTTGCATTTCGAAAAGTTTCATAGAATCTAATTTTCCGATGATTTTTTGCATGGACTTCCATCATAACCTTCCCTCGTAAAATATATAAATGATATATGAAGTTTCGTATCATTTCGATCAAACCCCGATTTAATTTATTTTTGATCGAAACTAGTATAAACTTGTGTATAATATATTATGATTTTTTGGCCGAAACATGGATTTTGTAAAGTTTCGTTGAATCCAGTTTTCATATGATTTTTTTGCATAGACTACCATCATAACCTTCCCTCTTAACATATATGAATGATCTGAAATGTCTCGTATCATTTCAAATAGTCCCCAATTAATTTTTTTTTGACCGAAATTAGTGTATAATATACTATGATTTTTGACCGAAACTTGCATTTCTAAAAGTTTCATAGAATCTAATTTTCCGATGATTTTTTGCATGGACTTCCATCATAACCTTCCCTCGTAAAATATATAAATGATATATGAAGTTTCGTATCATTTCGATCAGTCCTCGATTTAATTTTATTTTTGACCAAAACTAGTATAAACTTGTGTATAATATATTATGATGTTTTGGCCGAAACTTGCATTTCGAAAAGTTTCATAGAATCTAGTTTTCAGATGTTTTTTTTGCATGGACTACCATCATAACCTTCCCTCTTAACATATATAAATGATCTGAAACGTCTCGTATCATTTCAAATAGTCCCCAATTAAATTTGACTTTTTTGACCGAAACTAGTGTGTACTATACTATGATTTTTGACTGAAACTTGCATTTCGAAAAGTTTGATAGAATCTAATTTTCCGATGATTTTTTGAATGGACTTCCATCATTACCTTCCCTCGTAAAATATATAAATGATATGTGAAGTTTCGTATCATTTCGATCAGTCCCCAATTTAATTTAATTTTTGACTGAAACTAGTATAAACATGTGTATAATATATTATGATTCTTTGGCTGAAACTTGCATTTCGAAAAGTTTCATAGAATCTAGTTTTCAGATGTTTTTTTTGCATGGACTACCATCATAACCTTCCCTCTTAACATATATAAATGATCTGAAACGTCTCGTATCATTTCAAATAGTCCCCAATTAAATTTGACTTTTTTGACCGAAATTAGTGTATAATATACTATGATTTTTGACCGAAACTTGCATTTCGAAAAGTTTTATAGAATCTAATTTTTTGATGTTTTTTTGCATGGACTTCCATCATAACCTTCCCTCTTAAAATATATAAATGATATGTGAGGTTTGTATCATTTCGATCAGTCCTCGATTTAATTTTATTTTTGACCGAAACTAGTATAAACTTGTGTATAATATATTATAATTTTTTGGCCGAAACATGGATTTCGAAAAGTTTCATTGAATCTAGTTTTCATATGATTTTTTTGCATGGACTACCATCATAACCTTCCCTCTTAACACATATGAATGATTTGAAATGTCTCGTATCATTTCAAATAGTCCCCAATTAAATTTGACTTTTTTGACTGAAACAAGTGTATAATATACTATGATTTTTGACTGAAACTTGCATTTCGAAAAGTTTGATAGAATCTAATTTTCCGGTGATTTTTTGCATGGACTTCCATCATTACCTTCCCTCGAAAAATATATAAACGATATGTGAAGTTTCTTATCATTTCAATCAGTCCCCAATTTAATTTAATTTTTGACCGAAACTAGTATAAACTTGTGTATAATATACTATGATTTTTGACCGAAACTTGCATTTCGAAAAGTTTCATAGAATCTAATTTTCCGATGATTTTTTGCATGGACTTCCATCATAACCTTCCCTCGTAAAATATATAAATGATATATGAAATTTAGTATCATTCCGATCAGTCCCCGATTTAATTTTATTTTTTATCGAAACTAGTATAAACTTGTGTATAATATATTATGATTTTTTGGCCAAAACATGCATTTCGAAAAGTTTCATAGAATCTAATTTTCAGATGTTTTTTGTTTATTGGACTTCCATCTTAACATTCCTTTTTAACATATATAAATGATCTGAAATGTCTCGTTTCATTTCAAATAGTCCCCAATTAAATTTGACTTTTTTGAACGAAACTAGTGTATAATATACTATGATTTTTGACTGAAACTTGCATTTCGAAAAGTTTCATAGAATCTTATTTTTCGATGATTTTTTGCATGGACTTCCATCATAACCTTCCCTCATAAAATATATAAATGATATGTGAAGTTTCGTATCATTTCGATCAGTCCTCGATTTAATTTTATTTTTGACCGAAACTAGTATAAGCTTGTGTATAATATATTATGATTTTTTGGCCGAAACATGGATTTCGTAAAGTTTCATTGAATCCAGTTTTCATATGATTTTTTTGCATAGACTACCATCATAACCTTCCCTCTTAACATATATGAATGATCTGAAATGTCTCGTATCATTTCATATAGTCCCCAATTAAATTTTTTTTTGACCGAAATTAGTGTATAATATACTATGATTTTTGACCGAAACTTGCATTTCTAAAAGTTTCATAGAATCTAATTTCCCGATGATTTTTTGCATGGACTTCCATCATTACCTTCCCTCGTAAAATATATAAATGATATATGAAGTTTCGTATCATTTCGATCAGTCCTCGATTTAATTTTATTTTTGACCAAAACTAGTATAAACTTGTGTATAATATATTATGATGTTTTGGCCGAAACTTGCATTTCGAAAAGTTTCATAGAATCTAGTTTTCAGATGTTTTTTTTGCATGGACTACCATCATAACCTTCCCTCTTAACATATATAAATGATCTGAAACGTCTCGTATCATTTCAAATAGTCCCCAATTAAATTTGACTTTTTTGACCGAAACTAGTGTGTACTATACTATGATTTTTGACTGAAACTTGCATTTCGAAAAGTTTGATAGAATCTAATTTTCCGATGATTTTTTGAATGGACTTCCATCATTACCTTCCCTCGTAAAATATATAAATGATATGTGAAGTTTCGTATCATTTCGATCAGTCCCCAATTTAATTTAATTTTTGACTGAAACTAGTATAAACATGTGTATAATATATTATGATTCTTTGGCTGAAACTTGCATTTCGAAAAGTTTCATAGAATCTAGTTTTCAGATGTTTTTTTTGCATGGACTACCATCATAACCTTCCCTCTTAACATATATAAATGATCTGAAACGTCTCGTATCATTTCAAATAGTCCCCAATTAAATTTGACTTTTTTGACCGAAATTAGTGTATAATATACTATGATTTTTGACCGAAACTTGCATTTCGAAAAGTTTTATAGAATCTAATTTTTTGATGTTTTTTTGCATGGACTTCCATCATAACCTTCCCTCTTAAAATATATAAATGATATGTGAGGTTTGTATCATTTCGATCAGTCCTCGATTTAATTTTATTTTTGACCGAAACTAGTATAAACTTGTGTATAATATATTATAATTTTTTGGCCGAAACATGGATTTCGAAAAGTTTCATTGAATCTAGTTTTCATATGATTTTTTTGCATGGACTACCATCATAACCTTCCCTCTTAACACATATGAATGATTTGAAATGTCTCGTATCATTTCAAATAGTCCCCAATTAAATTTGACTTTTTTGACTGAAACAAGTGTATAATATACTATGATTTTTGACTGAAACTTGCATTTCGAAAAGTTTGATAGAATCTAATTTTCCGGTGATTTTTTGCATGGACTTCCATCATTACCTTCCCTCGAAAAATATATAAACGATATGTGAAGTTTCTTATCATTTCAATCAGTCCCCAATTTAATTTAATTTTTGACCGAAACTAGTATAAACTTGTGTATAATATACTATGATTTTTGACCGAAACTTGCATTTCGAAAAGTTTCATAGAATCTAATTTTCCGATGATTTTTTGCATGGACTTCCATCATAACCTTCCCTCGTAAAATATATAAATGATATATGAAATTTAGTATCATTCCGATCAGTCCCCGATTTAATTTTATTTTTTATCGAAACTAGTATAAACTTGTGTATAATATATTATGATTTTTTGGCCAAAACATGCATTTCGAAAAGTTTCATAGAATCTAATTTTCAGATGTTTTTTGTTTATTGGACTTCCATCTTAACATTCCTTTTTAACATATATAAATGATCTGAAATGTCTCGTTTCATTTCAAATAGTCCCCAATTAAATTTGACTTTTTTGAACGAAACTAGTGTATAATATACTATGATTTTTGACTGAAACTTGCATTTCGAAAAGTTTCATAGAATCTTATTTTTCGATGATTTTTTGCATGGACTTCCATCATAACCTTCCCTCATAAAATATATAAATGATATGTGAAGTTTCGTATCATTTCGATCAGTCCTCGATTTAATTTTATTTTTGACCGAAACTAGTATAAGCTTGTGTATAATATATTATGATTTTTTGGCCGAAACATGGATTTCGTAAAGTTTCATTGAATCCAGTTTTCATATGATTTTTTTGCATAGACTACCATCATAACCTTCCCTCTTAACATATATGAATGATCTGAAATGTCTCGTATCATTTCATATAGTCCCCAATTAAATTTTTTTTTGACCGAAATTAGTGTATAATATACTATGATTTTTGACCGAAACTTGCATTTCTAAAAGTTTCATAGAATCTAATTTCCCGATGATTTTTTGCATGGACTTCCATCATTACCTTCCCTCGTAAAATATATAAATGATATGTGAAGTTTCGTATCATTTCGATCAGTCCCCAATTTAATTTAATTTTTGACCGAAACTAGTATAAACATGTGTATAATATATTATGATTCTTTGGCTGAAACTTGCATTTCGAAAAGTTTCATAGAATCTAGTTTTCAGATGTTTTTTTTGCATGGACTACCATCATAACCTTCCCTCTTAACATATATAAATGATCTGAAACGTCTCGTATCATTTCAAATAGTCCCCAATTAAATTTGACTTTTTTGACCGAAATTAGTGTATAATATACTATGATTTTTGACCGAAACTTGCATTTCGAAAAGTTTGATAGAATCTAATTTTCCGATGATTTTTTGAATGGACTTCCATCATTACCTTCCCTCGTAAAATATATAAATGATATGTGAAGTTTCGTATCATTTCGATCAGTCCCCAATTTAATTTAATTTTTGACCGAAACTAGTATAAACATGTGTATAATATATTATGATTCTTTGGCTGAAACTTGCATTTCGAAAAGTTTTATAGAATCTAGTTTTTAGATGTTTTTTTTGCATGGACTACCATCATAACCTTCCCTCTTAACATATATAAATGATCTGAAACGTCTCGTATCATTTCAAATAGTCCCCAATTAAATTTGACTTTTTTGACCGAAATTAGTGTATAATATACTATGATTTTTGACCGAAACTTGCATTTCGAAAAGTTTCATAGAATCTAATTTTTTGATGATTTTTTGCATGGACTTCCATCATAACCTTCCCTCTTAAAATATATAAATGATATGTGAGGTTTGTATCATTTCGATCAGTCGTCGATTTAATTTTATTTTTGACCGAAACTAGTATAAACTTGTGTATAATATATTATGATTTTTTGGCCGAAACATGGATTTCGAAAAGTTTCATTGAATCTAGTTTTCATATGATTTTTTTGCATGGACTACCATCATAACCTTCCCTCTTAACACATATGAATGATTTGAAATGTCTCGTATCATTTCAAATAGTCCCCAATTAAATTTGACTTTTTTGACTGAAACAAGTGTATTATATACTATGATTTTTGACTGAAACTTGCATTTTGAAAAGTTTGATAGAATCTAATTTTCCGGTGATTTTTTGCATGGACTTCCATCATTACCTTCCCTCGTAAAATATATAAACGATATGTGAAGTTTCTTATCATTTCAATCAGTCCCCAATTTAATTTTATTTTTGACCGAAACTAGTATAAACTTGTGTATAATATACTATGATTTTTGACCGAAACTTACATTTCGAAAAGTTTCATAGAATCTAATTTTCCGATGATTTTTTGCATGGACTTCCATCATAACCTTCCCTCGTAAAATATATAAATGATATATGAAGTTTCGTATCATTCCGATCAGTCCCCGATTTAATTTTATTTTTTATCGAAATTAGTATAAACTTGTGTATAATATATTATGATTTTTTGGCCAAAACATGCATTTCGAAAAGTTTCATAGAATCTAGTTTTCAGATGTTTTTTTTTTTGCATGGACTTCCATCTTAACATTCCCTCTTAACATATATAAATGATCTGAAATGTCTCGTTTCATTTCAAATAGTCCCCAATTAAATTTGACTTTTTTGAACGAAACTAGTGTATAATATACTATGATTTTTGACTGAAACTTGCATTTCGAAAAGTTTCATAGAATCTTATTTTTCGATGATTTTTTGCATGGACTTCCATCATAACCTTCCCTCATAAAATATATAAATGATATGTGAAGTTTCGTATCATTTCGATCAGTCCTCGATTTAATTTTATTTTTGACCGAAACTAGTATAAGCTTGTGTATAATATATTATGATTTTTTGGCCGAAACATGGATTTCGTAAAGTTTCATTGAATCCAGTTTTCATATGATTTTTTTGCATAGACTACCATCATAACCTTCCCTCTTAACATATATGAATGATCTGAAATGTCTCGTATCATTTCAAATAGTCCCCAATTAAATTTTTATTTTTTTAACCGAAACTAGTGTATAATATACAATGATTTTTGACCGAAACATGCATTTCGAAAGGTTTCATAGAATCTAATATTCCGATGATTTTTTGCATGGACTTCCATCATTACCTTCCCTCGTAAAATATATAAATGATATGTGAAGTTTCGTATCATTTCGATCAGTCCCCAATTTAATTTAATTTTTGACCGAAACTAGTATAAACATGTGTATAATATATTATGATTCTTTGGCTGAAACTTGCATTTCGAAAAGTTTTATAGAATCTAGTTTTCAGATGTTTTTTTTGCATGGACTACCATCATAACCTTCCCTCTTAACATATATAAATGATCTGAAACGTCTCGTATCATTTCAAATAGTCCCCAATTAAATTTGACTTTTTTGACCGAAATTAGTGTATAATATACTATGATTTTTGACCGAAACTTGCATTTCGAAAAGTTTCATAGAATCTAATTTTTTGATGATTTTTTGCATGGACTTCCATCATAACCTTCCCTCTTAAAATATATAAATGATATGTGAGGTTTGTATCATTTCGATCAGTCGTCGATTTAATTTTATTTTTGACCGAAACTAGTATAAACTTGTGTATAATATATTATGATTTTTTGGCCGAAACAGTGATTTCGAAAAGTTTCATTGAATCTAGTTTTCATATGATTTTTTTGCATGGACTACCATCATAACCTTCTCTCTTAACACATATGAATGATTTGAAATGTCTCGTATCATTTCAAATAGTCCCCAATTAAATTTGACTTTTTTGACTGAAACAAGTGTATAATATACTATGATTTTTGACTGAAACTTGCATTTTGAAAAGTTTGATAGAATCTAATTTTCCGGTGATTTTTTGCATGGACTTCCATCATTACCTTCCCTCGTAAAATATATAAACGATATGTGAAGTTTCTTATCATTTCAATCAGTCCCCAATTTAATTTTATTTTTGACCGAAACTAGTATAAACTTGTGTATAATATACTATGATTTTTGACCGAAACTTGCATTTCGAAAAGTTTCATAGAATCTAATTTTCCGATGATTTTTTGCATGGACTTCCATCATAACCTTCCCTCGTAAAATATATAAATGATATATGAAGTTTCGTATCATTCCGATCAGTCCCCGATTTAATTTTATTTTTTATCGAAACTAGTATAAACTTGTGTATAATATATTATGATTTTTTGGCCAAAACATGCATTTCGAAAAGTTTCATAGAATCTAGTTTTCAGATGTTTTTTTTTTGCATGGACTTCCATCTTAACATTCCTTTTTAACATATATAAATGATCTGAAATGTCTCGTTTCATTTCAAATAGTCCCCAATTAAATTTGACTTTTTTGAACGAAACTAGTGTATAATATACTATGATTTTTGACTGAAACTTGCATTTCGAAAAGTTTCATAGAATCTTATTTTTCGATGATTTTTTGCATGGACTTCCATCATTACCTTCCATCGTAAAATATATAAATGATATGTGAAGTTTCGTATCATTTCGATCAGTCCTCGATTTAATTTTATTTTTGACCGAAACTAGTATAAGCTTGTGTATAATATATTATGATTTTTTGGCCGAAACATGGATTTCGTAAAGTTTCATTGAATCCAGTTTTCATATGATTTTTTTGCATAGACTACCATCATAACCTTCCCTCTTAACATATATGAATTATCTGAAATGTCTCGTATCATTTCAAATAGTCCCCAATTAAATTTTTTTTGACCGAAATTAGTGTATAATATACTATGATTTTTGACCGAAACTTGCATTTCTAAAAGTTTCATAGAATCTAATTTTCCGATGATTTTTTGCATGGACTTCCATCATAACCTTCCCTCGTAAAATATATAAATGATATATGAAGTTTCGTATCATTTCGATCAGTCCTCGATTTAATTTTATTTTTGACCGAAACTAGTATAAACTTGTGTATAATATATTATGATGTTTTGGCCGAAACTTGCATTTCGAAAAGTTTCATAGAATCTAGTTTTCGGATGTTTTTTTGCATGGACTACCATCATAACCTTCCCTCTTAACATATATAAATGATCTGAAACGTCTCGTATCATTTCAAATAGTCCCCAATTAAATTTGACTTTTTTTACCGAAACTAGTGTATAATATACTATGATTTTTGACTGAAACTTGCATTTCGAAAAGTTTCATAGAATCTTATTTTTCGAGGATTTTTTGCATGGACTTCCATCATAACCTTCCCTCATAAAATATATAAATGATATGTGAAGTTTCGTATCATTTCAATCAGTCCCCAATTTAATTTTATTTTTGACCGAAACTAGTATAAACTTGTGTATAATATATTATGATTCTTTGGCTGAAACTTGCATTTCGAAAGTTTCAAAGAATCTAGCTTTCAGATGATTTTTTTTTGCATGGACTACCATCATAACCTTCCCTCTTAACATATATATCTGAAACGTCTCGTATCATTTCAAATAGTCCCCAATTAAATTTGACTTTTTTGACCGAAACTAGTGTATAATATACTATGATTTTTGACCGAAACTTGCATTTCGAAAAGTTTCATAGAATCTAATTTTCCGATGATTTTTAGCATGGACTTCCATCATTACCTTCCCTCGTAAAATATATAAATGATATGTGAAGTTTCGTATCATTTCGATCAGTCCTCGATTTAATTTTATTTTTGACCGAAACTAGTATAAACTTGTGTATAATATATTATGAATTTTTGGCCGAAACATGGATTTCGAAAAGTTTCATTGAATCTAGTTTTCATATGATTTTTTTGCAAGGACTACCATCATAACCTTCCCTCTTAACATATATAAATGATCTGAAATGTCTCGTATCATTTCAAATACTCCCCAATTAAATTTATTTTTGACCGAAATTAGTGTATAATATACTATGATTTTTGACCGAAACTTGCATTTCGAAAAGTTTCATAGAATCTAATTTTCCGATGATTTTTTGCATGGACTTCCATCATAACCTTCCCTCGTAAAATATATATATGATATATGAAGTTTCGTATCATTTCGATGAGTCTCCGATTTAATTTTATTTTTGATCGAAACTAGTATAAACTTGTGTATAATATATTATGATTTTTTGACCGAAACATGGATTTCGAAAAGTTTCATTGAATCTAGTTTTCATATGATTTTTTTGCATGGACTACCATCATAACCTTCCCTCTTAACACATATGAATGATTTGAAATGTCTCGTATCATTTCAAATAGTCCCCAATTAAATTTGACTTTTTTGACCGAAACAAGTGTATAATATACTATGATTTTTGACTGAAACCTGCATTTCGAAAAGTTTGATAGAATCTAATTTTCCGGTGATTTTTTGCATGGACTTCCATCATTACCTTCCCTCATAAAATATATAAATGATATGTGAAGTTTCGTATCATTTCGATCAGTCCCCAATTTAATTTAATTTTTGACCGAAACTAGTATAAACATGTGTATAATATATTATGATTCTTTGGCTGAAACTTGCATTTCGAAAAGTTTCATAGAATCTAGTTTTCAGATGATTTTTTTTTGCATGGACTACCATCATAACCTTCCCTCTTAACATATATATCTGAAACGTCTCGTATCATTTCAAATAGTCTCCAATTAAATTTGACTTTTTTGATCGAAACTAGTGTATAATATACTATGATTTTTGACCGAAACATGCATTTCGAAATGTTTCATAGAATCTAATTTTTTGATGATTTTTTGCATGGACTTCCATCATAACCTTCCCTCATAAAATATATAAATGATATGTGAAGTTTCGTATCATTTCGATCAGTCCTCGATTTAATTTTATTTTTGACCGAAACTAGTATAAACTTGTGTATAATATATTATGAATTTTTGGCCGAAACATGGATTTCGAAAAGTTTCATTGAATCTAGTTTTCAAATGATTTTTTTGCAAGGACTACCATCATAACCTTCCCTCTTAACATATATAAATGATCTGAAATGTCTCGTATCATTTCAAATAGTCCCCAATTAAATTTATTTTTGACCGAAATTAGTGTATAATATACTATGATTTTTGACCGAAACTTGCATTTCGAAAAGTTTCATAGAATCTAATTTTCCGATGATTTTTTGCATGGACTTCCTTCATAACCTTCCCTCGTAAAATATATATATGATATATGAAGTTTTGTATCATTTCGATCAGTCCTCGATTTAATTTTATTTTTGACCGAAACTTGTATAAACTTGTGTATAATATATTATGATTTTTTGGCCGAAACATGGATTTCGAAAAGTTTCATTGAATCTAGTTTTCATATGATTTTTTTGCATGGACTACCATCATAACCTTCCCTCTTAACACATATGAATGATTTGAAATGTCTCGTATCATTTCAAATAGTCCCCAATTAAATTTGACTTTTTTGACCGAAACAAGTGTATAATATACTATGATTTTTGACTGAAACTTGCATTTCGAAAAGTTTGATAGAATCTAATTTTCCGGTGATTTTTTGCATGGACTTCCATCATTACCTTCCCTCGTAAAATATATAAACGATATGTGAAGTTTCTTATCATTTCAATCAGTCCCCAATTTAATTTTATTTTTGACCGAAACTAGTATAAACTTGTGTATAATATACTATGATTTTTGACCGAAACTTGCATTTCGAAAAGTTTCATAGAATCTAATTTTCCGATGATTTTTTGCATGGACTTCCATCATAACCTTCCCTCGTAAAATATATAAATGATATATGAAGTTTCGTATCATTCCGATCAGTCCCCGATTTAATTTTATTTTTTATCGAAACTAGTATAAACTTGTGTATAATATATTATGATTTTTTGGCCAAAACATGCATTTCGAAAAGTTTCATAGAATCTAGTTTTCAGATGTTTTTTTTTTGCATGGACTTCCATCTTAACATTCCTTTTTAACATATATAAATGATCTGAAATGTCTCGTTTCATTTCAAATAGTCCCCAATTAAATTTGACTTTTTTGAACGAAACTAGTGTATAATATACTATGATTTTTGACTGAAACTTGCATTTCGAAAAGTTTCATAGAATCTTATTTTTCGATGATTTTTTGCATGGACTTCCATCATTACCTTCCCTCGTAAAATATATAAATGATATGTGAAGTTTCGTATCATTTCGATCAGTCCTCGATTTAATTTTATTTTTGACCGAAACTAGTATAAGCTTGTGTATAATATATTATGATTTTTTGGCCGAAACATGGATTTCGTAAAGTTTCATTGAATCCAGTTTTCATATGATTTTTTTGCATAGACTACCATCATAACCTTCCCTCTTAACATATATGAATGATCTGAAATGTCTCGTATCATTTCAAATAGTCCCCAATTAAATTTTTTTTGACCGAAATTAGTGTATAATATACTATGATTTTTGACCGAAACTTGCATTTCTAAAAGTTTCATAGAATCTAATTTTCCGATGATTTTTTGCATGGACTTCCATCATAACCTTCCCTCGTAAAATATATAAATGATATATGAAGTTTCGTATCATTTCGATCAGTCCTCGATTTAATTTTATTTTTGACCGAAACTAGTATAAACTTGTGTATAATATATTATGATGTTTTGGCCGAAACTTGCATTTCGAAAAGTTTCATAGAATCTAGTTTTCGGATGTTTTTTTTGCATGGACTACCATCATAACCTTCCCTCTTAACATATATAAATGATCTGAAACGTCTCGTATCATTTCAAATAGTCCCCAATTAAATTTGACTTTTTTGACCGAAACTAGTGTATAATATACTATGATTTTTGACTGAAACTTGCATTTCGAAAAGTTTCATAGAATCTTATTTTTCGAGGATTTTTTGCATGGACTTCCATCATAACCTTCCCTCATAAAATATATAAATGATATGTGAAGTTTCGTATCATTTCGATCAGTCCCCAATTTAATTTAATTTTTGACCGATACTAGTATAAACTTGTGTATAATATATTATGATTCTTTGGCTGAAACTTGCATTTCGAAAGTTTCAAAGAATCTAGTTTTCAGATGATTTTTTTTTGCATGGACTACCATCATAACCTTCCCTCTTAACATATATATCTGAAACGTCTCGTATCATTTCAAATAGTCCCCAATTAAATTTGACTTTTTTGACCGAAACTAGTGTATAATATACTATGATTTTTGACCGAAACTTGCATTTCGAAAAGTTTCATAGAATCTAATTTTCCGATGATTTTTAGCATGGACTTCCATCATTACCTTCCCTCGTAAAATATATAAATGATATGTGAAGTTTCGTATCATTTCGATCAGTCCTCGATTTAATTTTATTTTTGACCGAAACTAGTATAAACTTGTGTATAATATATTATGAATTTTTGGCCGAAACATGGATTTCGAAAAGTTTCATTGAATCTAGTTTTCATATGATTTTTTTGCAAGGACTACCATCATAACCTTCCCTCTTAACATATATAAATGATCTGAAATGTCTCGTATCATTTCAAATAGTCCCCAATTAAATTTATTTTTGACCGAAATTAGTGTATAATATACTATGATTTTTGACCGAAACTTGCATTTCGAAAAGTTTCATAGAATCTAATTTTCCGATGATTTTTTGCATGGACTTCCATCATAACCTTCCCTCGTAAAATATATATATGATATATGAAGTTTCGTATCATTTCGATGAGTCTCCGATTTAATTTTATTTTTGATCGAAACTAGTATAAACTTGTGTATAATATATTATGATTTTTTGACCGAAACATGGATTTCGAAAAGTTTCATTGAATCTAGTTTTCATATGATTTTTTTGCATGGACTACCATCATAACCTTCCCTCTTAACACATATGAATGATTTGAAATGTCTCGTATCATTTCAAATAGTCCCCAATTAAATTTGACTTTTTTGACCGAAACAAGTGTATAATATACTATGATTTTTGACTGAAACTTGCATTTCGAAAAGTTTGATAGAATCTAATTTTCCAGTGATTTTTTGCATGGACTTCCATCATTACCTTCCCTCATAAAATATATAAATGATATGTGAAGTTTCGTATCATTTCGATCAGTCCCCAATTTAATTTAATTTTTGACCGAAACTAGTATAAACATGTGTATAATATATTATGATTCTTTGGCTGAAACTTGCATTTCGAAAAGTTTCATAGAATCTAGTTTTCAGATGATTTTTTTTTGCATGGACTACCATCATAACCTTCCCTCTTAACATATATATCTGAAACGTCTCGTATCATTTCAAATAGTCTCCAATTAAATTTGACTTTTTTGATCGAAACTAGTGTATAATATACTATGATTTTTGACCGAAACATGCATTTCGAAATGTTTCATAGAATCTAATTTTTTGATGATTTTTTGCATGGACTTCCATCATAACCTTCCCTCATAAAATATATAAATGATATGTGAAGTTTCGTATCATTTCGATCAGACCTCGATTTAATTTTATTTTTGACCGAAACTAGTATAAACTTGTGTATAATATATTATGATTTTTTGGCCGAAACATGGATTTTGAAAAGTTTCATTGAATCTAGTTTTCATATGATTTTTTGCATGGACTACCATCATAACCTTCCCTCTTAACATATATGAATGATCTGAAATGTCTCGTATCATTTTAAATAGTCCCCACTTAATTTTTTTTACCGAAATTAGTGTATAATATACTATGATTTTTGACCGAAACTTGCATTTCGAAAAGTTTCATAGAATCTAATTTTCCGATGATTTTTTGCATGGACTTCCTTCATAACCTTCCCTCGTAAAATATATATATGATATATGAAGTTTTGTATCATTTCGATCAGTCCTCGATTTAATTTTATTTTTGACCGAAACTAGTATAAACTTGTGTATAATATATTATGATTTTTTGGCCGAAGCATGGATTTCGAAAAGTTTCATTGAATCTAGTTTTCATATGATTTTTTTGCATGGACTACCATCATAACCTTCCCTCTTAACACATATGAATGATTTGAAATGTCTCGTATCATTTCAAATAGTCCCCAATTAAATTTGACTTTTTTGACCGAAACAAGTGTATAATATACTATGATTTTTGACTGAAACTTGCATTTCGAAAAGTTTGATAGAATCTAATTTTCCGGTGATTTTTTGCATGGACTTCCATCATTACCTTCCCTCGTAAAATATATAAACGACATGTGAAGTTTCTTATCATTTCAATCAGTCCCCAATTTAATTTTATTTTTGACCGAAACTAGTATAAACTTGTGTATAATATACTATGATTTTTGACCGAAACTTGCATTTCGAAAAGTTTCATAAAATTTAATTTTCCGATGATTTTTTGCATGGACTTCCATCATAACCTTCCCTCGTAAAATATATAAATGATATATGAAGTTTCGTATCATTCCGATCAGTCCCCGATTTAATTTTATTTTTTATCGAAACTAGTATAAACTTGTGTATAATATATTATGATTTTTTGGCCAAAACATGCATTTCGAAAAGTTTCATAGAATCTAGTTTTAAGATGTTTTTTTTTTTGCATGGACTTCCATCTTAACATTCCTTTTTAACATATATAAATGATCTGAAATGTCTCGTTTCATTTCAAATAGTCCCCAATTAAATTTGACTTTTTTGAACGAAACTAGTGTATAATATACTATGATTTTTGACTGAAACTTGCATTTCGAAAAGTTTCATAGAATCTTATTTTTCGATGATTTTTTGCATGGACTTCCATCATTACCTTCCCTCGTAAAATATATAAATGATATGTGAAGTTTCGTATCATTTCGATCAGTCCTCGATTTAATTTTATTTTTGACCGAAACTAGTATAAGCTTGTGTATAATATATTATGATTTTTTGGCCGAAACATGGATTTCGTAAAGTTTCATTGAATCCAGTTTTCATAAGATTTTTTTGCATAGACTACCATCATAACCTTCCCTCTTAACATATATGAATGATCTGAAATGTCTCGTATCATTTCAAATAGTCCCCAATTAAATTTTTTTTGACCGAAATTAGTGTATAATATACTATGATTTTTGACTGAAACTTGCATTTCGAAAAGTTTCATAGAATCTAATTTTCCGATGATTTTTTGCATGGACTTCCATCATAACCTTCCCTCGTAAAATATATATATGATATATGAAGTTTCGTATCATTTCGATGAGTCTCCGATTTAATTTTATTTTTGATCGAAACTAGTATAAACTTGTGTATAATATATTATGATTTTTTGACCGAAACATGGATTTCGAAAAGTTTCATTGAATCTAGTTTTCATATGATTTTTTTGCATGGACTACCATCATAACCTTCCCTCTTAACACATATGAATGATTTAAAATGTCTCGTATCATTTCAAATAGTCCCCAATTAAATTTGACTTTTTTGACCGAAACAAGTGTATAATATACTATGATTTTTGACTGAAACTTGCATTTCGAAAAGTTTGATAGAATCTAATTTTCCGGTGATTTTTTGCATGGACTTCCATCATTACCTTCCCTCATAAAATATATAAATGATATGTGAAGTTTCGTATCATTTCGATCAGTCCCCAATTTAATTTAATTTTTGACCGAAACTAGTATAAACATGTGTATAATATATTATGATTCTTTGGCTGAAACTTGCATTTCGAAAGTTTCAAAGAATCTAGTTTTCAGATGATTTTTTTTTTGCATGGACTACCATCATAACCTTCCCTCTTAACATATA
Source organism: Lathyrus aphaca (assembly GCA_963966055.1). NCBI lineage: Eukaryota > Viridiplantae > Streptophyta > Magnoliopsida > Fabales > Fabaceae > Lathyrus > Lathyrus aphaca. Next base: position 584,846,068 of record OZ014521.1, read on the forward strand.
TATCTGAAACGTCTCGTATCATTTCAAATAGTCCCCAATTAAATTTGACTTTTTTGATCGAAACTAGTGTATAATATACTATGATTTTTGACCGAAACATGCATTTCGAAATGTTTCATAGAATCTAATTTTTTGATGATTTTTTGCATGGACTTCCATCATTAACTTCCCTCGTAAAATATATAAATGATATGTGAAGTTTCGTATCATTTCGATCAGTCCTCGATTTAATTTTATTTTTGACCGAAACTAGTATAAACTTGTGTATAATATATTATGAATTTTTGGCCGAAACATGGATTTCGAAAAGTTTCATTGAATCTAGTTTTCATATGATTTTTTTGCAAGGACTACCATCATAACCTTCCCTCTTAACATATATGAATGATCTGAAATGTCTCGTATCATTTCAAATAGTCCCCAATTAAATTTATTTTTTACCGAAATTAGTGTATAATATACTATGATTTTTGACCGAAACTTGCATTTCGAAAAGTTTCATAGAATCTAATTTTCCGATGATTTTTTGCATGGACTTCCTTCATAACCTTCCCTCGTAAAATATATATATGATATATGAAGTTTTGTATCATTTCGATCAGTCCTCGATTTAATTTTATTTTTGACCGAAACTAGTATAAACTTGTGTATAATATATTATGATTTTTTGGCCGAAACATGGATTTCGAAAAGTTTCATTGAATCTAGTTTTCATATGATTTTTTTGCATGGACTACCATCATAACCTTCCCTCTTAACACATATGAATGATTTGAAATGTCTCGTATCATTTCAAATAGTCCCCAATTAAATTTGACTTTTTTGACCGAAACAAGTGTATAATATACTATGATTTTTGACTGAAACTTGCATTTCGAAAAGTTTGATAGAATCTAATTTTACGGTGATTTTTTGCATGGACTTCCATCATTACCTTCCCTCGTAAAATATATAAACGATATGTGAAGTTTCGTATCATTTCAATCAGTCCCCAATTTAATTTTATTTTTGACCGAAACTAGTATAAACTTGTGTATAATATACTATGATTTTTGACCGAAACTTGCATTTCGAAAAGTTTCATAGAATCTAATTTTCCGATGATTTTTTGCATGGACTTCCATCATAACCTTCCCTCGTAAAATATATAAATGATATATGTAGTTTCGTATCATTTCGATCAGTCCCCGATTTAATTTTATTTTTTATCGAAACTAGTATAAACTTGTGTATAATATATTATGATTTTTTGGCCAAAACATGCATTTCGAAAAGTTTCATAGAATCTAGTTTTCAGATGTTTTTTTTTGCATGGACTTCCATCTTAACATTCCCTCTTAACATATATAAATGATGTGAAATGTCTCGTTTCATTTCAAATAGTCCCCAATTAAATTTGACTTTTTTGAACGAAACTAGTGTATAATATACTATGATTTTTGACTGAAACTTGCATTTCGAAAAGTTTCATAGAATCTTATTTTTCGATGATTTTTTGCATGGAATTCCATCATAACCTTCCCTCATAAAATATATAAATGATATGTGAAGTTTCGTATCATTTCGATCAGACCCCGATTTAATTTTATTTTTGACCGAAACTAGTATAAACTTGTGTATAATATATTATGATTTTTTGGCTGAAACTTGCATTTCGAAAGTTTCAAAGAATCTAGTTTTCAGATGATTTTTTTTGCATGGACTACCATCATAACCTTCCCTCTTAACATATATATCTGACACGTCTCGTATCATTTCAAATAGTCCCCAATTAAATTTGACTTTTTTGACCGAAACTAGTGTATAATATACTATGATTTTTGACCGAAACTTGCATTTCGAAAAGTTTCATAGAATCTAATTTTACGATGATTTTTAGCATGGACTTCCATCATTACCTTCCCTCGTAAAATATATAAATGATATGTGAAGTTTCGTATCATTTCGATCAGTCCTCGATTTAATTTTATTTTTGACCGAAACTAGTATAAACTTGTGTATAATATATTATGAATTTTTGGCCGAAACATGGATTTCGAAAAGTTTCATTGAATCTTGTTTTCATATGATATTTTTTTGCAAGGACTACCATCATAACCTTCCCTCTTAACATATATAAATGATCTGAAATGTCTCGTATCATTTCAAATAGTCCCCAATTAAATTTTTTTTTGACCGAAATTAGTGTATAATATACTATGATTTTTGACCGAAACATGCATTTCGAAAAGTTTCATAGAATCTAATTTTCAGATGATTTTTTGCATGGACTTCCATCATAACCTTCCCTCGTAATATATATATATGATATATGAAGTTTCGTATCATTTCGATGAGTCTCCGATTTAATTTTATTTTTGATCGAAACTAGTATAAACTTGTGTATAATATATTATGATTTTTTGGCCGAAACTTGCATTTCGAAAAGTTTCAGAGAATCTAGTTTTCTGATGATTTTTTTGGATGGACTACCATCATAACGTTCCCTCTTAAAATATATAAATGATCTGAAATGTCTCGTATCATTTAAAATATTCCCCAATTAAATTTGACTTTTTTGACCGAAACTAGTGTATAATATACTATGATTTTTGACTGAAACTTGCATTTCGAAAAGTTTCATAGAATCTAATTTCCTGATGATTTTTTGCATGGACTTCCATCATTACCTTCCCTCGTAAAATATATAAATGATATGTGAAGTTTCGTATCATTTCGATCAGTCCTCGATTTAATTTTATTTTTGACCGAAACTAGTATAAACTTGTGTATAATATATTATGAATTTTTGGCCGAAACATGGATTTCGAAAAGTTTCATTGAATCTAGTTTTCATATGATTTTTTTGCAAGGACTACCATCATAACCTTCCCTCTTAACATATATAAATGATCTGAAATGTCTCGTATCATTTCAAATAGTCCCCAATTAAATTTATTTTTGACCGAAATTAGTGTATAATATACTATGATTTTTGACCGAAACTTGCATTTCGAAAAGTTTCATAGAATCTAATTTTCAGATGATTTTTTGCATGGACTTCCATCATAACCTTCCCTCGTAAAATATATATATGATATATGAAGTTTCGTATCATTTCGATGAGTCTCCGATTTAATTTTATTTTTGATCGAAACTAGTATAAACTTGTGTATAATATATTATGATTTTTTGGCCGAAACTTGCATTTCGAAAAGTTTCATAGAATCTAGTTTTCTGATGATTTTTTTGCATGGACTACCATCATAACGTTCCCTCTTAAAATATATAAATGATCTGAAATGTCTCGTATCATTTAAAATAGTCCCCAATTAAATTTGACTTTTTTGACCGAAACTAGTGTATAATATACTATGATTTTTGACTGAAACTTGCATTTCGAAAAGTTTCATAGAATCTAATTTCCTGATGATTTTTTGCATGGACTTCCATCATTACCTTCCCTCGTAAAATATATAAATGATATGTGAGGTTTCGTATCATTTCGATCAGCCCCGATTTAATTTTATTTTTGACCGAAACTAGTAGAAACTTGTGTATAATATATTATGATTTTTTGGCTGAAACTTGCATTTTGAAAAGTTTCATAGAATCTAGATTTCAGATGATTTTTTTTGCATGGACTACCATCATAACCTTCCCTCTTAACATATATATCTGAAACGTCTCGTATCATTTCAAATAGTCCCCAATTAAATTTTTATTTTTTTAACCGAAAATAGTGTATAATATACTATGATTTTTGACCGAAACTTGCATTTCTAAAGGTTTCATAGAATCTAATTTTCCGATGATTTTTTGCATGGACTTCCATCATAACCTTCCCTCGTAAAATATATAAATGATATGTGAAGTTTCGTATCATTTCGATGAGTCCTCGATTTAATTTTATTTTTGACCGAAACTAGTATAAACTTGTGTATAATATTATGATTTTTTGGCTGAAACTTGCATTTCGAAAAGTTTCATAGAATCTAGTTTTCAGATGATTTTTTTTGCATGGACTACCATCATAACCTTCCCTCTTAACATATATATCTGAAACGTCTCGTATAATTTCAAATAGTCCCCAAATAAATTTGACTTTTTTGACCGAACCTAGTGTATAATATACTATGATTTTTGACTGAAACTTGCATTTCGAAAAGTTTCATAGAATCTAATTTTCCGATGATTTTTTGCATGGACTTCCATCATTACCTTCCCTCGTAAAATATATTAATGATATCTGAAGTTTCGTATCATTTCGATCAGTCCCCGATTTAATTTTATTTTTGACCGAAACTAGTAGAAACTTGTGCATAATATATTATGATTTTTTGGCTGAAACTTGCATTTCGAAAAGTTTCATAGAATCTAGTTTTCAAATGATTTTTTTTGCATGGACTACCATCATAACCTTCCCTCTTAACATATATATCTGAAACGCCTCGTATCATTTCAAATAGTCCCCAATTAAATTTTGATTTTTTTAACCGAGACTAGTGTATAATATACTATGATTTTTGACCGAAACTTGCATTTCGAAATGTTTCATAGAATCTAATTTTCCGATGATTTTTTGCATGGACTTCCATCATAACCTTCCCTCGTAAAATATATAAATGATATGTGAAGTTTCGTATCATTTCGATTAGTCTCGATTTAATTTTAGTTTTGACCGAAACTAGTGTAAACTTGTGTATAATATATTATGATTTTTTGGCTGAAACTTGCATTTCGAAAAGTTTCAAAGAATCTAGTTTTCAGATGATTTTTTTTGCATGGACTACCATCATAACATTTCCTCTTAACATATATATCTGAAACGTCTCGTATCATTTCAAATAGTCCCCAATTAAATTTGACTTTTTTGACCGAAATTAGTGTATAATATACTATGATTTTTGACCGAAACTTGCATTTCGAAAAGTTTCATAGAATCTAATTTTCCGATGATTTTTTGCATGGACTTCCATCATAACCTTCCCTCGTAAAATATATAAATGATTTATGAAGTTTCGTATCATTTCGATCAGTCCCTGATTTTATTTTATTTTTGATCGAAACTAGTATAAACTTGTGTATAATATATTATGATTTTTTGGCCAAAACATGCATTTCGAAAAGTTTCATAGAATCTAGTTTTCAGATGGTTTTTTTTTGCATGGACTTCCATCTTAACATTCCCTCTTAACATATATAAATGATCTGAAATGTCTCGTTTCATTTCAAATAGTCCCCAATTAAATTTGACTTTTTTGAACGAAACTAGTGTATAATATACTATGATTTTTTTACTGAAACTTGCATTTCGAAAAGTTTCATAGAATCTAATTTTTTGATGATTTTATGCATGGACTTCCATCATAACCTTCCCTCATAAAATATATAAATGATATGTGAAGTTTCGTATCATTTCGATCAGTCCCCGATTTAATTTTATTTTTGACCGAAACTAGTATAAACTTGTGTATAATATATTATGATTTTTTGGCTGAAACTTGCATTTCGAAAGTTTCAAAGAATCTAGTTTTCAGATGATTTTTTTTTTGCATGGACTACCATCATAACCTTCCCATTTAACATATATATCTGAAACGTCTCGTATCCTTTCAAATAGTCCCCAATTAAATTTGACTTTCTTGACCGAAACTAGTGTATAGTATACTATGATTTTTGACCGAAACTTGCATTTCGAAAAGTTTCATAGAATCTAATTTTCCGATGATTTTTAGCATGGACTTCCATCATTACCTTCCCTCGTAAAATATATAAATGATATGTGAAGTTTCGTATCATTTCGAACAGTCCTCAATTTAATTTTATTTTTGACCGAAACTAGTATAAACTTGTGTATAATATATTATGAATTTTTGGCCGAAACATGGATTTCGAAAAGTTTCATTGAATCTAGTTTTCATATGATTTTTTTGCAAGGACTACCATCATAACCTTCCCTCTTAACATATATAAATGATCTGAAATGTCTCGTATCATTTCAAATAGTCCCCAATTAAATTTATTTTTGACCGAAATTAGTGTATAATATACTATGATTTTTGACCGAAACTTGCATTTCGAAAAGTTTCATAGAATCTAATTTTCCGATGATTTTTTGCATGGACTTCCATCATAACCTTCCCTCGTAAAATATATATATGATATATGAAGTTTCGTATCATTTCGATGAGTCTCCGATTTAATTTTATTTTTGATCGAAACTAGTATAAACTTGTGTATAATATATTATGATTTTTTGGCCGAAACTTGCATTTCGAAAAGTTTCATAGAATCTAGTTTTCTGATGATTTTTTTGCATGGACTACCATCATAACGTCCCTCTTAAAATATATAAATGATCTGAAATGTCTCGTATCATTTAAAATAGTCCCCAATTAAATTTTACTTTTTTGACCGAAACTAGTGTATAATATACTATGATTTTTGACTGAAACTTGCATTTCGAAAAGTTTCATAGAATCTAATTTTCCGATGATTTTTTGCATCGACTTCCATAATTACCTTCCCTCGTAAAATATATAAATGATATGTGAGGTTTCGTATCATTTCGATCAGCCCCGATTTAATTTAATTTTTGACCGAAACTAGTAGAAACTTGTGTATAATATATTATGATTTTTTAGCTGAAACTTGCATTTCGAAAAGTTTCATAGAATCTAGTTTTCAGATGATTTTTTTTGCATGGACTACCATCATAACCTTCCCTCTTAACATATATATCTGAAACGTCTCGTATCATTTCAAATAGTCCCCAATTAAATTTTTATTTTTTTAACCGAAAATAGTGTATAATATACTATGATTTTTGACCGAAACTTGCATTTCGAAAGGTTTCATAAAATCTAATTTTCCGATGATTTTTTGCATGGACTTCCATCATAACCTTCCCTCGTAAAATATATAAATGATATGTGAAGTTTTGTATGATTTCGATTAGTCTCGATTTAATTTTAGTTTTGACCGAAACTAGTGTAAACTTGTGTATAATATATTATGATTTTTTGGCTGAAACTTGCATTTCGAAAAGTTTCAAAGAATCTAGTTTTCAGATGATTTTTTTTGCATGGACTACCATCATAACCTTTCCTCTTAACATATATATCTGAAACGTCTCGTATCATTTCAAATAGTCCCCAATTAAATTTGACTTTTTGACCGAAATTAGTGTATAATATACTATGATTTTTGACCGAAACTTGCATTTCGAAAAGTTTCATAGAATCTAATTTTCAGATGATTTTTTGCATGGACTTCCATCATAACCTTCCCTCGTAAAATATATAAATGATAATGAAGTTTCATATCATTTCGATCAGTCCCCGATTTAATTTTATTTTTGATCGAAACTAGTATAAACTTGTGTATAATATATTATGATTTTTTGGCCAAAACATGCATTTCGAAAAGTTTCATAGAATCTAGTTTTCATATGTTTTTTTTGCATGGACTTCCATCTTAACATTCCCTCTTAACATATATAAATGATCTGAAATGTCTCGTTTCATTTCAAATAGTCCCCAATTAAATATGACTTTTTTGAACGAAACTAGTGTATAATATACTATGATTTTTGACCGAAACTTGCATTTAGAAAGGTTTCATAGAATCTAATTTTCCGATGATTTTTAGCATGGACTTCCATCATTACCTTCCCTCGTAAAATATATAATGATATGTGAAGTTTCGTATCATTTCGATCAGTCCTCGATTTAATTTTATTTTTGACCGAAACTAGTATAAACTTGTGTATAATATATTATGAATTTTTGGCCGAAACATGGATTTCGAAAAGTTTCATTGAATCTAGTTTTCATATGATTTTTTTGCAAGGACTACCATCATAACCTTCCCTCTTAACATATATGAATGATCTGAAATGTCTCGTATCATTTCAAATAGTCCCCAATTAAATTTATTTTTGACCGAAATTAGTGTATAATATACTATGATTTTTGACCGAAACTTGCATTTCGAAAAGTTTCATAGAATCTAATTTTCCGATGATATTTTGCATGGACTTCCATCATAACCTTCCCTCGTAAAATATATATATGATATATGAAGTTTCGTATCATTTCGATCAGTCTCCGATTTAATTTTATTTTTGATCGAAACTAGTATAAACTTGTGTATAATATATTATGATTTTTTGGCCGAAACTTGCATTTCGAAAAGTTTCATAGAATCTAGTTTTCTAATGATTTTTTTGCATGGACTACCATCATAACGTTCCCTCTTAAAATATATAAATGATCTGAAATGTCTCGTATAATTTAAAATAGTCCCCAATTAAATTTGACTTTTTTGACCGAAACTAGTGTATAATATACTATGATTTTTGACTGAAATTGCATTTCGAAAAGTTTCATAGAATCTAATTTTCCGATGATTTTTTGCATCGACTTCCATCATTACCTTCCCTCGTAAAATATATAAATGATATGTGAGGTTTCGTATCATTTCGATCAGCCCCGATTTAATTTTATTTTTGACCGAAACTAGTAGAAACTTGTGTATAATATATTATGATTTTTTGGCTGAAACTTGCATTTCGAAAAGTTTCATAGAATCTAGTTTTCAGATGATTTTTTTTGCATGGACTACCATCATAACCTTCCCTCTTAACATATATATCTGAAACGTCTCGTATCATTTCAAATAGTCCCCAATTAAATTTTTATTTTTTTAACAGAAAATAGTGTATAATATACTATGATTTTTGACCTAAACTTGCATTTCGAAAGGTTTCATAGAATCTAATTTTCCGATGATTTTTTGCATGGACTTCCATCATTACCTTCCCTCGTAAAATATATAAATGATATGTGAAGTTTCGTATCATTTCGATGAGTCCTCGATTTAATTTTATTTTTGACCGAAACTATTATAAACTTGTGTATAATATTATGATTTTTTGGCTGAAACTTGCATTTCGAAAAGTTTCATAGAATCAAGTTTTCAGATGATTTTTTTTGCATGGACTACCATCATAACCTTCCCTCTTAACATATATATCTGAAACGTCTCGTATAATTTCAAATAGTCCCCAAATAAATTTGACTTTTTTGACCGAACCTAGTGTATAATATACTATGATTTTTGACTGAAACTTGCATTTCGAAAAGTTTCATAGAATCTAATTTTCTGATGATTTTTTGCATGGACTTCCATCATTACCTTCCCTCATAAAATATATTAACGATATCTGAAGTTTCGTATCATTTCGATCAGTCCCCGATTTAATTTTATTTTTGACCGAAACTAGTAGAAACTTGTGCATAATATATTATGATTTTTTGTTTGAAACTTGCATTTCGAAAAGTTTCATAGAATCTAGTTTTCAGATGATTTTTTTTGCATGGACTACCATCATAACCTTCCCTCTTAACATATATATCTGAAACGTCTCGTATCATTTCAAATAGTCCCCAATTAAATTTTGATTTTTTTAACCGAGACTAGTGTATAATATACTATGATTTTTGACCGAAACTTGCATTTCGAAAGGTTTCATAGAATCTAATTTTCCGATGATTTTTTGCATGGACTTCCATCATAACCTTCCCTCATAAAATATATAAATGATATGTGAAGTTTCGTATCATTTCGATTAGTCCCCGATTTAATTTTATTTTTGATCGAAACTAGTATAAACTTGTGTATAATATATTATGATTTTTTGGCCGAATCTTGCATTTCGAAAAGTTTCATAGAATCTAGTTTAAGATGATTTTTTTGCATGGACTACCATCATAACCTTCCCTCTTAACATATATAAATCATCTGAAATATCTCGTATCATTTAAAATAGTCCCCAATTAAATTTTACTTTTTTGACCGAAACTAGTGTATAATATACTATATTTTTGACTGAAACTTGCATTTCGAAAAGTTTCATAGAATCTAATTTTCCGAAGATTTTTTGCATGGACTTCCATCATTACCTTCCCTCGTAAAATATATAAATGATATGTGATGTTTCGTATCATTTCGATCAGTCCCCGATTTAATTTTATTTTTGACCGAAACTAGTATAAACTTGTGTATAATATATTATGATTTTTTTGCTGAAACTTGCATTTCGAAATGTTTCATAGAATCTAGTTTTCAGATAATTTTTTTTCCATGGACTATAATCATAACCTTCCCTCTTAACATATATATCTGAAACGTCTCGTATCATTACAAATAGTCCCCAATTATATTTGGCTTTTTTGACCGGAACTAGTGTATAATATACTATAATTTTTGACTGAAACTTGCATTTCGAAAAGTTTCATAAAATCTAATTTTCCGATTATTTTTTGCATGGACTTCCATCATTACCTTCCCTCGTAAAATATATAAATGATATGTGAAGTTTAGTATCATTTCGATTAGTCTCGATTTAATTTTAGTTTTAACCGAAACTAGTGTAAACTTGTGTATAATATATTATGATTTTTTGGCTGAAACTTGCATTTCGAAAAGTTTCATAGAATCTAGTTTTCAGATGATTTTTTTTGCATGGACTACCATCATAACCTTTCCTCTTAACATATATATTTGAAATGTCTCGTATCATTTAAAATAGTCCCCAATTAAATTTGACTTTTTTGACCGAAACTAGTGTATAATATACTATGATTTTTTACTGAAACTTGCATTTCGAAAAGTTTCATAGAATCTAATTTTCCGATGCTTTTTTGCATGGTCTTCCATCATTACCTTCCCTCGTAAAATATATAAATGATATGTGAAGTTTCGTAGCATTTCGATCAGTCCCCGATTTAATTTTATTTTTGACCCAAACTAGTATAAACTTGTGTATAATATATTATGATTTTTTGGCTGAAACTTGCATTTCGAAATGTTTCATAGAATCTAGTTTTCAGATGATTTTTTTTGCATGGACTACAATCATAACCTTCCCTCTTAACATATATATCTGAAACGTCTCGTATCATTTCAAATAGTCCCCAATTATATTTGGCTTTTTTGACCGGAACTAGTGTATAATATACTATGATTTTTGACTGAAACTTGCATTTCGAAAAGTTTCATAGAATCTAATTTTCCGATTATTTTTTGCATGGACTTCCATCATTACCATCCCTCGTAAAATATATAAATGATATGTGAAGTTTCGTATCATTTCGATCAGTCCCCGATTTAATTTTATTTTTGACCGAAACTAGTATAAACTTGTGTATAATATATTATGATTTTTTTGCTGAAACTTGCATTTCGAAATGTTTCATAGAATCTAGTTTTCAGATGATTTTTTTTTGCATGGACTATAATCATAACCTTCCCTCTTAACATCTATATCTGAAACGTCTCGTATCATTTCAAATAGTCCCCAATTATATTTGGCTTTTTTGACCGGAACTAGTGTATAATATACTATGATTTTTGACTGAAACTTGCATTTCGAAAAGTTTCATAGAATCTAATTTTCCGATTATTTTTTGCATGGACTTTCATCATTACCTTCCCTCGTAAAATATATAAATGATATGTGAAGTTTCGTATCATTTCGATCAGTCCTCGATTAAATTTTATTTTTGACCGAAACTAGTATAAACTTGTGTATAATATATTATGATTTTTTGGCTGAAACATGGATTTCGAAAAGTTTCATTGAATCTAGTTTTCATATGATTTTTTTGCAAGGACTACCATCCTAACCTTCCCTCTTAACATATATGAATGATCTGAAATGTCTCGTATCATTTCAAATAGTCCCCAATTAAATTTATTTTTGACCGAAATTAGTGTATAATATACTATGATTTTTGACCGAAACATGCATTTCGAAAAGTTTCATAGAATCTAATTTTCCGATGATTTTTTGCATGGACTTCCATCACAACCTTCCCTCGTAAAATAAATAAATGATATATGACGTTTCGTATCATTTCGATTAGTCCCCGATTTAATTTTATTTTTGATCGAAACTAGTATAAACTTGTGTATAATATATTATGATTTTTTGGCCGAATCTTGCATTTCGAAAAGTTTCATAGAATCTAGTTTAAGATGATTTTTTTGCATGGACTACCATCATAACCTTCCCTCTTAACATATATAAATCATCTGAAATATCTCGTATCATTTAAAATAGTCCCCAATTAAATTTTACTTTTTTGACCGAAACTAGTGTATAATATACTATATTTTTGACTGAAACTTGCATTTCGAAAAGTTTCATAGAATCTAATTTTCCGATGATTTTTTGCATGGACTTCCATCATTACCTTCCCTCGTAAAATATATAAATGATATGTGATGTTTCGTATCATTTCGATCAGTCCCCGATTTAATTTTATTTTTGACCGAAACTAGTATAAACTTGTGTATAATATATTATGATTTTTTTGCTGAAACTTGCATTTCGAAATGTTTCATAGAATCTAGTTTTCAGATAATTTTTTTTCCATGGACTATAATCACAACCTTCCCTCTTAACATATATATCTGAAACGTCTCGTATCATTACAAATAGTCCCCAATTATATTTGGCTTTTTTGACCGGAACTAGTGTATAATATACTATAATTTTTGACTGAAACTTGCATTTCGAAAAGTTTCATAAAATCTAATTTTCCGATTATTTTTTGCATGGACTTCCATCATTACCTTCCCTCGTAAAATATATAAATGATATGTGAAGTTTAGTATCATTTCGATTAGTCTCGATTTAATTTTAGTTTTAACCGAAACTAGTGTAAACTTGTGTATAATATATTATGATTTTTTGGCTGAAACTTGCATTTCGAAAAGTTTCATAGAATCTAGTTTTCAGATGATTTTTTTTGCATGGACTACCATCATAACCTTTCCTCTTAACATATATATTTGAAATGTCTCGTATCATTTAAAATAGTCCCCAATTAAATTTGACTTTTTTGACCGAAACTAGTGTATAATATACTATGATTTTTGACTGAAACTTGCATTTCGAAAAGTTTCATAGAATCTAATTTTCCGATTATTTTTTGCATGGACTTCCATCATTACCATCCCTCGTAAAATATATAAATGATATGTGAAGTTTCGTATCATTTCGATCAGTCCCCGATTTAATTTTATTTTTGACCGAAACTAGTATAAACTTGTGTATAATATATTATGATTTTTTTGCTGAAACTTGCATTTCGAAATGTTTCATAGAATCTAGTTTTCAGATGATTTTTTTTTGCATGGACTATAATCATAACCTTCCCTCTTAACATATATATCTGAAACGTCTCGTATCATTTCAAATAGTCCCCAATTATATTTGGCTTTTTTGACCGGAACTAGTGTATAATATACTATGATTTTTGACTGAAACTTGCATTTCGAAAAGTTTCATAGAATCTAATTTTCCGATTATTTTTTGCATGGACTTCCATCATTACCTTCCCTCGTAAAATATATAAATGATATGTGAAGTTTCGTATCATTTCGATCAGTCCTCGATTAAATTTTATTTTTGACCGAAACTAGTATAAACTTGTGTATAATATATTATGATTTTTTGGCAGAAACATGGATTTCGAAAAGTTTCATTGAATCTAGTTTTCATATGATTTTTTTGCAAGGACTACCATCATAACCTTCCCTCTTAACATATATGAATGATCTGAAATGTCTCGTATCATTTCAAATAGTCCCCAATTAAATTTATTTTTGACCGAAATTAGTGTATAATATACTATGATTTTTGATCGAAACTTGCATTTTGAAAAGTTTCATAGAATCTAATTTTCCGATGATTTTTTGCATGGACTTCCATCACAACCTTCCCTCGTAAAATAAATAAATGATATATGACGTTTCGTATCATTTCGATTAGTCCCCGATTTAATTTTATTTTTGATCGAAACTAGTATAAACTTGTGTATAATATATTATGATTTTTTGGCCGAATCTTGCATTTCGAAAAGTTTCATAGAATCTAGTTTAAGATGATTTATTTGCATGGACTACCATCATAACCTTCCCTCTTAACATATATAAGTCATCTGAAATATCTCGTATCATTTAAAATAGTCCCCAATTAAATTTTACTTTTTTGACCGAAACTAGTGTATAATATACTATATTTTTGACTGAAACTTGCATTTCGAAAAGTTTCATAGAATCTAATTTTCCGAAGATTTTTTGCATGGACTTCCATCATTACCTTCCCTCGTAAAATATATAAATGATATGTGATGTTTCGTATCATTTCGATCAGTCCCCGATTTAATTTAATTTTTGACCGAAACTAGTATAAACTTGTGTATAATATATTATGATTTTTTTGCTGAAACTTGCATTTCGAAATGTTTCATAGAATCTAGTTTTCAGATAATTTTTTTTCCATGGACTATAATCATAACCTTCCCTCTTAACATATATATCTGAAACGTCTCGTATCATTACAAATAGTCCCCAATTATATTTGGCTTTTTTGACCGGAACTAGTGTATAATATACTATAATTTTTGACTGAAACTTGCATTTCGAAAAGTTTCATAAAATCTAATTTTCCGATTATTTTTTGCATGGACTTCCATCATTACCTTCCCTCGTAAAATATATAAATGATATGTGAAGTTTAGTATCATTTCGATTAGTCTCGATTTAATTTTAGTTTTAACCGAAACTAGTGTAAACTTGTGTATAATATATTATGATTTTTTGGCTGAAACTTGCATTTCGAAAAGTTTCATAGAATCTAGTTTTCAGATGATTTTTTTTGCATGGACTACCATCATAACCTTTCCTCTTAACATATATATTTGAAATGTCTCGTATCATTTAAAATAGTCCCCAATTAAATTTGACTTTTTTGACCGAAACTAGTGTATAATATACTATGATTTTTTACTGAAACTTGCATTTCGAAAAGTTTCATAGAATCTAATTTTCCGATGCTTTTTTGCATGGACTTCCATCATTACCTTCCCTCGTAAAATATATAAATGATATGTGCAGTTTCGTAGCATTTCGATCAGTCCCCGATTTAATTTTATTTTTGACCCAAACTAGTATAAACTTGTGTATAATATATTATGATTTTTTGGCTGAAACTTGCATTTCGAAATGTTTCATAGAATCTAGTTTTCAGATGATTTTTTTTTGCATGGACTATAATCATAACCTTCCCTCTTAACATATATATCTGAAACGTCTCGTATCATTTCAAATAGTCCCCAATTATATTTGGCTTTTTTGACCGAAATTAGTGTATAATATACTATGATTTTTGACTGAAACTTGCATTTCGAAAAGTTTCATAGAATCTAATTTTCCGATTATTTTTTGCATGGACTTCCATCATTACCTTCCCTCGTAAAATATATAAATGATACGTGAAGTTTCATATCATTTCGATCATTCCTCGATTAAATTTTATTTTTGACCGAAACTAGTATATACTTGTGTATAATATATTATGATTTTTTAGCCGAAACATGGATTTCGAAAAGTTTCATTGAATCTAGTTTTCATATGATTTTTTTGCAAGGACTACCATCATAACCTTCCCTCTTAACATACATGAATTATCTGAAATGTCTCGTATCATTTCAAATAGTCCCCAATTAAATTTATTTTTGACCGGAACTAGTGTATAATATACTATGATTTTTGACTGAAACTTGCATTTCGAAAAGTTTCATAGAATCTAATTTTCCGATGATTTTTTGCATGGACTTCCATCATAACCTTCCCTCGTAAAATATATAAATAATATATGACGTTTCATATCATTTCGATTAGTCCCCGATTTAATTTTATTTTTGATCGAAACTAGTATAAACTTGTGTATAATATATTATGATTTTTTGGCCGAATCTTGCATTTCGAAAAGTTTCATAGAATCTAGTTTAAGATGATTTTTTTGCATGGACTACCATCATAACCTTCCCTCTTAACATATATAAATCATCTGAAATGTCTCGTATCATTTAAAATAGTCCCCAATTAAATTTTACTTTTTTGACCGAAACTAGTGTATAATATACTATATTTTTGACTGAAACTTGCATTTCGAAAAGTTTCATAGAATCTAATTTTCCGATGATTTTTTGCATGGACTTCCATCATTACCTTCCCTCGTAAAATATATAAATGATATGTGAAGTTTCGTATCATTTCGATCAGTCCCCGATTTAATTTTATTTTTTACCGAAACTAGTATAAACTTGTGTATAATATATTATGATTTTTTGGCTGAAACTTGCATTTAGAAAAGCTTCATAGAATCTAGTTTTCAGATGATTTTTTTTGCATGGACTACCATCATAACCTTCCCTCTTAACATATATATCTGAAATGTCTCGTATCATTTCAAATAGTCCCCAATTAAATTTGACTTTTTTGACCGGAACTAGTGTATAATATACTATGATTTTTTACCGAAACTTGCATTTCGAAAAGTTTCATAGAATCTTATTTTCCGATGATTTTTTGCATGGACTTCCATCATAACCTTCCCTCGTAAAATATATAAATGATATGTGAAGTTTCATATCATTTCGATCAGTCCTCGATTTAATTTTATTTTTGACCGAAACTAGTATAAGCTTGTGTATAATATATTATGATTTTTTGGCCGAAACATGGATTTCATAAAGTTTCATTGAATCTAGTTTTCATATGATTTTTTTGCATGGACTACCATCATAACCTTCCCTCTTAACATTTATGAATGATCTGAAACGTCTCGTATCATTTCAAATAGTCCCCAATTAAATTTGACTTTTTTGATCGAAACTAGTGTATAATATACTATGGTTTTTGACCGAAACTTGCATTTCGAAAAGTTTCATAGAATCTAATTTTCCGATTATTTTTTGCATGGACTTCCATCATTACCTTCCCTTGTAAAATATATAAATGATATGTGAAGTTTCGTATCATTTCGATTAGTCTCAATTTAATTTTAGTTTTGACCGAAACTAGTGTAAACTTGTGTATAATATATTATGATTTTTTGGGCGAAACTTGCATTTCGAAAAGTTTCATAGAATCTAGTTTTCAGATGATTTTTTTTGCATGGACTACCATCATAACCTTTCCTCTTAACATATATATCTGAAATATCTCGTATAATTTAAAATAGTCCCAAATTAAATTTGACTTTTTTGACCGAAACTAGTGTATAATATACTATAATTTTTTACTGAATCTTGCATTTCGAAAAGTTTCATAGAATCTAATTTTCCGATGCTTTTTTGCATGGACTTCCATCATTACCTTCCCTCGTAAAATATATAAATGATATGTGAAGTTTCGTAGCATTTCGATCAGTCCCCGATTTAATTTTATTTTTGACCGAAACTAGTATAAACTTGTGTATAATATATTATGATTTTTTGGCTGAAACTTGCATTTCGAAATGTTTCATAGAATCTAGTTTTTAGATGATTTTTTTTGCATGGACTACAATCATAACCTTCCCTCTTAACATATATATATCTGAAACGTCTCGTATCATTTCAAATAGTCCCCAATTATATTTGGCTTTTTTGACCGGAACTAGTGTATAATATACTATGATTTTTGACTGAAACTTGCATTTCGAAAAGTTTCATAGAATCTAATTTTCCGATTATTTTTTGCATGGACTTCAATCATTACCTTCCCTCGTAAAATATATAAATGATATGTGAAGTTTCGTATCATTTCGATCAGTCCTCGATTATATTTTATTTTTGACCGAAACTAGTATAAACTTGTGTATAATATATTATGATTTTTTGGCCGAAACATGGATTTCGAAAAGTTTCATTGAATCTAGTTTTCATATGATTTTTTTGCAAGGACCACCATCATAACATTCCCTCTTAACATATATGAATGATCTGAAATGTCTCGTATCATTTCAAATAGTCCCCAATTAAATTTATTTTTGACCGAAATTAGTGTATAATATACTATGATTTTTGACCGAAACTTGCATTTCAAAAAGTTTCATAGAATCAAATTTTCCGATGATTTTTTGCATGGACTTCCATCATAACCTTCCCTCATAAAATATATAAATAATATATGATGTTTCGTATCATTTCGATTAGTCCCCGATTTAATTTTATTTTTGATCGAAACTAGTATAAACTTGTGTATAATATATTATGATTTTTTGGCCGAATCTTGCATTTCGAAAAGTTTCATAGAATCTAGTTTAATATGATTTTTTTGCATGGACTACCATCATAACCTTCCCTCTTAACATATATAAATCATCTGAAATGTCTCGTATCATTTAAAATAGTCCCCAATTAAATTTTACTTTTTTGACCGAAACTAGTGTATAATATACTATATTTTTGACTGAAACTTGCATTTCGAAAAGTTTCATAGAATCTAATTTTCCGATGCTTTTTTGCATGGACTTCCATCATTACCTTCCCTCGTAAAATATATAAATGATATGTGAAGTTTCGTATCATTTCGATCAGTCCCCGATTTAATTTTATTTTTGACCGAAACTACTATATACTTGTGTATAATATATTATGATTTTTTGGCTGAAACTTAAATTTCGAAATGTTTTATAGAATCTAGTTCTCAGATGATTTTATTTGCATGGACGACAATCATAACCCTCCCTCTTAACATATATATCTGAAACGTCTCGTATCATTTCAAATAGTCCCCAATTATATTTGGCTTTTTTGACCGGAACTAGTGTATAATATACTATGATTTTTTACTGAAACTTGCATTTCGAAAAGTTTCATAGAATCTAATTTTCCGATTATTTTTTGCATGGACTTCCATCATTACCTTCCCTCGTAAAATATATAAATGATATGTGATGTTTCTTATTATTTCGATCAGTCCTCGATTAAATTTTATTTTTGACCGAAACTAGTATAAACTTGTGTATAATATATTATGATTTTTTTGCCGAAACATGGATTTCGAAAAGTTTCATTGAATCTAGTTTTCATATGATTTTTTTGCAAGGACTACCATCATAATCTTCCCTCTTAACATATATGAATGATCTGAAATGTCTCATATCATTTCAAATAGTCCCCAATTAAATTTATTTTTGACCGAAATTAGTGTATAATATACTATGATTTTTGACCGAAACTTGCATTTCGAAAAGTTTCATAGAATCTAATTTTCCGATGATTTTTTGCATGGACTTCCATCATAACCTTCCCACGTAAAATATATAAATAATATATGATGTTTCGTATCATTTCGATTAGTCCCCGATTTAATTTTATTTTTGATCGAAACTAGTATAAACTTGTGTATAATATATTATGATTTTTTGGCCGAATCTTGCATTTCGAAAAGTTTCATAGAATCTAGTTTAATATGATTTTTTTGCATGGACTACCATCATAACCTTCCCTCTTAACATATATAAATCATCTGAAATGTCTCGTATCATTTAAAATAGTCCCCAATTAAATTTTACTTTTTTGACCGAAACTAGTGTATAATATACTATATTTTTGACTGAAACTTGCATTTCGAAAAGTTTCATAGAATCTAATTTTCCGATGCTTTTTTGCATGGACTTCCATCATTACCTTCCCTAGTAAAATATATAAATGATATGTGAAGTTTCGTATCATTTCGATCAGTCCCCGATTTAATTTTATTTTTGACCGAAACTACTATATACTTGTGTATAATATATTATGATTTTTTGGCTGAAACTTAAATTTCGAAATGTTTTATAGAATCTAGTTCTCAGATGATTTTATTTGCATGGACGACAATCATAACCCTCCCTCTTAACATATATATCTGAAACGTCTCGTATCATTTCAAATAGTCCCCAATTATATTTGGCTTTTTTGACCGGAACTAGTGTATAATATACTATGATTTTTTACTGAAACTTGCATTTCGAAAAGTTTCATAGAATCTAATTTTCCGATTATTTTTTGCATGGACTTCCATCATTACCTTCCCTCGTAAAATATATAAATGATATGTGATGTTTCTTATTATTTCGATCAGTCCTCGATTAAATTTTATTTTTGACCGAAACTAGTATAAACTTGTGTATAATATATTATGATTTTTTTGCCGAAACATGGATTTCGAAAAGTTTCATTGAATCTAGTTTTCATATGATTTTTTTGCAAGGACTACCATCATAATCTTCCCTCTTAACATATATGAATGATCTGAAATGTCTCATATCATTTCAAATAGTCCCCAATTAAATTTATTTTTGACCGAAATTAGTGTATAATATACTATGATTTTTGACCGAAACTTGCATTTCGAAAAGTTTCATAGAATCTAATTTTCCGATGATTTTTTGCATGGACTTCCATCATAACCTTCCCACGTAAAATATATAAATAATATATGATGTTTCGTATCATTTCGATTAGTCCCCGATTTAATTTTATTTTTGATCGAAACTAGTATAAACTTGTGTATAATATATTATGATTTTTTGGCCGAATCTTGCATTTCGAAAAGTTTCATAGAATCTAGTTTAATATGATTTTTTTGCATGGACTACCATCATAACCTTCCCTCTTAACATATATAAATCATCTGAAATGTCTCGTATCATTTAAAATAGTCCCCAATTAAATTTTACTTTTTTGACCGAAACTAGTGTATAATATACTATATTTTTGAATGAAACTTGCATTTCGAAAAGTTTCATAGAATCTAATTTTCCGATGCTTTTTTGCATGGACTTCCATCATTACCTTCCCTAGTAAAATATATAAATGATATGTGAAGTTTCGTATCATTTCGATCAGTCCCCGATTTAATTTTATTTTTGACCGAAACTACTATATACTTGTGTATAATATATTATGATTTTTTGGCTGAAACTTAAATTTCGAAATGTTTTATAGAATCTAGTTCTCAGATGATTTTATTTGCATGGACGACAATCATAACCCTCCCTCTTAACATATATATCTGAAACGTCTCGTATCATTTCAAATAGTCCCCAATTATATTTGGCTTTTTTGACCGGAACTAGTGTATAATATACTATGATTTTTTACTGAAACTTGCATTTCGAAAAGTTTCATAGAATCTAATTTTCCGATTATTTTTTGCATGGACTTCCATCATTACCTTCCCTCGTAAAATATATAAATGATATGTGATGTTTCTTATTATTTCGATCAGTCCTCGATTAAATTTAATTTTTGACCGAAACTAGTATAAACTTGTGTATAATATATTATGATTTTTTTGCCGAAACATGGAATTTGAAAAGTTTCATTGAATCTAGTTTTCATATGATTTTTTTGCAAGGACTACCATCATAATCTATTTGAATGATCTGAAATGTCTCGTATCATTTCAAATAGTCCCCAATTAAATTTATTTTTGACCGAAATTAGTGTATAATATACTATGATTTTTGACCGAAACTTGCATTTCGAAAAGTTTCATAGAATCTAATTTTCCGATGATTTTTTGCATGGACTTCCATCATAACCTTCCCTCGTAAAATATATAAATTGTATATGACGTTTCGTATAATTTCGATTAGTCCCCGATTTAATTTTATTTTTGATCGAAACTAGTATAAACTTGTGTATAATATATTATGATTTTTTGTCCGAATCTTGCATTTCGAAAAGTTTCATAGAATCTAGTTTTCAGATGATTTTTTTGCATGGACTACCATCATAACGTTCCCTCTTAAAATATATAAATGATCTGAAATGTCTCGTATCATTTAAAATAGTCCCAAATTAAATTTGACTTTTTTGACCGAAACTAGTGTATAATATACTATGATTTTTGACTGAAACTTGCATTTCGAAAAGTTTCATAGAATCTAATTTTTCGATAAATTTTTGCATTGACTTCCATCATTACCTTCCCTCGTAAAATATATAAATGATATGTGAAGTTTCGTATCATTTCGATCAGCCCCGATTTAATTTTATTTTTGACCGAAACTAGTAGAAACTTGTGTATAATATATTATGATTTTTTGGCTGAAACTTGCATTTCGAAAAGTTTCATAGAATCTAGTTTTCAGATGATTTTTTTTGAATGGACTACCATCATAACCTTCCCTCTTAACATATATATCTGAAACGTCTCGTATCATTTCAAATAGTCCCCAATTAAATTTTTATTTTTTTAACCGA
The DNA here is from genome assembly GCA_963966055.1 of Lathyrus aphaca. Taxonomy (NCBI): domain Eukaryota; kingdom Viridiplantae; phylum Streptophyta; class Magnoliopsida; order Fabales; family Fabaceae; genus Lathyrus; species Lathyrus aphaca. The sequence continues at coordinate 584,868,150 of OZ014521.1, forward strand.
AACTAGTGTATAATATACTATGATTTTTGACCGAAACTTACATTTCGAAAGGTTTCATAGAATCTAATTTTCCGATGATTTTTTGCATGGACTTCCATCATTACCTTCCCTCGTAAAATATATTAATGATATGTGAAGTTTCGTAGCATTTCGATCAGTCTCCGATTTAATTTTATTTTTGACCGAAACTAGTAGAAACTTGTGTATAATATATTATAATTTTTTGGCTGAAATTTGCATTTCGAAAAGTTTCATAGAATCTAGTTTTCAGATGATTTTTTTGCATGGACTACCATCATAACGTTCCCTCTTAAAATATATAAATGATCTGAAATGTCTCGTATCATTTAAAATAGTCCCAAATTAAATTTGACTTTTTTGACCGAAACTAGTGTATAATATACTATGATTTTTGACTGAAACTTGCATTTCGAAAAGTTTCATAGAATCTAATTTTTCGATAAATTTTTGCATTGACTTCCATCATTACCTTCCCTCGTAAAATATATAAATGATATGTGAAGTTTCGTATCATTTCGATCAGCCCCGATTTAATTTTATTTTTGACCGAAACTAGTAGAAACTTGTGTATAATCTATTATGATTTTTTGGCTGAAACTTGCATTTCGAAAAGTTTCATAGAATCTAGTTTTCAGATGATTTTTTTTGAATGGACTACCATCATAACCTTCCCTCTTAACATATATATCTGAAACGTCTCGTATCATTTCAAATAGTCCCCAATTAAATTTTTATTTTTTTAACCGAAACTAGTGTATAATATACTATGATTTTTGACCGAAACTTACATTTCGAAAGGTTTCATAGAATCTAATTTTCCGATGATTTTTTGCATGGACTTCCATCATTACCTTCCCTCGTAAAATATATTAATGATATGTGAAGTTTCGTAGCATTTCGATCAGTCTCCGATTTAATTTTATTTTTGACCGAAACTAGTAGAAACTTGTGTATAATATATTATAATTTTTTGGCTGAAATTTGCATTTCGAAAAGTTTCATAGAATCTAGTTTTCAGATGATTTTTTTGCATGGACTACCATCATAACGTTCCCTCTTAAAATATATAAATGATCTGAAATGTCTCGTATCATTTAAAATAGTCCCAAATTAAATTTGACTTTTTTGACCGAAACTAGTGTATAATATACTATGATTTTTGACTGAAACTTGCATTTCGAAAAGTTTCATAGAATCTAATTTTTCGATAAATTTTTGCATTGACTTCCATCATTACCTTCCCTCGTAAAATATATAAATGATATGTGAAGTTTCGTATCATTTCGATCAGCCCCGATTTAATTTTATTTTTGACCGAAACTAGTAGAAACTTGTGTATAATCTATTATGATTTTTTGGCTGAAACTTGCATTTCGAAAAGTTTCATAGAATCTAGTTTTCAGATGATTTTTTTTGAATGGACTACCATCATAACCTTCCCTCTTAACATATATATCTGAAACGTCTCGTATCATTTCAAATAGTCCCCAATTAAATTTTTATTTTTTTAACCGAAACTAGTGTATAATATACTATGATTTTTGATCGAAACTTGCATTTCGAAAGGTTTCATAGAATCTAATTTTCCGATGATTTTTTGCATGGACTTCCATCATTACCTTCCCTCGTAAAATATATTAATGATATGTGAAGTTTCGTAGCATTTCGATCAGTCCCCGATTTAATTTTATTTTTGACCGAAACTAGTAGAAACTTGTGTATAATATATTATAATTTTTTGGCTGAAATTTGCATTTCGAAATGTTTCATAGAATCTAGTTTTCAGATGATTTTTTTTGCATGGACTACCATCATAACCTTCCCTCTTAACATATATATCTGAAACGTCTCGTATAATTTCAAATATTCCCCAAATAAATTTGACTTTTTAGACCGAAACTAGTGTATAATATACTATGATTTTTGACTGAAACTTGCATTTCGAAAAGTTTCATAGAATCTAATTTTCCGATGATTTTTTGCATGGACTTCCATCATTACCTTCCCTCGTAAAATATATTAATGATATGTGAAGTTTCGTAGCATTTCGATCAGTCCCCGATTTAATTTTATTTTTGACCGAAACTAGTATAAACTTGTGTATAATATATTATGATTTTTTGGCTGAAATTTGCATTTCGAAATGTTTCATAGAATCTAGTTTTCAGATGATTTTTTTACATGGACTACAATCATAACCTTCCCTCTTCACATACATATCTGAAACGTCTCGTATCATTTCAAATAGTCCCCAATTATATTTGGCTTTTTTGACCGGAACTAGTGTATAATATACTATGATTTTTGACTGAAACTTGCATTTCGAAAAGTTTCATAGAATCTAATTTTCCGATGAATTTTTGCATTGACTTCCATCATTACCTTCCCTCGTAAAATATATAAATGATATGTGAAGTTTCGTATCATTTCGATCAGTCCTCGATTTAATTTTATTTTTGACCGAAACTAGTATAAACTTGTGTATAATATATTATGATTTTTTGGCCGAAACATGGATTTCGAAAAGTTTCATTGAATCTAGTTTTCATATGATTTTTTTGCAAGGACTACCATCATAACCTTCCCTATTAACATATATGAATGATCTGAAATGTCTCGTATCATTTCAAATAGTCCCCAATTAAATTTATTTTTGACCGAAATTAGTGTATAATATAATATGATTTTTGACCGAAACTTGCATTTCGAAAAGTTTCATAGAATCTAATTTTCCGATGATTTTTTGCATGGACTTCCATCATAACCTTCCCTCGTAAAATATATAAATGATATATGACTTTTCGTATCATTTCGATTAGTCCCCGACTTAATTTTATTTTTGATCGAAACTAGTATAAACTTGTTATAATATATTATGATTTTTTGGCCGAATCTTGCATTTCGAAAAGTTTCATAGAATCTAGTTTTCAGATGATTTTTTCGCATGGACTACCATCATAACGTTCCCTCTTAAAATATATAAATGCTCTGAAATGGCTCGTATCATTTAAAATAGTCCCCAATTAAATTTGACTTTTTTGACCGAAACTAGTGTATAATATACTATGATTTTTTACTGAAACTTGCATTTCAAAAAGTTTCATAGAATCTAATTTTCCGATGAATTTTTGCATTGACTTCCATCATTACCTTCCCTCGTAAAATATATAAATGATATGTGAAGTTTCGTATCATTTCGATCAGCCCCGATTTAATTTTATTTTTGACCGAAACTAGTAGAAACTTGTGTATAATATATTATGATTTTTTGGCTGAAACTTGCATTTCGAAAAGTTTCATAGAATCTAGTTTTCAGATGATTTTTTTTGCATGGACTACCATCATAACCTTCCCTCTTAACATATATATCTGAAACGTCTCGTATCATTTCAAATAGTCCCCAATTAAATTTTTATTTTTTTAACCGAAACTAGTGTATAATATACAATTATTTTTGACCGAAACTTGCATTTCGAAAGGTTTCATAGAATCTAATTTTCCGATGATTTTTTGCATGGACTTCCATCATTACCTTCCCTCGTAAAATATATAAATGATATGTGAAGTTTCGTATCATTTCGATGAGTCCTCGATTTAATTTTATTTTTGACCGAAACTAGTATAAACTTGTGTATAATATATTATGATTTTTTGGCTGAAACTTGCATTTCGAAAAGTTTCATAGAATCTAGTTTTCAGATGATTTTTTTGCATGGACTACCATCATAGCCTTCCCTCTTAACATATATATCCGAAACGTCTCGTATCATTTCAGATAGTCCCTAATTAAATTTTTATTTTTTTAACCGAAACTAGTGTATAATATACTATGATTTTTGACCGAAACTTGCATTTCGAAAGGTTTCATAGAATCTAATTTTCCGATGATTTTTTGCATTGACTTCCATCATTACCTTCCCTCGTAAAATATATAAATGATATGTGAAGTTTCGTATCATTTCGATGAGTCCTCGATTTAATTTTATTTTTGACCGAAACTAGTAGAAACTTGTGTATAATATATTATGATTTTTTGGCTGTAACTTGCATTTCGAAAAGTTTCATAGAATCTAGTTTTCAGATGATTTTTTTTGCATGGACTACCATCATAACCTTCCCTCTTAACATAAATATCTGAAACGTCTCGTATCATTTCAAATAGTCCCCAATTAAATTTTTATTTTTTTAACCGAAACTAGTGTATAATATACAATTATTTTTGACCGAAACTTGCATTTCGAAAGGTTTCATAGAATCTAATTTTCCGATGATTTTTTGCATGGACTTCCATCATTACCTTCCCTCGTAAAATATATAAATGATATGTGAAGTTTCGTAGCATTTCGATCAGTCCCCGATTTAATTTTATTTTTGACCGAAACTAGTATAAACTTGTGTATAATATATTATGATTTTTTGGCTGAAATTTGCATTTCGAAATGTTTCATAGAATCTAGTTTTCAGATGATTTTTTTACATGGACTACAATCATAACCTTCCCTCTTCACATACATATATGAAACGTCTCGTAGCATTTCAAATAGTCCCCAATTATATTTGGCTTTTTTGACCGGAACTAGTGTATAATATACTATGATTTTTGACTGAAACTTGCATTTCGAAAAGTTTCATAGAATCTAATTTTCCGATGAATTTTTGCATTGACTTCCATCATTACATTCCCTCGTAAAATATATAAATGATATGTGAAGTTTCGTATCATTTCGATCAGTCCTCGATTTAATTTTATTTTTGACAGAAACTAGTATAAACTTGTGTATAATATATTATGATTTTTTGGCCGAAACATGGATTTCGAAAAGTTTCATTGAATCTAGTTTTCATATGATTTTTTTGCAAGGACTACCATCATAACCTTCCCTATTAACATATATGAATGATCTGAAATGTCTCGTATCATTTCAAATAGTCCCCAATTAAATTTATTTTTGACCGAAATTAGTGTATAATATAATATGATTTTTGACCGAAACTTGCATTTCGAAAAGTTTCATAGAATCTAATTTTCCGATGATTTTTTGCATGGACTTCCATCATAACCTTCCCTCGTAAAATATATAAATGATATATGACTTTTCGTATCATTTCGATTAGTCCCCGATTTAATTTTATTTTTGATCGAAACTAGTATAAACTTGTTATAATATATTATGATTTTTTTGCCGAATCTTGCATTTCGAAAAGTTTCATAGAATCTAGTTTTCAGATGATTTTTTCGCATGGACTACCATCATAACGTTCCCTCTTAAAATATATAAATGCTCTGAAATGGCTCGTATCATTTAAAATAGTCCCCAATTAAATTTGAATTTTTTGACCGAAACTAGTGTATAATATACTATGATTTTTTACTGAAACTTGCATTTCAAAAAGTTTCATAGAATCTAATTTTCCGATGAATTTTTGCATTGACTTCCATCATTACCTTCCCTCGTAAAATATATAAATGATATATGAAGTTTCGTATCAATTCGATCAGCCCCGATTTAATTTTATTTTTGACCGAAACTAGTAGAAACTTGTGTATAATATATTATGATTTTTTGGCTGAAACTTGCATTTCGAAAAGTTTCATAGAATCTAGTTTTCAGATGATTTTTTTGCATGGACTACCATCATAGCCTTCCCTCTTAACATATATATCTGAAACGTCTCGTATCATTTCAAATAGTCCCTAATTAAATTTTTATTTTTTTAACCGAAACTAGTGTATAATATACTATGATTTTTGACCGAAACATGCATTTCGAAAGGTTTCATAGAATCTAATTTTCCGATGATTTTTTGCATTGACTTCCATCATTACCTTCCCTCGTAAAATATATAAATGATATGTGAAGTTTCGTATCATTTCGATGAGTCCTCGATTTAATTTTATTTTTGACCGAAACTAGTAGAAACTTGTGTATAATATATTATGATTTTTTGGCTGTAACTTGCATTTCGAAAAGTTTCATAGAATCTAGTTTTCAGATGATTTTTTTTGCATGGACTACCATCATAACCTTCCCTCTTAACATATATATCTGAAACGTCTCGTATCATTTCAAATAGTCCCCAATTAAATTTTTATTTTTTTAACCGAAACTAGTGTATAATATACAATTATTTTTGACCGAAACTTGCATTTCGAAAGGTTTCATAGAATCTAATTTTCCGATGATTTTTTGCATGGACTTCCATCATTACCTTCCCTCGTAAAATATATAAATGATATGTGAAGTTTCGTAGCATTTCGATCACTCCCCGATTTAATTTTATTTTTGACCGAAACTAGTATAAACTTGTTATAATATATTATGATTTTTTTGCCGAATCTTGCATTTCGAAAAGTTTCATAGAATCTAGTTTTCAGATGATTTTTTCGCATGGACTACCATCATAACGTTCCCTCTTAAAATATATAAATGCTCTGAAATGGCTCGTATCATTTAAAATAGTCCCCAATTAAATTTGACTTTTTTGACCGAAACTAGTGTATAATATACTATGATTTTTTACTGAAACTTGCATTTCAAAAAGTTTCATAGAATCTAATTTTCCGATGAATTTTTGCATTCACTTCCATCATTACCTTCCCTCGTAAAATATATAAATGATATATGAAGTTTCGTATCAATTCGATCAGCCCCGATTTAATTTTATTTTTGACCGAAACTAGTAGAAACTTGTGTATAATATATTATGATTTTTTGGCTGAAACTTGCATTTCGAAAAGTTTCATAGAATCTAGTTTTCAGATGATTTTTTTTGCATGGACTACCATCATAACCTTCCCTCTTAACATATATATCTGAAACGTCTCGTATCATTTCAAATAGTCCCCAATTAAATTTTTATTTTTTTAACCGAAACTAGTGTATAATATACAATTATTTTTGACCGAAACTTGCATTTCGAAAGGTTTCATAGAATCTAATTTTCCGATGATTTTTTGCATGGACTTCCATCATTACCTTCCCTCGTAAAATATATAAATGATATGTGAAGTTTCGTATCATTTCGATGAGTCCTCGATTTAATTTTATTTTTGACCGAAACTAGTATAAACTTGTGTATAATATATTATGATTTTTTGGCTGAAACTTGCATTTCGAAAAGTTTCATAGAATCTAGTTTTCAGATGATTTTTTTGCATGGACTACCATCATAGCCTTCCCTCTTAACATATATATCTGAAACGTCTCGTATCATTTCAAATAGTCCCTAATTAAATTTTTATTTTTTTAACCGAAACTAGTGTATAATATACTATGATTTTTGACCGAAACTTGCATTTCGAAAGGTTTCATAGAATCTAATTTTCCGATGATTTTTTGCATTGACTTCCATCATTACCTTCCCTCGTAAAATATATAAATGATATGTGAAGTTTCATATCATTTCGATGAGTCCTCGATTTAATTTTATTTTTGACCGAAACTAGTAGAAACTTGTGTATAATATATTATGATTTTTTGGCTGTAACTTGCATTTCGAAAAGTTTCATAGAATCTAGTTTTCAGATGATTTTTTTTGCATGGACTACCATCATAACCTTCCCTCTTAACATATATATCTGAAACGTCTCGTATCATTTCAAATAGTCCCCAATTAAATTTTTATTTTTTTAACCGAAACTAGTGTATAATATACAATTATTTTTGACCGAAACTTGCATTTCGAAAGGTTTCATAGAATCTAATTTTCCGATGATTTTTTGCATGGACTTCCATCATTACCTTCCCTCGTAAAATATATAAATGATATGTGAAGTTTCGTAGCATTTCGATCACTCCCCGATTTAATTTTATTTTTGACCGAAACTAGTATAAACTTGTGTATAATATATTATGATTTTTTGGCTTAATCTTGCATTTCGAAATGTTTCATAGAATCTAGTTTTCAGATGATTTTTTTACATGGACTACAATCATAACCTTCCCTCTTCACATACATATCTGAAACGTCTCGTAGCATTTCAAATAGTCCCCAATTATATTTGGCTTTTTTGACCGGAACTAGTGTATAATATACTATGATTTTTGACTGAAACTTGCATTTCGAAAAGTTTCATAGAATCTAATTTTCCGATGAATTTTTGCATTGACTTCCATCATTACCTTCCCTCGTAAAATATATAAATGATATGTGAAGTTTCGTATCATTTCGATCAGTCCTCGATTTAATTTTATTTTTGACCGAAACTAGTATAAACTTGTGTATAATATATTATGATTTTTTGGCCGAAACATGGATTTCGAAAAGTTTCATTGAATCTAGTTTTCATATGATTTTTTTGCAAGGACTACCATCATAACCTTCCCTATTAACATATATGAATGATCTGAAATGTCTCGTATCATTTCAAATAGTCCCCAATTAAATTTATTTTTGACCGAAATTAGTGTATAATATAATATGATTTTTGACCGAAACTTGCATTTCGAAAAGTTTCATAGAATCTAATTTTCCGATGATTTTTTGCATGGACTTCCATCATAACCTTCCCTCGTAAAATATATAAATGATATATGACTTTTCGTATCATTTCGATTAGTCCCCGATTTAATTTTATTTTTGATCGAAACTAGTATAAACTTGTTATAATATATTATGATTTTTTTGCCGAATCTTGCATTTCGAAAAGTTTCATAGAATCTAGTTTTCAGATGATTTTTTCGCATGGACTACCATCATAACGTTCCCTCTTAAAATATATAAATTCTCTGAAATGGCTCGTATCATTTAAAATAGTCCCCAATTAAATTTGACTTTTTTGACCGAAACTAGTGTATAATATACTATGATTTTTTACTGAAACTTGCATTTCAAAAAGTTTCATAGAATCTAATTTTCCGATGAATTTTTGCATTGACTTCCATCATTACCTTCCCTCGTAAAATATATAAATGATATATGAAGTTTCGTATCAATTCGATCAGCCCCGATTTAATTTTATTTTTGACCGAAACTAGTAGAAACTTGTGTATAATATATTATGATTTTTTGGCTGAAACTTGCATTTCGAAAAGTTTCATAGAATCTAGTTTTCAGATGATTTTTTTTGCATGGACTACCATCATAACCTTCCCTCTTAACATATATATTTGAAACGTCTCGTATCATTTCAAATAGTCCCCAATTAAATTTTTATTTTTTTAACCGAAACTAGTGTATAATATACAATTATTTTTGACCGAAACTTGCATTTCGAAAGGTTTCATAGAATCTAATTTTCCGATGATATTTTGCATGGACTTCCATCATTACCTTCCCTCGTAAAATATATAAATGATATGTGAAGTTTCGTATCATTTCGATGAGTCCTCGATTTAATTTTATTTTTGACCGAAACTAGTATAAACTTGTGTATAATATATTATGATTTTTTGGCTGAAACTTGCATTTCGAAAAGTTTCATAGAATCTAGTTTTCAGATGATTTTTTTGCATGGACTACCATCATAGCCTTCCCTCTTAACATATATATCTGAAACGTCTCGTATCATTTCAAATAGTCCCTAATTAAATTTTTATTTTTTTAACCGAAACTAGTGTATAATATACTATGATTTTTGACCGAAACTTGCATTTCGAAAGGTTTCATAGAATCTAATTTTCCGATGATTTTTTGCATTGACTTCCATCATTACCTTCCCTCGTAAAATATATAAATGATATGTGAAGTTTCATATCATTTCGATGAGTCCTCGATTTAATTTTATTTTTGACCGAAACTAGTAGAAACTTGTGTATAATATATTATGATTTTTTGGCTGTAACTTGCATTTCGAAAAGTTTCATAGAATCTAGTTTTCAGATGATTTTTTTTGCATGGACTACCATCATAACCTTCCCTCTTAACATATATATCTGAAACGTCTCGTATCATTTCAAATAGTCCCCAATTAAATTTTTATTTTTTTAACCGAAACTAGTGTATAATATACAATTATTTTTGACCGAAACTTGCATTTCGAAAGGTTTCATAGAATCTAATTTTCCGATGATTTTTTGCATGGACTTCCATCATTACCTTCCCTCGTAAAATATATAAATGATATGTGAAGTTTCGTAGCATTTCGATCACTCCCCGATTTAATTTTATTTTTGACCGAAACTAGTATAAACTTGTGTATAATATATTATGATTTTTTGGCTGAAACTTGCATTTCGAAAAGTTTCATAGAATCTAGTTTTCAGAAGATTTTTTTGCATGGACTACCATTATAGCCTTCCCTCTTAACATATATAACTGAAACGTCTCGTATCATTTCAAATAGTCCCTAATTAAATTTTTATTTTTTTTAACCGAAACTAGTGTATAATATACTATGATTTTTGACCGAAACTTGCATTTCGAAAGGTTTCATAGAATCTAATTTTCCGATGATTTTTTGCATGGACTTCCATCATTACCTTCCCTCGTAAAATATATAAATGATATGTGAAGTTTCGTATCATTTCGATGAGTCCTCGATTTAATTTTATTTTTGACCGAAACTAGTAGAAACTTGTGTATAATATATTATGATTTTTTGGCTGAAACTTGCATTTCGAAAAGTTTCATAGAATCTAGTTTTCAGATGATTTTTTTTGCATGGACTACCATCATAACCTTCCCTCTTAACATATATATCTGAAACGTCTCGTATCATTTCAAATAGTCCCCAATTAAATTTTTATTTTTTTAACCGAAACTAGTGTATAATATACAATTATTTTTGACCGAAACTTGCATTTCGAAAGGTTTCATAGAATCTAATTTTCCGATGATTTTTTGCATGGACTTCCATCATTACCTTCCCTCGTAAAATATATAAATGATATGTGAAGTTTCGTATCATTTCGATGAGTCCTCGATTTAATTTTATTTTTGACCGAAACTAGTATAAACTTGTGTATAATATATTATGATTTTTTGGCTGAAACTTGCATTTCGAAAAGTTTCATAGAATCTAGTTTTCAGATGATTTTTTTGCATGGACTACCATCATAGCCTTCCCTCTTAACATATATATCTGAAACGTCTCGTATCATTTCAAATAGTCCCTAATTAAATTTTTATTTTTTTAACCGAAACTAGTGTATAATATACTATGATTTTTGACCGAAACTTGCATTTCGAAAGGTTTCATAGAATCTAATTTTCCGATGATTTTTTGCATTGACTTCCATCATTACCTTCCCTCGTAAAATATATAAATGATATGTGAAGTTTCGTATCATTTCGATGAGTCCTCGATTTAATTTTATTTTTGACCGAAACTAGTAGAAACTTGTGTATAATATATTATGATTTTTTGGCTGTAACTTGCATTTCGAAAAGTTTCATAGAATCTAGTTTTCAGATGATTTTTTTTGCATGGACTACAATCATAACCTTCCCTCTTAACATATATATCTGAAACGTCTCGTATCATTTCAAATAGTCCCCAATTAAATTTTTATTTTTTTAACCGAAACTAGTGTATAATATACAATTATTTTTGACCGAAACTTGCATTTCGAAAGGTTTCATAGAATCTAATTTTCCGATGAAATTTTGCATGGACTTCCATCATTACCTTCCCTCGTAAAATATATAAATGATATGTGAAGTTTCGTAGCATTTCGATCACTCCCCGATTTAATTTTATTTTTGACCGAAACTAGTATAAACTTGTGTATAATATATTATGATTTTTTGGCTGTAACTTGCATTTCGAAAAGTTTCATAGAATCTAGTTTTCAGATGATTTTTTTTGCATGGACTACAATCATAACCTTCCCTCTTAACATATATATCTGAAACGTCTCGTATCATTTCAAATAGTCCCCAATTAAATTTTTATTTTTTTAACCGAAACTAGTGTATAATATACAATTATTTTTGACCGAAACTTGCATTTCGAAAGGTTTCATAGAATCTAATTTTCCGATGAAATTTTGCATGGACTTCCATCATTACCTTCCCTCGTAAAATATATAAATGATATGTGAAGTTTCGTAGCATTTCGATCACTCCCCGATTTAATTTTATTTTTGACCGAAACTAGTATAAACTTGTGTATAATATATTATGATTTTTTGGCTGAAACTTGCATTTCGAAAAGTTTCATAGAATCTAGTTTTCAGAAGATTTTTTTGCATGGACTACCATCATAGCCTTCCCTCTTAACATATATAACTGAAACGTCTCGTATCATTTCAAATAGTCCCTAATTAAATTTTTATTTTTTTAACCGAAACTAGTGTATAATATACTATGATTTTTGACCGAAACTTGCATTTCGAAAGGTTTCATAGAATCTAATTTTCCGATGATATTTTGCATGGACTTCCATCATTACCTTCCCTCGTAAAATATATAAATGATATGTGAAGTTTCGTATCATTTCGATGAGTCCTCGATTTAATTTTATTTTTGACCAAAACTAGTAGAAACTTGTGTATAATATATTATGATTTTTTGGCTGAAACTTGCATTTCGAAAAGTTTCATAGAATCTAGTTTTCAGATGATTTGTTTTGCATGGACTACCATCATAACCTTCCCTCTTAACATATATATCTGAAACGTCTCGTATCATTTCAAATAGTCCCCAATTAAATTTTTATTTTTTTAACCGAAACTAGTGTATAATATACAATTATTTTTGACCGAAACTTGCATTTCGAAAGGTTTCATAGAATCTAATTTTCCGATGATTTTTTGCATGGACTTCCATCATTACCTTCCCTCGTAAAATATATAAATGATATGTGAAGTTTCGTAGCATTTCGATCAGTCCCCGATTTAATTTTATTTTTGACCGAAACTAGTATAAACTTGTGTATAATATATTATGATTTTTTGGCTGAAACTTGCATTTCGAAAAGTTTCATAGAATCTAGTTTTCAGATGATTTTTTTGCATGGACTACCATCATAGCCTTCCCTCTTAACATATATAACTGAAACGTCTCGTATCATTTCAAATAGTCCCTAATTAAAATTTTATTTTTTTAACCGAAACTAGTGTATAATATACTATGATTTTTGACCGAAACTTGCATTTCGAAAGGTTTCATAGAATCTAATTTTCCGATGATTTTTTGCATGGACTTCCATCATTACCTTCCCTCGTAAAATATATAAATGATATGTGAAGTTTCGTATCATTTCGATGAGTCCTCGATTTAATTTTATTTTTGACCGAAACTAGTAGAAACTTGTGTATAATATATTATGATTTTTTGGCTGAAACTTGCATTTCGAAAAGTTTCATAGAATCTAGTTTTTAGATGATTTTTTTTGCATGGACTACCATCATAACCTTCCCTCTTAACATATATATTTGAAACGTCTCGTATAATTTCAAATATTCCCCAAATAAATTTGACTTTTTTGACCGAAACTAGTGTATAATATACTATGATTTTTGACTGAAACTTGCATTTCGAAAAGTTTCATAGAATCTAATTTTCCGATGATTTTTTGCATGGAATTCCATCATTACCTTCCCTCGTAAAATATATTAATGATATGTGAAGTTTCGTAGCATTTCGATCAGTCCCTGATTTAATTTTATTTTTGACCGAAACTAGTATAAACTTGTGTATAATATATTATGATTTTTTGGCTGAAATTTGCATTTCGAAAAGTTTCATAGAATCTAGTTTTCAGATGATTTTTTTACATGGACTACAATCATAACCTTCCCTCTTCACATACATATCTGAAACGTCTCGTATCATTTCAAATAGTCCCCAATTATATTTGGCTTTTTTGACCGGAACTAGTGTATAATATACTATCATTTTTGACTGAAACTTGCATTTCGAAAAGTTTCATAGAATCTAATTTTCCGATGAATTTTTGCATTGACTTCCATCATTACCTTCCCTCGTAAAATATATAAATGATATGTGAAGTTTCGTATCATTTCGATCAGCCCCGATTTAATTTTATTTTTGACCGATACTAGTAGAAACTTGTGTATAATATATTATGATTTTTTGGCTGAAACTTGCATTTCGAAAAGTTTCATAGAATCTAGTTTTCAGATGATTTTTTTTGCATGGACTACCATCATAACCTTCCCTCTTAACATATATATCTGAAACGTCTCGTATCATTTCAAATAGTCCCCAATTAAATTTTTATTTTTTTAACCGAAACTAGTGTATAATATACAATGATTTTTGACCGAAACTTGCATTTCGAAAGGTTTCATAGAATCTAATATTCCGATGATTTTTTGCATGGACTTCCATCATTACCTTCCCTCGTAAAATATATAAATGATATGTGAAGTTTCGTATCATTTCGATGAGTCCTCGATTTAATTTTATTTTTGACCGAAACTAGTATAAACTTGTGTATAATATATATTATGATTTTTTGGCTGAAACTTGCATTTTGAAAAGTTTCATAGAATCTAGTTTTCAGATGATTTTTTTTGCATGGACTACCATCATAACCTTCCCTATTAACATATATATCTGAAACGTCTCGTATAATTTCAAATATTCCCCAAATAAATTTGACTTTTTAGACCGAAACTAGTGTATAATATACTATGATTTTTGACTGAAACTTGCATTTCGAAAAGTTTCATAGAATCTAATTTTCCGATGATTTTTTGCATGGACTTCCATCATTACCTTCCCTCGTAAAATATATTAATGATATGTGAAGTTTCGTAGCATTTCGATCAGTCCCCGATTTAATTTTATTTTTGACTGAAACTAGTATAAACTTGTGTATAATATATTATGATTTTTTGGCTGAAATTTGCATTTCGAAATGTTTCATAGAATCTAGTTTTAAGATGATTTTTTTACATGGACTACAATCATAACCTTCCCTCTTAACATACATATCTGAAACGTCTCGTATCATTTCAAATAGTCCCCAATTATATTTGGCTTTTTTGACCGGAACTAGTGTATAATATACTATGATTTTTGACTGAAACTTGCATTTCGAAAAGTTTCATAGAATCTAATTTTCCGATTATTTTTTGCATGGACTTCCACCATTACCTTCCCTCGTAAAATATATAAATGATATGTGAAGTTTCGTATCATTTCGATCAGTCCTCGATTTAATTTTATTTTTGACCGAAACTAGTATAAACTTGTGTATAATATATTATGATTTTTTGGCCGAAACATGGATTTCGAAAAGTTTCATTGAATCTAGTTTTCATATGATTTTTTTGCAAGGACTACCATCATAACCTTCCCTATTAACATATATGAATGATCTGAAATGTCTCGTATCATTTCAAATAGTCCCCAATTAAATTTATTTTTGACCGAAATTAGTGTATAATATACTATGATTTTTGACCGAAACTTGCATTTCGAAAAGTTTCATAGAATCTAATTTTCCGATGATTTTTTGCATGGACTTCCATCATAACCTTCCCTCGTAAAATATATAAATGATATATGACTTTTCGTATCATTTCGATTAGTCCCCGATTTAATTTTATTTTTGATCGAAACTAGTATTAACTTGTTATAATATATTATGATTTTTTGGCCGAATCTTGCATTTCGAAAAGTTTCATAGAATCTAGTTTTCAGATGATTTTTTCGCATGGACTACCATCATAACGTTCCCTCTTAAAATATATAAATGCTCTGAAATGTCTCGTATCATTTAAAATAGTCCCCAATTAAATTTGACTCTTTTGACCGAAACTAGTGTATAATATACTATGATTTTTTACTGAAACTTGCATTTCAAAAAGTTTCATAGAATCTAATTTTCCGATGAATTTTTGCATTGACTTCCATCATTACCTTCCCTCGTAAAATATATAAATGATATGTGAAGTTTCGTATCATTTCGATCAGCCCCGATTTAATTTTATTTTTGACCGAAACTAGTAGAAACTTGTGTATAAGATATTATGATTTTTTGGCTGAAACTTGCATTTCGAAAAGTTTCATAGAATCTAGTTTTCATGTGATTTTTTTTGCATGGACTACCATCATAACCTTCCCTCTTAACATATATATCTGAAACGTCTCGTATCATTTCAAATAGTCCCCAATTAAATTTTTATTTTTTTAACCGAAACTAGTGTATAATATACTATGATTTTTGACCGAAACTTGCATTTCGAAAGGTTTCATAGAATCTAATTTTCCGATGATTTTTGGCATGGACTTCCATCATTACCTTCCCTCGTAAAATATATAAATGATATGTGAAGTTTCGTATCATTTCAATGAGTCCTCGATTTAATTTTATTTTTGACCGAAACTAGTATAAACTTGTGTATAATATATTATGATTTTTTGGCTGAAACTTGCATTTCGAAAAGATTCATAGAATCTAGTTTTCAGATGATTTTTTTTGCATGGACTACCATCATAACCTTCCCTCTTAACGTATATATCTGAAACGTCTCGTATAATTTCAAATAGTCCCCAAATAAATTTGACTTTTTTGACCGAAACTAGTGTATAATATACTATGATTTTTGACTGAAACTTGCATTTCGAAAAGTTTCATAGAATCTAATTTTCCGATTATTTTTTGCATGGACTTCCATCATTACCTTCCCTCGGAAAATATATTAATGATACATGAAGTTTCGTAGCATTTCGATCAGTCCCCGATTTAATTTTATTTTTAACCGAAACTAGTATAAACTTGTGTATAATATATTATGATTTTTTGGCCGAAACATGGATTTCGAAAAGTTTCATTGAAACTAGTTTTCATATGATTTTTTTTACATGGACTACAATCATAACCTTCCCTCTTAACAACCATATCTGAAACGTCTCGTATCGTTTCAAATAGTCCCCAATTATATTTGGCTTTTTTTACCGGAACTAGTGTATAATATACTATGATTTTTGACTGAAACTTGCATTTCGAAAGGTTTCATAGAATCTAATTTTTCGATGATTTTTGGCATGGACTTCCATCATTACCTTCCCTCGTAAAATATATAAATGATATGTGAAGTTTCGTATCATTTCGATGAGTCCTCGATTTAATTTTATTTTTGACCGAAACTAGTATAAACTTGTGTATAATATATTATGATTTTTTGGCTGAAACTTGCATTTCGAAAAGATTCATAGAATCTAGTTTTCAGATGATTTTTTTTGCATGGACTACCATCATAACCTTCCCTCTTAACGTATATATCTGAAACGTCTCGTATAATTTCAAATAGTCCCCAAATAAATTTGACTTTTTAGACCGAAACTAGTGTATAATATACTATGATTTTTGACTGAAACTTGCATTTCGAAAAGTTTCATAGAATCTAATTTTCCGATTATTTTTTGCATGGACTTCCATCATTACCTTCCCTCGGAAAATATATTAATGATACATGAAGTTTCGTAGCATTTCGATCAGTCCCCGATTTAATTTTATTTTTAACCGAAACTAGTATAAACTTGTGTATAATATATTATGATTTTTTGGCCGAAACATGGATTTCGAAAAGTTTCATTGAAACTAGTTTTCATATGATTTTTTTTACATGGACTACAATCATAACCGTCCCTCTTAACAACCATATCTGAAACGTCTCGTATCGTTTCAAATAGTCCCCAATTATATTTGGCTTTTTTGACCGGAACTAGTGTATAATATACTATGATTTTTGACCGAAACTTGCATTTCGAAAAGTTTCATAGAATCTAATTTTCCGATGATTTTTTGCATTGACTTCCATCATAACCTTCCCTCGTAAAATATATATATGATATATGAAGTTTTGTATCATTTCGATCAGTCCCCGATTTAATTTTATTTTTGATCGAAACTACTATAAACTTGTTTATAATATATTATGATTTTTTGGGCGAAACTTGCATTTCGAAAAGTTTCATAGAATCTAGTTTTCAGATGATTTTTTTGCATGGACTACCATCATAACCTTCCCTCTTAACATATATAAATCATCTGAAAAGTCTCGTATCATTTAAAATAGTCCCCAATTAAATTTGACTTTTTTGACCGAAACTAGCGTATAATATACTATATTTTTGACTGAAACTTGCATTTAGAAAAGATTCATAGAATCTAATTTTCCGATGATTTTTTGCATGGACTTCCATCATTACCTTCCCTCGTAAAATATATAAATGATATGTGAAGTTTCATATCATTTCGATCAGTCCCCGATTTAATTTTATTTTTGACCGAAACTAGTAGAAACTTGTGTATAATATATTATGATTTTTTGGCTGAAACTTGCATTTCGAAATGTTTCATAGAATCTAGTTTTCAGATGATTTTTTTTGCATGGATTACCATCATAACCTTCCCTCTTAAAATATATATCTGAAACGTCTCGTATCATTTCAAATAGTCCCCAATTAAATTTTGATTTTGTTAACCGAAACTAGTGTATAATATACTATGATTTTTTTACCGAAACTTGCATTTCGAAAGGATTCCTAGAATCTAATTTTCCGATGATTTTTTGCATGGACTTCCATCATAACCTTCCCTTGTAAATTATATAAATGATATGTGAAGTTTCGTATCATTTCAATTAGTCTCGATTTAATTTTATTTTTGACCGAAACTAGTGTAAACTTGTGTATAATATATTATGATTTTTTGGCTGAAACTTGCATTTCGAAAAGTTTCATAGAATCTAGTTTTCAGATGATTTTTTTTGCATGGACTACCATCATAACCTTACCTCTTAACATATATATCTGAAATGTCTCGTATCATTTAAAATAGTCCCCAATTAAATTTGACTTTTTTAACCGAAACTAGTGTATAGTATACTATGATTTTTTACTGAAACTTGCATTTCAAAAAGTTTCATAGAATCTAATTTTCCGATGCTTTTTTGCATGGACTTCCATCATTACCTTCCCTCATAAAATATATAAATGATATGTGAAGTTTCGTATCATTTCGATCAGTCCCCGATTTAATTTTATTTTTGACCGAAACTAGTATAAACTTGTGTATAATATATTTTGATTTTTTGGCTGAAACTTGCATTTCGAAAAGTTTCATAGAATCTAGTTTTTAGATGATTTTTTTTGCATGGACTACCATCATAACCTTCCCTCTTAACATATATATTTGAAACGTCTCGTATAATTTCAAATATTCCCCAAATAAATTTGACTTTTTTGACCGAAACTAGTGTATAATATACTATGATTTTTGACTGAAACTTGCATTTCGAAAAGTTTCATAGAATCTAATTTTCCGATGATTTTTTGCATGGAATTCCATCATTACCTTCCCTCGTAAAATATATTAATGATATGTGAAGTTTCGTAGCATTTCGATCAGTCCCTGATTTAATTTTATTTTTGACCGAAACTAGTATAAACTTGTGTATAATATATTATGATTTTTTGGCTGAAATTTGCATTTCGAAAAGTTTCATAGAATCTAGTTTTCAGATGATTTTTTTACATGGACTACAATCATAACCTTCCCTCTTCACATACATATCTGAAACGTCTCGTATCATTTCAAATAGTCCCCAATTATATTTGGCTTTTTTGACCGGAACTAGTGTATAATATACTATCATTTTTGACTGAAACTTGCATTTCGAAAAGTTTCATAGAATCTAATTTTCCGATGAATTTTTGCATTGACTTCCATCATTACCTTCCCTCGTAAAATATATAAATGATATGTGAAGTTTCGTATCATTTCGATCAGCCCCGATTTAATTTTATTTTTGACCGATACTAGTAGAAACTTGTGTATAATATATTATGATTTTTTGGCTGAAACTTGCATTTCGAAAAGTTTCATAGAATCTAGTTTTCAGATGATTTTTTTTGCATGGACTACCATCATAACCTTCCCTCTTAACATATATATCTGAAACGTCTCGTATCATTTCAAATAGTCCCCAATTAAATTTTTATTTTTTTAACCGAAACTAGTGTATAATATACAATGATTTTTGACCGAAACTTGCATTTCGAAAGGTTTCATAGAATCTAATATTCCGATGATTTTTTGCATGGACTTCCATCATTACCTTCCCTCGTAAAATATATAAATGATATGTGAAGTTTCGTATCATTTCGATGAGTCCTCGATTTAATTTTATTTTTGACCGAAACTAGTATAAACTTGTGTATAATATATATTATGATTTTTTGGCTGAAACTTGCATTTTGAAAAGTTTCATAGAATCTAGTTTTCAGATGATTTTTTTTGCATGGACTACCATCATAACCTTCCCTATTAACATATATATCTGAAACGTCTCGTATAATTTCAAATATTCCCCAAATAAATTTGACTTTTTAGACCGAAACTAGTGTATAATATACTATGATTTTTGACTGAAACTTGCATTTCGAAAAGTTTCATAGAATCTAATTTTCCGATGATTTTTTGCATGGACTTCCATCATTACCTTCCCTCGTAAAATATATTAATGATATGTGAAGTTTCGTAGCATTTCGATCAGTCCCCGATTTAATTTTATTTTTGACTGAAACTAGTATAAACTTGTGTATAATATATTATGATTTTTTGGCTGAAATTTGCATTTCGAAATGTTTCATAGAATCTAGTTTTAAGATGATTTTTTTACATGGACTACAATCATAACCTTCCCTCTTAACATACATATCTGAAACGTCTCGTATCATTTCAAATAGTCCCCAATTATATTTGGCTTTTTTGACCGGAACTAGTGTATAATATACTATGATTTTTGACTGAAACTTGCATTTCGAAAAGTTTCATAGAATCTAATTTTCCGATTATTTTTTGCATGGACTTCCACCATTACCTTCCCTCGTAAAATATATAAATGATATGTGAAGTTTCGTATCATTTCGATCAGTCCTCGATTTAATTTTATTTTTGACCGAAACTAGTATAAACTTGTGTATAATATATTATGATTTTTTGGCCGAAACATGGATTTCGAAAAGTTTCATTGAATCTAGTTTTCATATGATTTTTTTGCAAGGACTACCATCATAACCTTCCCTATTAACATATATGAATGATCTGAAATGTCTCGTATCATTTCAAATAGTCCCCAATTAAATTTATTTTTGACCGAAATTAGTGTATAATATACTATGATTTTTGACCGAAACTTGCATTTCGAAAAGTTTCATAGAATCTAATTTTCCGATGATTTTTTGCATGGACTTCCATCATAACCTTCCCTCGTAAAATATATAAATGATATATGACTTTTCGTATCATTTCGATTAGTCCCCGATTTAATTTTATTTTTGATCGAAACTAGTATTAACTTGTTATAATATATTATGATTTTTTGGCCGAATCTTGCATTTCGAAAAGTTTCATAGAATCTAGTTTTCAGATGATTTTTTCGCATGGACTACCATCATAACGTTCCCTCTTAAAATATATAAATGCTCTGAAATGTCTCGTATCATTTAAAATAGTCCCCAATTAAATTTGACTCTTGTGACCGAAACTAGTGTATAATATACTATGATTTTTTACTGAAACTTGCATTTCAAAAAGTTTCATAGAATCTAATTTTCCGATGAATTTTTGCATTGACTTCCATCATTACCTTCCCTCGTAAAATATATAAATGATATGTGAAGTTTCGTATCATTTCGATCAGCCCTGATTTAATTTTATTTTTGACCGAAACTAGTAGAAACTTGTGTATAAGATATTATGATTTTTTGGCTGAAACTTGCATTTCGAAAAGTTTCATAGAATCTAGTTTTCATGTGATTTTTTTTGCATGGACTACCATCATAACCTTCCCTCTTAACATATATATCTGAAACGTCTCGTATCATTTCAAATAGTCCCCAATTAAATTTTTATTTTTTTAACCGAAACTAGTGTATAATATACTATGATTTTTGACCGAAACTTGCATTTCGAAAGGTTTCATAGAATCTAATTTTCCGATGATTTTTGGCATGGACTTCCATCATTACCTTCCCTCGTAAAATATATAAATGATATGTGAAGTTTCGTATCATTTCAATGAGTCCTCGATTTAATTTTATTTTTGACCGAAACTAGTATAAACTTGTGTATAATATATTATGATTTTTTGGCTGAAACTTGCATTTCGAAAAGATTCATAGAATCTAGTTTTCAGATGATTTTTTTTGCATGGACTACCATCATAACCTTCCCTCTTAACGTATATATCTGAAACGTCTCGTATAATTTCAAATAGTCCCCAAATAAATTTGACTTTTTTGACCGAAACTAGTGTATAATATACTATGATTTTTGACTGAAACTTGCATTTCGAAAAGTTTCATAGAATCTAATTTTCCGATTATTTTTTGCATGGACTTCCATCATTACCTTCCCTCGGAAAATATATTAATGATACATGAAGTTTCGTAGCATTTCGATCAGTCCCCGATTTAATTTTATTTTTAACCGAAACTAGTATAAACTTGTGTATAATATATTATGATTTTTTGGCCGAAACATGGATTTCGAAAAGTTTCATTGAAACTAGTTTTCATATGATTTTTTTTACATGGACTACAATCATAACCTTCCCTCTTAACAACCATATCTGAAACGTCTCGTATCGTTTCAAATAGTCCCCAATTATATTTGGCTTTTTTTACCGGAACTAGTGTATAATATACTATGATTTTTGACTGAAACTTGCATTTCGAAAGGTTTCATAGAATCTAATTTTTCGATGATTTTTGGCATGGACTTCCATCATTACCTTCCCTCGTAAAATATATAAATGATATGTGAAGTTTCGTATCATTTCGATGAGTCCTCGATTTAATTTTATTTTTGACCGAAACTAGTATAAACTTGTGTATAATATATTATGATTTTTTGGCTGAAACTTGCATTTCGAAAAGATTCATAGAATCTAGTTTTCAGATGATTTTTTTTGCATGGACTACCATCATAACCTTCCCTCTTAACGTATATATCTGAAACGTCTCGTATAATTTCAAATAGTCCCCAAATAAATTTGACTTTTTAGACCGAAACTAGTGTATAATATACTATGATTTTTGACTGAAACTTGCATTTCGAAAAGTTTCATAGAATCTAATTTTCCGATTATTTTTTGCATGGACTTCCATCATTACCTTCCCTCGGAAAATATATTAATGATACATGAAGTTTCGTAGCATTTCGATCAGTCCCCGATTTAATTTTATTTTTAACCGAAACTAGTATAAACTTGTGTATAATATATTATGATTTTTTGGCCGAAACATGGATTTCGAAAAGTTTCATTGAAACTAGTTTTCATATGATTTTTTTTACATGGACTACAATCATAACCGTCCCTCTTAACAACCATATCTGAAACGTCTCGTATCGTTTCAAATAGTCCCCAATTATATTTGGCTTTTTTGACCGGAACTAGTGTATAATATACTATGATTTTTGACCGAAACTTGCATTTCGAAAAGTTTCATAGAATCTAATTTTCCGATGATTTTTTGCATTGACTTCCATCATAACCTTCCCTCGTAAAATATATATATGATATATGAAGTTTTGTATCATTTCGATCAGTCCCCGATTTAATTTTATTTTTGATCGAAACTACTATAAACTTGTTTATAATATATTATGATTTTTTGGGCGAAACTTGCATTTCGAAAAGTTTCATAGAATCTAGTTTTCAGATGATTTTTTTGCATGGACTACCATCATAACCTTCCCTCTTAACATATATAAATCATCTGAAAAGTCTCGTATCATTTAAAATAGTCCCCAATTAAATTTGACTTTTTTGACCGAAACTAGCGTATAATATACTATATTTTTGACTGAAACTTGCATTTAGAAAAGATTCATAGAATCTAATTTTCCGATGATTTTTTGCATGGACTTCCATCATTACCTTCCCTCGTAAAATATATAAATGATATGTGAAGTTTCATATCATTTCGATCAGTCCCCGATTTAATTTTATTTTTGACCGAAACTAGTAGAAACTTGTGTATAATATATTATGATTTTTTGGCTGAAACTTGCATTTCGAAATGTTTCATAGAATCTAGTTTTCAGATGATTTTTTTTGCATGGATTACCATCATAACCTTCCCTCTTAAAATATATATCTGAAACGTCTCGTATCATTTCAAATAGTCCCCAATTAAATTTTGATTTTGTTAACCGAAACTAGTGTATAATATACTATGATTTTTGACCGAAACTTGCATTTCGAAAGGATTCCTAGAATCTAATTTTCCGATGATTTTTTGCATGAACTTCCATCATAACCTTCCCTTGTAAATTATATAAATGATATGTGAAGTTTCGTATCATTTCAATTAGTCTCGATTTAATTTTATTTTTGACCGAAACTAGTGTAAACTTGTGTATAATATATTATGATTTTTTGGCTGAAACTTGCATTTCGAAAAGTTTCATAGAATCTAGTTTTCAGATGATTTTTTTTGCATGGACTACCATCATAACCTTACCTCTTAACATATATATCTGAAATGTCTCGTATCATTTAAAATAGTCCCCAATTAAATTTGACTTTTTTAACCGAAACTAGTGTATAGTATACTATGATTTTTTACTGAAACTTGCATTTCAAAAAGTTTCATAGAATCTAATTTTCCGATGCTTTTTTGCATGGACTTCCATCATTACCTTCCCTCATAAAATATATAAATGATATGTGAAGTTTCGTATCATTTCGATCAGTCCCCGATTTAATTTTATTTTTGACCGAAACTAGTATAAACTTGTGTATAATATATTTTGATTTTTTGGCTGAAACTTGCATTTCGAAATGTTTCATAGAATCTAGTTTTCAGATGATTTTTTTTGCATGGACTACAATCATAACCTTCCCTCTTAACATATATATCTGAAACGTCTCGTATCATTTCAAATAGTCCCCAATTATATTTGGCTTTTTTGACCGGAACTAGTGTATAATATACTATGATTTTTGACTGAAACTTGCATTTCGAAAAGTTTCATAGAATCTAATTTTCCGATTATTTTTTGCATGGACTTCCATCATTACCTTCCCTCGTAAAATATATAAATGATATGTGAAGTTTCGTATCATTTCGATCAGTCCTCGATTAAATTTTATTTTTGACCGAAACTAGTATAAACTTGTGTATAATAATATATTATGATTTTTTGGCTGAAACTTGCATTTCGAAAAGTTTCATAGAATCTAGTTTTCAGATGATTTTTTTTGCATGGACTACCATCATAACCTTTCCTCTTAACATATATATCAGAAATGTCTCGTATCATTTAAAATAGTCCCCAATTAAATTTGACTTTTTTGACCGAAACTAGTGTATAATACAGTATGATTTTTTACTGAAACTTGCATTTCGAAAAGTTTCATAGAATCTAATTTTCCGATGCTTTTTTGCATGGACTTCCATCGTTACCTTCCCTCATAAAATATATAAATGATATGTGAAGTTTCGTAGCATTTCGATCAGTCCCCGATTTAATTTTATTTTTGACCAAATCTAGTATAAACTTGTGTATAATATATTATGATTTTTTGGCTGAAGCTTGCATTTCGAAATGTTTCATAGAATCTAGTTTTCAGATGATTTTTTTTGCATGGACTACAATCATAACCTTCCCTCTTAACATATATATCTGAAACGTCTCGTATCATTTCAAATAGTCCCCAATTATATTTGGCTTTTTTGACCGGAACTAGTGTATAATATACTATGATTTTTGACTGAAACTTGCATTTCGAAAAGTTTCATAGAATCTAATTTTCCGATTATTTTTTGCATGGACTTCCATGATTACCTTCCCTCGTAAAATATATAAATGATATGTCAAGTTTCGTATCATTTCGATCAGTCCTCGATTAAATTTTATTTTTGACCGAAACTAGTATAAACTTGTGTATAATATATTATGATTTTTTGGCCGAAACATGGATTTCGAAAAGTTTCATTGAATCTAGTTTTCATATGATTTTTTTGCAAGGACTACCATCATAACCTTCCCTCTTAACATATATGAATGATCTGAAATGTCTCGTATCATTTCAAATAGTCCCCAATTAAATTGATTTTTGACCAAAATTAGTGTATAATATACTATGATTTTTGATCGAAACATGAATTTCGAAAAGTTTCATAGAATCTAATTTTCTGATGATTTTTTGCATGGACTTCCATCATAACCTTCCCTCGTAAAATATATAAATGATAAATGATGTTTCGTATCATTTCGATTAGTCCCCAATTAAATTTTATTTTTGATCGAAACTAGTATAAACTTGTGTATAATATATTATGATTTTTTGGCCGAATCTTGCATTTCGAAAATTTTCATAGAATCTAGTTTAAGATGATTTTTTTGCATGGACTACCATCATAACCTTCCCTCTTAACATATATAAATCATCTGAAATGTCTCGTATCATTTAAAATAGTCCCCAATAAAATTTTACTTTTTTGACCGAAACTAGTGTATAATATACTATATTTTTGACTGAAACTTGCATTTCGAAAAGTTTCATAGAATCTAATTTTCCGATGATTTTTTGCATGGACTTCCATCATTACCTTCCCTCGTAAAATATATAAATGATATGTGAAGTTTCGTATCATTTCGATCAGTCAACGATTTAATTTTATTTTTGACCGAAACTAGTATAAACTTGTGTATAATATATTATGATTTTTTGGCTGAAACTTGCATTTCGAAATGTTTCATAGAATCTAGTTTTCAGATGATTTTTTTTGCATGAACTACAATCATAACCTTCCCTCTTAACATATATATCTGAAACGTCTCGTATCATTTCAAATAGTCCCCAATTATATTTGGCTTTTTTGACCGGAACTAGTGTATAATATACTATGATTTTTGACTGAAACATGCATTTCGAAAAGTTTCATAGAATCTAATTTTCCGATTATTTTTTGCATGGACTTCCATCATTACCTTCCCTCGTAAAATATATAAATGATATGTGAAGTTTCGTATCATTTCGATCAGTCCTCGATTAAATTTTATTTTTGACCGAAACTAGTATAAACTTGTGTATAATAATATATTATGATTTTTTGGCTGAAACTTGCATTTCGAAAAGTTTCATAGAATCTAGTTTTCAGATGATTTTTTTTGCATGGACTACCATCATAACCTTTCCTCTTAACATATATATCAGAAATGTCTCGTATCATTTAAAATAGTCCCCAATTAAATTTAACTTTTTTGACCGAAACTAGTGTATAATACAGTATGATTTTTTACTGAAACTTGCATTTCGAAAAGTTTCATAGAATCTAATTTTCCGATGCTTTTTTGCATGGACTTCCATCGTTACCTTCCCTCATAAAATATATAAATGATATGTGAAGTTTCGTAGCATTTCGATCAGTCCCCGATTTAATTTTATTTTTGACCGAATCTAGTATAAACTTGTGTATAATATATTATGATTTTTTGGCTGAAGCTTGCATTTCGAAATGTTTCATAGAATCTAGTTTTCAGATGATTTTTTTTGCATGGACTACAATCATAACCTTCCCTCTTAACATATATATCTGAAACGTCTCGTATCATTTCAAATAGTCCCCAATTATATTTGGCTTTTTTGACCGGAACTAGTGTATAATATTCTATGATTTTTGACTGAAACTTGCATTTCGAAAAGTTTCATAGAATCTAATTTTCCGATTATTTTTTGCATGGACTTCCATGATTACCTTCCCTCGTAAAATATATAAATGATATGTCAAGTTTCGTATCATTTCGATCAGTCCTCGATTAAATTTTATTTTTGACCGAAACTAGTATAAACTTGTGTATAATATATTATGATTTTTTGGCCGAAACATGGATTTCGAAAAGTTTCATTGAATCTAGTTTTCATATGATTTTTTTGCAAGGACTACCATCATAACCTCCCCTCTTAACATATATGAATGATCTGAAATGTCTCGTATCATTTCAAATAGTCCCCAATTAAATTGATTTTTGACCAAAATTAGTGTATAATATACTATGATTTTTGACCGAAACATGAATTTCGAAAAGTTTCATAGAATCTAATTTTCCGATGATTTTTTGCATGGACTTCCATCAAAACCTTCCCTCGTAAAATATATAAATGATATATGACGTTTCGTATCATTTCGATTAGTCCCCAATTTAATTATATTTTTGATCGAAACTAGTATAAACTTGTGTATAATATATTATGATTTTTTCGCCGAATCTTGCATTTCGAAAATTTTCATAGAATCTAGTTTAAGATGATTTTTTTGCATGGACTACCATCATAACCTTCCCTCCTAACATATATAAATCATCTGAAATGTCTCGTATCATTTAAAATAGTCCCCAATAAAATTTTACTTTTTTGACCGAAACTAGTGTATAATATACTATATTTTTTACTGAAACTTGCATTTTGAAAAGTTTCATAGAATCTAATTTTCCGATTTTTTTTTGCATGGACTTCAGTCATTACCTTCCCTCGTAAAATATATAAATGATATGTGAAGTTTCGTATCATTTCGATCAGTCCCCGATTTAATTTTATTTTTGACCGAAACTAGTAGAAACTTGTGTATAATATATTATGATTTTTTGGCTGAAACTTGCATTTCGAAAAGTTTCATAGAATCTAGTTTTCAGATGATTTTTTTTGCATGGACTACCATCATAACCTTCCCTCTTAACATATATATATGAAACGTCTCGTATCATTTCAAATAGTCCCCAATTAAATTTTGATTTTTTTAACCGAAACTAGTGTATAATATACTAAGATTTTTGACCGAAACTTGCATTTCGAAAGGTTTCATAGAATCTAATTTTCCGATGATTTTTTGCATGGACTTCCATCATAACCTTCCCTCGTAAAATATATAAATGATATGTGAAGTTTCGTATCATTTAGATTAGTCTCGATATAATTTTATTTTTGACCGAAACTAGTATAAACTTGTGTATAATATATTATGATTTTTTGGCTGAAACTTGCATTTCGAAAAGTTTCATAGAATCTAGTTTTCAGATGATTTTTTTTTCATGAACTACCATCATAACCTTTCCTCTTAACATATATATCTGAAACGTCTCGTATCATTTCAAATAGTCCCCAATTAAATTTGATTATTTTGACCGAAACTAGTGTATAATATACTATGATTTTTGACTGAAACTTGCATTTCGAAAAG
Organism: Lathyrus aphaca; assembly: GCA_963966055.1. Classification (NCBI taxonomy): domain Eukaryota; kingdom Viridiplantae; phylum Streptophyta; class Magnoliopsida; order Fabales; family Fabaceae; genus Lathyrus; species Lathyrus aphaca. The sequence goes on from OZ014521.1 coordinate 584,897,289, forward strand.
TTTCATTGAATCTAATTTTCCGATGATTTTTTGCATAGACTTCCATCATTACCTTCCCTCGTAAAATATATAAATGATATGTGAAGTTTCGTAGCATTTCGATCAGTCCCCGATTTAATTTTATTTTTGACCGAATCTAGTATAAACTTGTGTATAATATATTATGATTTTTTGGCTGAAGCTTGCATTTCGAAATGTTTCATAGAATCTAGTTTTTAGATGATTTTTTTTGCATGGACTACAATCATAACCTTCCCTCTTAACATATATATCTGAAACGTCTCGTATCATTTCAAATAGTCCCCAATTATATTTGGCTTTTTTGACCGGAACTAGTGTATAATATACTATGATTTTTGACTGAAACTTGCATTTCGAAAAGTTTCATAGAATCTAATTTTCCGATTATTTTTTGCATGGACTTCCATCATTACCTTCCCTCGTAAAATATATAAATGATATGTGAAGTTTCGTATCATTTCGATCAGTCCTCGATTAAATTTTATTTTTGACCGAAACTAGTATAAACTTGTGTATAATATATTATGATTTTTTGGCCGAAACATGGATTTCGAAAAGTTTCATTGAATCTAGTTTTCATATGATTTTTTTGCAAGGACTACCATCATAACCTTCCCTCTTAACATATATGAATGATCTGAAATGTCTCGTATCATTTCAAATAGTCCCCAATTAAATTGATTTTTGACCAAAATTAGTGTATAATATACTATGATTTTTGACCGAAACATGAATTTCGAAAAGTTTCATAGAATCTAATTTTCCGATGATTTTTTGCATGGACTTCCATCATAACCTTCCCTCGTAAAATATATAAATGATATATGACGTTTCGTATCATTTCGATTAGTCCCCAATTTAATTTTCTTTTTGATCGAAACTAGTATAAACTTGTGTATAATATATTATGATTTTTTGGCCGAATCTTGCATTTCGAAAATTTTCATAGAATCTAGTTTAAGATGATTTTTTTGCATGGACTACCATCATAACCTTCCCTCTTAACATATATAAATCATCTGAAATGTCTCGTATCATTTAAAATAGTCCCCAATAAAATTTTACTTTTTTGACCGAAACTAGTGTATAATATACTATATTTTTGACTGAAACTTGCATTTCGAAAAGTTTCATAGAATCTAATTTTCCGATGATTTTTTGCATGGACTTCCATCATTACCTTCCCTCGTAAAATATATAAATGATATGTGAAGTTTCGTAGCATTTCGATTAGTCCCCAATTTAATTTTATTTTTGACTGAAACTAGTATAAACTTGTGTATAATATATTATGATTTTTTGGCTGAAACTTGCATTTCGAAATGTTTCATAGAATCTAGTTTTCAGATAATTTTTTTTGCATGGACTACAATTATAACCTTCCCTCTTAATATATATATCTGAAACGTCTCGTATCATTTCAAATAGTCCCCAATTATATTTGGCTTTTTTGACCGGAACTAGTGTATAATATACTATGATTTTTGACTGAAACTTGCATTTCGAAAAGTTTCATAGAATCTAATTTTCCGATTATTTTTTGCATGGACTTCCATCATTACCTTCCCTCGTAAAATATATAAATGATATGTGAAGTTTCGTATCATTTCGATCAGTCCTCGATTAAATTTTATTTTTAACCGAAACTAGTATAAACTTGTGTATAATATATTATGATTTTTTGGCCGAAACATGGATTTCGAAAAGTTTCATTGAAACTAGTTTTCATATGATATTTTTGCAAGGACTACCATCATAACCTTCCCTCTTAAAATATATGAATGATCTGAAATGTCTCGTATCATTTCAAATAGTCCCCAATTAAATTTATTTTTGACCGAAATTAGTGTATAATATACTATGATTTTTGACCGAAACTTGCATTTCGAAAAGTTTCATAGAATCTAATTTTCCGATGATTTTTTGCATGGACTTCCATCATAACCTTCCCTCGTAAAATATATAAATGATATATGACGTTTCGTATCATTTCTATTAGTCCCCCATTTAATTTTATTTTTGATCGAAACTAGTATAAACTTGTGTATAATATATTATGATTTTTTGGCCGAATCTTGCATTTCGAAAAGTTTCATAGAATCTAGTTTAAGATGATTTTTTTGCATGGACTACCATCATAACCTTCCCTCTTAACATATATAAATCATCTGAAATGTCTCGTATCATTTAAAATAGTCCCCAATTAAATTTGACTTTTTTGACCGAAACTAGTGTATAATATACTATGATTTTTTACTGAAACTTGCATTTCGAAAAGTTTCATAGAATCTAATTTTCCGATTTTTTTTTGCATGGACTTCCATCATTACCTTCCCTCGTAAAATATATAAATGATATGTCAAGTTTCGTATCATTTCGATCAGTCCCCGATTTAATTTTATTTTTGACCGAAACTAGTAGAAACTTGTGTATAATATGTTATGATTTTTTGGCTGAAACTTGCATTTCGAAAAGTTTCATAGAATCTAGTTTTCAGATGATTTTTTTTGCATGGACTACCATCATAACCTCCCATCTTAACATATATATATGAAACGTCTCGTATCATTTCAAATAGTCCCCAATTAAATTTTGATTTTTTTAACCGAAACTAGTGTATAATATACTATGATTTTTGACCGAAACTTGCATTTCGAAGGGTTTCATAGAATCTAATTTTCCGATGATTTTTTGCATGGACTTCCATCATAACCTTCCCTCATAAAATATATAAATGATATGTGAAGTTTCGTATCATTTCGATTAGTCTCGATTTAATTTTATTTTTGACCGAAACTAGTATAAACTTGTGTATAATATATTATGATTTTTTGGCTGAAACTTGCATTTCGAAAAGTTTCATAGAATCTAGTTTTCAGATGATTTTTTTTCATGAATTACCATCTTAACCTTTCCTCTTAACATATATATCTGAAACGTCTCGTATCATTTCAAATAGTCCCCAATTAAATTTGATTATTTTGACCGAAACTAGTGTATAATATACTATGATTTTTGACTGAAACTTGCATTTCAAAAAGTTTCATAGAATCTAATTTTCCGATGATTTTTTGCATGGACTTCCATCATTACCTTTCCTCGTAAAATATATAAATGATATGTGAAGTTTCGTAGCATTTCGATTAGTCCCCGATTTAATTTTATTTTTGACTGAAACTAGTATAAACTTGTGTATAATATATTATGATTTTTTGGCTGAAACTTGCATTTTGAAATGTTTCATAGAATCTAGTTTTCAGATGATTTTTTTTGCATGGACTACAATCATAACCTTCCCTCTTAACATATATATCTGAAACGTCTCGTATCATTTCAAATAGTCCCAATTTAAACTTGACTTTTTTGACCGGAACTAGTGTATAATATACTATGATTTTTGACTGAAACTTGTATTTCGAAAAGTTTCATAGAATCTAATTTTTCGATTATTTTTAGCATGGACTTCCATCATTACCTTCCCTCGTAAAATATATAAATGATATGTGAAGTTTCGTATCATTTCGATCAGTCCTCGATTTAATTTTATTTTTGACCGAAACTAGTATAAACTTGTGTATAATATATTATGATTTTTTGGCCGAAACATGGATTTCGAAAAGTTTCATTGAATCTAGTTTTCATATGATTTTTTTGCAAGGACTACCATCATAACCTCCCCTCTTAACATATATGAATGATCTGAAATGTCTCGTATCATTTCAAATAGTCCCCAATTAAATTTATTTTTGACCGAAATTAGTGTATAATATACTATGATTTTTGACCGAAACTTGCATTTCGAAAAGTTTCATAGAATCTAATTTTCCAATGATTTTTTGCATGGACTTCCATCATAACCTTGCCTCGTAAAATATATAAATGATATATGACGTTTCATATCATTTCGATTAGTCCCCGATTTAATTTTATTTTTGATCGAAACTAGTATAAACTTGTGTATAATATATTATGATTTTTGGCCGAATCTTGCATTTCGAAAAGTTTCATAGAATCAAGTTTTCAGATGATTTTTTTGCATGGACTACCATCATAACGTTCCCTCTTAAAATATATAAATGATCTGAAATGTCTCATATCATTTAAAATAGTCCCCATTTAAATTTGACTTTTTTGACCGAAACTAGTGTAAAATATACTATGATTTTTGACTGAAACTTGCATTTCGAAAAGTTTCATAGAATCTAATTTACCGATGATTTTTTGCATGGACTTCCATCATTACCTTCCCTCGTAAAATATATAAATGATATGTGAAGTTTCGTATCATTTTGATCAGTCCCCGATTTAATTTTATTTTTGACCGAAACAAGTAGAAACTTGTGTATAATATACTATGATTTTTGACTGAAACTTGCATTTCGAAAAGTTTCATAGAATCTAGTTTTCAGATGATTTTTTTTGCATGGACTACCATCATAACCTTCCCTCTTAACATATATATCTGAAACGTCTCGTATCATTTCAAATAGTCCCCAATTAAATTTTGATTATTTTAACCGAAACTAGTGTATAATATACAATGATTTTTGACCGAAACTTGCATTTCGAAATGTTTCATAGAATCTAGTTTTCAGATGATTTTTTTTGCATGGACTACAATCATAACCTTCCCTCGTAAAATATATAAATGATATGTGAAGTTTCGTAGCATTTCGATCAGTCCCCGATTTAATTTTATTTTTGACCGAAACTAGTATAAACTTGTGTATAATATATTATGATTTTTTGGCTGAAACTTGCATTTCGAAATGTTTCATAGAATCAAGTTTTCAGATGATTTTTTTTTGCATGGAACAAATCATAATCTTCCCTCTTAACATATATATCTGAAACGTCTCGTATCATTTCAAATAGTCCCCAATTAAATTTTGATTTTTTTAACCGGAACTAGTGTATAATATACTATGATTTTTGACCGAAACTTGCATTTCGAAAAGTTTCATAGAATCTAGTTTTCAGATGATTTTTTTTGCATGGACTACAATCATAACCTTCCCTCTTAACATATATATTCTAAACGTCTCGTATCATTTCAAATAGTCCCCAATTATAATTGGCTTTTTTGACCGGAACTAGTGTATAATATACTATGATTTTTGACCGAAACTTGCATTTCGAAAGGTTTCATAGAATCTAATTTTCCGATGATTTTTTGCATGGACTTCCATCATAACCTTCCCTCGTAAAATATATAAATGATATGTGAAGTTTCGTATCATTTCGATCAGTCCTCGATTTAATTTTATTTTTGACCGAAACTAGTATAAACTTGTGTATAATATATTATGATTTTTTGGCCGAAACATGGATTTCGAAAAGTTTCATTGAATCTAGTTTTCATATGATTTTTTTGCAAGGACTACCATCATAACCTTCCCTATTAACATATATGAATGATCTGAAATGTCTCGTATCATTTCAAATAGTCCCCAATTAAATTTATTTTTGACCGAAATTAGTGTATAATATACTATGATTTTTGACCGAAACTTGCATTTCGAAAAGTTTCATAGAATCTAATTTTCCGATGATTTTTTGCATGGACTTCCATCATAACCTTCCCTCGTAAAATATATAAATGATATATGACGTTTCGTATCATTTCGATTAGTCCCCGATTTAATTTTATTTTTGATCGAAACTAGTATAAACTTGTGTATAATATATTATGATTTTTTGGCCGAATCTTGCATTTCGAAAAGTTTCATAGAATCTAGTTTTCAGATGATTTTTTTGCATGGACTACCATCATAACGTTCCCTCTTAAAATATATAAATGATCTGAAATGTCTCGTATCATATAAAATAGTCCCCAATTAAATTTGACTTTTTTGACCGAAACTAGTGTATAATATACTATGATTTTTGATTGAAACTTGCATTTCGAAAAGTTTCATAGAATCTAATTTTCCATTGATTTTTTGCATGGACTTCCATCATTACCTTCCCTCGTAAAATATATAAATGATATGTGAAGTTTCGTTGAATTTCGATCAGTCCCCGATTTAATTTTATTTTTGACCGAAACTAGTATAAACTTGTGTATAATATATTATGATTTTTTGGCTGAAACTTGCATTTCGAAATGTTTCATAGAATCTAGTTTTCAAATGATTTTTTTTTGCATGGACTACAATCATAACCTTCCCTCTTAACATATATATCTGAAACGTCTCGTATCATTTCAAATAGTCCCCAATTAAATTTGACTTTTTTAACCGGAACTAGTGTATAATATACTATGATTTTTGACTGAAACTTGCATTTCGAAAAGTTTCATAGAATCTAATTTTCCGATTATTTTTAGCATGGACTTCCATCATTACCTTCCCTCGTAAAATATATAAATGATATGTAAAGTTTCGTATCATTTCGATCAGTCCTCGATTTAATTTTATTTTTGACTGAAACTAGTATAAACTTGTGTATAATATATTATGATTTTTTGGCCGAAAAATGGATTTCGAAAAGTTTCATTGAATCGAGTTTTCATATAATTTTTTGCAAGGACTACCATCATAACCTCCCCTCTTAACATATATGAATGATCTGAAATGTCTCGTATCATTTCAAATAGTCCCCAATTAAATTTATTTTTGACCGAAATTAGTGTATAATATACTATGATTTTTGACCGAAACTTGCATTTCGAAAAGTTTCATAGAATCTAATTTTCCAATGATTTTTTGCATGGACTTCCATCATAACCTTGCCTCGTAAAATATATAAATGATATATGACGTTTCATATCATTTCGATTAGTCCCCGATTTAATTTTATTTTTGATCGAAACTAGTATAAACTTGTGTATAATATATTATGATTTTTGGCCGAATCTTGCATTTCGAAAAGTTTCATAGAATCAAGTTTTCAGATGATTTTTTTGCATGGACTACCATCATAACGTTCCCTCTTAAAATATATAAATGATCTGAAATGTCTCATATCATTTAAAATAGTCCCCATTTAAATTTGACTTTTTTGACCGAAACTAGTGTAAAATATACTATGATTTTTGACTGAAACTTGCATTTCGAAAAGTTTCATAGAATCTAATTTACCGATGATTTTTTGCATGGACTTCCATCATTACCTTCCCTCGTAAAATATATAAATGATATGTGAAGTTTCGTATCATTTTGATCAGTCCCCGATTTAATTTTATTTTTGACCGAAACAAGTAGAAACTTGTGTATAATATACTATGATTTTTGACTGAAACTTGCATTTCGAAAAGTTTCATAGAATCTAGTTTTCAGATGATTTTTTTTGCATGGACTACCATCATAACCTTCCCTCTTAACATATATATCTGAAACGTCTCGTATCATTTCAAATAGTCCCCAATTAAATTTTGATTATTTTAACCGAAACTAGTGTATAATATACAATGATTTTTGACCGAAACTTGCATTTCGAAATGTTTCATAGAATCTAGTTTTCAGATGATTTTTTTTGCATGGACTACAATCATAACCTTCCCTCGTAAAATATATAAATGATATGTGAAGTTTCGTAGCATTTCGATCAGTCCCCGATTTAATTTTATTTTTGACCGAAACTAGTATAAACTTGTGTATAATATATTATGATTTTTTGGCTGAAACTTGCATTTCGAAATGTTTCATAGAATCAAGTTTTCAGATGATTTTTTTTTGCATGGAACAAATCATAATCTTCCCTCTTAACATATATATCTGAAACGTCTCGTATCATTTCAAATAGTCCCCAATTAAATTTTGATTTTTTTAACCGGAACTAGTGTATAATATACTATGATTTTTGACCGAAACTTGCATTTCGAAAAGTTTCATAGAATCTAGTTTTCAGATGATTTTTTTTGCATGGACTACAATCATAACCTTCCCTCTTAACATATATATTCTAAACGTCTCGTATCATTTCAAATAGTCCCCAATTATAATTGGCTTTTTTGACCGGAACTAGTGTATAATAAATATACTATGATTTTTGACCGAAACTTGCATTTCGAAAGGTTTCATAGAATCTAATTTTCCGATGATTTTTTGCATGGACTTCCATCATAACCTTCCCTCGTAAAATATATAAATGATATGTGAAGTTTCGTATCATTTCGATCAGTCCTCGATTTAATTTTATTTTTGACCGAAACTAGTATAAACTTGTGTATAATATATTATGATTTTTTGGCCGAAACATGGATTTCGAAAAGTTTCATTGAATCTAGTTTTCATATGATTTTTTTGCAAGGACTACCATCATAACCTTCCCTATTAACATATATGAATGATCTGAAATGTCTCGTACCATTTCAAATAGTCCCCAATTAAATTTATTTTTGACCGAAATTAGTGTATAATATACTATGATTTTTGACCGAAACTTGCATTTCGAAAAGTTTCATAGAATCTAATTTTCCGATGATTTTTTGCATGGACTTCCATCATAACCTTCCCTCGTAAAATATATAAATGATATATGACGTTTCGTATCATTTCGATTAGTCCCCGATTTAATTTTATTTTTGATCGAAACTAGTATAAACTTGTGTATAATATATTATGATTTTTTGGCCGAATCTTGCATTTCGAAAAGTTTCATAGAATCTAGTTTTCAGATGATTTTTTTGCATGGACTACCATCATAACGTTCCCTCTTAAAATATATAAATGATCTGAAATGTCTCGTATCATATAAAATAGTCCCCAATTAAATTTGACTTTTTTGACCGAAACTAGTGTATAATATACTATGATTTTTGATTGAAACTTGCATTTCGAAAAGTTTCATAGAATCTAATTTTCCATTGATTTTTTGCATGGACTTCCATCATTACCTTCCCTCGTAAAATATATAAATGATATGTGAAGTTTCGTAGAATTTCGATCAGTCCCCGATTTAATTTTATTTTTGACCGAAAATAGTATAAACTTGTGTATAATATATTATGATTTTTTGGCTGAAACTTGCATTTCGAAATGTTTCATAGAATCTAGTTTTCAGATGATTTTTTTTTGCATGGACTACAATCATAACCTTCCCTCTTAACATATATATCTGAAACGTCTCGTATCATTTCAAATAGTCCCCAATTAAATTTGACTTTTTTAACCGGAACTAGTGTATAATATACTATGATTTTTGACTGAAACTTGCATTTCGAAAAGTTTCATAGAATCTAATTTTCCGATTATTTTTAGCATGGACTTCCATCATTACCTTCCCTCGTAAAATATATAAATGATATGTAAAGTTTCGTATCATTTCGATCAGTCCTCGATTTAATTTTATTTTTGACTGAAACTAGTATAAACTTGTGTATAATATATTATGATTTTTTGGCCGAAAAATGGATTTCGAAAAGTTTCATTGAATCGAGTTTTCATATAATTTTTTGCAAGGACTACCATCATAACCTCCCCTCTTAACATATATGAATGATCTGAAATGTCTCGTATCATTTCAAATAGTCCCCAATTAAATTTATTTTTGACCGAAATTAGTGTATAATATACTATGATTTTTGACCGAAACTTGCATTTCGAAAAGTTTCATAGAATCTAATTTTCCGATGATTTTTTGCATGGACTTCCATCATAACCTTCCCTCGTAAAATATATAAATGATATATGACGTTTCGTATCATTTCGATTAGTCCCCGATTTAATTTTATTTTTGATCGAAACTAGTATAAACTTGTGTATAATATATTATGATTTTTGGCCGAATCTTGCATTTCGAAAAGTTTCATAGAATCAAGTTTTCAGATGATTTTTTTGCATGGACTACCATCATAACGTTCCCTCTTAAAATATATAAATGATCTGAAATGTCTCATATCATTTAAAATAGTCCCCATTTAAATTTGACTTTTTTGACCGAAACTAGTGTAAAATATACTATGATTTTTGACTGAAACTTGCATTTCGAAAAGTTTCATAGAATCTAATTTTCCGATGATTTTTTGCATGGACTTCCATCATTACCTTCCCTCGTAAAATATATAAATGATATGTGAAGTTTCGTATCATTTTGATCAGTCCCCGATTTAATTTTATTTTTGACCGAAACAAGTAGAAACTTGTGTATAATATACTATGATTTTTGACTGAAACTTGCATTTCGAAAAGTTTCATAGAATCTAGTTTTCAGATGATTTTTTTTGCATGGACTACCATCATAACCTTCCCTCTTAACATATATATCTGAAACGTCTCGTATCATTTCAAATAGTCCCCAATTAAATTTTGATTTTTTTAACCGAAACTAGTGTATAATATACAATGATTTTTGACCGAAACTTGCATTTCGAAATGTTTCATAGAATCTAGTTTTCAGATGATTTTTTTTGCATGGACTACAATCATAACCTTCCCTCGTAAAATATATAAATGATATGTGAAGTTTCGTAGCATTTCGATCAGTCCCCGATTTAATTTTATTTTTGACCGAAACTAGTATAAACTTGTGTATAATATATTATGATTTTTTGGCTGAAACTTGCATTTCGAAATGTTTCATAGAATCAAGTTTTCAGATGATTTTTTTTTGCATGGAACAAATCATAATCTTCCCTCTTAACATATATATCTGAAACGTCTCGTATCATTTCAAATAGTCCCCAATTAAATTTTGATTTTTTTAACCGGAACTAGTGTATAATATACTTTGATTTTTGACCGAAACTTGCATTTCGAAAAGTTTCATAGAATCTAGTTTTCAGATGATTTTTTTTGCATGGACTACAATCATAACCTTCCCTCTTAACATATATATTCTAAACGTCTCGTATCATTTCAAATAGTCCCCAATTATAATTGGCTTTTTTGACCGGAACTAGTGTATAATATACTATGATTTTTGACCGAAACTTGCATTTCGAAAGGTTTCATAGAATCTAATTTTCCGATGATTTTTTGCATGGACTTCCATCATAACCTTCCCTCGTAAAATATATAAATGATATGTGAAGTTTCGTATCATTTCGATCAGTCCTCGATTTAATTTTATTTTTGACCGAAACTAGTATAAACTTGTGTATAATATATTATGATTTTTTGGCCGAAACATGGATTTCGAAAAGTTTCATTGAATCTAGTTTTCATATGATTTTTTTGCAAGGACTACCATCATAACCTTCCCTATTAACATATATGAATGATCTGAAATGTCTCGTATCATTTCAAATAGTCCCCAATTAAATTTATTTTTGACCGAAATTAGTGTATAATATACTATGATTTTTGACCGAAACTTGCATTTCGAAAAGTTTCATAGAATCTAATTTTCCGATGATTTTTTGCATGGACTTCCATCATAACCTTCCCTCGTAAAATATATAAATGATATATGACGTTTCGTATCATTTCGATTAGTCCCCGATTTAATTTTATTTTTGATCGAAACTAGTATAAACTTGTGTATAATATATTATGATTTTTTGGCCGAATCTTGCATTTCGAAAAGTTTCATAGAATCTAGTTTTCAGATGATTTTTTTGCATGGACTACCATCATAACGTTCCCTCTTAAAATATATAAATGATCTGAAATGTCTCGTATCATATAAAATAGTCCCCAATTAAATTTGACTTTTTTGACCGAAACTAGTGTATAATATACTATGATTTTTGATTGAAACTTGCATTTCGAAAAGTTTCATAGAATCTAATTTTCCATTGATTTTTTGCATGGACTTCTATCATTACCTTCCCTCGTAAAATATATAAATGATATGTGAAGTTTCGTAGAATTTCGATCAGTCCCCGATTTAATTTTATTTTTGACCGAAAATAGTATAAACTTGTGTATAATATATTATGATTTTTTGGCTGAAACTTGCATTTCGAAATGTTTCATAGAATCTAGTTTTCAGATGATTTTTTTTTGCATGGACTACAATCATAACCTTCCCTCTTAACATATATATCTGAAACGTCTCGTATCATTTCAAATAGTCCCCAATTAAATTTGACTTTTTTAACCGGAACTAGTGTATAATATACTATGATTTTTGACTGAAACTTGCATTTCGAAAAGTTTCATAGAATCTAATTTTCCGATTATTTTTAGCATGGACTTCCATCATTACCTTCCCTCGTAAAATATATAAATGATATGTAAAGTTTCGTATCATTTCGATCAGTCCTCGATTTAATTTTATTTTTGACTGAAACTAGTATAAACTTGTGTATAATATATTATGATTTTTTGGCCGAAAAATGGATTTCGAAAAGTTTCATTGAATCGAGTTTTCATATAATTTTTTGCAAGGACTACCATCATAACCTCCCCTCTTAACATATATGAATGATCTAAAATGTCTCGTATCATTTCAAATAGTCCCCAATTAAATTTATTTTTGACCGAAATTAGTGTATAATATACTATGATTTTTGACCGAAACTTGCATTTCGAAAAGTTTCATAGAATCTAATTTTCCGATGATTTTTTGCATGGACTTCCATCATAACCTTCCCTCGTAAAATATATAAATGATATATGACGTTTCGTATCATTTCGATTAGTCCCCGATTTAATTTTATTTTTGATCGAAACTAGTATAAACTTGTGTATAATATATTATGATTTTTTGGCCGAATCTTGCATTTCGAAAAGTTTCATAGAATCAAGTTTTCAGATGATTTTTTTGCATGGACTACCATCATAACGTTCCCTCTTAAAATATATAAATGATCTGAAATGTCTCATATCATTTAAAATAGTCCCCATTTAAATTTGACTTTTTTGACCGAAACTAGTGTATAATATACTATGATTTTTGACTGAAACTTGCATTTCGAAAAGTTTCATAGAATCTAATTTTCCGATGATTTTTTGCATGGACTTCCATCATTACCTTCCCTCGTAAAATATATAAATGATATGTGAAGTTTCATATCATTTTGATCAGTCCCCGATTTAATTTTATTTTTGACCGAAACAAGTAGAAACTTGTGTATAATATATTATGATTTTTTGGCTGAAACTTGCATTTCGAAAAGTTTCATAGAATCTAGTATTCAGATGATTTTTTTTGCATGGACTACCATCATAACCTTCCCTCTTAACATATATATCTGAAACGTCTCGTATCATTTCAAATAGTCCCTAATTAAATTTTGATTTTTTTAACCGAAACTAGTGTATAATATACAATGATTTTTGACCGAAACTTGCATTTCGAAATGTTTCATAGAATCTAGTTTTCAGATGATTTTTTTTGCATGGACTACAATCATAACCTTCCCTCTTAACATATATATTCTAAACGTCTCGTATCATTTCAAATAGTCCCCAATTATATTTGGCTTTTATGACCGGAACTAGTGTATAATATACTATGATTTTTGACCGAAACTTGCATTTCGAAAGGTTTCATAGAATCTAATTTTCCGATGATTTTTTGCATGGACTTCCATCATAATCTTCCCTCGTAAAATATATAAATGATATGTGAAGTTTCGTATCATTTCGATCAGTCCTCGATTTAATTTTATTTTTGACCGAAACTAGTATAAACTTGTGTATAATATATTATGATTTTTTGGCCGAAACATGGATTTCGAAAAGTTTCATTGAATCTAGTTTTCATATGATTTTTTTGCAAGGACTACCATCATAACCTTCCCTATTAACATATATGAATGATCTGAAATGTCTCGTATCATTTCAAATAGTCCCCAATTAAATTTATTTTTGACCGAAATTAGTGTATAATATATTATGATTTTTGAACGAAACTTGCATTTCGAAAAGTTTCATAGAATCTAAATTTCCGATGATTTTTTGCATGGACTTCCATCATAACCTTCCCTCGTAAAATATATAAACGATATATGACGTTTCGTATCATTTCGATTAGTCCCCGATTTAATTTTATTTTTGATCGAAACTAGTATAAACTTGTGTATAATATATTATGATTTTTTGGCCGAATCTTGCATTTCGAAAAGTTTCATAGAATCTAGTTTTCAGATGATTTTTTTTGCATGGACTACCATCATAACGTTCCCTCTTAAAATATATAAATGATCTGAAATGTCTCGTATCATTTAAAATAGTCCCCAATTAAATTTGACTTTTTTGACCGAAACTAGTGTATAATATACAATGATTTTTGATTGAAACTTGCATTTCGAAAAGTTCCATAGAATCTAATTTTCCAATGATTTTTTGCATGGACTTCCATCATTACCTTCCCTCGTAAAATATATAAATGATATGTGAAGTTTCGTAGCATTTCGATCAGTCCCCGATTTAATTTTATTTTTGACCGAAACTAGTATAAACTTGTGTATAATATATTATGATTTTTTGGCTGAAACTTGCATTTCGAAATGTTTCATAGAATCTAGTTTTCAGATGATTTTTTTTTGCATGGACTACAATCATAACCTTCCCTCTTAACATATATATCTGAAATGTCTCGTATCATTTCAAATAGTCCCCAAATAAATTTGACTTTTTTGACCGAAACTAGTGTATAATATACTATGATTTTTGACTGAAACTTGCATTTCGAAAAGTTTCATAGAATATAATTTTCCGATGATTTTTTGCATGGACTTCCATCATTACCTTCCCTCGTAAAATATATTAATGATATGTGAAGTTTCGTAGCATTTCGATCAGTTCCCGATTTAATTTTATTTTTGACCGAAACTAGTATAAACTTGTGTATAATATATTTTGATTTTTTGGCTGAAACTTGCATTTCGAAATGTTTCATAGAATCTAGTTTTCAGATAATTTTTTTTGCATGGACTACAATCATAACCTTCACTCTTAACATACATATCTGAAATGTCTCGTATCATTTCAAATAGTCCCCAATTATATTTGGCTTTTTTGACCGGAACTAGAGTATAATATACTAAGATTTTTGACTGAAACTTGCCTTTCGAAAAGTTTCATAGAATCTAATTTTCCGATTATTTTTTGCATGGACTTCCATCATTACCTTCCCTCGTAAAATATATAAATGATATGTGAAGTTTCGTATCATTTCGATCAGTCCTCGATTTAATTTTATTTTTGACCGAAACTAGTATAAACTTGTGTATAATATATTATGATTTTTTGGCCGAAACATGGATTTCGAAAAGTTTCATTGAATCTAGTTTTCATATGATTTTTTTGCAAGGACTACCATCATAACCTTCCCTCTTAACATATATGTATGATCTGAAATGTCTCGTATCATTTCAAATAGTCTCCAATTAAATTTATTTTTCACCAAAATTAGTGTATAATATACTATGATTTTTGACCGAATCTAGTATAAACTTGTGTATAATATATTATGATTTTTTGGCCGAATCTTGCATTTCGAAAAGTTTCATAGAATCAAGTTTTCAGATGATTTTTTTGCATGGACTACAGTCATAACGTTCCCTCTTAAAATATATAAATGATCTGAAATGTCTCTTATCATTTAAAATAGTCCCCAATTAAATTTGACTTTTTTGACAGAAACTAGTGTATAATATACTATGATTTTTGACTGAAACTTGCATTACGAAAAGTTTCATAGACTCTAATTTTCCGATGATTTTTTGCATGGACTTCCATCATTACCTTCCCTCGTAAAATATATAAATGATATGTAAAGTTTCGTATCATTTCGATCAGCCCCGATTTAATTTTATTTTTGACCGAAACTAGTAGAAACTTGTGTATAATATATTATGATTTTTTAGCTGAAACTTGCATTTCGAAAAGTTTCAGAGAATCTAGTTTTCAGATGATTTTTTTTGCATGGACTACCATCATAACCATCCCTCTTAACATATATATCTGAAACGTCTCGTATTATTTCAAATAGTCCCTAATTAAATTTTTATTTTTTTAACCGAAACTAGTGTATAATATACTATGATTTTTGACCGAAACTTGCATTTCGAAAGGTTTCATAGAATCTAATTTTCTGATGATTTTTTGCATGGACTTCCATCATAACCTTCCCTCGTAAAATATATAAATGATATGTGAAGTTTCGTATCATCTCGATGAGTCCTCGATTTAATTTTATTTTTGACCGAAACTAGTATAAACTTGTGTATAATATATTATGATTTTTTGGCTGAAACTTGCATTTCGAAAAGTTTCATAGAATCTAGTTTTCAAATGATTTTTTTGCATGAACTACCATCATAACCTTTCCTCTTAACATATATATCTGAAACGTCTCATATCATTTCAAATAGTCCCCAATTAAATTTGATTTTTTTGACCGAAACTAGTGTATAATATACTATGATTTTTGACTGAAACTTGCATTTCGAAAAGTTTCATAGAATCTAATTTTCCGATGATTTTTTGCATGAACTTCCATCATTACCTTCACTCGTAAAATATATAAATGATATGTGAAGTTTCGTATCATTTCGATTAGTCTCGATTTAATTTTATTTTTGACCGAAACTAGTATAAACTTGTGTATAATATATTATGATTTTTTAGCTGAAACTTGCATTTCGAAAAGTTTCAGAGAATCTAGTTTTCAGATGATTTTTTTGCATGGACTACAATCATAACCTTCCCTCTTAACATATATATCTGAAAAGTCTCGTATCATTTCTAATAGTCCCCAATTAAAATTGACTTTTTTGACCGGAACTAGTGTATAATATACTATGATTTTTGACTGAAACTTGCATTTCGAAAAGTTTCATAGAATCTAATTTTCCGATTATTTATAGCATGGACTTCCATCATTACCTTCCCTCGTAAAATATATAAATGATATGTAAAGTTTCGTATCATTTCGATCAGTCCTCGATTTAATTTTATTTTTGACCGAAACTAGTATAAACTTGTGTATAATATATTATGATTTTTTGGCTGAAACTTGCATTTCGAAAAGTTTCATAGAATCTAGTTTTCAGATGATTTTTTTGCATGGACTACCATCATAACCTTCCCTCTTAACATATATATCTGAAACGTCTCGTATCATTTCAAATAGTCCCCAAATAAATTTGACTTTTTTGACCGAAACTAGTGTATAATATACTATGATTTTTGACTGAAACTTGCATTTCGAAAAGTTTCATAGAATATAATTTTCCGATGATTTTTTGCATGGACTTCCATCATTACCTTCCCTCGTAAAATAAATTAATGATATGTGAAGTTTCGTAGCATTTCGATCAGTCCCCGATTTAATTTTATTTTTGACCGAAACTAGTATAAACTTGTGTATAATATATTTTGATTTTTTGGCTGAAACTTGCATTTCGAAATGTTTCATAGAATCTAGTTTTCAGATGATTTTTTTTGCATGGACTACAATCATAACCTTCACTCTTAACATACATATCTGAAACGTCTCGTATCATTTCAAATAGTCCCCAATTATATTTGGCTTTTTTGACCGGAACAAGAGTATAATATACTAAGAATTTTGACTGAAACATGCCTTTCGAGAAGTTTCATAGAATATAATTTTCCGATTATTTTTTGCATGGACTTCCATCATAACCTTCCCTCGTAAAATATATAAATGATATGTGAAGTTTCGTATCATTTCGATCAGTCCTCGATTTAATTTTATTTTTGACCGAAACTAGTATAAACTTGTGTATAATATATTATGATTTTTTAGCCGAAACATGGATTTCGAAAAGTTTCATTGAATCTAGTTTTAGTATGATTTTTTTGCAAGGACTACCATCATAACCTTCCCTCTTAACATATATGTATGATCTGAAATGTCTCGTATCATTTCAAATAGTCCCCAACTAAATTTATTTTTCACCGAAATTAGTGTATAATATACTATGATTTTTGACCGAAACTTGCATTTCGAAAAGTTTCATATAATCTAATTTTCCGATATTTCTTGCATGGACTTCCATCATAACCTTCCCTCGTAAAATATATAAATGATATATGACGTTTCGTATCATTTCGATTAGTCCCCGATTTAATTTTATTTTTGATCGAAACTAGTATAAACTTGTGTATAATATATTATGATTTTTTGGCCGAATCTTGCATTTCGAAAAGTTTCATAGAATCTAGTTTTCAGATGATTTTTTTGCATGGACTACCATCATAACCATCCCTCTTAACATATATAAATCATCTGAAATGTCTCATATCATTTAAAATAGTCCCCAATTAAATTTTACTTTTTTGACCGAAACTAGTGTATAATATACTATATTTTTGACTGAAACTTGCATTTCGAAAAGTTTCATAGAATCTAATTTTCCGATGATTTTTTGCATGGACTTCCATCATTACCTTCCCTCGTAAAATATATAAATGATATGTGAAGTTTCGTATCATTTCGATCAGTCCCCGATTTAATTTTATTTTTGACCGAAACTAGTATAAACTTGTGTATAATATATTATGATTTTTTTGCCGAATCTTGCATTTCGAAAAGTTTCATAGAATCTAGTTTTCATATTATTTTTTTGCATGGACTACCATCATAACCATCCCTCTTAACATATATAAATCATCTGAAATGTCTCGTATCATTTAAAATAGTCCCCAATTAAATTTGACTTTTTTGACCGAAACTAGTGTATAATATACTATATTTTTGACTGAAACTTGCATTTCGAAAAGTTTCATAGAATCTAATTTTCCGATGATTTTTTGCATGGACTTCCATCATTACCTTCCCACGTAAAATATATAAATCATATGTGAAGTTTCGTATCATTTCGATCAGTCCCCGATTTAATTTTATTTTTGACCGAAACTAGTATAAACTTGTGTATAATATATTATGATTTTTTTGCCGAATCTTGCATTTCGAAAAGTTTCATAGAATCTAGTTTTCATATGATTTTTTTGCATGGACTACCATCATAACCATCCCTCTTAACATATATAAATCATCTGAAATGTCTCGTATCATTTAAAATAGTCCACAATTAAATTTGACTTTTTTGACCGAAACTAGTGTATAATATACTATATTTTTGACTGAAACTTGCATTTCGAAAATTTTCATAGAATCTAATTTTCCGATGATTTTTTGCATGGACTTCCATCATTACCTTCCCTCGTAAAATATATAAATGATATGTGAAGTTTCCTATCATTTCGATCAGTCCCCGATTTAATTTTATTTTTGACCGAAACTAGTATAAACTTGTGTATAATATATTAGGATTTTTTGGCCGAAACATGCATTTCGAAAAGTTTCATAGAATCTAGTTTTCAGATGATTTTTTTGCATGGACTACCATCATAACCTTTCCTCTTAACATATATAAATGATCTGAAACGTCTCGTATCATTTCAAATAGTCCTTAACTAAATTTGACTTTTTTGACCGAAACTAGTGTATAATATATTATGATTTTTTTGCCGAAACTTGCATTTCGAAAAGTTTCGTAGAATCTAGTTTTCAGATGATTTTTTTGCATGGACTACCATCATAACCTTCCCTCTTAACATATATTAATGATCTAAAAAGTATCGTATCATTTCAAATAGTCTCCAATTAAATTTTAATTTTTTGACCGAAACATGTGTATAATATACTATGATTTTTGACCGAAACTTGCATTTCGAAAAATTTCATAGAATCTAATTTTCCGATGATTTTTTGCATGGACTTCCATCATAACCATTCCTCGTAAAATATATAAATTATATGTGAAGTTTCGTATCATTTCGATCAGTCCCTGATTTAATTTTAGTTTTGACCGAAACTAGTATAAACTTGTGTATAATATATTATGATTTTTTGGCCGAATCTTGCATTTCGAAAAGTTTCATAGAATCTATTCTTCAGATGATTTTTTTGCATGGACTACCATCGTAACCTTCCCTCTTAACATATATAAATGATCTCAAACGTCTAGTATCATTTCAAATAGTCCCCAATTAAATTTTATTTTTTTGGCCGAAACTAATGTATAATATACTATGATTTTTGACCTTAACTTGCATTTCGAAAATTTTCATAGAATCTAATTTTCCGATGATTTTTTGCATGGACTTCCATCATAGCCTTCCCTCGTAAAATATATAAATGATATGTGAAGTTTCGTATCATTTCGATCAGTCCCCGATTTAATTTTATTTTTGAACGAAACTAGTATAAACTTGTGTATAATATATTATGATTTTTTGCCGAAACTCGAATTTCGAAAAGTGTCATAGAATTTAGTTTTCAGTTGATTTTTTTGCATGGACTACCATCATAACCTTCCCACTTAACATATAAAAATGATCTGAAACGTCTCGTATCATTTCAAATAGTCATCAATTAAATTTGACTTTTTTGACCAAAACTAGTGTATAATATACACTGATTTTTGACTGAAACTTGCATTTCGAAAAGTTTCATAGAATCTAATTTTCCGATGATTTTTTGCATGGACTTCCATCATAACCATCCCTCGTAAAATATATAAATGATATGTGATGTTTCGTATCATTTCGATAAGTCCCCGATTTAATTTTATTTTTGACCGAAACTAGTATAAACGTGTATAATATATTATGATTTTTTGTCCTAAATTTGCATTACGAAAAGTTTCATAGAATCTAGATTTCAGATGATTTTTTTTGCATGGACTACCATCATAACCTTCCCTCTTAACATATATAAATGATCTGAAACGTCTCGTATCATTTCAAATAGTCCCCAATTAAATTTTATTTTTTTGACCGAAACTAGTGTATAATATACTATGATTTTTGACCTTAAATTTAATTTCGAATCGTTTCATAGAATCTAATTTTCCGATGATTTTTTGAATGGACATCAATCATAACCTTCCCTCGTAAAATATATAAATGATATGTGAAGTTTCGTATCATTTCAAACTATCCCCTATTTAATTTGATTTTTGTCCGAAACTAGTATAAACTAGTGTATAATATATTATGATTTTTTGGCCGAAACTTGCATTTCGAAAAGTAACTAAATAAATTTGATTTTTTTGATCGAAACTAGTGTATAATATTCTATGATTTTTGACTGAAACTTGCATTTCGAAATGTTTCATAGAATCTAATTTTCCGATGATTTTTTGCATGGACTTCCATCATAGCCTTCCCGCGTAAAATATATAAATGATATGTGAAGTTTTGTATCATTTCGATCAGTCCCCGATTTAATTTTATTTTTGACCGAAACTAGTATAAACTTGTGTATAATATATTATGATATTTTAGCCGAAACTTGCATTTCGAAAAGTTTCACAGAATCTAATTTTCAGTTGATTTTTTTTCATGGACTACCATCATAACCTTCCCTCTTAACATATATAAATGATCTGAAACGTCTCGTATCATTTAAAATAGTCCCCAATAAAAATTTATTCTTTTGACCGAAACTAGTGTATATATACTATGATTTTTGACCTTAACTTGCATTTCGAAAAGTTTCATAGAATCTAATTTTCCGATGATTTTTTGCATGGACTTCCATCATTACCTTCCCTCGTAAAATATACAAAGTATATGTGAAGTTTCGTATCATTTCGATCAGTCCCCGATTTAATTTTATTTTTCACCGAAACTAGTATAAACTTGTGTATAATATATTAGGATTTTTTGGCCGAAACATGCATTTCAAAAAGTTCAATAGAATCTAGTATTCAGATGATTTTTTTGTAAGGACTACCATCATAACCTTCCCGCTTAACATATATAAATGATCTGAAACGTCTTGTATCATTTCAAATAGTTCCCAATTAAATTTGACTTTTTTGACAAAAACTAGTGTATAATATACTATGATTTTTGATCGAAACGTGCATTTTGAAAAGTTTCATAGAATCTAATTTTACGATGATTTTTTGCATGGACTTCCATCATAACCATCCCTCGTAAAATATATAAATGATATATGAAGTTTCATATCATTTCGATCAGTCCCCGATTTAATTTTATTTTTGACCGAAACTAATATAAACTTGTGTATAATATATTATGATTTTTTGGCCGAAACTTGCATTTCAAAAAGTTTCATAGAATCTAGTTTTCAGATGATTTTTTTGCATGTACTACCATCATAAATTTCCCTCTTAACATATATAAATGATCTAAAAAGTATCTTATCATTTCAAATAGTCTCCAATTAAATTTGATTTTTTTGACCGAAACTTGTGTATAATATACTATGATTTTTGACCGAAACTTGCATTTCAAAAAGTTTCATAGAATCTAATTTTCCGATGATTTTTTGCCTGGACTTCCATTATAACCATCCCTCTGAAAATATATAAATGATATGTGAAGTTTCATATCATTTCGATCAGTCCCATATTTAATTTTATTTTTGACCGAAACTAGTAGAAACTTGTGTATAATATATTATGATTTTTTGGCCCAAACTTGCATTTCGAAAAGTTTCATAGAATCTAGTTTTCAGATGATTTTTTTTGCATGGACTACCATCATAACCTTCCCTCTCAACATATATATCTGAAACGTCTCGTATCTTTTCAAATAGTTCCCAATTAAATTTTTATTTTTTTAACCGAAACTAGTGTATACTATACTATGATTTTTGACCGAAACTTGCATTTCGAAAGGTTTCATAGAATCTAATTTTCCGATGATTTTTTGCATGGACTTCCATCATAACCTTCCCTCGTAAAATATATAAATGATATGTGAAGTTTCGTAGCATTTCGATCAGCCCCCGTTTTAATTATATTTTTTTCCGAAACTAGTATAAACTTGTGTATAATATATTATGATTTTTTGGCTGAAACATGCATTTCGAAATGTTTCATAGAATCTAGTTTTCAGATGATTTTTTTTGCATGGACTAACATCATAACCTTCCCTCTTAACATATATATCTGAAACGTCTCGTATCATTTCAAATAGTCCCCAATTAAATTTTGATTTTTTAACAGAAACTAGTGTATAATATACTATCATTTTTGACCGAAACTTGGATTTCGAAAGGTTTCATAGAATCTAATTTTCCGATGATTTTTTGCATGGACTTCCATCATAACCTTCCCTCGTAAAATATATAAATTATATGTGAAGTTTCGTATCATTTCGATCAGTCCTCGATAAAATTTTATTTCTGACCGAAACTAGTATAAACTTGTGTATAATATATTATGATTTTTTGGCCAAAACATGGATTTCGAAAATTTTCATTGAATCTAGTTTTCTTATGATTTTTTTGCGTGGACTACCATCATAACCTTCCCTCTTAACATATATGAATGATATAAAGAGTCTCGTATCATTTCAAATAATCCCCAATTAAATTTTATTTTTTTTTACCGAAATTAGTGTATAATATACTATGATTTTTGACCGAAACTTTTATTTCGAAATGTTTCATAGAATCTAATTTTCCGATGATTTTTTGGATGGACATCCATCATAACCTTCCCTCGTAAAATATATAAATGATATATGAAGTTTCGTATCATTTCGATCAGTCCTCGATATAATTTTATTTTTGATCGAAACTAGTATAAACATGTGTATAATATATTATGATTTTTTGACCGAAACTTGCATTTCGAAAAGTTTCATAGAATCTAGTTTTCAGATGATTTTTTTTGCATGGACTACCATCATAACCTTCCCTCTTAACATATATAAATGATCTGAAATGTCTCGTATCATTTCAAATAGTCCCCAATTAAATTTGACTATTTTGACCGAAACTAGTGTATAATATACTATGATTTTTGATTGAAACTTGCATTTCAAAAAGTTTCATAGAATCTAATTTTCCGATGATTTTTTAAATGGACTTCCATCATTACCTTCCCTCGTAAAATATATAAATGATATGTGAAGTTTCGTAGCATTTCGATCAGTCCCCGATTTAATTTTATTTTTGACCGAAAATAGTATAAACTTGTGTATAATATATTATGATTTTTTGGCTGAAACTTGCATTTCGAAATGTTTCATAGAATCTAGTTTTCAGATGATTTTTTTTGCATGGACTACCATCATAACCTTCCCTCTTAACATATATATCTGAAACGTCTCGTATCATTTCAAATAGTCCCCAATTAAATTTGGATTTTTTAACAGAAACTAGTGTATAATATACTATCATTTTTGACCGAAACTTGCATTTCGAAAGGTTTCATAGAATCTAATTTTCCGATGATTTTTTGCATGGACTTCCATCATAACCTTCCCTCGTAAAATATATAAATGATATGTGAAGTTTCGTATCATTTCGATCAGTCCCCGATTTAATTTTATTTTTGAACGAAACAAGTATAATCTTGTGTATAATATATTATGATTTTTTTGCCGAAACTTGCATTTCGAAAATTTTCATTGAATCTAGTATTCAGATGATTTGTTTGTATGGACTACCATCATAACCTTCCCTCTTAACATATATGAATGATCTAAAGAGTCTCGTATCATTTCAAATATTCCCCAATTAAATTTATTTTTTTGACCGAAATTAGTGTATAATATACTATGATTTTTGACCGAAACTTGCATTTCGAAAGGATTCCTAGAATCTAATTTTCCGATGATTTTTTGCATGGACTTCCATCATTACCTTCCCTCGTAAAATATATAAATGATATGTGAAGTTTCGTATCATTTCGATCAGTCCCCGTTTTAATTTAATTTTTGACCGAAACTAGTATAAACTTGTGTATAATATATTATGATTTTTTGGCCTAAATCTGCATTACAAAAAGTTTCATAGAATCTAGATTTCAGATGATTTTTTTGCATGGACTACCATCATAACCTTCCCTCTTAACATATATAAATGATCTGAAACGTCTCGTATCATTTCAAATAGTCCCCAATTAAAATTTATTTTTTTGACCGAAACTAGTGTATAATATACTATGATTTTTTGACCTTAACTTGAATTTCGAAACGTTTCATAGAATCTAGTTTTCAGATGAGATTTTTGCATGGACTACCATCATAACCTTCCCTCTTAACATATATATCTGAAACGTCTCGTATCATTTCAAATAGTCCCCAATTAAATTTGACTTTTTTGACCGAAACTAGTGTATAATATACTATGATTTTTGACTGAAACTTGCATTTCGAAAAGTTTCATAGAATCTAATTTTCCGATGATTTTTTGCATGGACTTCCATCATTACCTTACCTCGTAAAATATATAAATGATATGTGAAGTTTCGTAGCATTTCGATAAGCCCCCGTTTTAATTTTATTTTTTTCCGAAACTAGTATAAACTTGTGTATAATATATTATGATTTTTTGGCCAAAACATGGATTTCGAAAATTTTCATTGAATCTAGTTTTCTTATGATTTTTTTGCGTGGACTACCATCATAACCTTCCCTCTTAACATATATGAATGATATAAAGAGTCTCGTATCATTTCAAATAATCCCCAATTAAATTTTATTTTTTTTTACCGAAATTAGTGTATAATATACTATGATTTTTGACCGAAACTTGCATTTCGAAATGTTTCATAGAATCTAATTTTCCGATGATTTTTTGGATGGACATCCATCATAACCTTCCCTCGTAAAATATATAAATGATATATGAAGTTTCGTATCATTTCGATCAGTCCTCGATATAATTTTATTTTTGATCGAAACTAGTATAAACATGTGTATAATATATTATGATTTTTTGACCGAAACTTGCATTTCGAAAAGTTTCATAGAATCTAGTTTTCAGATGATTTTTTTGCATGGACTACCATCATAACCTTCCCTCTTAACATATATAAATGATCTGAAATGTCTCGTATCATTTCAAATAGTCCCCAATTAAATTTGACTATTTTGACCGAAACTAGTGTATAATATACTATGATTTTTGATTGAAACTTGCATTTCGAAAAGTTTCATAGAATCTAATTTTCCGATGATTTTTTAAATGGACTTCCATCATTACCTTCCCTCGTAAAATATATAAATGATATGTGAAGTTTCGTAGCATTTCGATCAGTCCCCGATTTAATTTTATTTTTGACCGAAAATAGTATAAACTTGTGTATAATATATTATGATTTTTTGGCTGAAACTTGCATTTCGAAATGTTTCATAGAATCTAGTTTTCAGATGATTTTTTTTGCATGGACTACCATCATAACCTTCCCTCTTAACATATATATCTGAAACGTCTCGTATCATTTCAAATAGTCCCCAATTAAATTTGGATTTTTTAACAGAAACTAGTGTATAATATACTATCATTTTTGACCGAAACTTGCATTTCGAAAGGTTTCATAGAATCTAATTTTCCGATGATTTTTTGCATGGACTTCCATCATAACCTTCCCTCGTAAAATATATAAATGATATGTGAAGTTTCGTATCATTTCGATCAGTCCCCGATTTAATTTTATTTTTGAACGAAACAAGTATAATCTTGTGTATAATATATTATGATTTTTTTGCCGAAACTTGCATTTCGAAAATTTTCATTGAATCTAGTATTCAGATGATTTGTTTGTATGGACTACCATCATAACCTTCCCTCTTAACATATATGAATGATCTAAAGAGTCTCGTATCATTTCAAATATTCCCCAATTAAATTTATTTTTTTGACCGAAATTAGTGTATAATATACTATGATTTTTGACCGAAACTTGCATTTCGAAAGGATTCCTAGAATCTAATTTTCCGATGATTTTTTGCATGGACTTCCATCATTACCTTCCCTCGTAAAATATATAAATGATATGTGAAGTTTCGTATCATTTCGATCAGTCCCCGTTTTAATTTAATTTTTGACCGAAACTAGTATAAACTTGTGTATAATATATTATGATTTTTTGGCCTAAATCTGCATTACAAAAAGTTTCATAGAATCTAGATTTCAGATGATTTTTTTGCATGGACTACCATCATAACCTTCCCTCTTAACATATATAAATGATCTGAAACGTCTCGTATCATTTCAAATAGTCCCCAATTAAAATTTATTTTTTTGACCGAAACTAGTGTATAATATACTATGATTTTTTGACCTTAACTTGAATTTCGAAACGTTTCATAGAATCTAGTTTTCAGATGAGATTTTTGCATGGACTACCATCATAACCTTCCCTCTTAACATATATATCTGAAACGTCTCGTATCATTTCAAATAGTCCCCAATTAAATTTGACTTTTTTGACCGAAACTAGTGTATAATATACTATGATTTTTGACTGAAACTTGCATTTCGAAAAGTTTCATAGAATCTAATTTTCCGATGATTTTTTGCATGGACTTCCATCATTACCTTACCTTGTAAAATATATAAATGATATGTGAAGTTTCGTAGCATTTCGATAAGCCCCCGTTTTAATTTTATTTTTTTCCGAAACTAGTATAAACTTGTGTATAATATATTATGATTTTTTGGCCAAAACATGGATTTCGAAAATTTTCATTGAATCTAGTTTTCTTATGATTTTTTTGCGTGGACTACCATCATAACCTTCCCTCTTAACATATATGAATGATATAAAGAGTCTCGTATCATTTCAAATAATCCCCAATTAAATTTTATTTTTTTTTTTACCGAAATTAGTGTATAATATACTATGATTTTTGACCGAAACTTGCATTTCGAAATGTTTCATAGAATCTAATTTTCCGATGATTTTTTGGATGGACATCCATCATAACCTTCCCTCGTAAAATATATAAATGATATATGAAGTTTCGTATCATTTCGATCAGTCCTCGATATAATTTTATTTTTGATCGAAACTAGTATAAACATGTGTATAATATATTATGATTTTTTGACCGAAACTTGCATTTCGAAAAGTTTCATAGAATCTAGTTTTCAGATGATTTTTTTGCATGGACTACCATCATAACCTTCCCTCTTAACATATATAAATGATCTGAAATGTCTCGTATCATTTCAAATAGTCCCCAATTAAATTTGACTCTTTTGACCGAAACTAGTGTATAATATACTATGATTTTTGATTGAAACTTGCATTTCGAAAAGTTTCATAGAATCTAATTTTCCGATGATTTTTTGCATGGACTTCCATCATTACCTTCCCTCGTAAAATATATAAATGATATGTGAAGTTTCGTAGCATTTCGATCAGCCCCCGTTTTAATTATATTTTTTTCCGAAACTAGTATAAACTTGTGTATAATATATTATGATTTTTTGGCTGAAACTTGCATTTCGAAATGTTTCATAGAATCTAGTTTTCAGATGATTTTTTTTGCATGGACTAACATCATAACCTTCCCTCTTAACATATATATCTGAAACGTCTCGTATCATTTCAAATAGTCCCCAATTAAATTTTGATTTTTTAACAGAAACTAGTGTATAATATACTATCATTTTTGACCGAAACTTGGATTTCGAAAGGTTTCATAGAATCTAATTTTCCGATGATTTTTTGCATGGACTTCCATCATAACCTTCCCTCGTAAAATATATAAATTATATGTGATGTTTCGTATCATTTCGATCAGTCCTCGATAAAATTTTATTTCTGACCGAAACTAATATAAACTTGTGTATAATATATTATGATTTTTTGGCCAAAACATGGATTTCGAAAATTTTCATTGAATCTAGTTTTCTTATGATTTTTTTGCGTGGACTACCATCATAACCTTCCCTCTTAACATATATGAATGATATAAAGAGTCTCGTATCATTTCAAATAATCCCCAATTAAATTTTATTTTTTTTACCGAAATTAGTGTATAATATACTATGATTTTTGACCGAAACTTTTATTTCGAAATGTTTCATAGAATCTAATTTTCCGATGATTTTTTGGATGGACATCCATCATAACCTTCCCTCGTAAAATATATAAATGATATATGAAGTTTCGTATCATTTCGATCAGTCCTCGATATAATTTTATTTTTGATCGAAACTAGTATAAACATGTGTATAATATATTATGATTTTTTGACCGAAACTTGCATTTCGAAAAGTTTCATAGAATCTAGTTTTCAGATGATTTTTTTGCATGGACTACCATCATAACCTTCACTCTTAACATATATAAATGATCTGAAATGTCTCGTATCATTTCAAATAGTCCCCAATTAAATTTGACTATTTTGACCGAAACTAGTGTATAATATACTATGATTTTTGATTGAAACTTGTATTTCGAAAAGTTTCATAGAATCTAATTTTCCGATGATTTTTTGCATGGACTTCCATCATTACCTTCCCTCGTAAAATATATAAATGATATGTGATGTTTCGTAGCATTTTGATCAGTCCCCGATTTAATTTTATTTTTGACCGAAAATAGTATAAACTTGTGTATAATATATTATGATTTTTTGGCTGAAACTTGCATTTCGAAATGTTTCATAGAATCTAGTTTTCAGATGATTTTTTTTGCATGGACTACCATCATAACCTTCCCTCTTAACATATATATCTGAAACGTCTCGTATCATTTCAAATAGTCCCCAATTAAATTTTGATTTTTTTAACAGAAACTAATGTATAATATACTATCATTTTTGACCGAAACTTGCATTTCGAAAGGTTTCATAGAATCTAATTTTCCGATGATTTTTTGCATGGACTTCCATCATAACCTTCCCTCGTAAAATATATAAATGATATGTGAAGTTTCGTATCATTTCGATCAGTCCCCGATTTAATTTTATTTTTGAACGAAACAAGTATAATCTTGTGTATAATATATTATGATTTTTTTGCCGAAACTTGCATTTCGAAAATTTTCATTGAATCTAGTATTCAGATAATTTGTTTGTATGGACTACCATCATAACCTTCCCTCTTAACATATATGAATGATCTAAAGAGTCTCGTATCATTTCAAATATTCCCCAATTAAATTTATTTTTTTGACCGAAATTAGTGTATAATATACTATGATTTTTGACCGAAACTTGTATTTCGAAAAGTTTCAGAGAATCTAATTTTCCGATAATTTTTTGCATGGACTTCCATCATAACCATCCCTCGTAAAATATATAAATGATATGTGAAGTTTCGTATCATTTCGATCAGTCCCCGATTTAATTTAATTTTTGACCGAAACTAGTATAAACTTGTGTATAATATATTATGATTTTTTGGCCTAAATCTGCATTACAAAAAGTTTCATAGAATCTAGATTTCAGATGATTTTTTTGCATGGACTACCATCATAACCTTCCCTCTTAACATATATAAATGATCTGAAACGTCTCGTATCATTTCAAATAGTCCCCAATTAAAATTTATTTTTTTGACCGAAACTAGTGTATAATATACTATGATTTTTTGACCTTAACTTGAATTTCGAAACGTTTCATAGAATCTAGTTTTCAGATGATTTTTTTGCATGGACTACCATCATAACCTTCCCTCTTAACATATATATCTGAAACGTCTCGTATCATTTCAAATAGTCCCCAATTAAATTTGACTTTTTTGACCGAAACTAGTGTATAATATACTATGATTTTTGACTGAAACTTGCATTTCGAAAAGTTTCATAGAATCTAATTTTCCGATGATTTTTTGCATGGACTTCCATCATTACCTTACCTCGTAAAATATATAAATGATATGTGAAGTTTCGTAGCATTTCGATAAGCCCCCGTTTTAATTTTATTTTTTTCCGAAACTAGTATAAACTTGTGTATAATATATTATGATTTTTTGGCCAAAACATGGATTTCGAAAATTTTCATTGAACCTAGTTTTCTTATGATTTTTTTGCGTGGACTACCATCATAACCTTCCCTCTTAACATATATGAATGATATAAAGAGTCTCGTATCATTTCAAATAATCCCCAATTAAATTTTATTTTTTTTTACCGAAATTAGTGTATAATATACTATGATTTTTGACCGAAACTTGCATTTCGAAATGTTTCATAGAATCTAATTTTCCGATGATTTTTTGGATGGACATCCATCATAACCTTCCCTCGTAAAATATATAAATGATATATGAAGTTTCGTATCATTTCGATCAGTCCTCGATATAATTTTATTTTTGATCGAAACTAGTATAAACATGTGTATAATATATTATGATTTTTTGACCGAAACTTGCATTTCGAAAAGTTTCATAGAATCTAGTTTTCAGATGATTTTTTTGCATGGACTACCATCATAACCTTCCCTCTTAACATATATAAATGATCTGAAATGTCTCGTATCATTTCAAATAGTCCCCAATTAAATTTGACTCTTTTGACCGAAACTAGTGTATAATATACTATGATTTTTGATTGAAACTTGCATTTCGAAAAGTTTCATAGAATCTAATTTTCCGATGATTTTTTGCATGGACTTCCATCATTACCTTCCCTCGTAAAATATATAAATGATATGTGAAGTTTCGTAGCATTTCGATCAGCCCCCGTTTTAATTATATTTTTTTCCGAAACTAGTATAAACTTGTGTATAATATATTATGATTTTTTGGCTGAAACTTGCATTTCGAAATGTTTCATAGAAACTAGTTTTCAGATGATTTTTTTTGCATGGACTAACATCATAACCTTCCCTCTTAACATATATATCTGAAACGTCTCGTATCATTTCAAATAGTCCCCAATTAAATTTTGATTTTTTAACAGAAACTAGTGTATAATATACTATCATTTTTGACCGAAACTTGGATTTCGAAAGGTTTCATAGAATCTAATTTTCCGATGATTTTTTGCATGGACTTCCATCATAACCTTCCCTCGTAAAATATATAAATTATATGTGAAGTTTCGTATCATTTCGATCAGTCCTCGATAAAATTTTATTTCTGACCGAAACTAATATAAACTTGTGTATAATATATTATGATTTTTTGGCCAAAACATGGATTTCGAAAATTTTCATTGAATCTAGTTTTCTTATGATTTTTTTGCGTGGACTACCATCATAACCTTCCCTCTTAACATATATGAATGATATAAAGAGTCTCGTATCATTTCAAATAATCCCCAATTAAATTTTATTTTTTTTACCGAAATTAGTGTATAATATACTATGATTTTTGACCGAAACTTTTATTTCGAAATGTTTCATAGAATCTAATTTTCCGATGATTTTTTGGATGGACATCCATCATAACCTTCCCTCGTAAAATATATAAATGATATATGAAGTTTCGTATCATTTCGATCAGTCCTCGATATAATTTTATTTTTGATCGAAACTAGTATAAACATGTGTATAATATATTATGATTTTTTGACCGAAACTTGCATTTCGAAAAGTTTCATAGAATCTAGTTTTCAGATGATTTTTTTGCATGGACTACCATCATAACCTTCACTCTTAACATATATAAATGATCTGAAATGTCTCGTATCATTTCAAATAGTCCCCAATTAAATTTGACTATTTTGACTGAAACTAGTGTATAATATACTATGATTTTTGATTGAAACTTGTATTTCGAAAAGTTTCATAGAATCTAATTTTCCGATGATTTTTTGCATGGACTTCCATCATTACCTTCCCTCGTAAAATATATAAATGATATGTGATGTTTCGTAGCATTTTGATCAGTCCCCGATTTAATTTTATTTTTGACCGAAAATAGTATAAACTTGTGTATAATATATTATGATTTTTTGGCTGAAACTTGCATTTCGAAATGTTTCATAGAATCTAGTTTTCAGATGATTTTTTTTGCATGGACTACCATCATAACCTTCCCTCTTAACATATATATCTGAAACGTCTCGTATCATTTCAAATAGTCCCCAATTAAATTTTGATTTTTTTAACAGAAACTAATGTATAATATACTATCATTTTTGACCGAAACTTGCATTTCGAAAGGTTTCATAGAATCTAATTTTCCGATGATTTTTTGCATGGACTTCCATCATAACCTTCCCTCGTAAAATATATAAATGATATGTGAAGTTTCGTATCATTTCGATCAGTCCCCGATTTAATTTTATTTTTGAACGAAACAAGTATAATCTTGTGTATAATATATTATGATTTTTTTGCCGAAACTTGCATTTCGAAAATTTTCATTGAATCTAGTATTCAGATAATTTGTTTGTATGGACTACCATCATAACCTTCCCTCTTAACATATATGAATGATCTAAAGAGTCTCTTAACATACTATGATTTTTGACCGAAACTTGTATTTCGAAAAGTTTCAGAGAATCTAATTTTCCGATAATTTTTTGCATGGACTTCCATCATAACCATCCCTCGTAAAATATATAAATGATATGTGAAGTTTCGTATCATTTCGATCAGTCCCCGATTTAATTTAATTTTTGACCGAAACTAGTATAAACTTGTGTATAATATATTATGATTTTTTGGCCTAATTCTGCATTACAAAAAGTTTCATAGAATCTAGATTTCAGATGATTTTTTTGCATGGACTACCATCATAACCTTCCCTCTTAACATATATAAATGATCTGAAACGTCTCGTATCATTTCAAATAGTCCCCAATTAAATTTTATTTTTTTGACCGAAACTAGTGTATAATATACTATCATTTTTGACCGAAACTTGCATTTCGAAAGGTTTCATAGAATCTAATTTTCCGATGATTTTTTGCATGGACTTCCATCATAACCTTCCCTCGTAAAATATATAAATGATATGTGAAGTTTCGTATCATTTCGATCAGTCCCCGATTTAATTTTATTTTTGAACGAAACAAGTATAATCTTGTGTATAATATATTATGATTTTTTTGCCGAAACTTGCATTTCGAAAATTTTCATTGAATCTAGTATTCAGATAATTTGTTTGTATGGACTACCATCATAACCTTCCCTCTTAACATATATGAATGATCTAAAGAGTCTCGTATCATTTCAAATATTCCCCAATTAAATTTATTTTTTTGACCGAAATTAGTGTATAATATACTATGATTTTTGACCGAAACTTGTATTTCGAAAAGTTTCAGAGAATCTAATTTTCCGATAATTTTTTGCATGGACTTCCATCATAACCATCCCTCGTAAAATATATAAATGATATGTGAAGTTTCGTATCATTTCGATCAGTCCCCGATTTAATTTAATTTTTGACCGAAACTAGTATAAACTTGTGTATAATATATTATGATTTTTTGGCCTAATTCTGCATTACAAAAAGTTTCATAGAATCTAGATTTCAGATGATTTTTTTGCATGGACTACCATCATAACCTTCCCTCTTAACATATATAAATGATCTGAAACGTCTCGTATCATTTCAAATAGTCCCCAATTAAATTTTATTTTTTTGACCGAAACTAGTGTATAATATACTATGATTTTTTGACCTTAACTTGAATTTCGAAACGTTTCATAGAATCTAGTTTTCAGATGATTTTTTTGCATGGACTACCATCATAACCTTCCCTCTTAACATATATATCTGAAACATCTCGTATCATTTCATATAGTCCCCAATTAAATTTGACTATTTTGACCGAAACTAGTGTATAATATACTATGATTTTTTACCGAAACTTGCATTTCGAAAAGTTTCATAGAATCTAATTTTCCGATGATTTTTTGCATGGACTTCCATCATTACCTTCCCTCGTAAAATATATAAATGATATGTGAAGTTTCGTAGCATTTCGATCAGTCCCCGATTTAATTTTATTTTTGACCGAAAATAGTATAAACTTGTGTATAATATATTATGATTTTTTGGCTGAAACTTGCATTTCGAAATGTTTCATAGAATCTAGTTTTCAGATGATTTTTTTTGCATGGACTACCATCATAACCTTCCCTCTTAACATATATATCTGAAACGTCTCGTATCATTTCAAATAGTCCCCAATTAAATTTTGATTTTTTTAACAGAAACTAGTGTATAATATACTATCATTTTTGACCGAAACATGCATTTCGAAAGGTTTCATAGAATCTAATTTTCCGATGATTTTTTGCATGGACTTCCATCATAACCTTCCCTCGTAAAATATATAAATGATATGTGAAGTTTCGTATCATTTCGATCAGTCCCCGATTTAATTTTATTTTTGAACGAAACAAGTATAATCTTGTGTATAATATATTATGATTTTTTTGTCGAAACTTGCATTTCGAAAATTTTCATTGAATCTACTATTCAGTTGATTTGTTTGTATGGACTACCATCATAACCTTCCCTCTTAACATATATGAATGATCTAAAGAGTCTCGTATCATTTCAAATATTCCCCAATTAAATTTATTTTTTTGACCGAAATTAGTGTATAATATACTATGATTTTTGACCGAAACTTGCATTTCGAAAAGTTTTAGAGAATCTAATTTTCCGATAATTTTTTGCATGGACTTCCATCATAACCATCCCTAGTAAAATATATAAATGATATGTGAAGTTTTGTATCATTTCGATCAGTCCCCGATTTAATTTTATTTTTGATCGAAACTAGTATAAACATGTGTATAATATATTATGATTTTTTGACCGAAACTTGCATTTCGAAAAGTTTCATAGAATCTAGTTTTCAGATGATTTTTTTGCATGGACTACCATCATAACCTTCCCTCTTAACATATATAAATGATCTGAAATGTCTCGTATCATTTCAAATAGTCCCCAATTAAATTTGACTATTTTGACCGAAACTAGTGTATAATATACTATGATTTTTGACTGAAACTTGCATTTCGAAAAGTTTCATAGAATCTAATTTTCCGATGATTTTTTGCATGGACTTCCATCATTACCTTCCCTCGTAAAATATATAAATTATATGTGAAGTTTCATATCATTTCGATCAGTCCCCGATTTAATTTTATTTTTGACCGAAACTAGTATAAACTTGTGTATAATATATTATGATTTTTTGGCTGAAACTTGCATTTTGAAAAGTTTCATAGAATCTAGTTTTCAGATGATTTTTTTGCATGGACTACCATCATAACCTTTCCTCTTAACATATATATCTGAAACGTCTCGTATCATTTCAAATAGTCCCCAATTAAATTTGACTTTTTTGACCGAAACTAGTGTATAATATACTATGATTTTTGACCGAAACTTGCATTTCGAAAAGTTTCATAGAATCTAATTTTCCGATGATTTTTTGCATGGACTTCCATCATAACCTTCCCTCGTAAAATGTATAAATGATATGTGAAGTTTCGAATCTTTTCGATCAGTCCCCGATTTAATTTTATTTTTGAACGAAACAAGTATAATCTTGTGTATAATATATTATGATTTTTTTGCCGAAACTTGCATTTCGAAAATTTTCATTGAATCTAGTATTCAGATGATTTGTTTGTATGGACTACCATCATAACCTTCCCTCTTAACATATATGAATGATCTAAAGAGTCTCGTATCATTTCAAATATTCCCCAATTAAATTTAGTTTTTTGACCGAAATTAGTGTATAATATACTATGATTTTTGACCGAAACTTGTATTTCGAAAAGTTTCAGAGAATCTAATTTTCCGATAATTTTTTGCATGGACTTCCATCATAACCATCCCTCGTAAAATATTCAAATGATATGTGAGGTTTCGTATCATTTCGATCAGTCCCCGATTTAATTTAATTTTTGACCGAAACTAGTATAAACTTGTGTATAATATATTATGATTTTTTGGCCTAAATTTGCATTACAAAAAGTTTCATAGAATCTAGATTTCAGATGATTTTTTTTGCATGGACTACCATCATAACCTTCCCTCTTAACATATATAAATGATCTGAAACGCCTCGTATCATTTCAAATAGTCCCCAATTAAATTTGACTTTTTTGACCGAAACTAGTGTATAATATACTATGATTTTTGACTGAAACTTGCATTTCGAAAAGTTTCATAGAATCTAATTTTCCGATGATTTTTTGCATGGACTTCCATCATTACCTTCCCTCGTAAAATATATAAATGATATGTGAAGTTTCGTAGCATTTCGATCAGTCCCCGTTTTAATTTTATTTTTTTCCGAAACTAGTATAAACATGTGTATAATATATTATGATTTTTTGGCTGAAACTTGCATTTCGAAATGTTTCATAGAATCTAGTTTTCAGATGATTTTTTTTGCATGGACTACCATCATAACCTTCCCTCTTAACATATATATCTGAAACGTCTCGTATCATTTCAAATAGTCCCCAATTAAATTTTGATTTTTTTAACAGAAACTAGTGTATAATATACTATCATTTTTGACCGAAACTTGCATTTCGAAAGGTTTCATAGAATCTAATATTCCGATGATTTTTTGCATGGACTTCCATCATAACCTTCCCTCGTAAAATATATAAATGATATGTGAAGTTTCGTATCATTTCGATCAGTCCCCGATTTAATTTTATTTTTGAACGAAACAAGTATAATCTTGTGTATAATATATTATGATTTTTTTGCCGAAACTTGCATTTCGAAAATTTTCATTGAATCTAGTATTCAGATGATTTGTTTGTATGGACTACCATCATAACCTTCCCTCTTAACATATATGAATGATCTAAAGAGTCTCGTATCATTTCAAATATTCCCCAATTAAATTTATTTTTTTGACCGAAATTAGTGTATAATATACTATGATTTTTGACCGAAACTTGCATTTCGAAAAGTTTCAGAGAATCTAATTTTCCGATAATTTTTTGCATGGACTTCCATCATAACCATCCCTCGTAAAATATATAAATGATATGTGAAGTTTTGTATCATTTCGATCAGTCCCCGATTTAATTTAATTTTTGACCGAAACTAGTATAAACTTGTGTATAATATATTATGATTTTTTGGCCTAAATTTGCATTACAAAAAGTTTCATAGAATCTAGATTTCAGATGATTTTTTTGCATGGACTACCATCATAACCTTCCCTCTTAACATATATAAATGATCTGAAACGTCTCGTATCATTTCAAATAGTCCCCAATTAAATTTTATTTTTTTGACCGAAACTAGTGTATAATATACTATGATTTTTTGACCTTAACTTGAATTTCGAAACGTTTCATAGAATCTAGTTCTCAGATGATTTTTTTGCATGGACTACCATCATAACCTTCCCTTTTAACATATATATCTGAAACGTCTCGTATCATTTCAAATAGTCCCCAATTAAATTTGACTTTTTTGACCGAAACTAGTGTATAATATACTATGATTTTTGACCGAAACTTGCATTTCGAAAAGTTTCATAGAATCTAATTTTCCGATGATTTTTTTGCATGGACTTCCATCGTAACCTTCCCTCGTAAAATATATAAATGATATGTGAAGTTTCGTATCATTTTGACCAGTCCCCGATTTAATTTAATTTTTGTACGAAACAAGTATAATCTTGTGTATAATATATTATGATTTTTTTGCCGAAACTTGCATTTCGAAAATTTTCATTGAATCCAGTATTCAGATGATTTATTTGTATGGACTACCATCATAACCTTCCCTCTTAACATATATGAATGATCTAAAGAGTCTCGTATCATTTCAAATATTCCCTAATTAAATTTATTTTTTTGACCGAAATTAGTGTATAATATACTATGATTTTTGACCGAAACTTACATTTCGAAAAGTTTTAGAGAATCTAATTTTCCGATAATTTTTTGCATGGACTTCCATCATAACCATCCCTCGTAAAATATATAAATGATATGTGATGTTTTGTATCATTTCGATCAGTCCCCGATTTAATTTTATTTTTGATCGAAACTAGTATAAACATGTGTATAATATATTATGATTTTTTGACCGAAACTTGCATTTCGAAAAGTTTCATAGAATCTAGTTTTCAGATGATTTTTTTGCATGGACTACCATCATAACATTCCCTCTTAACATATATAAATGATCTGAAATGTCTCGTATCATTTCAAATAGTCCCCAATTAAATTTGACTATTTTGACAGAAACTAGTGTATAATATACTATGATTTTTGACTGAAACTTGCATTTCGAAAAGTTTCATAGAATCTAATTTTCCGATGATTTTTTGCATGGACTTCCATCATTACCTTCCCTCGTAAAATATATAAATTATATGTGAAGTTTCATATCATTTCGATCAGTCCCCGATTTAATTTTATTTTTGACCGAAACTAGTATAAACTTGTGTATAATATATTATGATTTTTTGGCTGAAACTTGCATTTTGAAAAGTTTGATAGAATCTAGTTTTCAGATGATTTTTTTGCATGGACTACCATCATAACCTTCCCTCTTAACATATATATATCTGAAACGTCTCGTATCATTTCAAATAGTCCCCAATTAAATTTGACTTTTTTGACCGAAACTAGTCTATAATATACTATGATTTTTGACCGAAACTTGCATTTCGAAAAGTTTCATAGAATCTAATTTTCCGATGATTTTTTGCATGGACTTCCATCATAACCTTCCCTCGTAAAATGTATAAATGATATGTGAAGTTTCGAATCTTTTCGATCAGTCCCCGATTTAATTTTATTTTTGAACGAAACAAGTATAATCTTGTGTATAATATATTATGATTTTTTTGCCGAAACTTGCATTTCGAAAATTTTCATTGAATCTAGTATTCAGATGATTTGTTTGTATGGACTACCATCATAACCTTCCCTCTTAACATATATGAATGATCTAAAGAGTCTCGTATCATTTCAAATATTCCCCAATTAAATTTATTTTTATGACCGAAATTAGTGTATAATATACTATGATTTTTGACCGAAACTTGTATTTCGAAAAGTTTCAGAGAATCTAATTTTCCGATAATTTTTTGCATGGACTTCCATCATAACCATCCCTCGTAAAATATTCAAATGATATGTGAAGTTTCGTATCATTTCGATCAGTCCCCGATTTAATTTAATTTTTGACCGAAACTAGTATAAACTTGTGTATAATATATTATGATTTTTTGGCCTAAATTTGCATTACAAAAAGTTTCATAGAATCTAGATTTCAGATGATTTTTTTGCATGGACTACCATCATAACCTTCCCTCTTAACATATATAAATGATCTGAAACGCCTCGTATCATTTCAAATAGTCCCCAATTAAATTTGACTTTTTTGACCGAAACTAGTGTATAATATACTATGATTTTTGACTGAAACTTGCATTTCGAAAAGTTTCATAGAATCTAATTTTCCGATGATTTTTTGCATGGACTTCCATCATTACCTTCCCTCGTAAAATATATAAATGATATGTGAAGTTTCGTAGCATTTCGATCAGTCCCCGTTTTAATTTTATTTTTTTCCGAAACTAGTATAAACATGTGTATAATATATTATGATTTTTTGGCTGAAACTTGCATTTCGAAATGTTTCATAGAATCTAGTTTTCAGATGATTTTTTTTGCATGGACTACCATCATAACCTTCCCTCTTAACATATATATCTGAAACGTCTCGTATCATTTCAAATAGTCCCCAATTAAATTTTGATTTTTTTAACAGAAACTAGTGTATAATATACTATCATTTTTGACCGAAACTTGCATTTCGAAAGGTTTCATAGAATCTAATTTTCCGATGATTTTTTGCATGGACTTCCATCATAACCTTCCCTCGTAAAATATATAAATGATATGTGAAGTTTCGTATCATTTCGATCAGTCCCCGATTTAATTTTATTTTTGAACGAAACAAGTATAATCTTGTGTATAATATATTATGATTTTTTTGCCGAAACTTGCATTTCGAAAATTTTCATTGAATCTAGTATTCAGATGATTTGTTTGTATGGACTACCATCATAACCTTCCCTCTTAACATATATGAATGATCTAAAGAGTCTCGTATCATTTCAAATATTCCCCAATTAAATTTATTTTTTTGACCGAAATTAGTGTATAATATACTATGATTTTTGACCGAAACTTGCATTTCGAAAAGTTTCAGAGAATCTAATTTTCCGATAATTTTTTGCATGGACTTCCATCATAACCATCCCTCGTAAAATATATAAATGATATGTGAAGTTTTGTATCATTTCGATCAGTCCCCGATTTAATTTAATTTTTGACCAAAACTAGTATAAACTTGTGTATAATATATTATGATTTTTTGGCCTAAATTTGCATTACAAAAAGTTTCATAGAATCTAGATTTCAGATGATTTTTTTGCATGGACTACCATCATAACCTTCCCTCTTAACATATATAAATGATCTGAAACGTCTCGTATCATTTCAAATAGTCCCCAATTAAATTTTATTTTTTTGACCGAAACTAGTGTATAATATACTATGATTTTTTGACCTTAACTTGAATTTCGAAACGTTTCATAGAATCTAGTTCTCAG
Source organism: Lathyrus aphaca (assembly GCA_963966055.1). NCBI lineage: Eukaryota > Viridiplantae > Streptophyta > Magnoliopsida > Fabales > Fabaceae > Lathyrus > Lathyrus aphaca. The sequence goes on from OZ014521.1 coordinate 584,938,438, forward strand.
ATGATTTTTTTGCATGGACTACCATCATATCCTTCCCTCTTAACATATATATCTGAAACGTCTCGTATCATTTCAAATAGTCCCCAATTAAATTTGACTTTTTTGACCGAAACTAGTGTATAATATACTATGATTTTTGACCGAAACTTGCATTTCGAAAAGTGTCATAGAATATAATTTTCCGATGATTTTTTTGCATGGACTTCCATCGTAACCTTCCCTCGTAAAATATATAAATGATATGTGAAGTTTCGTATCATTTTGACCAGTCCCCGATTTAATTTAATTTTTGTACGAAACAAGTATAATCTTGTGTATAATATATTATGATTTTTTTGCCGAAACTTGCATTTCGAAAATTTTCATTGAATCTAGTATTCAGATGATTTATTTGTATGGACTACCATCATAACCTTCCCTCTTAACATATATGAATGATCTAAAGAGTCTCGTATCATTTCAAATATTCCCTAATTAAATTTATTTTTTTGACCGAAATTAGTGTATAATATACTATGATTTTTGACCGAAACTTACATTTCGAAAAGTTTTAGAGAATCTAATTTTCCGATAATTTTTTGCATGGACTTCCATCATAACCATCCCTCGTAAAATATATAAATGATATGTGATGTTTTGTATCATTTCGATCAGTCCCCGATTTAATTTTATTTTTGATCGAAACTAGTATAAACATGTGTATAATATATTATGATTTTTTGACCGAAACTTGCATTTCGAAAAGTTTCATAGAATCTAGTTTTCAGATGATTTTTTTGCATGGACTACCATCATAACCTTCCCTCTTAACATATATAAATGATCTGAAATGTCTCGTATCATTTCAAATAGTCCCCAATTAAATTTGACTATTTTGACAGAAACTAGTGTATAATATACTATGATTTTTGACTGAAACTTGCATTTCGAAAAGTTTCATAGAATCTAATTTTCCGATGATTTTTTGCATGGACTTCCATCATTACCTTCCCTCGTAAAATATATAAATTATATGTGAAGTTTCATATCATTTCGATCAGTCCCCGATTTAATTTAATTTTTGACCGAAACTAGTATAAACTTGTGTATAATATATTATGATTTTTTGGCTGAAACTTGCATTTTGAAAAGTTTGATAGAATCTAGTTTTCAGATGATTTTTTTGCATGGACTACCATCATAACCTTCCCTCTTAACATATATATATCTGAAACGTCTCGTATCATTTCAAATAGTCCCCAATTAAATTTGACTTTTTTGACCGAAACTAGTGTATAATATACTATGATTTTTGACCGAAACTTGCATTTCGAAAAGTTTCATAGAATCTAATTTTCCGATGATTTTTTGCATGGACTTCCATCATAACCTTCCCTCGTAAAATATATAAATGATATGTGAAGTTTCGTATCATTTCGATCAGTTCCCGATTTAATTTTATTTTTGAACGAAACAAGTATAATCTTGTGTATAATATATTATGATTTTTTTGCGAAACTTGCATTTCGAAAATTTTCATTGAATCTAGTATTCACATGATTTCTTTGTATGGACTACCATCATAACCTTCCCTCTTAACATATATGAATGATCTAAAGAGTCTCGTATCATTTCAAATATTCCCTAATTAAATTTATTTTTTTGACCGAAATTAGTGTATAATATACTATGATTTTTGACCGAAACTTGCATTTCGAAAAGTTTCAGAGAATCTAATTTTCCGATAATTTTTTGCATGGACTTCCATCATAACCATCCCTCGTAAAATATATAAATGATATGTGAAGTTTCGTATCATTTCGATCAGTCCCCGATTTAATTTAATTTTTGACCGAAACTAGTATAAACTTGTGTATAATATATTATGATTTTTTGGCCTAAATTTGCATTACAAAAAGTTTCATAGAATCTAGATTTCAGATGATTTTTTTGCATGGACTACCATCATAACCTTCCCTCTTAACATATATAAATGATCTGAAACGTCTCGTATCATTTCAAATAGTCCCCAATTAAATTTTATTTTTTTGACCGAAACTAGTGTATAATATACTATGATTTTTTGACCTTAACTTGAATTTCGAAACGTTTCATAGAATCTAATTTTCCGATGATTTTTTGAATGGACTTCAATCCTAACCTTCCCTCGTAAAATATATAAATAATATGTGAAGTTTCGTATCATTTCGAACTATCCCCTATTTAATTTTATTTTTGTCCGAAACTAGTATAAACTAGTGTACAATATATTATGATTTTTTGGCCGAAACTTGCATTTTGAAAAGTTTCATAAAATCTAGTTTTCAGATGATTTTTTTGCATGGACTACCATCATAACTTTCCCTCTTAACATTAATAAATGATCTGAAAAGTCTCGTATCATTTCAAAAAGTAATCAATTAAATTTGATTTTTTAGACCGAAACTAGTGTATAATATACTATGATTTTTGACTGAAACTTGCATTTCGAAATGTTTCATAGAATCTAATTTTCCGATGATTTTTTGCATGGACTTCCATCATAGCCTTCCCCCGTAAAATATATTAATGATATGTGAAGTTTTGTATCATTTCGATCAGTTCCCGATTTAATTTTATTTTTTACCGAAACTATTATAAACTTGTGTATAATATATTATGATTTTTTGGCCGAAACATGCATTTCAAAAAGTTTCATAGAATCTAATTATCAGATGATTTTTTTTCATGGACTACCATCATAACCTTCCCTCTTAACATATATAAATGATCTGTAACGTCTCGTATCATTTAAAATAGTCCCCAATTAAAGTTTTTTTTGACCGAAACTAGTGTATAATATACTATGATTTTTGACCTTAACTTGCATTTCGAAAAGTTTCATAGAATCTAATTTTCCGAAGATTTTTTGCATGGACTTCCTTCATTACCTTCCCTCGTAAAATATACAAATGATATGTGAAGTTTCGTATCATTTCGATCAGTCCCCGATTTAATTTTATTTTTGACCGATACTAGTATAAACATGTGTATAATATATTAGGATTTTTTGGCCGAAACATGCATTTCGAAAAGTTCCATAGAATCTAGTATTCAGATGATTTTTTTGCATGGACTACCATCATAACCTTCCCTCTTAACATATATAAATGATCTGAAACGTCTCGTATCATTTCAAATAGTCCCCAATTAAATTTGACTTTTTTGAACAAAACTAGTGTATAATATACTATGATTTTTGACCGAAACTTGCATTTTGAAAAGTTTCATAGAATCTAATTTTCCGATGATTTTTTGCATGAACTTCCATCATAACCATCCCTCGTAAAATATATAAATGATATGTGAAGTTTCATATCATTTCGATCAGTCCCCAATTTAATTTTATTTTTGACCGAAACTAGTATAAACTTGTGTATAATATATTATAATTTTTTGGCCGAAAATTGCATTTCGAAAAGTTTCATAGAATCTAGATTTCAGATGATTTTTTTGCATGGACACCCATCATAACCTTCCCTCTTAACATATATAAATGATCTGAAACGTCTTGTATCATTTGAAATAGTCCCCAATTAAAGTTTATTTTTTGACCGAAACTAGTGTATAATATACTATGATTTTTTACCTTAACTTGCATTTCGAAAAGTTTCCTAGAATCTTATTTTCAGATGATTTTTTGCATGGACTTCCATCATTACCTTCCCTCGTAAAATATATAAATGATATGTGAAGTTTCGTTTCATTTCGATCAGTCCCCGATTTAATTTTATTTTTGACCGAAACTAGTATAAACTTGTGTATAATATATTAGGATTTTTTGGCCGAAACATGCATTTCGAAAAGTTTCATAGAATATAGTTTTCAGATGATTTTTTTGCATGGACTACCATCATAACCTTTCCTCTTAACATATATAAATGATCTGAAACGTCTCGTATCATTTCAAATAGTCCCTAATTAAATTTGACTTTTTTGACCGAAACTAGTGTATAATATACTATTATTTTTGACCGAAACTTGCATTTTGAAAAGTTTCATAGAATCTAATTTTCCGATGATTTTTTGCATGGACTTCCATCATAACCATCCCTCGTAAAATATATAAATGATATGTGAAGTTTCATATCATTTGGATCAGTCCCCGATTTAATTTTATTTTTGCCCGAAACTAGTATAAACTTGTGTATAATATATTATGATTTTTTTGCCGAAACTTGCATTTCGAAAAGTTTCATAGAATCTAGTTTTCAGATGATTTTTTTGCATGGACTACCATCATAACCTTCCCTCTTAACATATATAAATGATCTAAAAAGTATCGTATCATTTCAAATAGTCTCCAATTAAATTTGATTTTTTTGACCGAAACATGTGTATAATATACTATGATTTTTGACCGAAACTTGCATTTCGAAAAATTTCATAGAATCTAATTTTCCGATGATTTTTTGCATGGACTTCCATCATAACCATCCCTCGTAAAATATATAAATTATATGTGAAGTTTCGTATCATTTCGATCAGTCCCTGATTTAATTTTAGTTTTGACCGAAACTAGTATAAACTTGTGTATAATATATTATGATTTTTTGGCCGAAACTTGGATTTCGAAAAGTTTCATAGAATCTATTTTTCAGATGATTTTTTTGCATGGACTACCATCGTAACCTTCCCTCTTAACATATATAAATGATCTCAAACGTCTAGTATCATTTCAAATAGTCCCCAATTAAATTTTATTTTTTTGGCCGAAACTAGTGTATAATATACTATGATTTTTGACCTTAACTTGCATTTCGAAAAATTTCATAGAATCTAATTTTCCGATGATTTTTTGCATGGACTTCCATCATAGCCTTCCCTCATAAAATATATAAATGATATGTGAAGTTTCGTATCATTTCGATCAGTCCTCGATTTAATTTTATTTTTGAACGAAACTAGTATAAACTTGTGTATAATATATTATGATTTTTTTGCCGAAACTTGAATTTCGAAAAGTTTCATAGAATTTAGTTTTCAGTTGATTTTTTTGCATGGACTACCATCATAACCTTCCCTCTTAACATATACAAATGATCTGAAACGTCTCGTATCATTTCAAATAGTCATCAATTAAATTTGAATTTTTTGACCGAAACTAGTGTATAATATACAATGATTTTTGACTGAAACTTGCATTTCGAAAAGTTTCATAGAATCTAATTTTCCTATGATTTTTTGCATGGACTTCCATCATAACCTTCACTCGTAAAATATATAAATGATATGTAATGTTTCGTATCATTTCGATCAGTCCCTGATTTAATTTTATTTTTGACCGAAACTAGTATAAACTTGTGTATAATAATATATTATGATTTTTTGTCCTAAATTTGCATTACGAAAAGTTTCATAGAATCTAGATTTCAGATGATTAATTTGCATAAACTACCATCATAACCTTCCCTCTTAACATATATAAATGATCTGAAACGTCTCGTATCATTTCAAATAGTCCCCAATTAAATTTTAATTTTTAGACCGAAACTAGTGTATAATATACTATTATTTTTGACCTTGAATTTCAAAACGTTTCATGGAATCAAATTTTCCGATGATTTTTTGAATGGACATCAATCATAACCTTCCCTCGTAAAATATATAAATGATATGTGAAGTTTCGTATCATTTCAAACTATCCCCTATTTAATTTGATTTTTGTCCGAAACTAGTATAAACTAGTGTATAATATATTATGATTATTTGGCCGAAACTTGCATTTTGAAAAGTAACTAATTAAATTTGATTTTTTTGATCGAAATTAGTGTATAATATACTATGATTTTTGACTGAAACTTGCATTTCAAAATGTTTCATAGAATCTAATTTTCCGATGATTTTTTGCATGGACTTCCATCATAGCCTTCCCTCGTAAAATATATAAATGATATGTGAAGTTTTGTATCATTTCGATCAGTCCCCGATTTAATTTTATTTTTGACCGAAACTAGTATAAACTTGTGTATAATATATTATGATTTTTTAGCCGAAACTATCATTTCGAAAAGTTTCTCGGAATCTAATTTTCAGTTGATTTTTTTTCATGGACTACCATCATAACCTTCCCTCTTAACATATATAAATGATCTGAAATGTCTCGTATCATATAAAATAGTCCCGAATAAAAGTTTATTTTTTTGACCGAAACTAGTGTATAATATACTATGATTTTTGACCCTAACTTGCATTTCGAAAAGTTTCATAGAATCTAATTTTCCTAAGATTTTTGGCATGGACTTCCATCATTAGTTTCCCTCGTAAAATATACAAAGTATATGTGAAGTTTCGTATCATTTCGATGAGTCCCCGATTTAATTTTATTTTTCACCGAAACTAGTATAAACTTGTGTATAATATCTTAGGATTTTTTGGCCGAAACATGCATTTCGAAAAGTTCAATAGAATCTAGTATTCAGATGATTTTTTTGTATGGACTACCATCATAACCTTCCCTCTTAACATATATAAATGATATGAAACGTCTTGTATCATTTCAAATAGTCCCCAATTAAGTTTGACTTTTTTGACCAATACTAGTGTATAATATACTATGATTTTTGATCGAAACTTGCATTTTGAAAAGTTTCATAGAATCTAATTTTCCGATGATTTTTTGCATGGACTTCCATCATAACCATCCCTCGTAAAATATATAAATGATATGTGAAGTTTCATATCATTTCGATCAGTCCCCGATTTAATTTAATTTTTGACCGAAACTAATATAAACTTGTGTATAATATATTATGATTTTTTGGCCGAAACTTGCATTTCAAAAAGTTTCATAGAATCTAGTTTTCAGATGATTTTTTTGCATGTACTACCATCATAACCTTCCCTCTTAACATATATAAAAGATCTAAAAAGTATCTTATCATTTCAAATAGTCTCCAATTAAATTTGATTTTTTTGACCAAAACTTGTGTATTATATACTACGATTTTTGACCGAAACTTGCATTTCGAAAAGTTTCATAGAATCTAATTTTCCGATGATTTTTTGCATGGACTTCCATCATAAACATCCCTCTTAAAATATATAAATGATATGTGAAGTTTCGTATCATTTCGATCAATCCTTGATTTAATTTTATTTTTGACCAAAACTAGTATAAACTTGTGTATAATATATTATGATTTTTTGGCCCAAACTTGCATTTTGAAATGTTTCATAGAATCTTGGTTTCAGATAATATTTTTGCATGGACTACCATCATAACCTTCCCTGTTAACATATATAAATGATCTAAAACGTTTCGTATCATTTCAAATAGTCCCCAATTAAATTTTATTTTTTTGACCGAAACTAGTGTATAATATACTTTGATTTTTGACCTTAACTTGTATTTCGAAAAGTTCCATAGAATCTAATTTTCCGATGATTTTTAGCATGGACTTCCATCATAACCATCCCTCGTATAATATCTAAATGAAATGTGAAGTTTCATATCATTTCGATCAGTCCCCGATTTAATTTTATTTTCGACCAAAACTAGTATAAACTTGTGTATAATATATTATGATTTTTTGGTTGAAACTTGCATTTTGAAAAGTTTCATAGAATCTAGTTTTCAGATGATTTTTTTTTGCATGGACTACCATCATAACCTTCCCTCTTAACATATATAAATGATCTAAAACGTTTCGTATCATTTCAAATAGTCCCCAATTAAATTTTATTTTTTTGACCGAAACTAGTGTATAATATACTTTGATTTTTGACCTTAACTTGTATTTCGAAAAGTTCCATAGAATCTAATTTTCTGATAATTTTTAGCATGGACTTCCATCATAACCATCCCTCGTATAATATCTAAATGAAATGTGAAGTTTCATATCATTTCGATCAGTCCCCAATTTAATTTAATTTTTGACCGAAACTAGTATAAACTTGTGTATAATATATTATGATTTTTTGGCCGAAATTTGCATTTCGAAAAGTTTCATAGAATCTAGTTTTCAGATGATTTTTTTGCATGGACTACCATCATAACCTTCTCTCTTAACATATATAAATGATCTGAAACGTCTCGTATCATTTCAAATAGTCCCCAATTAAAGTTTATATTTTTGACCGAAACTAGTGTATAATATACTATGATTTTGACCTTAACTTGCATTTCGAAAAGTTTCATAGAATCTAATTTTCCGAAGATTTTTTGCATGGACTTCCATCATTACTTTCCCTCGTAAAATATACAAAGTATATGTGAAGTTTCGTATCATTTTGATCAGTCCCCGATTTAATTTTATTTTTTACCGAAACTAGTATAAACATGTGTATAATATATTAGGATTTTTTGGCCGAAACATGCATTTCGAAAAGTTCAATAGAATCTAGTATTCAGATGATTTTTTTGTATGGACTACCATCATAACCTCCCCTCTTAACATATATAAATGATATGAAACGTCTTGTATCATTTTAAATAGTCCCCAATTAAATTTGACTTTTTTTTGACCAAAACTAGTGTATAATATACTATGATATTTGACCGAAACTTGCATTTCGAAAAGTTTCATAAAATCTAATTTTCCGATGATTTTTTGCATGGACTTCCATCATAACCATCCCTCTTAAAATATATAAATGATATGTGAAGTTTCGTATCATTTCGATCAGTCCCTGATTTAATTTTATTTTTGACCAAAACTAGTATAAACTTGTGTATAATATATTATGATTTTTTGGCCCAAACTTGCATTTTGAAATGTTTCATAGAATCTAGGTTTCAGATAAATTTTTTTGCCTGGACTACCATCATAACCTTCCCTCTTAACATATATAAATGATCTAAAACGATTCGTATCATTTCAAATAGTCCCCAATTAAATTTTATTTTTTTGACCGAAACTAGTGTATAATATACTTTGATTTTTGACCTTAACTTGTATTTCGAAAAGTTCCATAGAATCTAATTTTCCGATGATTTTTAGCATGGACTTCCATCATAACCATCCCTCGTAAAATATATAAATGATATGTGAAGTTTCATATCATTTCGATCAGTCCCCGATTTAATTTTATTTTTGACCGAAACTAATATAAACTTGTGTATAATATATTATGATTTTTTGGCCGAAACTTGCATTTCAAAAAGTTTCATAGAATCTAGTTTTCAGATGATTTTTTTGCATGTACTACCATCATAACTTTCCCTCTTAACATATATAAATGATCTAAAAAGTATCTTATCATTTCAAATAGTCTCCAATTAAATTTGATTTTTTTGACCAAAACTTGTGTATTATATACTACGATTTTTGACCGAAACTTGCATTTCGAAAAGTTTCATAGAATCTAATTTTCCGATGATTTTTTGCATGGACTTCCATCATAAACATCCCTCTTAAAATATATAAATGATATGTGAAGTTTCGTATCATTTCGATCAATCCTTGATTTAATTTTATTTTTGACCAAAACTAGTATAAACTTGTGTATAATATATTATGATTTTTTGGCCCAAACTTGCATTTTGAAATGTTTCATAGAATCTTGGTTTCAGATAATTTTTTTGCATGGACTACCATCATAACCTTCCCTCTTAACATATATAAATGATCTAAAACGTTTCGTATCATTTCAAATAGTCCCCAATTAAATTTTATTTTTTTGACCGAAACTAGTGTATAATATACTTTGATTTTTGACCTTAACTTGTATTTCGAAAAGTTCCATAGAATCTAATTTTCCGATGATTTTTAGCATGGACTTCCATCATAACCATCCCTCGTATAATATCTAAATGAAATGTGAAGTTTCATATCATTTCGATCAGTCCCCGATTTAATTTTATTTTCGACCAAAACTAGTATAAACTTGTGTATAATATATTATGATCTTTTGGTTGAAACTTGCATTTTGAAAAGTTTCATAGAATCTAGTTTTCAGATGATTTTTTTTTGCATGGACTACCATCATAACCTTCCCTCTTAACATATATAAATGATCTAAAACGTTTCGTATCATTTCAAATAGTCCCCAATTAAATTTTATTTTTTTGACCGAAACTAGTGTATAATATACTTTGATTTTTGACCTTAACTTGTATTTCGAAAAGTTCCATAGAATCTAATTTTCTGATAATTTTTAGCATGGACTTCCATCATAACCATCCCTCGTATAATATCTAAATGAAATGTGAAGTTTCATATCATTTCGATCAGTCCCCAATTTAATTTAATTTTTGACCGAAACTAGTATAAACTTGTGTATAATATATTATGATTTTTTGGCCGAAATTTGCATTTCGAAAAGTTTCATAGAATCTAGTTTTCAGATGATTTTTTTGCATGGACTACCATCATAACCTTCTCTCTTAACATATATAAATGATCTGAAACGTCTCGTATCATTTCAAATAGTCCCCAATTAAAGTTTATATTTTTGACCGAAACTAGTGTATAATATACTATGATTTTGACCTTAACTTGCATTTCGAAAAGTTTCATAGAATCTAATTTTCCGAAGATTTTTTGCATGGACTTCCATCATTACTTTCCCTCGTAAAATATACAAAGTATATGTGAAGTTTCGTATCATTTTGATCAGTCCCCGATTTAATTTTATTTTTTACCGAAACTAGTATAAACATGTGTATAATATATTAGGATTTTTTGGCCGAAACATGCATTTCGAAAAGTTCAATAGAATCTAGTATTCAGATGATTTTTTTGTATGGACTACCATCATAACCTCCCCTCTTAACATATATAAATGATATGAAACGTCTTGTATCATTTTAAATAGTCCCCAATTAAATTTGACTTTTTTTTGACCAAAACTAGTGTATAATATACTATGATATTTGACCGAAACTTGCATTTCGAAAAGTTTCATAAAATCTAATTTTCCGATGATTTTTTGCATGGACTTCCATCATAACCATCCCTCTTAAAATATATAAATGATATGTGAAGTTTCGTATCATTTCGATCAGTCCCTGATTTAATTTTATTTTTGACCAAAACTAGTATAAACTTGTGTATAATATATTATGATTTTTTGGCCCAAACTTGCATTTTGAAATGTTTCATAGAATCTAGGTTTCAGATAAATTTTTTTGCCTGGACTACCATCATAACCTTCCCTCTTAACATATATAAATGATCTAAAACGATTCGTATCATTTCAAATAGTCCCCAATTAAATTTTATTTTTTTGACCGAAACTAGTGTATAATATACTTTGATTTTTGACCTTAACTTGTATTTCGAAAAGTTCCATAGAATCTAATTTTCCGATGATTTTTAGCATGGACTTCCATCATAACCATCCCTCGTAAAATATATAAATGATATGTGAAGTTTCATATCATTTCGATCAGTCCCCGATTTAATTTTATTTTTGACCGAAACTAATATAAACTTGTGTATAATATATTATGATTTTTTGGCCGAAACTTGCATTTCAAAAAGTTTCATAGAATCTAGTTTTCAGATGATTTTTTTGCATGTACTACCATCATAACTTTCCCTCTTAACATATATAAATGATCTAAAAAGTATCTTATCATTTCAAATAGTCTCCAATTAAATTTGATTTTTTTGACCAAAACTTGTGTATTATATACTACGATTTTTGACCGAAACTTGCATTTCGAAAAGTTTCATAGAATCTAATTTTCCGATGATTTTTTGCATGGACTTCCATCATAAACATCCCTCTTAAAATATATAAATGATATGTGAAGTTTCGTATCATTTCGATCAATCCTTGATTTAATTTTATTTTTGACCAAAACTAGTATAAACTTGTGTATAATATATTATGATTTTTTGGCCCAAACTTGCATTTTGAAATGTTTCATAGAATCTTGGTTTCAGATAATTTTTTTGCATGGACTACCATCATAACCTTCCCTCTTAACATATATAAATGATCTAAAACGTTTCGTATCATTTCAAATAGTCCCCAATTAAATTTTATTTTTTTGACCGAAACTAGTGTATAATATACTTTGATTTTTGACCTTAACTTGTATTTCGAAAAGTTCCATAGAATCTAATTTTCCGATGATTTTTAGCATGGACTTCCATCATAACCATCCCTCGTATAATATCTAAATGAAATGTGAAGTTTCATATCATTTCGATCAGTCCCCGATTTAATTTTATTTTCGACCAAAACTAGTATAAACTTGTGTATAATATATTATGATCTTTTGGTTGAAACTTGCATTTTGAAAAGTTTCATAGAATCTAGTTTTCAGATGATTTTTTTTTGCATGGACTACCATCATAACCTTCCCTCTTAACATATATAAATGATCTAAAACGTTTCGTATCATTTCAAATAGTCCCCAATTAAATTTTATTTTTTTGACCGAAACTAGTGTATAATATACTTTGATTTTTGACCTTAACTTGTATTTCGAAAAGTTCCATAGAATCTAATTTTCTGATGATTTTTAGCATGGACTTCCATCATAACCATCCCTCATATAATATCTAAATGAAATGTGAAGTTTCATATCATTTCGATCAGTCCCCAATTTAATTTTATTTTTGACCGAAACTAGTATAAACTTGTGTATAATATATTATGATTTTTTGGCCGAAATTTGCATTTCGAAAAGTTTCATAGAATCAAGTTTTCAGATGATTTTTTTGCATGGACTACCATCATAACCTTCTCTCTTAACATATATAAATGATCTGAAATGTCTCGTATCATTTCAAATAGTCCCCAGTTAAAGTTTATATTTTTGACCGAAACTAGTGTATAATATACTATGATTTTGACATTAACTTGCATTTCGAAAAGTTTCATAGAATCTAATTTTCCGAAGATTTTTTGCATGGACTTCCATCATTACTTTCCCTCGTAAAATATACAAAGTATATGTGAAGTTTCGTGTCATTTTGATCAGTCCCCGATTTAATTTTATTTTTGACCGAAACTAGTATAAACATGTGTATAATATATTAGGATTTTTTGGCCGAAACATGCAATTCGAAAAGTTCAATAGAATCTAGTATTCAGATGATTTTTTTGTATGGACTACCATCATAACCTCCCCTCTTAACATATATAAATGATATGAAACGTCTTGTATCATTTTAAATAGTCCCCAATTAAATTTGACTTTTTTTTGACCAAAACTAGTGTATAATATACTATGATATTTGACCGAAACTTGCATTTCGAAAAGTTTCATAAAATCTAATTTTCCGATGATTTTTTGCATGGACTTCCATCATAACCATCCCTCTTAAAATATATAAATGATATGTGAAGTTTCGTATCATTTCGATCAGTCCCTGATTTAATTTTATTTTTGACCAAAACTAGTATAAACTTGTGTATAATATATTATGATTTTTTGACCGAAACTTGCATTTCAAAAAGTTTCATAGAATCTAGTTTTCAGATGATTTTTTTGCATGTACTACCATCATAACCTTCCCTCTTAACATAGATAAATGATCTAAAAAGTATCTTATCATTTCAAATAGTCTCCAATTAAATTTGATTTTTTTGACCAAAACTTGTGTATTATATACTACGATTTTTGACCGAAACTTGCATTTCGAAAAGTTTCATAGAATCTAATTTTCCGATGATTTTTTGCATGGACTTCCATCATAAACATCCCTCTTAAAATATATAAATGATATGTGAAGTTTCGTATCATTTCGATCAATCCTTGATTTAATTATATTTTTGACCAAAACTAGTATAAACTTGTGTATAATATATTATGATTTTTTGGCCCAAACTTGCATTTTGAAATGTTTCATAGAATCTTGGTTTCAGATAATTTTTTTGCATGGACTACCATCATAACCTTCCCTGTTAACATATATAAATGATCTAAAACGTTTCGTATCATTTCAAATAGTCCCCAATTAAATTTTATTTTTTTGACCGAAACTAGTGTATAATATACTTTGATTTTTGACCTTAACTTGTATTTCGAAAAGTTCCATAGAATCTAATTTTCTGATGATTTTTAGCATGGACTTCCATCATAACCATCCCTCGTATAATATCTAAATGAAATGTGAAGTTTCATATCATTTCGATCAGTCCCCAATTTAATTTTATTTTTGACCGAAACTAGTATAAACTTGTGTATAATATATTATGATTTTTTAGCCGAAATTTGCATTTCGAAAAGTTTCATAGAATCTAGTTTTCAGATGATTTTTTTGCATGGACTACCATCATAACCTTCTCTCTTAACATATATAAATGATCTGAAACGTCTCGTATCATTTCAAATAGTCCCCAGTTAAAGTTTATATTTTTGACCGAAACTAGTGTATAATATACTATGATTTTGACCTTAACTTGCATTTCGAAAAGTTTCATAGAATCTAATTTTCCGAAGATTTTTTGCATGGACTTCCATCATTACTTTCCCTCGTAAAATATACAAAGTATATGTGAAGTTTCGTATCATTTTGATCAGTCCCCGATTTAATTTTATTTTTGACCGAAACTAGTATAAACATGTGTATAATATATTAGGATTTTTTGGCCGAAACATGCATTTCGAAAAGTTCAATAGAATCTAGTATTCAGATGATTTTTTTGTATGGACTACCATCATAACCTCCCCTCTTAACATATATAAATGATATGAAACGTCTTGTATCATTTTAAATAGTCCCCAATTAAATTTGACTTTTTTTTGACCAAAACTAGTGTATAATATACTATGATATTAGACCGAAACTTGCATTTCGAAAAGTTTCATAAAATCTAATTTTCCGATGATTTTTTGCATGGACTTCCATCATAACCATCCCTCTTAAAATATATAAATGATATGTGAAGTTTCGTATCATTTCGATCAGTCCCTGATTTAATTTTATTTTTGACCAAAACTAGTATAAACTTGTGTATAATATATTATGATTTTTTGGCCCAAACTTGCATTTTGAAATGTTTCATAGATCTAGGTTTCAGATAAATTTTTTTGCCTGGACTACCATCATAACCTTCCCTCTTAACATATATAAATGATCTAAAACGTTTCGTATCATTTCAAATAGTCCCCAATTAAATTTTATTTTTTTGACCGAAACTAGTGTATAATATACTTTGATTTTTGACCTTAACTTGTATTTCGAAAAGTTCCATAGAATCTAATTTTCCGATGATTTTTAGCATGGACTTCCATCATAACCATCCCTCGTAAAATATATAAATGATATGTGAAGTTTCATATCATTTCGATCAGTCCCCGATTTAATTTTATTTTTGACCGAAACTAATATAAACTTGTGTATAATATATTATGATTTTTTGGCCGAAACTTGCATTTCAAAAAGTTTCATAGAATCTAGTTTTCAGATGATTTTTTTGCATGTACTACCATCATAACCTTCCCTCTTAACATATATAAATGATCTAAAAAGTATCTTATCATTTCAAATAGTCTCCAATTAAATTTGATTTTTTTGACCAAAACTTGTGTATTATATACTACGATTTTTGACCGAAACTTGTATTTCGAAAAGTTTCATAGAATCTAATTTTCCGATGATTTTTTGCATGGACTTCCATCATAACCATCCCTCTTAAAATATATAAATGATATGTGAAGTTTCGTATCATTTCGATCAATCCTTGATTTAATTTTATTTTTGACCAAAACTAGTATAAACTTGTGTATAATATATTATGATTTTTTGGCCCAAACTTGCATTTTGAAATGTTTCATAGAATCTTGGTTTCAGATAATTTTTTTGCATGGACTACCATCATAACCTTCCCTCTTAACATATATAAATGATCTAAAACGTTTCGTATCATTTCAAATAGTCCCCAATTAAATTTTATTTTTTTGACCGAAACTAGTGTATAATATACTTTGATTTTTGACCTTAACTTGTATTTCGAAAAGTTCCATAGAATCTAATTTTCCGATGATTTTTAGCATGGACTTCCATCATAACCATCCCTCGTATAATATCTAAATGAAATGTGAAGTTTCATATCATTTCGATCAGTCCCCGATTTAATTTTATTTTCGACCAAAACTAGTATAAACTTGTGTATAATATATTATGATCTTTTGGTTGAAACTTGCATTTTGAAAAGTTTCATAGAATCTAGTTTTCAGATGATTTTTTTTTGCATGGACTACCATCATAACCTTCCCTCTTAACATATATAAATGATCTAAAACGTTTCGTATCATTTCAAATAGTCCCCAATTAAATTTTATTTTTTTGACCGAAACTAGTGTATAATATACTTTGATTTTTGACCTTAACTTGTATTTCGAAAAGTTCCATAGAATCTAATTTTCTGATGATTTTTAGCATGGACTTCCATCATAACCATCCCTCGTATAATATCTAAATGAAATGTGAAGTTTCATATCATTTCGATCAGTCCCCGATTTAATTTTATTTTTGACCGAAACTAGTATAAACTTGTGTATAATATATTATGATTTTTTGGCCGAAATTTGCATTTCGAAAAGTTTCATAGAATCTAGTTTTCAGATGATTTTTTTGCATGGACTACCATCATAACCTTCTCTCTTAACATATATAAATGATCTGAAACGTCTCGTATCATTTCAAATAGTCCCCAATTAAAATTTATATTTTTGACCGAAACTAGTGTATAATATACTATGATTTTGACATTAACTTGCATTTCGAAAAGTTTCATAGAATCTAATTTTCCGAAGATTTTTTGCATGGACTTCCATCATTACTTTCCCTCGTAAAATATACAAAGTATATGTGAAGTTTCGTATCATTTTGATCAGTCCCCGATTTAATTTTATTTTTGACCGAAACTAGTATAAACATGTGTATAATATATTAGGATTTTTTGGCCGAAACATGCATTTCGAAAAGTTCAATAGAATCTAGTATTCAGATGATTTTTTTGTATGGACTACCATCATAACCTCCCCTCTTAACATATATAAATGATATGAAACGTCTTGTATCATTTTAAATAGTCCCCAATTAAATTTGACTTTTTTTTGACCAAAACTAGTGTATAATATACTATGATATTTGACCGAAACTTGCATTTCGAAAAGTTTCATAAAATCTAATTTTTCGATGATTTTTTGCATGGACTTCCATCATAACCATCCCTCTTAAAATATATAAATGATATGTGAAGTTTCGTATCATTTCGATCAGTCCCTGATTTAATTTTATTTTTGACCAAAACTAGTATAAACTTGTGTATAATATATTATGATTTTTTTGCCCAAACTTGCATTTTGAAATGTTTCATAGAATCTAGGTTTCAGATAAATTTTTTTGCCTGGACTACCATCATAACCTTCCCTCTTAACATATATAAATGATCTAAAACGTTTCGTATCATTTCAAATAGTCCCCAATTAAATTTTATTTTTTTGACCGAAACTAGTGTATAATATACTTTGATTTTTGACCTTAACTTGTATTTCGAAAAGTTCCATAGAATCTAATTTTCCGATGATTTTTAGCATGGACTTCCATCATAACCATCCCTCGTATAATATCTAAATTAAATGTGAAGTTTCATATCATTTCGATCAGTCCCCGATTTAATTTTATTTTTGACCGAAACTAGTATAAACTTGTGTATAATATATTATGATTTTTTGGTTGAAACTTGCATTTTGAAAAGTTTCATAGAATCTAGTTTTCAGATGATTTTTTTTGCATGGACTACCATCATAACCTTCCCTCTTAACATATATAAATGATCTAAAACGTTTCGTATCATTTCAAATAGTCCCCAATTAAATTTTATTTTTTTGACCGAAACTAGTGTATAATATACTTTGATTTTTGACCTTAACTTGTATTTTGAAAAGTTCCATAGAATCTAATTTTCCGATGATTTTTAGCATGGACTTCCATCATAACCATCCCTCGTATAATATCTAAATGAAATGTGAAGTTTCATATCATTTCGATCAGTCCCCGATTTAATTTTATTTTTGACCGAAACTAGTATAAACGTGTGTATAATATATTATGATTTTTTGGCCGAAATTTGCATTTCGAAAAGTTTCATAGAATCTAGTTTTCAGATGATTTTTTTGCATGGACTACCATCATTACTTTCCCTCGTAAAATATACAAAGTATATGTGAAGTTTCGTATCATTTTGATCAGTCCCCGATTTAATTTTATTTTTGACCGAAACTAGTATAAACTTGTGTATAATATATTAGGATTTTTTGGCCGAAACATGCATTTCGAAAAGTTCAATAGAATCTAATATTCAGATGATTTTTTTGTATGGACTACCATCATAACCTTCCCCCTTAACATATATAAATGATATGAAACGTCTTGTATCATTTCAAATAGTCCCCAATTAAATTTGACTTTTTTTGACCAAAACTAGTGTATAATATACTATGATTTTTGATCGAAACTTGCATTTTGAAAAGTTTCATAGAATCTAATTTTCCGATGATTTTTTGCATGGACTTCCATCATAACCATCCCTCGTAAAATATATAAATGATATGTGATGTTTCATATCATTTCGATCAGTCCCCGATTTAATTTTATTTTTGACCGAAACTAATATAAACTTGTGTATAATATATTATAATTTTATGGCCGAAACTTGCATTTCAAAAAGTTTCATAGAATCTAATTTTCAGATGATTCTTTTGCATGTACTACCATCATAACCTTCCCTCTAAACATATATAAATGATCTAAAAAGTATCTTATCATTTCAAATAGTCTCCAATTAAATTTGATTTTTTTGACCGAAACTTGTGTATAATATACTATGATTTTTGACCGAAACTTGCATTTCGAAAAGTTTCATAGAATCTAATTTTCCGATGATTTTTTGCATGGAATTCCATCATAACCATCCCTCTTAAAATATATAAATGATATGTGATGTTTCGCATCATTTCGATCAGTCCCTGATTTAATTTTATTTTTGACCAAAACTAGTATAAACTTGTCTATAATATATTATGATTTTTGGCCCAAACTTGCATTTTGAAATGTTTCATAGAATCTAGGTTTCAGATAATTTTTTGCATGGACTACCATCATAACCTTCCCTCTTAACATATATAAATGATCTAAAACGTTTCGTATCATTTCAAATAGTCCCCAATTTAAATTTTGTTTGTTTGACAGAAACTAGTGTATAATATACTTTGATTTTTGACCTTAACTTGTATTTCGAAAAGTTCCATAGAATCTAATTTTCCGATGATTTTTAGCATGGACATCCATCATAACCATCCCTCGTATAATATCTAAATGAAATGTGAAATTTCATATCATTTCGATCAGTCCCCGATTTAATTTTATTTTTGACCGAAACTAGTATAAACTTGTGTATAATATTTAAGATTTTTTGGCCGAAATTTGCATTTCGAAAAGTTTCATAGAATCTAGTTTTCAGATTATTTTTTTTTCATGGACTACCATCATAACCTTCTCTCTTAACATATATAAATGATCTGAAATGTCTCGTATCATTTCAAATAGTCCCCAATTAAAGTTTATATTTTTGACCGAAACTAGTGTATAATATATTATGATTTTTGACCTTTATTTGCATTTCGAAAAGTTTCATAGAATATAATTTTCCAATGATTTTTTGCATGGACTTCCATTATAGCCTTCCCTCGTAAAATATATAAATGATATTTGAAGTTTCGTATCATTTCGATCAGTCCCCGATTTAATTTTATTTTTGAACGAAACTAGTATAAACTTGTGTATAATATATTATGATTTTTTTCCCGAAACTTGCATTTCGAAAAGTTTCATAGAATCTAGTTTTTAGATGATTTTTTTGCATGGACTACCATCATAACCTTCCCTCTTAACATATATAAATTATCTGAAACGTCTCGTATCATTTCATATAGTCCTCAATTAAATTTGACTTTTTTTGACCGAAACTAGTGTATAATATACTATGATTTTTGACCTTAACTTGCATTTTGAAAAGTTCCATAGAATCTAATTTTCCAATGATTTTTAGCATGGACTTCCATCATAACCATCCCTCGTATAATATCTAAATGATATGTGAAGTTTCGTATCATTTCGATCAGTCCCCGATTTAATTTTATTTTTGACCGAAACTAGTATAAACTTGTGTATAATATTTTATGATTTTTTGGCCGAAATTTGCATTTCGAAAAGTTTCATAAAATCTAGTTTTCAGATGAATTTTTTGCATAGACTACCACCATTACCTTCCCTTAACATATATAAATGATCTGAAACGTCTCGTTTCATTTCAAATAGTCCCCAATTAAATTTTATTTTTCGACCGAAACTAGTGTATAATATACTATGATTTTCTACCTTAACTTGCATTTCGAAAAGTTTCATAGAATCTAATTTTCCGATGATTTTTTGCATGGACATCCATCACAGCCTTCCCTCGTAAAATATATATATGATATGTGAAGTTTCGTATCATTTCGATCAGTCCCAGATATTATTTTATTTTTGACCGAAACAAGTATAAACTTGTGTATAATATATTATTATTTTTTGGCTGAAACTTGCATTTCAAAAAGTTTCATTGAATCTAATTTTCAGATGATTTTTTTGCATGGACTACCATCATAACCTTCCCTCTTAACATATATGAATAATCTAAAGAATCTCATATCATTTCAAATAGTCCCCAATTAAATTTTATTTTTTTGACCGAAACTTGTGTATAATATACTATGATTTTTGACCGAAACTTGCATTTCGAAAAGTTTCATAGAATCCAATTTTCCGATGATTTTTTGCATGGACTTCCATCATAGCCTTCCCTCGTAAAATATATAAATGATATGTGAAGTTTCGTATCATTTCAATCAGTCCTGGATATAATTTTATTTTTGACAGAAACTAGTATAAACTTGTGTATAATATATTATGATTTTTTGGCCGAAACTTGCATTTTGAAAAGTTTCATAGAATCTAGTTTTCAGATGATTTTTTTGCATGGACTACCATCATAACCTTCCCTCTTAACATATATAAATGATCTGAAACGTCTCGTATCATTTCAAATAGTCCCCAATTAAAATTTATATTTTTGACCAAAATTAGTGTATAATATACTATGATTTTTGACCTTAACTTGCATTTCGAAAAGTTTCATAGAATCTAATTTTCCAATGATTTTTTGCATGGACTTCCATCATTACCTTCCCTCGTAAAATATATAAATGATATGTGAAGTTTCGTATCATTACGATTAGTCCGCGATTTAATTTTATTTTTGACCGATACTAGTATAAACTTGTGTATAATATATTATGATTTTTTGGCCGAAACATGCATTTCGAAAAGTTTCATAGAAACTAGTTTTCTGATGATTTTTTTGCATGGACTACCATCATAACGTTCCCTCTTAACATATATAAATGATCTGAAACGACTCGTATCATTTCAAATAGTCCCCAATTAAATTTGACGTTTTTGACCGAAACTAGTGTATAATATAATATGATTTTTGACCGAAACTTGCATTTCGAAAAGTTTCATATAATCTAATTTTCCGATGATTTTTTGCATGGACTTCCATAATAGCCTTCCTTCGTAAAATATATAAATGATATGTGAAGTTTTGTTTCATTTCGATCAGTCCTCGATTTAATTTTATTTTTGACCGAAACTAGTATAAACTTTTGTATAATATATTATGATTTTTTGGCCGAAACTTGCATTTCGAAAAGTTTCATAGAATCTAGTATTCATATGATTTTTTTTGCAAGGACTACCATCATAACCTTCCCTCTTAACATATATAAATGATCTGAAACGTCTCGTATCATTTCAAATAGTACCCAATTAAATGTGACTTTTTTGACCGAAACTAGTGTATAATATACTATGATTTTTGACCGAAACTTGCATTTCGAAAAGTTTCATAGAATCTAATTCTCCGATGATTTTTTGCATGGACTTCCATCATAACCATCCCTCGTAAAATATATAAATGATATGTGAGGTTTCATATCATTTCGATCAGTCACCGATTAAATTTTATTTTTGATCGAAACTAGTATAAACTAGTGTATAATATATTATGATTTTTTTGCCGAAACTTGCATTTCGAAAAGTTTCATAGAATCTAGTATTCAGATGATTTTTTTGCATGGACTACCATCATAACCTTCCCTCTTAACATATATAAATGATCTGAAAAGTCTTGTATCATTTCAAATAGTAACAAATTAAATTTTATTTTTTTGACTGAAACTAGTGTATAATATACTATGTTTTTTTACTGAAACTTGCATTTCGAAATCTTTCATAGAATCTAATTTTCCAATGATTTTATGCATGGACTTCCATCATAGCCTTCCCTCGTAAAATATATAATTGATATGTGAAGTTAATTAACATTTCGATCAGTCCCCGATTTAATTTTATTTTTGACCGAAACTAGTATAAACTTGAGTATAATATATTATGATTTTTCGGCCGAAACTTAGATTTCGAAAAGTTTCATTGAATCTAGTTTTCAGATGATTTTTTTTCATGGACTACCATCATAACCTTCCCTCTTAACATATATAAATGATCTGATACGTCTCGTTTCATTTCAAATAGTCCCCAATTAAATTTTATTTTTTTGACTGAAACTAGTGTATAATATACTATGATTTTTGACCTTAACTTGCATTTTGAAAAGTTTCATAGAATCTAATTTTCCGATGATTTTTTGCATGGACTTCAGTCATAGCCTTCCCTCGTAAAATATATAAATGATATGTGAAGTTTCATATCATTTCTATCTGTCCCGGATATAATTTTATTTTTGATCGAAACTAGTATAAACTTGTGTATAATATATTATGATGTTTTGGCCGAAACATGCATTTCGAAAAGTTTCATTGAATCTAGTATTCAGATGATTTTTTGCCTGGACTACCATCATAACCTTCTCTCTTAACATAAATAAATGATCTGAAATGTCTCGTATCATTTCAAATAGTCCCCAATTAAATTTGACTTTTTTTACTGAAACTAGTGTATAATATACTATGATTTTTGACCGAAACTTGCATTTCGAAAAGTTTCATAGAATCTAATTTTCCGATGATTTTTTGCATGGACTTCCATCATAACCATCCCTCCTAAAATATATAAATGATATGTGAAGTTTCATATCATTTCGATCAGTCACCGATTTAATTTTATTTTTGACCGAAACTAGTATAAACTAGTGTATAATATATTATGATTTTTTGGCCGAAACTTGCATTTCGAAATGTTTCATAGAATCTAGTTTTCAGGTGATTTTTTTGCATGGACTACCATCATAACCTTCCCTCTTAACATATATAAATGATCTGAAAGTCTCGTATCATTTCAAATAGTAACCAATTAAATTTGATTTTTTTGACCGAAACAAGTGTATAATATACTATGATTTTTGACTGAAACATGCATTTCGAAATGTTTCATAGAATCTAATTTTCCGATGATTTTTTGCATGGACTTCTATCATAGCCTTCCCTCGTAAAATATATAAATGATATGTGACGTTTTTTAACATTTCGATCAGACCCCGATTTAATTTTATTTTTGACCGAAACTAGTATAAACTTGTGTATAATATATTATGATTATTTGGCCGAAACATACATTTCGAAAATTTTCATAGAATCTAATTTTCAGATGATTTTTTTGCAAGGACTACCATCATAACCTTCCCTCTTAACATATATAAATGATCTGAAACGTCTCGTATCATTTCAAATTGTACCCGATTAAATGTGACTTTTTTGACCGAAACTAGTGTATAATATACTATGATTTTTGACCGAAACTTGCATTTCGAAAAGTTTCATAGAATCTAATTTTCCGATGATTTTTTGCATGGACTTTCATCATAACCATCCCTCGTAAAATATATAAATGATATGCGAGGTTTCATATCATTTCGATCAGTCACCGATTAAATTTTATTTTTGATTGAAACTAGTATAAACTATTGTTTAATATATTATGATTTTTTGGCCGAAACTTGCATTTCGAAAAGTTTCATAGAATCTAGTATTCAGATGATTTTTTTGCATGGACTACCATCATAACCTTCCCTCTTAACATATATAAATGATCTGAAAAGTCTTGTATCATTTCAAATAGTAACCAATTAAATTTGATTTTTTGACTGAAACTAGTGTATAATATACTATGTTTTTTTACTGAAACTTGCATTTCGAAATCTTTCATAGAATCTAATTTTCCAATGATTTTATGCATGGACTTCCATCATAGCCTTCCCTCGTAAAATATATAATTGATATGTGAAGTTAATTAACATTTCGATCAGTCCTCGATTTAATTTTATTTTTGACCGAAACTAGTATAAACTTGAGTATAATATATTATGATTTTTCGGCCGAAACTTAGATTTCGAAAAGTTTCATTGAATCTAGTTTTCAGATGATTTTTTTTTCATGGACTACCATCATAACCTTCCCTCTTAACATATATAAATGATCTGATACGTCTCGTTTCATTTCAAATAGTCCCCAATTAAATTTTATTTTTTTGACTGAAACTAGTGTATAATATACTATGATTTTTGACCTTAACTTGCATTTTGAAAAGTTTCATAGAATCTAATTTTCCGATGATTTTTTGCATGGACTTCAGTCTTAGCCTTCCCTCGTAAAATATATAAATGATATGTGAAGTTTCGTATCATTTCTATCAGTCCCGGATATAATTTTATTTTTGATCGAAACTAGTATAAACTTGTGTATAATATATTATGATGTTTTGGCCGAAACATGCATTTCGAAAAGTTTCATTGAATCTAGTATTCAGATGATTTTTTGCTTGGACTACCATCATAACCTTCTCTCTTAACATAAATAAATGATCTGAAACGTCTCGTATCATTTCAAATAGTCCCCAATTAAATTTGACTTTTTTGACTGAAACTAGTGTATAATATACTATGATTTTTGACCGAAACTTGCATTTCGAAAAGTTTCATAGAATCTAATTTTCCGATGATTTTTTGCATGGACTTCCATCATAAAAATCCCTCGTAAAATATATAAATGACATGTGAAGTTTCATATCATTTCGATCAGTCACCGATTTAATTTTATTTTTGACTGAAACTAGTATAAACTAGTGTATAATATATTATGATTTTTTGGCCGAAACTTAGATTTCGAAAAGTTTCATTGAATCTAGTTTTCAGATGATTTTTTTTTCATGGACTACCATCATAACCTTCCCTCTTAACATATATATATGATCTGATACGTCTCGTTTCATTTCAAATAGTCCCCAATTAAATTTTATTTTTTTGACTGAAACTAGTGTATAATATACTATGATTTTTGACCTTAACTTGCATTTTGAAAAGTTTCATAGAATCTAATTTTCCGATGATTTTTTGCATGGACTTCAGTCGTAGCCTTCCCTCGTAAAATATATAAATGATATGTGAAGTTTCATATCATTTCTATCAGTCCCGGATATAATTTTATTTTTGATCGAAACTAGTATAAACTTGTGTATAATATATTATGATGTTTTGGCCGAAACATGCATTTCGAAAAGTTTCATTGAATCTAGTATTCAGATGATTTTTTTGCATGGACTACCATCATAACCTTCCCTCTTAACATAAATAAATGATTTGAAACGTCTCGTATCATTTCACATAGTACCCAATTAAATGTGACTTTTTTGACCGAAACTAGTGTATAATATACTATGTTTTTTGACCGAAACTTGCATTTCGAAAAGTTTCATAGAATCTAATTTTCCGATGATTTTTTGCATGGACTTCCATCATAACCATCCCTCGTAAAATATATAAATGATATGTGAGGTTTCATATCATTTCTATCAGTCACCGATTAAATTTTATTTTTGATCGAATCTAGTATAAACTAGTGTATAATATATTATGATTTTTTGGCCGAAACTTGCATTTCGAAAAGTTTCATAGAATCTAGTATTCAGATGATTTTTTTCATGGACTACCATCATAACCTTCCCACTTAACATATATAAATGATCTGAAAAGTCTTGTATCATTTCAAATAGTAACCAATTAAATTTGATTTTTTTTTAGTGAAACTAGTGTATAATCTACTATGTTTTTTTACTGAAACTTGCATTTCGAAATCTTTCATAGAATCTAATTTTCCAATGATTTTATGCATGGACTTCCATCATAGCCTTCCCTTGTAAAATATATAAATGATATGTGAAGTTTCATATCATTTCGATCAGTCCCCGATTTAATTTTATTTTTGACCGAAACTAGTATAAACTTGAGTATAATATATTATGATTTTTCGGCCGAAACTTAGATTTCGAAAAGTTTCATTGAATCTAGTTTTCAGATGATTTTTTTTTCATGGACTACCATCATAACCTTCCCTCTTAACATATATAAATGATCTGATACGTCTCGTTTCATTTCAAATAGTCCCCAATTAAATTTTATTTTTTTGACTGAAACTAGTGTATAATATACTATGATTTTTGACCTTAACTTGCATTTTGAAAAGTTTCATAGAATCTAATTTTCCGATGATTTTTTGCATGGACTTCAGTCATAGCCTTCCCTCGTAAAATATATAAATGATATGTGAAGTTTCGTATCATTTCTATCAGTCCCGGATATAATTTTATTTTTGATCGAAACTAGTATAAACTTGTGTATAATATATTATGATGTTTTGGCCGAAACATGCATTTCGAAAAGTTTCATTGAATCTAGTATTCAGATGATTTTTTGAATGGACTACCATCATAACCTTCCCTCTTAACATAAATAAATGATTTGAAACGTCTCGTATCATTTCAAATAGTCCCCAATTAAATTTGACTTTTTTGACTGAAACTAGTGTATAATATACTATGATTTTTGACCGAAACTTGCATTTCGAAAAGTTTCATAGAATCTAATTTTCCGATGATTGTTTGCATGGACTTCCATCATAACCATCCCTCGTAAAATATATAAATGATATGTGAGGTTTCATATCATTTCGATCAGTCACCGATTAAATTTTATTTTTGATCGAAACTAGTATAAACTAGTGTATAATATATTATGATTTTTTGGCCGAAACTTGCATTTCGAAAAGTTTCATAGAATCTAGTATTCAGATGATTTTTTTGCATGGACTACCATCATAACCTTTCCACTTAACATATCTAAATGATCTGAAAAGTCTTGTATCATTTCAAATAGTAACCAATTAAATTTTATTTTTTTTTACTGAAACTAGTGTATAATATACTATGTTTTTTGACTGAAACTTGCATTTCGAAATCTTTCATAGAATCTAATTTTCCAATGATTTTATGCATGGACTTCCATCATAGCCTTCCCTCGTAAAATATATAATTGATATGTGAAGTTAATTAACATTTAGATCAGTCCCCGATTTAATTTTATTTTTGACCGAAACTAGTATAAACTTGAGTATAATATATTATGATTTTTCGGCCGATACTTAGATTTCGAAAAGTTTCATTGAATCTAGTTTTCAGATGATTTTTTTTTCATAGACTACCATCATAACCTTCCCTCTTAACATATATAAATGATCTGATACGTCTCGTTTCATTTCAAATAGTCCCCAATTAAATTTTAATTTTTTGACTGAAACTAGTGTATAATATACTATGATTTTTGACCTTAACTTGCATTTTGAAAAGTTTCATAGAATCTAATTTTCCGATGATTTTTTGCATGGACTTCAGTCATAGCCTTCCCTCGTAAAATATATAAATGATATGTGAAGTTTCGTATCATTTCTATCAGTCCCGGATATAATTTTATTTTTGATCGAAACTAGTATAAACTAGTGTATAATATATTATGATTTTTTGGCCGAAACATGCATTTGGAAAAGTTTCATTGAATCTAGTATTCAGATGATTTTTTGCATGGACTACCATCATAACCTTCCCTCTTAACATAAATAAATGATCTGAAACGTCTCGTATCATTTCAAATAGTCCCCAATTAAATTTGACATTTTTGACTGAAACTAGTGTATAATATACTATGATTTTTGACCGAAACTTACATTTCGAAAAGTTTCATAGAATCTAATTTTCCGATGATTGTTTGCATGGACTTCCATCATAACCATCCCTCGTAAAATATATAAATGATATGTGAGGTTTCATATCATTTCGATCAGTCACCGATTAAATTTTATTTTTGATCGAAACTAGTATAAACTAGTGTATAATATATTATGATTTTTTGGCCGAAACTTGCATTTCGAAAAGTTTCATAGAATCTAGTATTCAGATGATTTTTTTGCATGGACTACCATCATAACCTTCCCTCTTAACATATATAAATGATCTGAAAAGTCTTGTATCATTTCAAATAGTAACCAATTAAATTTGATTTTTTTGACTGAAACTAGTGTATAATATACTATGTT
Organism: Lathyrus aphaca; assembly: GCA_963966055.1. Taxonomy (NCBI): domain Eukaryota; kingdom Viridiplantae; phylum Streptophyta; class Magnoliopsida; order Fabales; family Fabaceae; genus Lathyrus; species Lathyrus aphaca. The sequence continues at coordinate 584,966,846 of OZ014521.1, forward strand.
TTTTGACTGAAACTTGCATTTCGAAATCTTTCATAGAATCTAATTTTCCAATGATTTTATGCATGGACTTCCATCATAGCCTTCCCTCGTAAAATATATAATTGATATGTGAAGTTAATTAACATTTCGATCAGTCCCCGATTTAATTTTATTTTTGACCGAAACTAGTATAAACTTGAGTATAATATATTATGATTTTTCGGCCGAAACTTAGATTTCGAAAAGTTTCATTGAATCTAGTTTTCAGATGATTTTTTTTTCATGGACTACCATCATAACCTTCCCTCTTAACATATATAAATGATCTTATACGTCTCGTTTCATTTCAAATAGTCCCCAAATAAATTTATTTTTTTGACTGAAACTAGTGTATAATATACTTTGATTTTTGACCTTAACTTGCATTTTGAAAAGTTTCATAGAATCTAATTTTCCGATGATTTTTTGCATGGACTTCAGTCATAGCCTTCCTCGTAAAATATATAAATGATATGTGAAGTTTCGTATCATTTCTATCAGTCCCGGATATAATTTTATTTTTGATCGAAACTAGTATAAACTTGTGTATAATATATTATGATGTTTTGGCCGAAACATGCATTTCGAAAAGTTTCATTGAATCTAGTATTCAGATGATTTTTTGCATGGACTACCATCATAACCTTCTCTCTTAACATAAATAAATGATCTGAAACGTCTCGTATCATTTCAAATAGTCCCCAATTAAATTTGACTTTTTTTTACTGAAACTAGTGTATAATATACTATGATTTTTGACCGAAACTTGCATTTCGAAAAGTTTCATAGAATCTAATTTTCCGATGATTTTTTGCATGGACTTCCATCATAACCATCCCTCGTAAAATATATAAATGATATGTGAAGTTTCATATGATTTCGATCAGTCACCGATTTAATTTTATTTTTGACCGAAACTAGTATAAACTAGTGTATAATATATTATGATTTTTTGCCCGAAACGTGCATTTCGAAATGTTTCATAGAATCTAGTTTTCAGGTGATTTTTTTGCATGGACTACCATCATAACCTTCCCTCTTAACATATATAAATGATCTGAAAGTCTCGTATCATTTCAAATAGTAAACAATTAAATTTGATTTTTTTGACCGAAACTAGTGTATAAAATACTATGATTTTTGACTGAAACTTGTATTTCGAAATGTTTCATAGAATCTAATTTTCCGATGATTTTTTGCATGGACTTCTATCATATCCTTCCGTCGTAAAATATATAAATGATATGTGAAGTTTTTTAACATTTCGATCAGACCCCAATTTAATTTTATTTTTGACCGAAACTAGTATAAACTTGTGTATAATATATTATGATTATTTGGCCGAAACATACATTTCGAAAAGTTTCATAGAATCTAATTTTCAAATGATTTTTTGCAAGGACTACCATCATAACCTTCCCTCTTAACATATATAAATGATCTGAAACGTCTCGTATCATTTCAAATAGTACCCAATTAAATGTTACTTTTTTGATCGAAACTAGTGTATAATATACTATGATTTTTGACCGAAACTTGCATTTTGAAAAGTTTCATAGAATCTAATTTTCCGATGATTTTTTGCATGGACTTCCATCATAACCATCCCTCGTAAAATATATAAATGATATGTGAGGTTTCATATCATTTCGATCAGTCACCGATTAAATTTTATTTTTGATCGAAACTAGTATAAACTAGTGTATAATATATTATGATATTTTGGCCGAAACTTGCATTTCGAAAAGTTTCATAGAATCTAGTATTCAGATGATTTTTTTGCATGGACTACCATCATAAACTTCTCTCTTAACATATATAAATGATCTGAAAAGTCTTGTATCATTTCAAATAGTAACCAATTAAATTTGATTTTTTTGACTGAAACTAGTGTATAATATACTATGTTTTTTGACTGAAACTTGCATTTCGAAATCTTTCATAGAATCTAATTTTCCAATGATTTTATGCATGGACTTCCATCATAGCCTTCCCTCGTAAAATATATAATTGATATGTGAAGTTAATTAACATTTCGATCAGTCCCCGATTTAATTTTATTTTTGACCGAAACTAGTATAAACTTGAGTATAATATATTATGATTTTTCGGCCGAAACATAGATTTCGAAAAGTTTCATTGAATCTAGTTTTCAGATGATTTTTTTTTCATGGACTACCATCATAACATTCCCTCTTAACATATATAAATGATCTGATACGTCTGGTTTCATTTCAAATAGTCCCCAATTAAATTTTATATTTTTGACTGAAACTAGTGTATAATATACTATGATTTTTGACCTTAACTTGCATTTTGAAAAGATTCATAGAATCTAATTTTCCGATGATTTTTTGCATGGACTTCAGTCATAGCCTTCCCTCGTAAAATATATAAATGATATGTGAAGTTTCGTATCATTTCTATCAGTCCCGGATATAACTTTATTTTTGATCGAAACTAGTATAAACTTGTGTATAATATATTATGATGTTTTGGCCGAAACATGCATTTCGAAAAGTTTCATTGAATCTAGTATTCAGATGATTTTTTGCATGGACTACCATCATAACCTTCTCTCTTAACATAAATAAATGATCTGAAATGTATCGTATCATTTCAAATAGTCCCCAATTAAATTTGACTTTTTTGACTGAAACTAGTGTATAATATACTATGATTTTTTACCGAAACTTGCATTTCGAAAAATTTCATAGAATCTAATTTTCCGATGATTTTTTGCATGGACTTCCATCATAACCATCCCTCGTAAAATATATAAATGATATGTGAAGTTTCATATCATTTCGATCAGTCACCGATTTAATTTTATTTTTGACCGAAACTAGTATAAACTAGTGTATAATATAATATGATTTTTTGGCCGAAACTTGCATTTCGAAATGTTTCATAGAATCTAGTTTTCAGGTGATTTTTTTGCATGGACTACCATCATAACCTTCCCTCTTAACATATATAAATGATCTGAAAGTCTCGTATCATTTCAAATTGTAACCAATTAAATTTGATTTTTTTGACCGAAACTTGTGTATAATATACTATGATTTTTGACTGAAACTTGCATTTCGAAATGTTTCATAGAATTTAATTTTCCGATGATTTTTTGCATGGACTTCTATCATAGCCTTCCCTCGTAAAATATATAAATGATATGTGAAGTTTTTTAACATTTCGATCAGACCCCGATTTAATTTTATTTTTGACCGAAACTAGTATAAACTTGTGTATAATATATTATGATTATTTGGCCGAAACATACATTTCGAAAAGTTTCATAGAATCTAATTTTCAGATGATTTTTTTGCAAGGATTACCATCATAACCTTCCCTCTTAACATATATAAATGATCTGAAATGTCTCGTATCATTTCAAATATTACCCAATTAAATGTGACTTTTTTGACCAAAACTAGTGTATAATATACTATGATTTTTGACCGAAACTTGCATTTCGAAAAGTTTCATAGAATCTAATTTTCCGATGATTTTTTGCATGGACTTCCATCATAACCATCCCTCGTAAAATATATAAATGATATGTGAGGTTTCATATCATTTCGATCAGTCACCGATTAAATTTTATTTTTGATCGAAACTAGTATAAACTAGTGTATAATATATTATGATTTTTTGGCCGAAACTTGCATTTCGAAAAGTTTCATAGAATCTAGTATTCAGATGATTTTTTTGCATGGACTACCATCATAAACTTCTCTCTTAACATATATAAATGATCTGAAAAGTCTTGTATCATTTCAAATAGTAACCAATTAAATTTGATTTTTTTGACTGAAACTAGTGTATAATATACTATGTTTTTTGACTGAAACTTGCATTTCGAAATCTTTCATAGAATCTAATTTTCCAATGATTTTATGCATGGACTTCCATCATAGCCTTCCCTCGTAAAATATATAATTGATATGTGAAGTTAATTAACATTTCGATCAGTCCCCGATTTAATTTTATTTTTGACCGAAACTAGTATAAACTTGAGTATAATATATTATGATTTTTCGGCCGAAACTTAGATTTCGAAAAGTCTCATTGAATCTAGTTTTCAGATGATTTTTTTTTCATGGACTACCATCATAACCTTCCCTCTTAACATATATAAATGATCTGATACGTCTCGTTTCATTTCAAATAGTCCCCAATTAAATTTTATATTTTTGACTGAAACTAGTGTATAATATACTATGATTTTTGACCTTAACTTGCATTTTGAAAAGATTCATAGAATCTAATTTTCCGATGATTTTTTGCATGGACTTCATTCATAGCCTTCCCTCGTAAAATATATAAATGATATGTGAAGTTTCGTATCATTTCTATCAGTCCCGGATATAACTTTATTTTTGATCGAAACTAGTATAAACTTGTGTATAATATATTATGATGTTTTGGCCGAAACATGCATTTCGAAAAGTTTCATTGAATCTAGTATTCAGATGATTTTTTGCATGGACTACCATCATAACCTTCTCTCTTAACATAAATAAATGATCTGAAATGTCTCGTATCATTTCAAATAGTCCCCAATTAAATTTGACTTTTTTGACTGAAACTAGTGTATAATATACTATGATTTTTTACCGAAACTTGCATTTCGAAAAATTTCATAGAATCTAATTTTCCGATGATTTTTTGCATGGACTTCCATCATAACCATCCCTCGTAAAATATATAAATGATATGTGAAGTTTCATATCATTTCGATCAGTCACCGATTTAATTTTATTTTTGACCGAAACTAGTATAAACTAGTGTATAATATATTATGATTTTTTGGCCGAAACTTGCATTTCGAAATGTTTCATAGAATCTAGTTTTCAGGTGATTTTTTTGCATGGACTACCATCATAACCCTCCCTCTTAACATATATAAATGATTTGAAAGTCTCGTATCATTTCAAATTGTAACCAATTAAATTTGATTTTTTTGACCGAAACTTGTGTATAATATACTATGATTTTTGACTGAAACTTGCATTTCGAAATGTTTTATAGAATTTAATTTTCCGATGATTTTTTGCATGGACTTCTATCATAGCCTTCCCTCGTAAAATATATAAATGATATGTGAAGTTTTTTAACATTTCGATCAGACCCCGATTTAATTTTATTTTTGACCGAAACGAGTATAAACTTGTGTATAATATATTATGATTATTTGGCCGAAACATACATTTCGAAAAGTTTCATAGAATCTAATTTTCAGATGATTTTTTTGCAAGGACTACCATCATAACCTTCCCTCTTAACATATATAAATGATCTGAAACGTCTCGTATCATTTCAAATAGTACCCAATTAAATGTGACTTTTTTGACCAAAACTAGTGTATAATATACTATGATTTTTGACCGAAACTTGCATTTCGAAAAGTTTCATAGAATCTAATTTTCCGATGATTTTTTGCATGGACTTCCATCATAACCATCCCTCGTAAAATATATAAATGATATGTGAGGTTTCATATCATTTCGATCAGTCACCGATTAAATTTTATTTTTGATCGAAACTAGTATAAACTAGTGTATAATATATTATGATTTTTTGGCCGAAACTTGCATTTCGAAAAGTTTCATAGAATCTAGTATTCAGATGATTTTTTTGCATGGACTACCATCATAAACTTCTCTCTTAACATATATAAATGATCTGAAAAGTCTTGTATCATTTCAAATAGTAACCAATTAAATTTGATTTTTTTGACTGAAACTAGTGTATAATATACTATGTTTTTTGACTGAAACTTGCATTTCGAAATCTTTCATAGAATCTAATTTTCCAATAATTTTATGCATGGACTTCCATCATAGCCTTCCCTCGTAAAATATATAATTGATATGTGAAGTTAATTAACATTTCGATCAGTCCCCGATTTAATTTTATTTTTGACCGAAACTAGTATAAACTTGAGTATAATATATTATGATTTTTCGGCCGAAACTTAGATTTCGAAAAGTTTCATTGAATCTAGTTTTCAGATGATTTTTTTTCATGGACTACCATCATAACCTTCCCTCTTAACATATATAAATGATCTGATACGTCTCGTTTCATTTCAAATAGTCCCCAATTAAATTTTATTTTTTTGACTGAAACTAGTGTATAATATACTATGATTTTTGACCTTAACTTGCATTTTGAAAAGTTTCATAGAATCTAATTTTCCGATGATTTTTTGCATGGACTTTAGTCATAGCCTTCCCTCGTAAAATATATAAATGATATGTGAAATTTCCTATCATTTCTATCAGTCCCGGATATAATTTTATTTTTGATCGAAACTAGTATAAACTTGTGTATAATATATTATGATGTTTTGGCCGAAACATGCATTTCGAAAAGTTTCATTGAATCTAGTATTCAGATGATTTTTTGCATGGACTACCATCATAACCTTCCCTCTTAACATAAATAAATGATCTGAAACGTCTCGTATCATTTCAAATAGTCCCCAATTAAATTTGACATTTTTGACTGAAACTAGTGTATAATATACTATGATTTTTGACCGAAACTTTCATTTCGAAAAGTTTCATAGAATCTAATTTTCCGATGATTGTTTGCATGGACTTCCATCATAACCATCCCTCGTAAAATATATAAATGATATGTGAGGTTTCATATCATTTCGATCAGTCACCGATTAAATTTTATTTTTGATCGAAACTAGTATAAACTAGTGTATAATATATTATGATTTTTTGGCCGAAACTTGCATTTCGAAAAGTTTCATAGAATCTAGTATTCAGATGATTTTTTTGCATGGACTACCATCATAACCTTCCCTCTTAACATATATAAATGATCTGAAAAGTCTTGTATCATTTCAAATAGTAACCAATTAAATTTGATTTTTTTGACTGAAACTAGTGTATAATATACTATGTTTTTTGACTGAAACTTGCATTTCGAAATCTTTCATAGAATCTAATTTTCCAATGATTTTATGCATGGACTTCCATCATAGCCTTCCCTCGTAAAAAATATAATTGATATGTGAAGTTAATTAACATTTCGATCAGTCCCCGATTTAATTTTATTTTTGACCGAAACTAGTATAAACTTGAGTATAATATATTATGATTTTTCGGCCGAAACTTAGATTTCGAAAAGTTTCATTGAATCTAGTTTTCAGATGATTTTTTTTCATGGACTACCATCATAACCTTCCCTCTTAACATATATAAATGATCTGATACGTCTCGTTTCATTTCGAATAGTCCCCAAATAAATTTTATTTTTTTGACTGAAACTAGTGTATAATATACTATGATTTTTGACCTTAACTTGCATTTTGAAAAGTTTCATAGAATCTAATTTTCCGATGATTTTTTGCATGGACTTCAGTCATAGCCTTCCTCGGAAAATATATAAATGATATGTGAAGTTTCGTATCATTTCTATCAGTCCTGGATATAATTTTATTTTTGATCGAAACTAGTATAAACTTGTGTATAATATATTATGATGTTTTGGCCGAAACATGCATTTCGAAAAGTTTCATTGAATCTAGTATTCAGATGATTTTTTGCATGGACTACCATCATAACCTTCTCTCTTAACATAAATAAATGATCTGAAACGTCTCGTATCATTTCAAATAGTCCCCAATTAAATTTGACTTTTTTTTACTGAAACTAGTGTATAATATACTATGATTTTTGACCGAAACTTGCATTTCGAAAAGTTTCATAGAATCTAATTTTCCGATGATTTTTTGCATGGACTTCCATCATAACCATCCCTCGTAAAATATATAAATGATATGTGAAGTTTCATATCATTTCGATCAGTCACCGATTTAATTTTATTTTTGACCGAAACTAGTATAAACTAGTGTATAATATATTATGATTTTTTGGCCGAAACATGCATTTCGAAATGTTTCATAGAATCTAGTTTTCAGGTGATTTTTTTGCATGGACTACCATCATAACCTTCCCTCTTAACATATATAAATGATCTGAAAGTCTCGTATCATTTCAAATAGTAACCAATTAAATTTGATTTTTTTGACTGAAACTAGTGTATAATATACTATGATTTTTGACTGAAACTTGCATTTCGAAATGTTTCATAGAATCTAATTTTCCGATGATTTTTTGCATGGACTTCTATCATAGCCTTCCCTCGTAAAATATATAAATGATATGTGAAGTTTTTTAACATTTCGATCAGACCCCGATTTAATTTTATTTTTGACCGAAACTAGTATAAACTTGTGTATAATATATTATGATTATTTGGCCGAAACATACATTTCGAAAGGTTTCATAGAATCTAATTTTCAGATGATTTTTTTGCAAGGACTACCATCATAACCTTCCCTCTTAACATATATAAATGATCTGAAACGTCTCGTATCATTTCAAATAGTACCCAATTAAATGTGACTTTTTTGACCGAAACTAGTGTATAATATACTATGATTTTTGACCGAAACTTGCATTTCGAAAAGTTTCATAGAATCTAATTTTCCGATGATTTTTTGCATGGACTTCCATCATAACCATCCCTCGTAAAATATATAAATGATATGTGAGGTTTCATATCATTTCGATCAGTCACCGATTAAATTTTATTTTTGATCGAAACTAGTATAAACTAGTGTATAATATATTATGATTTTTTGGCCGAAACTTGCATTTCGAAAAGTTTCATAGAATCTAGTATTCAGATGATTTTTTTGCATGGACTACCATCATAACATTCCCTCTTAACATATATAAATGATCTGAAAAGTCTTGTATCATTTCAAATAGTAACCAATTAAATTTGATTTTTTTGACTGAAACTAGTGTATAATATACTATGTTTTTTGACTGAAACTTGCATTTCGAAATCTTTCATAGAATCTAATTTTCCAATGATTTTATGCATGGACTTCCATCATAGCCTTCCTTCGTAAAATATATAATTGATATGTGAAGTTAATTAACATTTCGATCAGTCCCCGATTTAATTTTATTTTTGACCGAAACTAGTATAAACTTGAGTATAATATATTATGATTTTTCGGCCGAAACATAGATTTCGAAAAGTTTCATTGAATCTAGTTTTCAGATGATTTTTTTTTTCATGGACTACCATCATAACCTTCCCTCTTAACATATATAAATGATATGATATGTCTCGTTTCATTTCAAATAGTCCCCAATTAAATTTTATTTTTTTGACTGAAACTAGTGTATAATATACTATGATTTTTGACCTTAACTTGCATTTTGAAAAGTTTCATAGAATCTTATTTTCCGATGATTTTTTGCATGGACTTCAGTCATAGCCTTCCTCGTAAAATATATAAATGATATGTGAAGTTTCGTATCATTTCTATCAGTCCCGGATATAATTTTATTTTTGATCGAAACTAGAATAAACTTGTGTATAATATATTATGATGTTTTGGCCGAAACATGCATTTCGAAAAGTTTCATTGAATCTAGTATTCAGATGATTTTTTGCATGGACTACCATCATAACCTTCCCTCTTAACATAAATAAATGATCTGAAACGTCTCGTATCATTTCAAATAGTCCCCAATTAAATTTGACTTTTTTGACTGAAACTAGTGTATAATATACTATGATTTTTGACCGAAACTTGCATTTCGAAAAGTTTCATAGAATCTAATTTTCCGATGATTTTTTGCATGGACTTCCATCATAACCATCCCTCGTAAAATATATAAATGATATGTGAAGTTTCATATCGTTTCAATCAGTCACCAATTTAATTTTATTTTTGACCGAAACTAGTATAAACTAGTGTATAATATATTATGATTTTTTGGCCGAAACTTGCATTTCGAAATGTTTCATAGAATCTAGTTTTCAGGTGATTTTTTTGCATGGACTACCATCATAACCTTCCCTCTTAACATATATAAATGATCTGAAAGTCTAGTATCATTTCAAATAGTAACCAATTAAATTTGATTTTTTTGACTGAAACTAGTGTATAATATACTATGATTTTTGACTGAAACTTGCATTTCGAAATGTTTCATAGAATCTAATTTTCCGATGATTTTTTGCATGGACTTCTATCATAGCCTTCCCTCGTAAAATATATAAATGATATGTGAAGTTTTTTAACATTTCGATCAGACCCCGATTTAATTTTATTTTTGACCGAAACTAGTATAAACTTGTGTATAATATATTATGATTATTTGGCCGAAACATACATTTCGAAAGGTTTCATAGAATCTAATTTTCAGATGATTTTTTTGCAAGGACTACCATCATAACCTTCCCTCTTAACATATATAAATGATCTGAAACGTCTCGTATCATTTCAAATAGTACCCAATTAAATGTGACTTTTTTGACCGAAACTAGTGTATAATATACTATGATTTTTGACCGAAACTTGCATTTCGAAAAGTTTCATAGAATCTAATTTTCCGATGATTTTTTGCATGGACTTCCATCATAACCATCCCTCGTAAAATATATAAATGATATGTGAGGTTTCATATCATTTCGATCAGTCACCGATTAAATTTTATTTTTGATCGAAACTAGTATAAACTAGTGTATAATATATTATGATTTTTTGGCCGAAACTTGCATTTCGAAAAGTTTCATAGAATCTAGTATTCAGATGATTTTTTTGCATGGACTACCATCATAACATTCCCTCTTAACATATATAAATGATCTGAAAAGTCTTGTATCATTTCAAATAGTAACCAATTAAATTTGATTTTTTTGACTGAAACTAGTGTATAATATACTATGTTTTTTGACTGAAACTTGCATTTCGAAATCTTTCATAGAATCTAATTTTCCAATGATTTTATGCATGGACTTCCATCATAGCCTTCCCTCGTAATATATATAATTGATATGTGAAGTTAATTAACATTTCGATCAGTCCCCGATTTAATTTTATTTTTGACCGAAACTAGTATAAACTTGAGTATAATATATTATGATTTTTCGGCCGAAACATAGATTTCGAAAAGTTTCATTGAATCTAGTTTTCAGATGATTTTTTTTTCATGGACTACCATCATAACCTTCCCTCTTAACATATATAAATGATATGATATGTCTCGTTTCATTTCAAATAGTCCCCAATTAAATTTTTTTTTTGACTGAAACTAGTGTATAATATACTATGATTTTTGACCTTAACTTGCATTTTGAAAAGTTTCATAGAATCTTATTTTCCGATGATTTTTTGCATGGACTTCAGTCATAGCCTTCCTCGTAAAATATATAAATGATATGTGAAGTTTCGTATCATTTCTATCAGTCCCGGATATAATTTTATTTTTGATCGAAACTAGAATAAACTTGTGTATAATATATTATGATGTTTTGGCCGAAACATGCATTTCGAAAAGTTTCATTGAATCTAGTATTCAGATGATTTTTTGCATGGACTACCATCATAACCTTCCCTCTTAACATAAATAAATGATCTGAAACGTCTCGTATCATTTCAAATAGTCCCCAATTAAATTTGACTTTTTTGACTGAAACTAGTGTATAATATACTATGATTTTTGACCGAAACTTGCATTTCGAAAAGTTTCATAGAATCTAATTTTCCGATGATTTTTTGCATGGACTTCCATCATAACCATCCCTCATAAAATATATAAATGATATGTGAAGTTTCATATCATTTCAATCAGTCACCAATTTAATTTTATTTTTGACCGAAACTAGTATAAACTAGTGTATAATATATTATGATTTTTTGGCCGAAACTTGCATTTCGAAATGTTTCATAGAATCTAGTTTTCAGGTGATTTTTTTGCATGGACTACCATCATAACCTTCCCTCTTAACATATATAAATGATCTGAAAGTCTAGTATCATTTCAAATAGTAACCAATTAAATTTGATTTTTTTGACCGAAACTAGTGTATAATATACTATGATTTTTGACTGAAACTTGCATTTCGAAATGTTTCATAGAATCTAATTTTCCGATGATTTTTTGCATGGACTTCTATCATAGCCTTCCCTCGTAAAATATATAAATGATATGTGAAGTTTTTTAACATTTCGATCAGACCTCAATTTAATTTTATTTTTGACCGAAACTAGTATAAACTTGTGTATAATATAATATATTATGATTATTTGGCCGAAACATACATTTCAAAAAGTTTCATAGAATCTAATTTTCAGATGATTTTTTTACAAGGACTACCATCATAACCTTCCCTCTTAACATATATAAATGATCTGAAACGTCTCGTATCATTTCAAATAGTACCCAATTAAATGTGACTTTTTTGACCGAAACTAGTGTATAATATACTATGATTTTTGACCGAAACTTGCATTTCGAAAAGATTCATAGAATCTAATTTTCCGATGATTTTTTGCATGGACTTCCATCATAACCATCCCTCGTAAAATATATAAATGATATGTGAAGTTTCGTATCATTTCTATCAGTCCCGGATATAATTTTATTTTTGATCGAAACTAGAATAAACTTGTGTATAATATATTATGATGTTTTGGCCGAAACATGCATTTCGAAAAGTTTCATTGAATCTAGTATTCAGATCATTTTTTGCATGGACTACCATCATAACCTTCCCTCTTAACATAAATAAATGATCTGAAACGTCTCGTATCATTTCAAATAGTCCCCAATTAAATTTTAATTTTTTGACTGAAACTAGTGTATAATATACTATGATTTTTGACCGAAACTTGCATTTCGAAAAGTTTCATAGAATCTAATTTTCCGATGATTTTTTGCATGGACTTCCATCATAACCATCCCTCGTAAAATATATAAATGATATGTGAGGTTTCATATCATTTCGATCAGTCACCGATTAAATTTTATTTTTGATCGAAACTAGTATAAACTAGTGTATAATATATTATGATTTTTTGGCCGAAACTTGCATTTCGAAAAGTTTCATAGAATCTAGTATTCAGATGATTTTTTTGCATGGACTACCATCATAAACTTCCCTCTTAACATATATAAATGATCTGAAAAGTCTTGTATCATTTCAAATAGTAACCAATTAAATTTGATTTTTTTGACTGAAACTAGTGTATAATATACTATGTTTTTTGACTGAAACTTGCATTTCGAAATCTTTCATAGAATCTAATTTTCCAATGATTTTATGCATGGACTTCCATCATAGCCTTCCCTCGTAAAATATATAATTGATATGTGAAGTTAATTAACATTTCGATCAGTCCCCGATTTAATTTTATTTTTGACCGAAACTAGTATAAACTTGAGTATAATATATTATGATTTTTCGGCCGAAACTTAGATTTCGAAAAGTTTCATTGAATCTAGTTTTCAGATGATTTTTTTTTCATGGACTACCATCATAACCTTCCCTCTTAACATATATAAATGATCTGATATGTCTCGTTTCATTTCAAATAGTCCCCAATTAAATTTATTTTTTTGACTGAAACTAGTGTATAATATACTATGATTTTTGACCTTAACTTGCATTTTGAAAAGTTTCATAGAATCTAATTTTCCGATGATTTTTTGCATGGACTTCAGTCATAGCCTTCCTCGTAAAATATATAAATGATATGTGAAGTTTCGTATCATTTCTATCAGTCCCGGATATAATTTTATTTTTGATCGAAACTAGAATAAACTTGTGTATAATATATTATGATGTTTTGGCCGAAACATGCATTTCGAAAAGTTTCATTGAATCTAGTATTCAGATGATTTTTTGCATGGACTACCATCATAACCTTCCCTCTTATCATAAATAAATGATCTGAAACGTCTCGTATCATTTCAAATAGTCCCCAATTAAATTTGACTTTTTTGACTGAAACTAGTGTATAATATACTATGATTTTTGACCGAAACGTGCATTTCGAAAAGTTTCATAGAATCTAATTTTCCGATGATTTTTTGCATGGACTTCCATCATAACCATCCCTCGTAAAATATATAAATGATATGTGAAGTTTCATATCATTTCGATCAGTCACCGATTTAATTTTATTTTTGACCGAAACTAGTATAAACTAGTGTATAATATATTATGATTTTTTGGCCGAAACTTGCATTTCGAAATGTTTCATAGAATCTAGTTTTCAGATGATTTTTTTGCATGGACTACCATCATAACCTTCCCTCTTAACATATATAAATGATCTGAAAGTCTTGTATCATTTCAAATAGTAACCAATTAAATTTGATTTTTTTGACCGAAACTAGTGTATAATATACTATGATTTTTGACTGAAACTTGCATTTCGAAATGTTTCATAGAATCTAATTTTCCGATGTTTTTTTGCATGGAATTCTATCATAGCCTTCCCTCGTAAAATATATAAATGATATGTGAAGTTTTTTAACATTTCGATCAGACCTCGATTTAATTTTATTTTTGACCGAAACTAGTATAAACTTGTGTATAATATATTATGATTATTTGGCCGAAACATACATTTCGAAAAGTTTCATAGAATCTAATTTTAAGATGATTTTTTTGCAAGGACTACCATCATAACCTTCCCTCTTAACATATATAAATGATCTGAAACGTCTCGTATCATTTCAAATAGTACCCAATTAAATGTGACTTTTTTGACCGAAACTAGTGTATAATATACTATGATTTTTGACCGAAACTTGCATTTCGAAAAGTTTCATAGAATCTAATTTTTCGATGATTTTTTGCATGGACTTCCATCATAACCATCCCTCGTAAAATATATAAATGATATGTGAGGTTTCATATCATTTCGATCACTCACCGATTAAATTTTATTTTTGATCGAAACTAGTATAAACTAGTGTATAATATATTATGATTTTTTGGCCGAAACTTGCATTTCGAAAAGTTTCATAGAATCTAGTATTCAGATGATTTTTTTGCATGGACTACCATCATAAACTTCCCTCTTAACATATATAAATGATCTGAAAAGTCTTGTATCATTTCAAATAGTAACCAATTAAATTTGATTTTTTTGACTGAAACTAGTGTATAATATACTATGTTTTTTGACTGAAACTTGCATTTCGAAATCTTTCATAGAATCTAATTTTCCAATGATTTTATGCATGGACTTCCATTATAGCCTTCCCTCGTAAAATATATAATTGATATGTGAAGTTAATTAACATTTCGATCAGTCCCCGATTTAATTTTATTTTTGACCGAAACTAGTATAAACTTGAGTATAATATATTATGATTTTTCGGCCGAAACTTAGATTTCGAAAAGTTTCATTGAATCTAGTTTTCAGATGATTTTTTTTTCATGGACTACCATCATAACCTTCCCTCTTAACATATATAAGTGATCTGATATGTCTCGTTTCATTTCAAATAGTCCCCAATTAAATTTTATTTTTTTGACTGAAACTAGTGTATAATATACTATGATTTTTGACCTTAACTTGCATTTTGAAAAGTTTCATAGAATCTAATTTTCCGATGATTTTTTGCATGGACTTCAGTCATAGCCTTCCTCGTAAAATATATAAATGATATGTGAAGTTTCGTATCATTTCTATCAGTCCCGGATATAATTTTATTTTTGATCGAAACTAGAATAAACTTGTGTATAATATATTATGATGTTTTGGCCGAAACATGCATTTCGAAAAGTTTCATTGAATCTAGTATTCAGATGATTTTTTGCATGGACTACCATCATAACCTTCCCTCTTATCATAAATAAATGATCTGAAACGTCTCGTATCATTTCAAATAGTCCCCAATTAAATTTGACTTTTTTGACTAAAACTAGTGTATAATATACTATGATTTTTGACCGAAACTTGCATTTCGAAAAGTTTCATAGAATCTAATTTTCCGATGATTTTTTGCATGGACTTCCATCATAACCATCCCTCGTAAAATATATAAATGATATGTGAAGTTTCATATCATTTCGATCAGTCACCGATTTAATTTTATTTTTGACCGAAACTAGTATAAACTAGTGTATAATATATTATGATTTTTTGGCCGAAACTTGCATTTCGAAATGTTTCATAGAATCTAGTTTTCAGGTGATTTTTTTGCATGGACTACCATCATAACCTTCCCTCTTAACATATATAAATGATCTGAAAGTCTTGTATCATTTCAAATAGTAACCAATTAAATTTGATTTTTTTGACCGAAACTAGTGTATAATATACTATGATTTTTGACTGAAACTTGCATTTCGAAATGTTTCATAGAATCTAATTTTCCGATGATTTTTTGCATGGAATTCTATCATAGCCTTCCCTCGTAAAATATATAAATGATATGTGAAGTTTTTTAACATTTCGATCAGACCTCGATTTAATTTTATTTTTGACCGAAACTAGTATAAACTTGTGTATAATATATTATGATTATTTGACCGAAACATACATTTCGAAAAGTTTCATAGAATCTAATTTTCAGATGATTTTTTTGCAAGGACTACCATCATAACCTTCCCTCTTAACATATATAAATGATCTGAAACGTCTCGTATCATTTCAAATAGTACCCAATTAAATGTGACTTTTTTGACCGAAACTAGTGTATAATATACTATGATTTTTGACCGAAACTTGCATTTCGAAAATTTTCATAGAATCTAATTTTCCGATGATTTTTTGCATGGACTTCCATCATAACCATCCCTCGTAAAATATATAAATGATATGTGAGGTTTCATATCATTTCGATCAGTCACCGATTAAATTTTATTTTTGATCGAAACTAGTATAAACTAGTGTATAACATATTATGATTTTTTGGCCGAAACTTGCATTTCGAAAAGTTTCATAGAATCTAGTATTCAGATGATTTTTTTGCATTGACTACCATCATAAACGTCCCTCTTAACATATATAAATGATCTGAAAAGTCTTGTATCATTTCAAATAGTAACCAATTAAATTTGATTTTTTTGACTGAAACTAGTGTATAATATACTATGTTTTTTGACTGAAACTTGCATTTCGAAATCTTTCATAGAATCTAATTTTCCAATGATTTTATGCATGGACTTCCATCATAGCCTTCCCTCGTAAAATATATAATTGATATGTGAAGTTAATTAACATTTCGATCAGTCCCCGATTTAATTTTATTTTTGACCGAAACTAGTATAAACTTGAGTATGATATATTATGATTTTTCGGCCGAAACTTAGATTTCGAAAAGTTTCATAGAATCTAGTTTTCAGGTGATTTTTTTGCATGGACTACCATCATAACCTTCCCTCTTAACATATATAAATGATCTGAAAAGTCTTGTATCATTTCAAATAGTAACCAATTAAATTTGATTTTTTTGACGAAACTAGTGTATAATATACTATGATTTTTGACTGAAACTTGCCTTTCGAAACGTTTCATAGAATCTAATTTTCCGATGATTTTTTGCATGGACTTCTATCATAGCCTTCCCTCGTAAAATATATAAATGATATGTGAAGTTTTTTAACATTTCGATCAGACCTCGATTTAATTTTATTTTTGACCGAAACTAGTATAAACTTGTGTATAATATATTATGATTATTTGGCCGAAACATACATTTCGAAAAGTTTCATAGAATCTAATTTTCAGATGATTTTTTTGCAAGGACTACCATCATAACCTTCCCTCTTAACATATATAAATGATCTGAAACGTCTCGTATCATTTCAAATAGTACCCAATTAAATGTGACTTTTTTTACCGAAACTAGTGTATAATATACTATGATTTTTGACCGAAACTTGCATTTCGAAAAGTTTTATAGAATCTAATTTTCCGATGATTTTTTGCATGGACTTCCATCATAACCATCCCTCGTAAAATATATAAATGATATGTGAGGTTTCATATCATTTCGATCAGTCACCGATTAGATTTTATTTTTGATCGAAACTAGTATAAACTAGTGTATAATATATTATGATTTTTTGGCCGAAACTTGCATTTCGAAAAGTTTCATAGAATCTAGTATTCAGATGATTATTTTGCATGGACTACCATCATAAACTTCCCTCTTAACATATATAAATGATCTGAAAAGTCTTGTATCATTTCAAATAGTAACCAATTAAATTTGATTTTTTTGACTGAAACTAGTGTATAATATACAATGTTTTTTGACTGAAACTTGCATTTCGAAATCTTTCATAGAATCTAATTTTCCAATGATTTTATGCATGGACTTCCATCATAGCCTTCCCTCGTAAAATATATAATTGATTTGTGAAGTTAATTAACATTTCGATCAGTCCCCGATTTAATTTCATTTTTGACCGAAACTAGTATAAACTTGAGTATAATATATTATGATTTTTCGGCCGAAACTTAGATTTCGAAAAGTTTCATTGAATCTAGTTTTCAGATGATTTTTTTTCATGGACTACCATCAAAACCTTCCCTCTTAACATATAAAATGATCTGATACGTCTCGTTTCATTTCAAATAGTCCCCAATTAAATTTTATTTTTTTGAATGAAACTAGTGTATAATATACTATGATTTTTGACCTTAACTTACATTTTGAAAAGTTTCATAGAATCTAATTTTCCAATGATTTTTTGCATGGACTTCAGTCATAGCCTTCCCTCGTAAAATATATAAATGATATGTGAAGTTTCGTATCATTTCTATCAGTCCCGGATATAATTTTATTTTTGATCGAAACTAGAATAAACTTGTGTATAATATATTATGATGTTTTGGCCGAAACATGCATTTCGAAAAGTTTCATTGAATCTAGTATTCAAATGATTTTTTGCATGGACTACCATCATAACCTTCCCTCTTAACATAAATAAATGATCTGAAACGTCTCGTATCATTTCAAATAGTCCCCAATTAAATTTGACTTTTTTGACTGAAACTAGTGTATAATATACTATGATTTTTGACCGAAACATGCATTTCGAAAAGTTTCATAGAATCTAATTTTCCGATGATTTTTTGCATGGACTTCCATCATAACCATCCCTCGTAAAATATATAAATGATATGTGAAGTTTCTATCATTTCGATCAGTCACCGATTTAATTTTATTTTTGACCGAAACTAGTATAAACTAGTGTATAATATATTATGATTTTTTGGCCGAAACTTGCATTTCGAAATGTTTCATAGAATCTAGTTTTCAGGTAATTTTTTTGCATGGACTACCATCATAACCTTCCCTCTTAACATATATAAATGATCTAAAAGTCTCGTATCATTTCAAATAGTAACCAATTAAATTTGATTTTTTTGACCGAAACTAGTGTATAATATACTATGATTTTTGACTGAAACTTGCATTTTGAAATGTTTAATTGAATCTAATTTTCCGATGATTTTTTGCATGGACTTCTATCATAGCCTTCCCTCGTAAAATATATAAATGATATGTGAAGTTTTTTAACATTTCGATCAGACCTCGATTTAATTTTATTTTTGACCGAAACTAGTATAAACTTGTGTATAATATATTATGATTATTTGGCCGAAACATACATTTCGAAAAGTTTCATAGAATCTAATTTTCAGATGATTTTTTTGGAAGGACTACCATCATAACCTTCCCTCTTAACATATATAAATGATCTGAAACGTCTCGTATCATTTCAAATAGTACCCAATTAAATGTGACTTTTTTGACCGAAACTAGTGTATAATATACTATGATTTTTGACCGAAACTTGCATTTCGAAAAGTTTCATAGAATCTAATTTTCCGATGATTTTTTGCATGGACTTCCATCATAACCATCCCTCGTAAAATATATAAATGATATGTGAGGTTTCATATCATTTCGATCAGTCACCGATTAAATTTTATTTTTGATCGAAACTAGTATAAACTAGTGTATAATATATTATGATTTTTTGGCCGAAACTTGCATTTCGAAAAGTTTCATAGAATCTAGTATTCAGATGATTTTTTTGCATGGACTACCATCATAAACTTACCTCTTAACATATATAAATGATCTGAAAAGTCTTGTATCATTTCAAATAGTAACCAATTAAATTTGATTTTTTTGACTGAAACTAGTGTATAATATACTATGTTTTTTGACTGAAACTTGCATTTCGAAATCTTTCATAGAATCTAATTTTCCAATGATTTTATGCATGGACTTCCATCATAGCCTTCCCTCGTAAAATATATAATTGATATGTGAAGTTAATTAACATTTCGATCAGTCCCCGATTTAATTTAATTTTTGACCGAAACTAGTATAAACTTGAGTATGATATATTATGATTTTTCGGCCGAAACTTAGATTTCGAAAAGTTTCATTGAATCTAGTTTTCAGATGATTTTTTTGCATGGACTACCATCATAACCTTCCCTCTTAACATATATAAATGATCTGAAAAGTCTTGTATCATTTCAAATAGTAACCAATTAAATTTGATTTTTTTGACGAAACTAGTGTATAATATACTATGATTTTTGACTGAAACTTGCATTTCGAAACGTTTCATAGAATCTAATTTTCCGATGATTTTTTGCATGGACTTCTATCATAGCCTTCCCTCGTAAAATATATAAATGATATGTGAAGTTTTTTAACATTTCGATCAGACCTCGATTTAATTTTATTTTTGACCGAAACTAGTATAAACTTGTGTATAATATATTATGATTATTTGGCCGAAACATCCATTTCGAAAAGTTTCATAGAATCTAATTTTCAGATGATTTTTTTGCAAGGACTACCATCATAACCTTCCCTCTTAACATATATAAATGATCTGAAACGTCTCGTATCATTTCAAATAGTACCCAATTAAATGTGACTTTTTTTACCGAAACTAGTGTATAATATACTATGATTTTTGACCGAAACTTGCATTTCGAAAAGTTTTATAGAATCTAATTTTCCGATGATTTTTTCCATGGACTTCCATCATAACCATCCCTCGTAAAATATATAAATGATATGTGAGGTTTCATATCATTTCGATCAGTCACCGATTAGATTTTATTTTTGATCGAAACTAGTATAAACTAGTGTATAATATATTATGATTTTTTGGCCGAAACTTGCATTTCAAAAAGTTTCATAGAATCTAGTATTAAGATGATTATTTTGCATGGACTACCATCATAAACTTCCCTCTTAACATATATAAATGATCTGAAAAGTCTTGTATCATTTCAAATAGTAACCAATTAAATTTGATTTTTTTGACTGAAACTAGTGTATAATATACTATGTTTTTTGACTGAAACTTGCATTTCGAAATCTTTCATAGAATCTAATTTTCCAATGATTTTATGCATGGACTTCCATCATAGCCTTCCCTCGTAAAATATATAATTGATATGTGAAGTTAATTAACATTTCGATCAGTCCCCGATTTAATTTTATTTTTGACTGAAACTAGTATAAACTTGAGTATAATATATTATGATTTTTCGGCCGAAACTTAGATTTCGAAAAGTTTCATTGAATCTAGTTTTCAGATGATTTTTTTTTCATGGACTACCATCATAACCTTCCCTCTTAACATATATAAATGATCTGATACGTCTCGTTTCATTTCAAATAGTCCCCAATTAAATTTTATTTTTTTGACTGAAACTAGTGTATAATATACTATGATTTTTGACCTTAACTTACATTTTGAAATGTTTCATAGAATCTAATTTTCCGATGATTTTTTGCATGGACTTCAGTCATAGCCTTCCCTCGTAAAATATATAAATGATATGTGAAGTTTCGTATCATTTCTATCAGTCCCGGATATAATTTTATTTTTGATCGAAACTAGAATAAACTTGTGTATAATATATTATGATGTTTTGGCCGAAACATGCATTTCGAAAAGTTTCATTGAATCTAGTATTCAGATGATTTTTTGCATGGACTACCATCATAACCTTCCCTCTTAACATAAATAAATGATCTGAAACGTCTCGTATCATTTCAAATAGTCCCCAATTAAATTTGACTTTTTTGACTGAAACTAGTGTATAATATACTATGATTTTTGACCGAAACTTGCATTTCGAAAAGTTTCATAGAATCTAATTTTCCGATGATTTTTTGCATGGACTTCCATCATAACCATCCCTCGTAAAATATATAAATGATATGTGAAGTTTCTATCATTTAGATCAGTCACCGATTTAATTTTATTTTTGACCGAAACTAGTATAAACTAGTGTATAATATATTATGATTTTTTGGCCGAAACTTGCATTTCGAAATGTTTCATAGAATCTAGTTTTCAGGTGATTTTTTTGCATGGACTACCATCATAACCTTCCCTCTTAACATATATAAATGATCTAAAAGTCTCGTATCATTTCAAATAGTAACCAATTAAATTTGATTTTTTTGACCGAAACTAGTGTATAATATACTATGATTTTTGACTGAAACTTGCATTTTGAAATGTTTAATTGAATCTAATTTTCCGATGATTTTTTGCATGGACTTCTATCATAGCCTTCCCTCGTAAAATATATAAATGATATGTGAAGTTTTTTAACATTTCGATCAGACCTCGATTTAATTTTATTATTGACCGAAACTAGTATAAACTTGTGTATAATATATTATGATTATTTGGCCGAAACATACATTTCGAAAAGTTTCATAGAATCTAATTTTCAGATGATTTTTTTGGAAGGACTACCATCATAACCTTCCCTCTTAACATATATAAATGATCTGAAACGTCTCGTATCATTTCAAATAGTACCCAATTAAATGTGACTTTTTTGACCGAAACTAGTGTATAATATACTATGATTTTTGACCGAAACTTGCATTTCGAAAAGTTTCATAGAATCTAATTTTCCGATGATTTTTTGCATGGACTTCCATCATAACCATCCCTCGTAAAATATATAAATGATATGTGAGGTTTCATATCATTTCGATCAGTCACCGATTAAATTTTATTTTTGATCGAAACTAGTATAAACTAGTGTATAATATATTATGATTTTTTGGCCGAAACTTGCATTTCGAAAAGTTTCATAGAATCTAGTATTCAGATGATTTTTTTGCATGGACTACCATCATAAACTTACCTCTTAACATATATAAATGATCTGAAAAGTCTTGTATCATTTCAAATAGTAACCAATTAAATTTGATTTTTTTGACTGAAACTAGTGTATAATATACTATGTTTTTTGACTGAAACTTGCATTTCGAAATCTTTCATAGAATCTAATTTTCCAATGATTTTATGCATGGACTTCCATCATAGCCTTCCCTCGTAAAATATATAATTGATATGTGAAGTTAATTAACATTTCGATCAGTCCCCGATTTAATTTAATTTTTGACCGAAACTAGTATAAACTTGAGTATGATATATTATGATTTTTCGGCCGAAACTTAGATTTCGAAAAGTTTCATTGAATCTAGTTTTCAGATGATTTTTTTGCATGGACTACCATCATAACCTTCCCTCTTAACATATATAAATGATCTGAAAAGTCTTGTATCATTTCAAATAGTAACCAATTAAATTTGATTTTTTTGACGAAACTAGTGTATAATATACTATGATTTTTGACTGAAACTTGCATTTCGAAACGTTTCATAGAATCTAATTTTCCGATGATTTTTTGCATGGACTTCTATCATAGCCTTCCCTCGTAAAATATATAAATGATATGTGAAGTTTTTTAACATTTCGATCAGACCTCGATTTAATTTTATTTTTGACCGAAACTAGTATAAACTTGTGTATAATATATTATGATTATTTGGCCGAAACATCCATTTCGAAAAGTTTCATAGAATCTAATTTTCAGATGATTTTTTTGCAAGGACTACCATCATAACCTTCCCTCTTAACATATATAAATGATCTGAAACGTCTCGTATCATTTCAAATAGTACCCAATTAAATGTGACTTTTTTTACCGAAACTAGTGTATAATATACTATGATTTTTGACCGAAACTTGCATTTCGAAAAGTTTTATAGAATCTAATTTTCCGATGATTTTTTCCATGGACTTCCATCATAACCATCCCTCGTAAAATATATAAATGATATGTGAGGTTTCATATCATTTCGATCAGTCACCGATTAGATTTTATTTTTGATCGAAACTAGTATAAACTAGTGTATAATATATTATGATTTTTTGGCCGAAACTTGCATTTCAAAAAGTTTCATAGAATCTAGTATTCAGATGATTATTTTGCATGGACTACCATCATAAACTTCCCTCTTAACATATATAAATGATCTGAAAAGTCTTGTATCATTTCAAATAGTAACCAATTAAATTTGATTGTTTTGACTGAAACTAGTGTATAATATACTATGTTTTTTGACTGAAACTTGCATTTCGAAATCTTTCATAGAATCTAATTTTCCAATGATTTTATGCATGGACTTCCATCATAGCCTTCCCTCGTAAAATATATAATTGATATGTGAAGTTAATTAACATTTCGATCAGTCCCCGATTTAATTTTATTTTTGACTGAAACTAGTATAAACTTGAGTATAATATATTATGATTTTTCGGCCGAAACTTAGATTTCGAAAAGTTTCATTGAATCTAGTTTTCAGATGATTTTTTTTTCATGGACTACCATCATAACCTTCCCTCTTAACATATATAAATGATCTGATACGTCTCGTTTCATTTCAAATAGTCCCTAATTAAATTTTATTTTTTTGACTGAAACTAGTGTATAATATACTATGATTTTTGACCTTAACTTACATTTTGAAATGTTTCATAGAATCTAATTTTCCGATGATTTTTTGCATGGACTTCAGTCATAGCCTTCCCTCGTAAAATATATAAATGATATGTGAAGTTTCGTATCATTTCTATCAGTCCCGGATATAATTTTATTTTTGATCGAAACTAGAATAAACTTGTGTATAATATATTATGATGTTTTGGCCGAAACATGCATTTCGAAAAGTTTCATTGAATCTAGTATTCAGATGATTTTTTGCATGGACTACCATCATAACCTTCCCTCTTAACATAAATAAATGATCTGAAACGTCTCGTATCATTTCAAATAGTCCCCAATTAAATTTGACTTTTTTGACTGAAACTAGTGTATAATATACTATGATTTTTGACCGAAACTTGCATTTCGAAAAGTTTCATAGAATCTAATTTTCCGATGATTTTTTGCATGGACTTCCATCATAACCATCCCTCGTAAAATATATAAATGATATGTGAAGTTTCTATCATTTAGATCAGTCACCGATTTAATTTTATTTTTGACCGAAACTAGTATAAACTAGTGTATAATATATTATGATTTTTTGGCCGAAACTTGCATTTCGAAATGTTTCATAGAATCTAGTTTTCAGGTGATTTTTTTGCATGGACTACCATCATAACCTTCCCTCTTAACATATATAAATGATCTAAAAGTCTCGTATCATTTCAAATAGTAACCAATTAAATTTGATTTTTTTGACCGAAACTAGTGTATAATATACTATGATTTTTGACTGAAACTTGCATTTTGAAATGTTTAATTGAATCTAATTTTCCGATGATTTTTTGCATGGACTTCTATCATAGCCTTCCCTCGTAAAATATATAAATGATATGTGAAGTTTTTTAACATTTCGATCAGACCTCGATTTAATTTTATTTTTGACCGAAACTAGTATAAACTTGTGTATAATATATTATGATTATTTGGCCGAAACATACATTTCGAAAAGTTTCATAGAATCTAATTTTCAGATGATTTTTTTGGAAGGACTACCATCATAACCTTCCCTCTTAACATATATAAATGATCTGAAACGTCTCGTATCATTTCAAATAGTACCCAATTAAATGTGACTTTTTTGACCGAAACTAGTGTATAATATACTATGATTTTTGACCGAAACTTGCATTTCGAAAAGTTTCATAGAATCTAATTTTCCGATGATTTTTTGCATGGACTTCCATCATAACCATCCCTCGTAAAATATATAAATGATATGTGAGGTTTCATATCATTTCGATCAGTCACCGATTAAATTTTATTTTTGATCGAAACTAGTATAAACTAGTGTATAATATATTATGATTTTTTGGCCGAAACTTGCATTTCGAAAAGTTTCATAGAATCTAGTATTCAGATGATTTTTTTTGCATGGACTACCATCATAAACTTACCTCTTAACATATATAAATGATCTGAAAAGTCTTGTATCATTTCAAATAGTAACCAATTAAATTTGATTTTTTTGACTGAAACTAGTGTATAATATACTATGTTTTTTGACTGAAACTTGCATTTCGAAATCTTTCATAGAATCTAATTTTCCAATGATTTTATGCATGGACTTCCATCATAGCCTTCCCTCGTAAAATATATAATTGATATGTGAAGTTAATTAACATTTCGATCAGTCCCCGATTTAATTTTATTTTTGACCGAAACTAGTATAAACTTGAGTATGATATATTATGATTTTTCGGCCGAAACTTAGATTTTGAAAAGTTTCATTGAATCTAGTTTTCAGATGATTTTTTTGCATGGACTACCATCATAACCTTCCCTCTTAACATATATAAATGATCTGAAAAGTCTTGTATCATTTCAAATAGTAACCAATTAAATTTGATTTTTTTGACGAAACTAGTGTATAATATACTATGATTTTTGACTGAAACTTGCATTTCGAAACGTTTCATAGAATCTAATTTTCCGATGATTTTTTGCATGGACTTCTATCATAGCCTTCCCTCGTAAAATATATAAATGATATGTGAAGTTTTTTAACATTTCGATCAGACCTCGATTTAATTTTATTTTTGACCGAAACTAGTATAAACTTGTGTATAATATATTATGATTATTTGGCCGAAACATCCATTTCGAAAAGTTTCATAGAATCTAATTTTCAGATGATTTTTTTGCAAGGACTACCATCATAACCTTCCCTCTTAACATATATAAATGATCTGAAACGTCTCGTATCATTTTAAATAGTACCCAATTAAATGTGACTTTTTTTACCGAAACTATTGTATAATATACTATGATTTTTGACCGAAACTTGCATTTCGAAAAGTTTTATAGAATCTAATTTTCCGATGATTTTTTGCATGGACTTCCATCATAACCATCCCTCGTAAAATATATAAATGATATGTGAGGTTTCATATCATTTCGATCAGTCACCGATTAGATTTTATTTTTGATCGAAACTAGTATAAACTAGTGTATAATATATTATGATTTTTTGGCCGAAACTTGCATTTCAAAAAGTTTCATAGAATCTAGTATTCAGATGATTATTTTGCATGGACTACCATCATAAACTTCCCTCTTAACATATATAAATGATCTGAAAAGTCTTGTATCATTTCAAATAGTAACCAATTAAATTTGATTTTTTTGACTGAAACTAGTGTATAATATACTATGTTTTTTGACTGAAACTTGCATTTCGAAATCTTTCATAGAATCTAATTTTCCAATGATTTTATGCATGGACTTCCATCATAGCCTTCCCTCGTAAAATATATAATTGATATGTGAAGTTAATTAACATTTCGATCAGTCCCCGATTTAATTTTATTTTTGACTGAAACTAGTATAAACTTGAGTATAATATATTATGATTTTTCGGCCGAAACTTAGATTTCGAAAAGTTTCATTGAATCTAGTTTTCAGATGATTTTTTTTTCATGGACTACCATCATAACCTTCCCTCTTAACATATATAAATGATCTGATACGTCTTGTTTCATTTCAAATAGTCCCCAATTAAATTTTATTTTTTTGACTGAAACTAGTGTATAATATACTATGATTTTTGACCTTAACTTACATTTTGAAATGTTTCATAGAATCTAATTTTCCGATGATTTTTTGCATGGACTTCAGTCATAGCCTTCCCTCGTAAAATATATAAATGATATGTGAAGTTTCGTATCATTTCTATCAGTCCCGGATATAATTTTATTTTTGATCGAAACTAGAATAAACTTGTGTATAATATATTATGATGTTTTGGCCGAAACATGCATTTCGAAAAGTTTCATTGAATCTAGTATTCAGATGATTTTTTGCATGGACTACCATCATAACCTTCCCTCTTAACATAAATAAATGATCTGAAACGTCTCGTATCATTTCAAATAGTCCCCAATTAAATTTGACTTTTTTGACTGAAACTAGTGTATAATATACTATGATTTTTGACCGAAACTTGCATTTCGAAAAGTTTCATAGAATCTAATTTTCCGATGATTTTTTGCATGGACTTCCATCATAACCATCCCTCGTAAAATATATAAATGATATGTGAAGTTTCTATCATTTAGATCAGTCACCGATTTAATTTAATTTTTGACCGAAACTAGTATAAACTAGTGTATAATATATTATGATTTTTTGGCCGAAACTTGCATTTCGAAATGTTTCATAGAATCTAGTTTTCAGGTGATTTTTTTGCATGGACTACCATCATAACCTTCCCTCTTAACATATATAAATGATCTAAAAGTCTCGTATCATTTCAAATAGTAACCAATTAAATTTGATTTTTTTGACCGAAACTAGTGTATAATATACTATGATTTTTGACTGAAACTTGCATTTTGAAATGTTTAATTGAATCTAATTTTCCGATGATTTTTTGCATGGACTTCTATCATAGCCTTCCCTCGTAAAATATATAAATGATATGTGAAGTTTTTTAACATTTCGATCAGACCTCGATTTAATTTTATTTTTGACCGAAACTAGTATAAACTTGTGTATAATATATTATGATTATTTGGCCGAAACATACATTTCGAAAAGTTTCATAGAATCTAATTTTCAGATGATTTTTTTGGAAGGACTACCATCATAACCTTCCCTCTTAACATATATAAATGATCTGAAACGTCTCGTATCATTTCAAATAGTACCCAATTAAATGTGACTTTTTTGACCGAAACTAGTGTATAATATACTATGATTTTTGACCGAAACTTGCATTTCGAAAAGTTTCATAGAATCTAATTTTCCGATGATTTTTTGCATGGACTTCCATCATAACCATCCCTCGTAAAATATATAAATGATATGTGAGGTTTCATATCATTTCGATCAGTCACCGATTAAATTTTATTTTTGATCGAAACTAGTATAAACTAGTGTATAATATATTATGATTTTTTGGCCGAAACTTGCATTTCGAAAAGTTTCATAGAATCTAGTATTCAGATGATTTTTTTTGCATGGACTACCATCATAAACTTACCTCTTAACATATATAAATGATCTGAAAAGTCTTGTATCATTTCAAATAGTAACCAATTAAATTTGATTTTTTTGACTGAAACTAGTGTATAATATACTATGTTTTTTGACTGAAACTTGCATTTCGAAATCTTTCATAGAATCTAATTTTCCAATGATTTTATGCATGGACTTCCATCATAGCCTTCCCTCGTAAAATATATAATTGATATGTGAAGTTAATTAACATTTCGATCAGTCCCCGATTTAATTTTATTTTTGACCGAAACTAGTATAAACTTGAGTATGATATATTATGATTTTTCGGCCGAAACTTAGATTTCGAAAAGTTTCATTGAATCTAGTTTTCAGATGATTTTTTTGCATGGACTACCATCATAACCTTCCCTCTTAACATATATAAATGATCTGAAAAGTCTTGTATCATTTCAAATAGTAACCAATTAAATTTGATTTTTTTGACGAAACTAGTGTATAATATACTATGATTTTTGACTGAAACTTGCATTTCGAAACGTTTCATAGAATCTAATTTTCCGATGATTTTTTGCATGGACTTCTATCATAGCCTTCCCTCGTAAAATATATAAATGATATGTGAAGTTTTTTAACATTTCGATCAGACCTCGATTTAATTTTATTTTTGACCGAAACTAGTATAAACTTGTGTATAATATATTATGATTATTTGGCCGAAACATCCATTTCGAAAAGTTTCATAGAATCTAATTTTCAGATGATTTTTTTGCAAGGACTACCATCATAACCTTCCCTCTTAACATATATAAATGATCTGAAACGTCTCGTATCATTTTAAATAGTACCCAATTAAATGTGACTTTTTTTACCGAAACTATTGTATAATATACTATGATTTTTGACCGAAACTTGCATTTCGAAAAGTTTTATAGAATCTAATTTTCCGATGATTTTTTGCATGGACTTCCATCATAACCATCCCTCGTAAAATATATAAATGATATGTGAGGTTTCATATCATTTCGATCAGTCACCGATTAGATTTTATTTTTGATCGAAACTAGTATAAACTAGTGTATAATATATTATGATTTTTTGGCCGAAACTTGCATTTCAAAAAGTTTCATAGAATCTAGTATTCAGATGATTATTTTGCATGGACTACCATCATAAACTTCCCTCTTAACATATATAAATGATCTGAAAAGTCTTGTATCATTTCAAATAGTAACCAATTAAATTTGATTTTTTTGACTGAAACTAGTGTATAATATACTATGTTTTTTGACTGAAACTTGCATTTCGAAATCTTTCATAGAATCTAATTTTCCAATGATTTTATGCATGGACTTCCATCATAGCCTTCCCTCGTAAAATATATAATTGATATGTGAAGTTAATTAACATTTCGATCAGTCCCCGATTTAATTTTATTTTTGACTGAAACTAGTATAAACTTGAGTATAATATATTATGATTTTTCGGCCGAAACTTAGATTTCGAAAAGTTTCATTGAATCTAGTTTTCAGATGATTTTTTTTTCATGGACTACCATCATAACCTTCCCTCTTAACATATATAAATGATCTGATACGTCTTGTTTCATTTCAAATAGTCCCCAATTAAATTTTATTTTTTTGACTGAAACTAGTGTATAATATACTATGATTTTTGACCTTAACTTACATTTTGAAATGTTTCATAGAATCTAATTTTCCGATGATTTTTTGCATGGACTTCAGTCATAGCCTTCCCTCGTAAAATATATAAATGATATGTGAAGTTTCGTATCATTTCTATCAGTCCCGGATATAATTTTATTTTTGATCGAAACTAGAATAAACTTGTGTATAATATATTATGATGTTTTGGCCGAAACATGCATTTCGAAAAGTTTCATTGAATCTAGTATTCAGATGATTTTTTGCATGGACTACCATCATAACCTTCCCTCTTAACATAAATAAATGATCTGAAACGTCTCGTATCATTTCAAATAGTCCCCAATTAAATTTGACTTTTTTGACTGAAACTAGTGTATAATATACTATGATTTTTGACCGAAACTTGCATTTCGAAAAGTTTCATAGAATCTAATTTTCCGATGATTTTTTGCATGGACTTCCATCATAACCATCCCTCGTAAAATATATAAATGATATGTGAAGTTTCTATCATTTAGATCAGTCACCGATTTAATTTAATTTTTGACCGAAACTAGTATAAACTAGTGTATAATATATTATGATTTTTTGGCCGAAACTTGCATTTCGAAATGTTTCATAGAATCTAGTTTTCAGGTGATTTTTTTGCATGGACTACCATCATAACCTTCCCTCTTAACATATATAAATGATCTAAAAGTCTCGTATCATTTCAAATAGTAACCAATTAAATTTGATTTTTTTGACCGAAACTAGTGTATAATATACTATGATTTTTGACTGAAACTTGCATTTTGAAATGTTTAATTGAATCTAATTTTCCGATGATTTTTTGCATGGACTTCTATCATAGCCTTCCCTCGTAAAATATATAAATGATATGTGAAGTTTTTTAACATTTCGATCAGACCTCGATTTAATTTTATTTTTGACCGAAACTAGTATAAACTTGTGTATAATATATTATGATTATTTGGCCGAAACATACATTTCGAAAAGTTTCATAGAATCTAATTTTCAGATGATTTTTTTGCAAGGACTACCATCATAACCTTCCCTCTTAACATATATAAATGATCTGAAATGTCTCGTATCATTTCAAATAGTACCCAATTAAATGTGACTTTTTTGACCGAAACTAGTGTATAATATACTATGATTTTTGACCGAAACTTGCATTTCGAAAAGTTTCATAGAATCTAATTTTCCGATGATTTTTTGCATGGACTTCAGTCATAGCCTTCCCTCGTAAAATATATAAATGATATGTGAAGTTTCGTATCATTTCTATCAGTCCCGGATATAATTTTATTTTTGATCGAAACTAGAATAAACTTGTGTATAATATATTATGATGTTTTGGCCGAAACATGCATTTCGAAAAGTTTCATTGAATCTAGTATTCAGATGATTTTTTGCATGGACTACCATCATAACCTTCCCTCTTAACATAAATAAATGATCTGAAACGTCTCGTATCATTTCAAATAGTCCCCAATTAAATTTGACTTTTTTGACCGAAACTAGTGTATAATATACTATGATTTTTGACCGAAACTTGCATTTCGAAAAGTTTCATAGAATCTAATTTTCCGATGATTTTTTGCATGGACTTCCATCATAACCATCCCTCGTAAAATATATAAATGATATGTGAGGTTTCATATCATTTCGATCAGTCACCGATTAAATTTTATTTTTGATCGAAACTAGTATAAACTAGTGTATAATATATTATGATTTTTTGGCCGAAACTTGCATTTCGAAAAGTTTCATAGAATCTAGTATTCAGATGATTTTTTTGCATGGACTACCATCATAAACTTACCTCTTAACATATATAAATGATCTGAAAAGTCTTGTATCATTTCAAATAGTAACCAATTAAATTTGATTTTTTTTGACTGAAACTAGTGTATAATATACTATGTTTTTTGACTGAAACTTGCATTTCGAAATCTTTCATAGAATCTAATTTTCCAATGATTTTATGCATGGACTTCCATCATAGCCTTCCCTCGTAAAATATATAATTGATATGTGAAGTTAATTAACATTTCGATCAGTCCCCGATTTAATTTTATTTTTGACCGAAACTAGTATAAACTTGAGTATGATATATTATGATTTTTCGGCCGAAACTTAGATTTCGAAAAGTTTCATTGAATCTAGTTTTCAGATGATTTTTTTTTCATGGACTACCATCATAACCTTCCCTCTTAACATATATAAATGATCTGATACGTCTCATTTCATTTCAAATAGTCCCCAATTAAATTTTATTTTTTTTACTGAAACTAGTGTATAATATACTATGATTTTTGACCTTAACTTGCATTTTGAAAAGTTTCATAGAATCTAATTTTCCGATGATTTTTTGCATGGACTTTAGTCATAGCCTTCCCTCGTAAAATATATAAATGATATGTGAAGTTTCGTATCATTTCTATCAGTCCCGGATATAATTTTATTTTTGATCGAAACTAGTATAAACTTGTGTATAATATATTATGATGTTTTGGCCGAAACATGCATTTCGAAAAGTTTCATTGAATCTAGTATTCAGATGATTTTTTGCATGGACTACCATCATAACCTTCCCTCTTAACATAAATAAATGATCTGAAACGTCTCGTATCATTTCAAATAGTTCCCAATTAAATTTGACTTTTTTGACTGAAACTAGTGTATAATATACTATGATTTTTGACCGAAACTTGCATTTCGAAAAGTTTCATAGAATCTAATTTTCCGATGATTTTTTGCATGGACTTCCATCATAACCATCCCTCGTAAAATATATAAATGATATGTGAAGTTTCATATCATTTCGATCAGTCACCGATTTAATTTTATTTTTGATCGAAACTAGTATAAACTAGTGTATAATATATTATGATTTTTTGGCCGAAACTTGCATTTCGAAATGTTTCATAGAATCTAGTTTTCAGGTGATTTTTTTGCATGGACTACCATCATAACCTTCCCTCTTAACATATATAAATGATCTGAAAGTCTCGTATCATTTCAAATAGTAACCAATTAAATTTGATTTTTTTTACCGAAACTAGTGTATAATATACTATGGTTTTTGACTGAAACTTGCATTTCGAAATGTTTCATAGAATCTAATTTTCCAATGATTTTATGCATGGACTTCCATCATAGCCTTCCCTCGTAAAATATATAATTGATATGTGAAGTTAATTAACATTTCGATCAGTCCCCGATTTAATTTTATTTTTGACCGAAACTAGTATAAACTTTTGTATAATATATTATGATTTTTCGGCCGAAACTTAGATTTCGAAAAGTTTCATTGAATCTAGTTTTCAGATGATTTTTTTTTCATGGACTACCATCATATCCTTCCCTCTTAACATATATAAATGATCTGATAAGTCTCGTTTCATTTCAAATAGTCCCCAATTAAATTTTATTTTTTTGACTGAAACTAGTGTATAATATACTATGATTTTTGACCTTAACTTGCATTTTGAAAAGTTTCATAGAATCTAATTTTCCGATGATTTTTTGCATGGACTTTAGTCATAGCCTTCCCTCGTAAAATATATAAATGATATGTGAAGTTTCGTATCATTTCTATCAGTCCCGGATATAATTTTATTTTTGATCGAAACTAGAATAAACTTGTGTATAATATATTATGATGTTTTGGCCGAAACATGCATTTCGAAAAGTTTCATTGAATCTGGTATTCGGATGATTTTTTGCATGGACTACCATCATAACCTTCCCTCTTAACATAAATAAATGATCTGAAACGTCTCGTATCATTTCAAATAGTCCCCAATTAAATTTGACTTTTTTGACTGAAACTAGTGTATAATATACTATGATTTTTGACCGAAACTTGCATTTCGAAAAGTTTCATAGAATCTAATTTTCCGATGATTTTTTGCATGGACTTCCATCATAACCATCTCTCGTAAAATATATAAATGATATGTGAGATTTCATATCATTTCGATCAGTCACCGATTAAATTTTATTTATGATCGAAACTAGTATAAACTAGTGTATAATATATTATGATTTTTTGGCCGAAACTTGCATTTCGAAAAGTTTCATAGAATCTAGTATTCAGATGATTTTTTTGCATGGAGTACCATCATAACCTTCCCTCTTAACATATATAAATGATCTGAAAAGTCGTGTATCATTTCAAATAGTAACCAATTAAATTTGATTTTTTTGACTGAAACTAGTGT
Source organism: Lathyrus aphaca (assembly GCA_963966055.1). Classification (NCBI taxonomy): domain Eukaryota; kingdom Viridiplantae; phylum Streptophyta; class Magnoliopsida; order Fabales; family Fabaceae; genus Lathyrus; species Lathyrus aphaca. The sequence goes on from OZ014521.1 coordinate 585,001,927, forward strand.
ATAATATACTATGTTTTTTGACTGAAACTTGCATTTCGAAATCTTTCATAGAATCTAATTTTCCAATGATTTTATGCATGGACTTTCATCGTAGCCTTCCCTCGTAAAATATATAATTGATATGTGAAGTTAATTAACATTTCGATCAGTCCCCGATTTAATTTTATTTTTGACCGAAACTAGTATAAACTTGAGTATAATATATTATGATTTTTCGGCCGAAACTTAGATTTCGAAAAGTTTCATTGAATCTAGTTTTCAGATGATTTTTTTTCATGGACTACCATCATAACCTTCCCTCTTAACATATATAAATGATCTGATACGTCTCGTTTCATTTCAAATAGTCCCCAATTAAATTTTATTTTTTTGACTGAAACTTGTGTATAATATACTATGATTTTTGACCTTAACTTGCATTTTGAAAAGTTTCATAGAATCTAGTATTCAGATGATTTTTTTGCATGGACTACCATCATAACCTTCCCTCTTAACATATATAAATGATCTGAAAAGTCTTGTATCATTTCAAATAGTAATCAATTAAATTTGATTTTTTTGACCGAAACTAGTGTATAATATACTATGATTTTTGACTGAAACTTGCATTTCGAAATGTTTCATAGAATCTAATTTTCCGATGATTTTTTGCATGGACTTCTATCATAGCCTTCCCTCGTAAAATATATAAATGATATGTGAAGTGTTTTAACATTTCGATCAGACCCCGATTTAATTTTATTTTTGACCGAAACTAGTATAAACTTGTGTTAATATATTATGATTATTTGGCCGAAACATACATTTCGAAAAGTTTCATAGAATCTAATTTTCAGATGATTTTTTTGCATGGACTACCATCATAACCTTCCCTCTTAACATATATAAATGATCTGAAATGTCTCGTATCATTTAAAATAGTCCCCAATTAAATTTTATTTTTTTGACCGAAACTAGTGTATAATATACTTTGATTTTTGACCTTAACTTGCATGGACTTCAGTCATAGCCTTCCCTCGTAAAATATATAAATGATATGTGAAGTTTCGTATCATTTCGATCAGTCCCAGATATAATTTTATTTTTGATCGAAACTAGTATAAACTTGTGTTTAATATATCATGATGTTTTAGCCGAAACATGCATTTCGAAAAGTTTCATTGAATCTAGTATTCAGATGATTTTTTGCATGGACTACCATCATAACCTTCCCTCTTAACATAAATAAATGATCTGAAACGTCTCGTATCATTTCAAATAGTCCCCAATTAAATTTGACTTTTTTGACCGAAACTTGTTTATAATATACTATGATTTTTGACCGAAACTTGCATTTCGAAAAGTTTCATAGAATCTAATTTTCCGATGATTTTTTGCATGGACTTCCATCATAACCATCCCTCGTAAAATATATAAATGATATGTGAAGTTTCATATCATTTCTATCAGTCACCGATTTAATTTTATTTTTGACCGAAACTAGTATAAACTAGTGTATAATATATTATGATTTTTTGGCCGAAACTTGCATTTCGAAATGTTTCATAGAATCTAGTTTTCAGGTGATTTTTTTGCATGGACTACCATCATAACCTTCCCTCTTAACATATATAAATGATCTGAAAAGTCTCGTATCATTTCAAATAGTAACCAATTAAATTTGATTTTTTTGACCGAAACTAGTGTATAATATACTATGATTTTTGACTGAAACTTGCATTTCGAAATGTTTCATAGAATCTAATTTTCCGATGATTTTTTGCATGGACTTCTATCATAGCCTTCCCTCGTAAAATATATAAATGATATGTGAAGTTTTTTAACATTTCGATCAGACCCCGATTTAATTTTATTTTTGACCGAAACTAGTAAAAACTTGTGTATAATATATTATGATTATTTGGCCAAAACATACATTTCGAAAAGCTTCATAGAATTTAATTTTCAGATGATTTTTTTGCATGGACTACCATCATAACCTTCTCTCTTAACATATATAAATGATATGATACGTCTCGTTTCATTTCAAATAGTCCCCAATTAAATTTTATTTTTTTCACCGAAACTAGTGTATAATATACTATGATTTTTGACCTTAACTTGCATTTTGAAAAGTTTCATAGAATCTAATTTTCCGATGATTTTTTGCATGGACTTCATTCATAGCCTTCCCTCGTAAAATATATAAATGATATGTGAAGTTTCGTATCATTTCTATCAGTCCCGGATATAATTTTATTGTTGATCGAAACTAGAATAAACTTGTGTATAATATATTATGATGTTTTGGCTGAAACATGCATTTCAAAAAGTTTCATTGAATCTAGTATTCAGATGATTTTTTGCATGGACTACCATCATAACCTTCCCTCTTAACATAAATAAATGATCTGAAACGTCTCGTATCATTTCAAATAGTCCCCAATTAAATTTGACTTTTTTGACTGAAACTAGTGTATAATATACTATGATTTTTGACCGAAACTTGCATTTCGAAAAGTTTCATAGAATCTAATTTTTTGATGATTTTTTGCATGGACTTCCATCATAACCATCCCTCGTAAAATATATAAATGATATGTGAGGTTTCATATCATTTCGATCAGTCACCGATTAAATTTTATTTTTGATCGAAACTAGTATAAACTAGTGTATAATATATTATGATTTTTTGGCCGAAACATGGATTTCGAAAAGTTTCATAGAATCTAGTATTCAGATGATTTTTTTGCATGGACTACCATCATAACCTTCCCTCTTAACATATATAAATGATCTGAAAAGTCTTGTATCATTTCAAATAGTAACCAATTAAATTTGATTTTTTTGACCGAAACTAGTGTATAATATACTATGATTTTTGACTGAAACTTGCATTTCGAAATGTTTCATAGAATCTAATTTTCCGATGATTTTTTGCATGGACTTCTATCATAGCCTTCCCTCGTAAAATATATAAATGATATGTGAAGTGTTTTACCATTTCGATCAGACCCCGATTTAATTTTATTTTTGACCGAAACTAGTATAAACTTGTGTATAATATATTATGATTATTTGGCCGAAACATACATTTCGAAAAGTTTCATAGAATCTAATTTTCAGATGATTTTTTTGCATGGACTACCATCATAACCTTCCCTCTTAACATATATAAATGATCTGAAATGTCTCGTATCATTTAAAATAGTCCACAATTAAATTTTATTTTTTTGACCGAAACTAGTGTATAATATACTTTGATTTTTGACCTTAACTTGCATGGACTTCAGTCATAGCCTTCCCTCGTAAAATATATAAATGATATGTGAAGTTTCGTATCATTTCGATCAGTCCCAGATATAATTTTATTTTTGATCGAAACTAGTATAAACTTGTGTTTAATATATCATGATGTTTTGGCCGAAACATGCATTTCGAAAAGTTTCATTGAATCTAGTATTCAGATGATTTTTTGCATGGACTACCATCATAACTTTCCCTCTTAACATAAATAAATGATCTGAAACGTCTTGTATCATTTCAAATAGTCCCCAATTAAATTTGACTTTTTTGACCGAAACTTGTTTATAATATACTATGATTTTTGACCGAAACATGCATTTCGAAAAGTTTCATAGAATCTAATTTTCCGATGATTTTTTGCATGGACTTCCATCGTAACCATCCCTCGTAAAATATATAAATGATATGTGAAGTTTCATATCATTTCTATCAGTCACCGATTTAATTTTATTTTTGACCGAAACTAGTATAAACTAGTGTATAATATATTATGATTTTTTGGCCGAAACTTGCATTTCGAAATGTTTCATAGAATCTAGTTTTCAGGTGATTTTTTTGCATGGACTACCATCATAACCTTCCCTCTTAACATATATAAATGATCTGAAAAGTCTCGTATCATTTCAAATAGTAACGAATTAAATTTGATTTTTTTGACCGAAACTAGTGTATAATATACTATGATTTTTGACTGAAACTTGCATTTCGAAATGTTTCATAGAATCTAATTTTCCGATGATTTTTTGCATGGACTTCTATCATAGCCTTCCCTCGTAAAATATATAAATGATATGTGAAGTTTTTTAACATTTCGATCAGACCCCGATTTAATTTTATTTTTGACCGAAACTAGTATAAACTTGTGTATAATATATTATGATTATTTGGCCGAAACATACATTTCGAAAAGCTTCATAGAATTTAATTTTCAGATGATTTTTTTGCATGGACTACCATCATAACCTTCTCTCTTAACATATATAAATGATCTGAAATGTCTCGTATCATTTAAAATAGTCCCCAATTAAATTTTATTTTTTTGACCGAAACTAGTGTATAATATACTTTGATTTTTGACCTTAACTTGCATGGACTTCAGTCATAGCCTTCCCTCGTAAAATATATAAATGATATGTGAAGTTTCGTATCATTTCGATCAGTCCCAGATATAATTTTATTTTTGATCGAAACTAGTATAAACTTGTGTTTAATATATTATGATGTTTTGGCCGAAACATGCATTTCGAAAAGTTTCATTGAATCTAGAATTCAGATGATTTTTTGCATGGACTACCATCATAACCTTCCCTCTTAACATAAATAAATGATCTGAAATGTCTCGTATCATTTCAAATAGTCCCCAATTAAATTTTACTTTTTTGACCGAAACTTGTTTATAATATACTATGATTTTTGACCGAAACTTGCATTTCGAAAAGTTTCATAGAATCTAATTTTCCGATGATTTTTTGCATGGACTTCCATCATAACCATCCCTCGTAAAATATATAAATGATATGTGAAGTTTCATATCATTTCGATCAGTCACCGATTTAATTTTATTTTTGACCGAAACTAGTATAAACTAGTGTATAATATATTATGATTTTTTGGCCGAAACTTGCATTTCGAAATGTTTCATAGAATCTAGTTTTCAGGTGATTTTTTTGCATGGACTACCATCATAACCTACCCTCTTAACATATATAAATGATCTGAAAAGTCTCGTATCATTTCAAATAGTAACCAATTAAATTTGATTTTTTTGACCGAAACTAGTGTATAATATACTATGATTTTTGACTGAAACTTGCATTTCGAAATGTTTCATAGAATCTAATTTTCCGATGATTTTTTGCATGGACTTCTATCATAGCCTTCCCTCGTAAAATATATAAATGATATGTGAAGTTTTTTAACATTTCGATCAGACCCCGATTTAATTTTATTTTTGACCGAAACTAGTATAAACTTGTGTATAATATATTATGATTATTTGGCCGAAACATACATTTCGAAAAGCTTCATAGAATTTAATTTTCAGATGATTTTTTTGCATGGACTACCATCATAACCTTCTCTCTTAACATATATAAATGATCTGAAATGTCTCGTATCATTTAAAATAGTCCCCAATTAAATTTTATTTTTTTGACCGAAACTAGTGTATAATATACTTTGATTTTTGACCTTAACTTGCATGGACTTCAGTCATAGCCTTCCCTCGTAAAATATATAAATGATATGTGAAGTTTCGTATCATTTCGATCAGTCCCAGATATAATTTTATTTTTGATCGAAACTAGTATAAACTTGTGTTTAATATATTATGATGTTTTGGCCGAAACATGCATTTCGAAAAGTTTCATTGAATCTAGAATTCAGATGATTTTTTGCATGGACTACCATCATAACCTTCCCTCTTAACATAAATAAATGATCTGAAATGTCTCGTATCATTTCAAATAGTCCCCAATTAAATTTTACTTTTTTGACCGAAACTTGTTTATAATATACTATGATTTTTGACCGAAACTTGCATTTCGAAAAGTTTCATAGAATCTAATTTTCCGATGATTTTTTGCATGGACTTCCATCATAACCATCCCTCGTAAAATATATAAATGATATGTGAAGTTTCATATCATTTCGATCAGTCACCGATTTAATTTTATTTTTGACCGAAACTAGTATAAACTAGTGTATAATATATTATGATTTTTTGGCCGAAACTTGCATTTCGAAATGTTTCATAGAATCTAGTTTTCAGGTGATTTTTTTGCATGGACTACCATCATAACCTACCCTCTTAACATATATAAATGATCTGAAAAGTCTCGTATCATTTCAAATAGTAACCAATTAAATTTGATTTTTTTGACCGAAACTAGTGTATAATATACTATGATTTTTGACTGAAACTTGCATTTCGAAATGTTTCATAGAATCTAATTTTCCGATGATTTTTTGCATGGACTTCTATCATAGCCTTCCCTCGTAAAATATATAAATGATATGTGAAGTTTTTTAACATTTCGATCAGACCCCGATTTAATTTTATTTTTGACCGAAACTAGTATAAACTTGTGTATAATATATTATGATTATTTGGCCGAAACATACATTTCGAAAAGTTTCATAGAATTTAATTTTCAGATGATTTTTTTGCATGAACTACCATCATAACCTTCCCTCTTAACATATATAAATGATCTGAAATGTCTCGTATCATTTAAAATAGTCCCCAATTAAATTTTATTTTTTTGACCGAAACTAGTGTATAATATACTTTGATTTTTGACCTTAACTTGCATTTCGAAAAGTTCCATAGAATCTAATTTTCCGATGATTTTTAGCATGGACTTCCATCATAACCATCCCTCGTATAATATCTATATGATATGTGAAGTTTCGTATCATTTCGATCAGTCTCCGATTTAATTTTATTTTTGACCGAAACTAGTATAAACTTGTGTATAATATATTATGATTTTTTGGCCGAAATTTGCATTTCGAAAAGTTTCATAGAATCTAGTTTTCAGATGATATTTTTTGCATGGACTACCATCGTAACCTTCTCTCTTAACATATAAAAATGATCTGAAACGTCTCGTATCATTTCAAAAAGTCCCCAATTAAAGTTTATATTTTTGACCGAAACTAGTGTATAATATACATTGATTTTTTACCTTAATTTGCATTTCAAAAAGTTTCATAGAATATAATTTTCCAATGATTTTTTGCATGGACTTCCATCATAGCCTTCCCTCGTAAAATATATAAATGATATTTGAAGTTTCGTATCATTTCGATCAGTCCCCGATTTAATTTTATTTTTGAACGAAACTAGTATAAACTTGTGTATAATATATTATGATTTTTTGGCCAAAACTTGCATTTCGAAAAGTTTCATAGAATCTAGTTTTCAGATGATTTTTTTGCATGGACTACCATCATAACCTTCCCTCTTAACATATATAAATGATCTGAAACGTCTCGTATAATTTCATATAGTCCTCAACTAAATTTGACTTTTTTGACCGAATCTAGTGTATAATATACTATGATTTTTGACCTTAACTTGCATTTTGAAAAGTTCCATAGAATCTAATTTTCCGATGATTTTTAGCATGGACTTCCATCATAACCATCCCTCGTATAATATCTAAATGATATGTGAAGTTTCGTATCATTTCGATCTGTCCCCGATTTAATTTTATTTTTGACCGAAACTAGTATAAACTTGTGTATAATATATTATGATTTTTTGGCCGAAATTTGCATTTCGAAAAGTTTCATAGAATCTAGTTTTCAGATGATTTTTTTGCATAGACTACCATCATAACCTTCCCTTAACATATATAAATGATCTGAAACGTCTCGTTTCATTTCAAATAGTCCCCAATTAAATTTATTTTTTGACCGAAACTAGTGTATAATATACTTAGATTTTGACCTTAACTTGCATTTCGAAAAGTTTCATAGAATCTAATTTTCCGATGATTTTTTGCATGGACTTCTATCACAGCCTTCCCTCGTAAAATATATAAATGATATGTGAAGTTTCGTATCATTTCGATCAGTCCCAGATATAATTTTATTTTTGACCGAAACTAGTATAAACTTGTGTATAATATATTATGATTTTTTGGCCGAAACTTGCATTTCGAAAAGTTTCATTGAATCTAATTTTCAGATTTTTTTTTTTTGCATGGACTACCATCATAACCTTCCCTCTTAACATATATGAATGATCTAAAGAATCTCATATAAACTTGTGTATAATATACTCTTATTTTTGACAGAAACTTGCATTTCGAAAAGTTTCATAGAATCTAATTTTCCGATGATTTTTTGCATGGACTTCCATCATAGCCTTCCCTCGTAAAATATATATATGATATGTGAAGTTTTGTATCATTTCGATCAGTCCCCGATTTAATTTTATTTTTACCCAAAACTAGTATAAACTTGTGTATAATATATTATAATTTTTTGGCCGAAACTTGTATTTCGAAAAGTTTCATTGAATCTAGTTTTGAGATGATTTTTTTTTGCAGGGACTACCATCATAACCTTCCCTCTTAACATATATAAATGATCTGAAACGTCTCGTTTCTTTTCAAATAGTCCCCAATTAAATTTTATTTTTTTGACCGAAACTAGTGTATAATATACTATGATTTTTGACCTTAACTTGCATTTTGAAAAGTTTCATGGAATCTAATTTTCCGATGATTTTTTGCATGGACTTCACTCATACTCTTCCCTCGTAAAATATATAAATGATATGTGAAGTTTCGTATCATTTCGATCAGTCCCGGATATAATTTTATTTTTGATCGAAACTAGTATAAACTTGTGTATAATATATTATGATTTTTTGGCCGAAACTTGCATTTCAAAAAGTTTCATAGAATCTAGTATTCAGATGATTTTTTTGCATGGACTACCATCATAACCTTCCCTCTTAACATATATAAATGATCTGAAACGTCTCTTATCATTTCAAATAGTCCCCAATTAAATTTGAATTTTTTGACCGAAACTAGTGTATAATATAATATGATTTTTGACCGAAACTTGCATTTCGAAAAGTTTCATATAATCTAATTTTCCGATGATTTTTTGCATGGACTTCCATCATAGCCTTCCCTCGCAAAATATATAAAAGATATGTGATGTTTTGTATCATTTCAATCAGTCCCCGATTTAATTTTATTTTTGACCGAAACTAGTATAAACTTGTGTATAATATATTATGATTTTTTTGGCCGAAACTTGCATTTCGAAAAGTTTCATAGAATCTAGTTTTCAGATGATTTTTTTTCATGGACTACTATCATAACCTTCCCTTTTAACATATATAAATGATCTGAAACGTCTCGTTTCATTTCAAATAGTCCCCAATTAAATTTGACTTTTTTGATTGAAACTAGTGTATAATATACTATGATTTTTGACCGAAACTTGCATTTCGAAATGTTTCATAGAATCTAATTTTCTGATGATTTTTTGCATGGACTTCCATCATAGCCTTCCCTTGTAAAATATATAAATGATATGTGAAGTTTTGTATCATTTCGATCAGTCCCCGATTTAATTTAATTTTTGACCAAAACTAGTATAAACTTGTGTATAATATAATATGATTTTTTGGCCGAAACTTGCATTTCGGAAAGTTTCATTGATTCTAGTTTTCAAATGATTTTTTTTGCATGGACTACCATCATAACCTTCCCTCTTAACATATATAAATGATGCAAAACATCTCGTTTCATTTCAAATAGTCCCCAATTAAATTTTCTTTTTTTGACCGAAACTAGTGTTTAATATACTATGATTTTTGACCTTAACGTGCATTTTGAAAAGTTTCATGGAATCTAATTTTCCGATGATTTTTTGCATGGACTTCACTCATAGCCTTCCCTCGTAAAATATATAAATGATATGTGAAGTTTCGTATCATTTCGATCAGTCCCGGATATAATTTTATTTTTGATCGAAAATATTATAAACTTGTGTATAATATATTATGATTTTTTGGCCGAAACTTGCATTTCGAAAACTTTCATAGAATCTAGTATTCAGATGATTTTTTTGCAATGGCTACCATCATAACCTTCCCTCTTAACATATATAAATGATCTGAAACGTCTCGTATCATTTCAAATAGTCCCCAATTAAATTTTATTTTTTTGACCGAAACTAGTGTATAATATACTATGATTTTTGGCCTTAACTTGAATTTTGAAATGTTTCATAGAATCTAATTTTCCGATGATTTTTTGCATGGACTTCATTCACATCCTTCCCTCGTAAAATATATAAATGATATGTGAAATTTCGTATCATTTCGATCAGTCCTGGATATAATTTTATTTTTGATCGAAACTAGTATAAACTTGTGTATAATATATTATGATTTTTTGGCCGAAACTTGCATTTCGAAAACTTTCATAGAATCTAGTATTCAGATGATTTTTTTTGCATGGACTACCATCATAACCTTCCCTCTTAACATATATAAATGATCTGAAACGTCTCGTATCATTTCAAATAGTCCCCAATTAAATTTGACTTTTTTGACCGAAACTAGTGTATAATATACTATAATTTTTGACCGAAATTTGCATTTCGAAAAGTTTCATAGAATCTAATTTTCCGATGATTTTTTGCATGGACTTCCATCATAACCATCCCTCTTAAAATATATAAATGATATGTGAAGTTTCATATCATTTCGATCAGTCACCGATTTAATTTTATTTTTGACCGAAACTAGTATAAACTTGTGTATAATATATTATGATTTTTTTGGCCGAAACTTGCATTTCGAAAAGTTTCATAGAATCTAGTTTTCAGATGATTTTTTTTCATGGACTACTATCATAACCTTCCCTTTTAACATATATAAATGATCTGAAACGTCTCGTTTCATTTCAAATAGTCCCCAATTATATTTGACTTTTTTGACCGAAACTAGTGTATAATATACTATGATTTTTGACCGAAACTTGCATTTCGAAATGTTTCATAGAATCTAGTTTTCAGGTGATTTTTTTGCATGGACTACTATCATAACCTTCCCTCTTAACATATATAAATGATCTGAAAAGTCTCGTATCATTTCAAATAGTAACGAATTAAATTTGATTTTTTTGACCGAAACTAGTGTATAATATACTATGATTTTTGACTGAAACTTGCATTTCGAAATGTTTCATAGAATCTAATTTTCCGATGATTTTTTGCATGGACTTCTATCATAGCCTTCCCTCGTAAAATATATAAATGATATGTGAAGTTTTTTAACATTTCGATCAGACCCCGATTTAATTTTATTTTTGACCGAAACTAGTATAAACTTGTGTATAATATATTATGATTATTTGGCCGAAACATACATTTCGAAAAGCTTCATAGAATTTAATTTTCAGATGATTTTTTTGCATGGACTACCATCATAACCTTCCCTCTTAACATATATAAATGATCTGAAATGTCTCGTATCATTTAAAATAGTCCCCAATTAAATTTTATTTTTTTGACCGAAACTAGTGTATAATATACTATGATTTTTGGCCTTAACTTGAATTTTGAAATGTTTCATAGAATCTAATTTTCCGATGATTTTTTGCATGGACTTCATTCACATCCTTCCCTCGTAAAATATATAAATGATATGTGAAATTTCGTATCATTTCGATCAGTCCTGGATATAATTTTATTTTTGATCGAAACTAGTATAAACTTGTGTATAATATATTATGATTTTTTGGCCGAAACTTGCATTTCGAAAAGTTTCATAGAATCTAGTATTCAGATGATTTTTTTTGCATGGACTACCATCATAACCTTCCCTCTTAACATATATAAATGATCTGAAACGTCTCGTATCATTTCAAATAGTCCCCAATTAAATTTGACTTTTTTGACCGAAACTAGTGTATAATATACTATAATTTTTGACCGAAATTTGCATTTCGAAAAGTTTCATAGAATCTAATTTTCCGATGATTTTTTGCATGGACTTCCATCATAACCATCCCTCTTAAAATATATAAATGATATGTGAAGTTTCATATCATTTCGATCAGTCACCGATTTAATTTTATTTTTGACCGAAACTAGTATAAACTTGTGTATAATATATTATGATTTTTTTGGCCGAAACTTGCATTTCGAAAAGTTTCATAGAATCTAGTTTTCAGATGATTTTTTTTCATGGACTACTATCATAACCTTCCCTTTTAACATATATAAATGATCTGAAACGTCTCGTTTCATTTCAAATAGTCCCCAATTAAATTTGACTTTTTTGATTGAAACTAGTGTATAATATACTATGATTTTTGACCGAAACTTGCATTTCGAAATGTTTCATAGAATCTAATTTTCTGATGATTTTTTGCATGGACTTCCATCATAGCCTTCCCTTGTAAAATATATAAATGATATGTGAAGTTTTGTATCATTTCGATCAGTCCCCGATTTAATTTAATTTTTGACCAAAACTAGTATAAACTTGTGTATAATATAATATGATTTTTTGGCCGAAACTTGCATTTCGGAAAGTTTCATTGATTCTAGTTTTCAAATGATTTTTTTTGCATGGACTACCATCATAACCTTCCCTCTTAACATATATAAATGATGCAAAACATCTCGTTTCATTTCAAATAGTCCCCAATTAAATTTTCTTTTTTTGACCGAAACTAGTGTTTAATATACTATGATTTTTGACCTTAACGTGCATTTTGAAAAGTTTCATGGAATCTAATTTTCCGATGATTTTTTGCATGGACTTCACTCATAGCCTTCCCTCGTAAAATATATAAATGATATGTGAAGTTTCGTATCATTTCGATCAGTCCCGGATATAATTTTATTTTTGATCGAAAATATTATAAACTTGTGTATAATATATTATGATTTTTTGGCCGAAACTTGCATTTCGAAAACTTTCATAGAATCTAGTATTCAGATGATTTTTTTGCAATGGCTACCATCATAACCTTCCCTCTTAACATATATAAATGATCTGAAACGTCTCGTATCATTTCAAATAGTCCCCAATTAAATTTTATTTTTTTGACCGAAACTAGTGTATAATATACTATGATTTTTGGCCTTAACTTGAATTTTGAAATGTTTCATAGAATCTAATTTTCCGATGATTTTTTGCATGGACTTCATTCACATCCTTCCCTCGTAAAATATATAAATGATATGTGAAATTTCGTATCATTTCGATCAGTCCTGGATATAATTTTATTTTTGATCGAAACTAGTATAAACTTGTGTATAATATATTATGATTTTTTGGCCGAAACTTGCATTTCGAAAACTTTCATAGAATCTAGTATTCAGATGATTTTTTTTGCATGGACTACCATCATAACCTTCCCTCTTAACATATATAAATGATCTGAAACGTCTCGTATCATTTCAAATAGTCCCCAATTAAATTTGACTTTTTTGACCGAAACTAGTGTATAATATACTATAATTTTTGACCGAAATTTGCATTTCGAAAAGTTTCATAGAATCTAATTTTCCGATGATTTTTTGCATGGACTTCCATCATAACCATCCCTCTTAAAATATATAAATGATATGTGAAGTTTCATATCATTTCGATCAGTCACCGATTTAATTTTATTTTTGACCGAAACTAGTATAAACTTGTGTATAATATATTATGATTTTTTTGGCCGAAACTTGCATTTCGAAAAGTTTCATAGAATCTAGTTTTCAGATGATTTTTTTTCATGGACTACTATCATAACCTTCCCTTTTAACATATATAAATGATCTGAAACGTCTCGTTTCATTTCAAATAGTCCCCAATTATATTTGACTTTTTTGACCGAAACTAGTGTATAATATACTATGATTTTTGACCGAAACTTGCATTTCGAAATGTTTCATAGAATCTAGTTTTCAGGTGATTTTTTTGCATGGACTACTATCATAACCTTCCCTCTTAACATATATAAATGATCTGAAAAGTCTCGTATCATTTCAAATAGTAACGAATTAAATTTGATTTTTTTGACCGAAACTAGTGTATAATATACTATGATTTTTGACTGAAACTTGCATTTCGAAATGTTTCATAGAATCTAATTTTCCGATGATTTTTTGCATGGACTTCTATCATAGCCTTCCCTCGTAAAATATATAAATGATATGTGAAGTTTTTTAACATTTCGATCAGACCCCGATTTAATTTTATTTTTGACCGAAACTAGTATAAACTTGTGTATAATATATTATGATTATTTGGCCGAAACATACATTTCGAAAAGCTTCATAGAATTTAATTTTCAGATGATTTTTTTGCATGGACTACCATCATAACCTTCCCTCTTAACATATATAAATGATCTGAAATGTCTCGTATCATTTAAAATAGTCCCCAATTAAATTTTATTTTTTTGACCGAAACTAGTGTATAATATACTATGATTTTTGGCCTTAACTTGAATTTTGAAATGTTTCATAGAATCTAATTTTCCGATGATTTTTTGCATGGACTTCATTCACATCCTTCCCTCGTAAAATATATAAATGATATGTGAAATTTCGTATCATTTCGATCAGTCCTGGATATAATTTTATTTTTGATCGAAACTAGTATAAACTTGTGTATAATATATTATGATTTTTTGGCCGAAACTTGCATTTCGAAAAGTTTCATAGAATCTAGTATTCAGATAATTTTTTTTGCATGGACTACCATCATAACCTTCCCTCTTAACATATATAAATGATCTGAAACGTCTCGTATCATTTCAAATAGTCCCCAATTAAATTTGACTTTTTTGACCGAAACTAGTGTATAATATACTATAATTTTTGACCGAAATTTGCATTTCGAAAAGTTTCATAGAATCTAATTTTCCGATGATTTTTTGCATGGACTTCCATCATAACCATCCCTCTTAAAATATATAAATGATATGTGAAGTTTCATATCATTTCGATCAGTCACCGATTTAATTTTATTTTTGACCGAAACTAGTATAAACTTGTGTATAATATATTATGATTTTTTTGGCCGAAACTTGCATTTCGAAAAGTTTCATAGAATCTAGTTTTCAGATGATTTTTTTTCATGGACTACTATCATAACCTTCCCTTTTAACATATATAAATGATCTGAAACGTCTCGTTTCATTTCAAATAGTCCCCAATTATATTTGACTTTTTTGACCGAAACTAGTGTATAATATACTATGATTTTTGACCGAAACTTGCATTTCGAAATGTTTCATAGAATCTAATTTTCTGATGATTTTTTGCATGGACTTCCATCATAGACTTCCCTTGTAAAATATATAAATGATATGTGAAGTTTTGTATCATTTCGATCAGTCCCCGATTTAATTTAATTTTTGACCGAAACTAGTATAAACTTGTGTATAATATATTATGATTTTTTTGCCGAATTTTGCATTTCGAAAAGTTTCATTGATTCTAGTTTTCAAATGATTTTTTTTGCATGGACTACCATCATAACCTTCCCTCTTAACATATATAAATGATCCGAAACATCTCGTTTCATTTCAAATAGTCCCCAATTAAATTTTCTTTTTTTGACCGAAACTAGTGTTTAATATACTATGATTTTTGACCTTAACGTGCATTTTGAAAAGTTTCATGGAATCTAATTTTCCGATGATTTTTTGCATGGACTTCACTCATAGCATTCCCTCGTAAAATATATAAATGATATGTGAAGTGTCGTATCATTTCGATCAGTCCCGGATATAATTTTATTTTTGATCGAAAATAGTATAAACTTGTGTATAATATATTATGATTTTTTGGCCGAAACTTGCATTTCGAAAACTTTCATAGAATCTAGTATTCCGATGATTTTTTTGCAAGGACTACCATCATAACCTTCCCTCTTAACATATATAAATGATCTGAAACGTCTCGTATCATTTCAAATAGTCCCCAATTAAATTTGACTTTTTTAACTGAAACTAATGTATAATATAATATAATTTTTGACCGAAACTTGCATTTCGAAAAGTTTCATATAATCTAATTTTCCGATGATTTTTTGCATGGACTTCCATCATAGCCTTCCCTCGTAAAATATATAAATGATATGTGAAGTTTTGTATCATTTCAATCAGTCCTCGATTTAATTTTATTTTTGACCGAAACTAGTATAAACTTGTGTATAATTTATTATGATTTTTTGGCCAAAACTTGCATTTCGAAAAGTTTCATTGAATCTGGTTTTCAGATGATTTTTTTTGCATGGACTACCATCATAACCTTCCCTCTTAACATATATAAATGATCTGAAACGTCTCGTATCATTTCAAATAGTCCCCAATTAAATTTGACTTTTTTGACCGAAACTAATGTATAATATACTATAATTTTTGACCGAGACTTGCATTTCGAAATGTTTCATAGAATCTAATTTTCCGATGATTTTTTGCATGGACTTCCATCATAACCATCCCTCGTAAAATATATAAATGATATGTGAAGTTTCATATCATTTCGATCAGTCACCAATTTAATTTTATTTTTCACCGAAACTAGTATAAACTTGTGTATAATATATTATGATTTTTTGCCCGAAACATGCATTTCGAAAAGTTTCATTGAATCTAGTTTTCAGATGATTTTTTTTGCATGGACTACCATCATAAACTTCCCTCTTAACATATATAAATGATATGAAACATCTCTTTTCATTTCAAATAGTCCCCAATTAAATTTTATTTTTTTGACCGAAACTAGTATATAATATAATATGATTTTTGACCGAAACATGCATTTCGAAAAGTTTCATATAATCTAATTTTCCGATGATTTTTTGCATGGACTTCCATCATAGCCTTCCCTCGTAAAATATATAAATGATATGTGAAGTTTTGTATCATTTCAATCAGTCCCCGATTTAATTTAATTTTTGACCGAAACTAGTATAAACTTGTGTATAATATATTATGATTTTTTGGCCAAAACTTGCATTTCGAAAAGTATCATTGAATCTGGTTTTCAGATGATTTTTTTTTGCATGGACTACCATCATAACCTTCCCTATTAACATATATAAATGATCTGAAACGTCTCGTTTCATTTCAAATAGTCCCCAATTAGATTTTATTTTTTTGACCGAAACTAGTGTATAATATACTATGATTTTTGACCTTAACTTGAATTTTGAAAAGTTTCATAGAATCTAATTTTCCGATGATTTTTTGCATGGACTTCAGTCATATCCTTCACTCATAAAATATATAAATGATATGTGATGTTTCGTATCATTTCGATCAGTCCCGGATATAATTTTATTTTTGATCGAAACTAGTATAAACTTGTGTTTAATATATTATGATTTTTTGGCCGAAACTTGCATTTCGAAAAGTTTCATTGAATCTGGTTTTCAGATGATTTTTTTGGCATGGACTACCATCATAACCTTCCCTCTTAACATATATAAATGATCTGAAACGTCTCGTATCATTTCAAATAGTCCCCAATTAAATTTGACTTTTTTGACCGAAACTAATGTATAATATACTATAATTTTTTACTGAGACTTGCATTTCGAAATGTTTCATAGAATCTAATTTTCCGATGATTTTTTGCATGGACTTCCATTATAACCATCCCTCGTAAAATATATAAATGATATGTGAAGTTTCATATCATTTCGATCAGTCACCAATTTAATTTTATTTTTGACCGAAACTAGTATAAACTTGTGTATATTATATTATGAATTTTTGGCCGAAACTTGCATTTCGAAAAGTTTCATAGAATCTAGTATTCAGATGATTTTTTTGCATGGACTACCATCATAACCTTCCCTCTTAACATATATAAATGATTTGAAACGTCTCGTATCATTTCAAATAGTCCCCAATTATTTTTGACTTTTTTTACTGAAACTAGTGTATAATATACTATGATTTTTGACCGAAACTTGCATTTCGAAAAGTTTCATATAATCTAATTTTACGATGATTTTTTGCATGGACTTCCATCATAGCCTTCCCTCGTAAAATATATAAATGATATGTGAGGTTTTGTATCATTTCGATCAGTCCCCGATTTAATTTTATTTTTGACCGAAACTAGTATAAACTTGTGTATAATATATTATGATTTTTTGCCCGAAACTTGCATTTCGAAAAGTTTCATTGAATCTAGTTTTCAGATGATTTTTTTTGCATGGACTACCATCATAACCTTCCCTCTTAACATATATAAATGATCTTAAACATCTCGTTTCATTTCAAATAGTCACCAATTAAATTTTATTTTTTTGACCGAAACTAGTGTATAATATACTATGATTTTTGACCTTAACTTGCATTTTGAAAAGTTTCATAGAATCTAATTTTCCGATGATTTTTTGCATGGACTTCACTCATAGCCTTCCCTCGTAAAATATATAAATGATATGTGAAGTTTCGTATCATTTTGATCAGTCCCGGATATAATTCTATTTTTGATCGAAACTAGTATAAACTTGTGTATAATATATTATGATTTTTTGGCCGAAACATGCATTTCGAAAAGTTTCATAGAATCTAGTATTCAGATGATTTTTTTGCATGGACTACCATCATAACCTTCCCTCTTAACATATATAAATGATCTGAAACGTCTCGTATCATTTCAAATAGTCCCCAATTAAATTTGACTTTTTTGACCGAAACTAGTGTATAATATAATATGATTTTTGACCTTAACTTGCATTTTGAAAAGTTTCATAGAATCTAATTTTCCTATGATTTTTTGCATGGACTTCAGTCATAGCCTTCCCTCGTAAAATATATAAATGATATGTGAAGTTTCATATCATTTCGATCAGTCCCGGATATAATTTTATTTTTGATCGAAACTAGTATAAACTTGTGTATATTATATTATGAATTTTTGGCCTAAACTTGCATTTCGAAAAGTTTCATAGAATCTAGTATTCAGATGATTTTTTTGCATGGACTACTGTAACACGGTGGGAGAACTGAATTTAGTTAAATGTTGCGGATAGCAAGAGTCGCCACCGAATTTTATTTAATCCAAAGGAAAGGGCATAAAAGAACAGGAAAAACCTTAAAAGAATTTTGAGTTCGGGGGGTAGGTTATGTAAAGGGAAGGTGTTAGCACCCTTTACATCCATGGTTATCCATGGGCTCTTAGTTACTTAGCTCACTTTAAAATGTTTTGAGAAGTGTAGTGTGTGATTAGAAATTTTCTTAAGTGTTTTATAATGATCCATGTACGGATATATATAAAACCTTTGTTTTGAAAATTGCTTAAAAAATGTGAAGTGTTTGAAATGTTTTTGAAAAGTGAGCAAGTACATAAGAGGAACCTACCCTAAGTTAAGTCTTTTCTGTCCTTGAATATCCTTTAAATGGTAAGACTATCCCTATTATTAAGGAATAGGTAGTCATTATCTTGGATGTATGAGGGACAAGTGAAGGGACAACTGTTATTTAGGCAACTGTAAGGTGTATAAGCAATTCGAAGGGACTTATCATCTTTATTCGAAAGGGACAGGATCATTACGAAGGCAACCATGAAGGGACTTGATCTTTTTATCTATTAAGGGACTAGATGATATAAGAGAAGGGACTTTGCTTTATACACCCTACTTGACCTTTTGTTTAGGCAACATGAGAGGTAACCCTTAAGAATGTGAGATGGCGATCCAAGATCGACTTACGTGTGTAAGTGTACAAATTCAAGTATTTATCTGTAAGATTAATGACCTAAATTCAATTTTTAAATACAAACATGTTTTACACTCCCTATTTTACTAACTATGGCATTTAAAAATAAATAATAAAAATTATTCTACAACTATTACATATTGGATACAATTACATTATAATTAAAATAATTAAAATAAGCAAATAAATAAATAATTAAATGGGTTAGTAATAATAAACAAAAATAAGTAAATATAAGAGGGTTAGTAATAAACAAAATAAATATAAGAAAAAAGAAATTAGCATAATAATGTAATAATAAATTAAAAGTTCAATTTTAAATAAATAATTATTTTTTAAGATTTTTAATAAAAGAAATAAATGATGAATATTATATACTTATAAAATATGATTAATAATATAATTATTTAACTTTATATACATATTAAAAATATCTAATTATTATTTAAACAAGCATATATAAAATAATAAATTATATTTATAAGATAAAATTAAGGTTTTTTAATTATTCTTTAAGAAAGTAAATTGGAGTTAGTTAATTAATTAAATTATTTACATAAAAAACTATATACAAATTATAAATACACATAATTAAAATTTACAAATAATTTACAAGTTATAATATAATTAGGATTTTATAAAAGAAAATTAGGGTTTGTCAAAATAAATTAGGGTTAGAGAAAATTTATGAAAAAACTAGGGTTTACATATTAAATATTAATTAGTTTATTGTTTTAAAAAAATTAATATAATAATAATATATACATATACTTATTATTAAAAATAATTTAATTTTTTTAAGGAAAATAAATTATAATTTTTAAGAATGTAAAGAAAATATTATAATGTAATCTAGAAATTATTTTCTATAATTTATATTTACTTGTTTAAACAAAAATAGAATTAATATAATAAAACAAATTAAAATAAGAAAAATACAAAAATACCAAAATGTTGAGGGCAGGGTTTGAACCCTTGCCCCTTTACTCCCAAACTCTGTCTCCATCCACTGGGCTACGCAGCCCTTGATGTTATGATGTGAGGATCTTCAAATATATGTTAAACTTAAAAAAGCAAAAGAAAATTGCAAAAAAAAGAATGCGCCCAGCAAGGATCGAACTCAAACACTCAACATAACCAGACGCCTCACTTACCACTGGACCATCAGCCTGCGTGTGTTAATATGACAACCATAATAATATAAAAAATAAAACTAAATTTCAAATTTGAATTTTGGCGCCATCGTCTTCAACCTCCAGACCTGGGGATTTTGCTGCGAATTTTGTTTCGAATTTACCTGCGATTTTTCTTGCCAACGAAACCTGCCAATATCAAATACCATACAACAAGTACAATTTCCTCAAATTAATTACATCAATGAATTCCTTATGACTCATACAACAAGACCATGTCATTAGAATCTATTTAAATTAGGTAAATCACAGAATCCCAATTTGGAGCTTAAAACCCTAGCTATGGCCGATTGTGATATAGGGCATCAAGCTTCACGAAAATCATCCAGAAAACATCTATGAGCATCAATAAACGTTAATACATAATCAAAATTCATTATAAAGGCATAAATTCAAGGAATCGAAGAAAAATAGATTGAGAGCATGAATGGTTCGGATTATGCAAATGAGGATGAATCAAAGGTATGTAAGGGTTGGTTTCGATTCAGAGAAGCTCAAGGAAGCTTCTTGTGTCCTTAGAATACCTTGAAAACCCCTGCAAAGATGAAACCGAAAATTGATTTTTTTGTGTATTTTGTGAAGTTTGGAATATGTCTTAGAAGCTGCAATTTTTCGTCCTTGGCATTGTGATGAGTTCTATACTTATAAATGAACTGAATTAGGTCAAAAAGTTGAGCTATCCTTTGGATATTTTGGTCATGGAAGATTGAAAAAGATCATGCCTTAAATTTCAAATATTCCTTGATACCACCTTTTTATCTTAAGACAATTACCATAATTTTCATATCAATCTGATCCAAGCAACATTTATGATTTTCTAGAAGCAATATCTCATTCAAATATTTGATTTATATATTTTATTTTGATTTAAAATGGTTTTAAATGAATAAAAATCAAAATAAATAAAAATCAAAATAATAAAAATCTGAATAAATTAGGATTGGGTCGTGCATGATGTCATGTTAAAGTTTGGATCACAAAATTGCAAGCCCATTTGGAAGAAATTGGTTTTAAGGCCCTATTTGCTTCATAAACCTCCCAAAAATTTCCCAAATTTGCAAGGGCACAAATCCTTCAATTTTAATGCTATGAAGGTGTTATTGGACATTTTGTAAAGCTTAAATAGTCCTATAACCAACCCCATTGGTTTCATGTCCATATCTTTTACCATTCTCAAGTTATGCCCTTTTGAAGTTGTTGACTTTTTGTTGACTTTCAAAAGGACCTATAATGTCTTAGCTCATACCTTCCAAATGAAGCATTTTTGGGATTGGCTTGTTAGACACAAAGTTGTAGAGAATTAAATTTCCTTCAAAATGAGCTTTGGATGGGAAATATTTGATGAAGCATGTGAAAGTTATGACTGGTCAAAGTTCAGTTGACTTTTCCTATGAAAACCCTAATTTAGAAACTCCTGATTCTTGATGATCTGAAATTTCCTTGATGAATCATGATCAACCCTTGATCAAATGATGTATTTTACTTCATATACTTGATGCTGGCAAAAAATCATGAAGTTTGACTTTGGTTTGACCACAGTTGACCTTAGTTTGACTTTTTAACTGCTTTGACTGATTTTGACCTATCTGATCATCTGACTGAGCAAACCTTTGGGAAAAGTCTTGAAACTTGTCATGGGGGTTCCTAAACACATATAAGATGTTATGAAGCTCAATTGAAGTCATGGAAGTCCATTTAGCCTGATTAAAGTCAAAACCCTAGTTTTGGATGCCCTACTTAGGAGGAGGCATTGCCTGAGAGAATTGTCAAACTTTCTGACTATTTGTGAACTTTGTGAACCTTGTGAACATCATGAGATGTCTTGTGAACCTTGTGAACCTTGTGAACCTCTTAGTACACAAAGTCTTGTCTTGTGAGGGCAAATTTTGGGGTGCAACAACTACCATCAAAACCTTCCCTCTTAACATATATAAATGATTTGAAACGTCTCGTATCATTTCAAATAGTCCCCAATTAAATTTGACTTTTTTGACTATAACTAGTGTATAATATACTATGATTTTTGACCGAAACTTGCATTTCGAAATGTTTCATAGAATTTAATTTTCCGATGATTTTTTGCATGGACTTCCATTATAGCCTTCCCTCGTAAAATATATAAATGATATGTGAAGTTTTGTATCATTTTGATCAGTCCCCGATTTAATTTTATTTTTGACGGAAACTAGTATAAACTTGTGTATAATATATTATGATTTTTTGGCCAAAACTTGCATTTCGAAAAGTTTCATTGAATCTGGTTTTCAGATGATTTTTTTTGCTTTGACTACCATCATAACCTTCCCTCTTAACATATTTAAATGATCTGAAATGTCTTGTTTCATTTCAAATAGTCCCGAATTATATTTTATTTTTTTGACCGAAACTTGTGTATAATATACTATGATTTTTGACCTTAACTTGCATTTAGAAAAGTTTCATAGAATCTAATTTTCCGATGATTTTTTGCATGGACTTCAGTCATATCCTTCCCTCGTAAAATATATAAATGATATGTGAAGTTTCGTATCATTTTGATCAGTCCCGGATATAATTTTATTTTTGATCGAAACTACAATAAACTTGTGTATAATATATTATGATTTTTTGGCCGAAACATGCATTTCGAAAAGTTTCATAGAATCTAGTATTCAGATTATTTTTTTGCATGGACTACCATCATAACCTTCCCTCTTAACATATATAAATGATCTAAAACGTCTCGTATCATTTCAAATAGTCCCCAATTAAATTTGACTTTTTTGACCGAAACTAGTGTATAATATACTATGATTTTTTACCGAAACTTGCATTTCGAAAAGTTTCATAGAATCTAATTTTCCGATGATTTTTTGCATGGACTTCCATCATAGCCTTCCCTCGTAAAATATATAAATGATATGTGAAGTTTCGTATCAATTCGATCAGTCCCGGATATAATTTTATTTTTGATCGAAACTAGTTTAAACTTGTGTATAATATATTATGATTTTTTGGCCGAAACTTGCATTTCGAAAAGTTTCATACAATCTAGTATTCATATGATTTTTTTGCATGGACTACCATCATAACCTTCCCTCATAACTTATATAAATAATCTGAAACGTCTCGTATCATTTCAAATAGTCCCCAATTAAATTTGACTTTTTTGACCGAAACTAGTGTATAATATACTATGATTTTTTACCGAAATTTGCATTTCGAAAAGTTTCATAGAATCTAATTTTCCGATGATTTTTTGCATGGACTTCCATCATAACCATCCCTCTTAAAATATATAAATGATATGTGAAGTTTCATATCATTTCGATCAGTCACCGATTTAATTTTATTTTTGACCGAAACTAGTATAAACTTGTGTATAATATATTATGATTTTTTTGGCCGAAACTTGCATTTCGAAAAGTTTCATAGAATCTAGTTTTCAGATGATTTTTTTTCATGGACTACTATCATAACCTTCCCTTTTAACATATATAAATGATCTGAAACGTCTCGTTTCATTTCAAATAGTCCCCAATTATATTTGACTTTTTTGACCGAAACTAGTGTATAATATACTATGATTTTTGACCGAAACTTGCATTTCGAAATGTTTCATAGAATCTAATTTTCTGATGATTTTTTGCATGGACTTCCATCATAGACTTCCCTTGTAAAATATATAAATGATATGTGAAGTTTTGTATCATTTCGATCAGTCCCCGATTTAATTTAATTTTTGACCGAAACTAGTATAAACTTGTGTATAATATATTATGATTTTTTTGCCGAATTTTGCATTTCGAAAAGTTTCATTGATTCTAGTTTTCAAATGATTTTTTTTGCATGGACTACCATCATAACCTTCCCTCTTAACATATATAAATGATCCGAAACATCTCGTTTCATTTCAAATAGTCCCCAATTAAATTTTCTTTTTTTGACCGAAACTAGTGTTTAATATACTATGATTTTTGACCTTAACGTGCATTTTGAAAAGTTTCATGGAATCTAATTTTCCGATGATTTTTTGCATGGACTTCACTCATAGCATTCCCTCGTAAAATATATAAATGATATGTGAAGTGTCGTATCATTTCGATCAGTCCCGGATATAATTTTATTTTTGATCGAAAATAGTATAAACTTGTGTATAATATATTATGATTTTTTGGCCGAAACTTGCATTTCGAAAACTTTCATAGAATCTAGTATTCCGATGATTTTTTTGCAAGGACTACCATCATAACCTTCCCTCTTAACATATATAAATGATCTGAAACGTCTCGTATCATTTCAAATAGTCCCCAATTAAATTTGACTTTTTTAACTGAAACTAATGTATAATATAATATAATTTTTGACCGAAACTTGCATTTCGAAAAGTTTCATATAATCTAATTTTCCGATGATTTTTTGCATGGACTTCCATCATAGCCTTCCCTCGTAAAATATATAAATGATATGTGAAGTTTTGTATCATTTCAATCAGTCCTCGATTTAATTTTATTTTTGACCGAAACTAGTATAAACTTGTGTATAATTTATTATGATTTTTTGGCCAAAACTTGCATTTCGAAAAGTTTCATTGAATCTGGTTTTCAGATGATTTTTTTTGCATGGACTACCATCATAACCTTCCCTCTTAACATATATAAATGATCTGAAACGTCTCGTATCATTTCAAATAGTCCCCAATTAAATTTGACTTTTTTGACCGAAACTAATGTATAATATACTATAATTTTTGACCGAGACTTGCATTTCGAAATGTTTCATAGAATCTAATTTTCCGATGATTTTTTGCATGGACTTCCATCATAACCATCCCTCGTAAAATATATAAATGATATGTGAAGTTTCATATCATTTCGATCAGTCACCAATTTAATTTTATTTTTCACCGAAACTAGTATAAACTTGTGTATAATATATTATGATTTTTTGCCCGAAACATGCATTTCGAAAAGTTTCATTGAATCTAGTTTTCAGATGATTTTTTTTGCATGGACTACCATCATAAACTTCCCTCTTAACATATATAAATGATATGAAACATCTCTTTTCATTTCAAATAGTCCCCAATTAAATTTTATTTTTTTGACCGAAACTAGTATATAATATAATATGATTTTTGACCGAAACTTGCATTTCGAAAAGTTTCATATAATCTAATTTTCCGATGATTTTTTGCATGGACTTCCATCATAGCCTTCCCTCGTAAAATATATAAATGATATGTGAAGTTTTGTATCATTTCAATCAGTCCCCGATTTAATTTAATTTTTGACCGAAACTAGTATAAACTTGTGTATAATATATTATGATTTTTTGGCCAAAACTTGCATTTCGAAAAGTATCATTGAATCTGGTTTTCAGATGATTTTTTTTTGCATGGACTACCATCATAACCTTCCCTATTAACATATATAAATGATCTGAAACGTCTCGTTTCATTTCAAATAGTCCCCAATTAGATTTTATTTTTTTGACCGAAACTAGTGTATAATATACTATGATTTTTGACCTTAACTTGAATTTTGAAAAGTTTCATAGAATCTAATTTTCCGATGATTTTTTGCATGGACTTCAGTCATATCCTTCACTCA
The DNA here is from genome assembly GCA_963966055.1 of Lathyrus aphaca. Taxonomy (NCBI): domain Eukaryota; kingdom Viridiplantae; phylum Streptophyta; class Magnoliopsida; order Fabales; family Fabaceae; genus Lathyrus; species Lathyrus aphaca. Next base: position 585,028,225 of record OZ014521.1, read on the forward strand.
TAAAATATATAAATGATATGTGATGTTTCGTATCATTTCGATCAGTCCCGGATATAATTTTATTTTTGATCGAAACTAGTATAAACTTGTGTTTAATATATTATGATTTTTTGGCCGAAACTTGCATTTCGAAAAGTTTCATTGAATCTGGTTTTCAGATGATTTTTTTGGCATGGACTACCATCATAACCTTCCCTCTTAACATATATAAATGATCTGAAACGTCTCGTATCATTTCAAATAGTCCCCAATTAAATTTGACTTTTTTGACCGAAACTAATGTATAATATACTATAATTTTTTACTGAGACTTGCATTTCGAAATGTTTCATAGAATCTAATTTTCCGATGATTTTTTGCATGGACTTCCATTATAACCATCCCTCGTAAAATATATAAATGATATGTGAAGTTTCATATCATTTCGATCAGTCACCAATTTAATTTTATTTTTGACCGAAACTAGTATAAACTTGTGTATATTATATTATGAATTTTTGGCCGAAACTTGCATTTCGAAAAGTTTCATAGAATCTAGTATTCAGATGATTTTTTTGCATGGACTACCATCATAACCTTCCCTCTTAACATATATAAATGATTTGAAACGTCTCGTATCATTTCAAATAGTCCCCAATTATTTTTGACTTTTTTTACTGAAACTAGTGTATAATATACTATGATTTTTGACCGAAACTTGCATTTCGAAAAGTTTCATATAATCTAATTTTACGATGATTTTTTGCATGGACTTCCATCATAGCCTTCCCTCGTAAAATATATAAATGATATGTGAGGTTTTGTATCATTTCGATCAGTCCCCGATTTAATTTTATTTTTGACCGAAACTAGTATAAACTTGTGTATAATATATTATGATTTTTTGCCCGAAACTTGCATTTCGAAAAGTTTCATTGAATCTAGTTTTCAGATGATTTTTTTTGCATGGACTACCATCATAACCTTCCCTCTTAACATATATAAATGATCTTAAACATCTCGTTTCATTTCAAATAGTCACCAATTAAATTTTATTTTTTTGACCGAAACTAGTGTATAATATACTATGATTTTTGACCTTAACTTGCATTTTGAAAAGTTTCATAGAATCTAATTTTCCGATGATTTTTTGCATGGACTTCACTCATAGCCTTCCCTCGTAAAATATATAAATGATATGTGAAGTTTCGTATCATTTTGATCAGTCCCGGATATAATTCTATTTTTGATCGAAACTAGTATAAACTTGTGTATAATATATTATGATTTTTTGGCCGAAACATGCATTTCGAAAAGTTTCATAGAATCTAGTATTCAGATGATTTTTTTGCATGGACTACCATCATAACCTTCCCTCTTAACATATATAAATGATCTGAAACGTCTCGTATCATTTCAAATAGTCCCCAATTAAATTTGACTTTTTTGACCGAAACTAGTGTATAATATAATATGATTTTTGACCTTAACTTGCATTTTGAAAAGTTTCATAGAATCTAATTTTCCTATGATTTTTTGCATGGACTTCAGTCATAGCCTTCCCTCGTAAAATATATAAATGATATGTGAAGTTTCATATCATTTCGATCAGTCCCGGATATAATTTTATTTTTGATCGAAACTAGTATAAACTTGTGTATATTATATTATGAATTTTTGGCCTAAACTTGCATTTCGAAAAGTTTCATAGAATCTAGTATTCAGATGATTTTTTTGCATGGACTACTGTAACACGGTGGGAGAACTGAATTTAGTTAAATGTTGCGGATAGCAAGAGTCGCCACCGAATTTTATTTAATCCAAAGGAAAGGGCATAAAAGAACAGGAAAAACCTTAAAAGAATTTTGAGTTCGGGGGGTAGGTTATGTAAAGGGAAGGTGTTAGCACCCTTTACATCCATGGTTATCCATGGGCTCTTAGTTACTTAGCTCACTTTAAAATGTTTTGAGAAGTGTAGTGTGTGATTAGAAATTTTCTTAAGTGTTTTATAATGATCCATGTACGGATATATATAAAACCTTTGTTTTGAAAATTGCTTAAAAAATGTGAAGTGTTTGAAATGTTTTTGAAAAGTGAGCAAGTACATAAGAGGAACCTACCCTAAGTTAAGTCTTTTCTGTCCTTGAATATCCTTTAAATGGTAAGACTATCCCTATTATTAAGGAATAGGTAGTCATTATCTTGGATGTATGAGGGACAAGTGAAGGGACAACTGTTATTTAGGCAACTGTAAGGTGTATAAGCAATTCGAAGGGACTTATCATCTTTATTCGAAAGGGACAGGATCATTACGAAGGCAACCATGAAGGGACTTGATCTTTTTATCTATTAAGGGACTAGATGATATAAGAGAAGGGACTTTGCTTTATACACCCTACTTGACCTTTTGTTTAGGCAACATGAGAGGTAACCCTTAAGAATGTGAGATGGCGATCCAAGATCGACTTACGTGTGTAAGTGTACAAATTCAAGTATTTATCTGTAAGATTAATGACCTAAATTCAATTTTTAAATACAAACATGTTTTACACTCCCTATTTTACTAACTATGGCATTTAAAAATAAATAATAAAAATTATTCTACAACTATTACATATTGGATACAATTACATTATAATTAAAATAATTAAAATAAGCAAATAAATAAATAATTAAATGGGTTAGTAATAATAAACAAAAATAAGTAAATATAAGAGGGTTAGTAATAAACAAAATAAATATAAGAAAAAAGAAATTAGCATAATAATGTAATAATAAATTAAAAGTTCAATTTTAAATAAATAATTATTTTTTAAGATTTTTAATAAAAGAAATAAATGATGAATATTATATACTTATAAAATATGATTAATAATATAATTATTTAACTTTATATACATATTAAAAATATCTAATTATTATTTAAACAAGCATATATAAAATAATAAATTATATTTATAAGATAAAATTAAGGTTTTTTAATTATTCTTTAAGAAAGTAAATTGGAGTTAGTTAATTAATTAAATTATTTACATAAAAAACTATATACAAATTATAAATACACATAATTAAAATTTACAAATAATTTACAAGTTATAATATAATTAGGATTTTATAAAAGAAAATTAGGGTTTGTCAAAATAAATTAGGGTTAGAGAAAATTTATGAAAAAACTAGGGTTTACATATTAAATATTAATTAGTTTATTGTTTTAAAAAAATTAATATAATAATAATATATACATATACTTATTATTAAAAATAATTTAATTTTTTTAAGGAAAATAAATTATAATTTTTAAGAATGTAAAGAAAATATTATAATGTAATCTAGAAATTATTTTCTATAATTTATATTTACTTGTTTAAACAAAAATAGAATTAATATAATAAAACAAATTAAAATAAGAAAAATACAAAAATACCAAAATGTTGAGGGCAGGGTTTGAACCCTTGCCCCTTTACTCCCAAACTCTGTCTCCATCCACTGGGCTACGCAGCCCTTGATGTTATGATGTGAGGATCTTCAAATATATGTTAAACTTAAAAAAGCAAAAGAAAATTGCAAAAAAAAGAATGCGCCCAGCAAGGATCGAACTCAAACACTCAACATAACCAGACGCCTCACTTACCACTGGACCATCAGCCTGCGTGTGTTAATATGACAACCATAATAATATAAAAAATAAAACTAAATTTCAAATTTGAATTTTGGCGCCGTCGTCTTCAACCTCCAGACCTGGGGATTTTGCTGCGAATTTTGTTTCGAATTTACCTGCGATTTTTCTTGCCAACGAAACCTGCCAATATCAAATACCATACAACAAGTACAATTTCCTCAAATTAATTACATCAATGAATTCCTTATGACTCATACAACAAGACCATGTCATTAGAATCTATTTAAATTAGGTAAATCACAGAATCCCAATTTGGAGCTTAAAACCCTAGCTATGGCCGATTGTGATATAGGGCATCAAGCTTCACGAAAATCATCCAGAAAACATCTATGAGCATCAATAAACGTTAATACATAATCAAAATTCATTATAAAGGCATAAATTCAAGGAATCGAAGAAAAATAGATTGAGAGCATGAATGGTTCGGATTATGCAAATGAGGATGAATCAAAGGTATGTAAGGGTTGGTTTCGATTCAGAGAAGCTCAAGGAAGCTTCTTGTGTCCTTAGAATACCTTGAAAACCCCTGCAAAGATGAAACCGAAAATTGATTTTTTTGTGTATTTTGTGAAGTTTGGAATATGTCTTAGAAGCTGCAATTTTTCGTCCTTGGCATTGTGATGAGTTCTATACTTATAAATGAACTGAATTAGGTCAAAAAGTTGAGCTATCCTTTGGATATTTTGGTCATGGAAGATTGAAAAAGATCATGCCTTAAATTTCAAATATTCCTTGATACCACCTTTTTATCTTAAGACAATTACCATAATTTTCATATCAATCTGATCCAAGCAACATTTATGATTTTCTAGAAGCAATATCTCATTCAAATATTTGATTTATATATTTTATTTTGATTTAAAATGGTTTTAAATGAATAAAAATCAAAATAAATAAAAATCAAAATAATAAAAATCTGAATAAATTAGGATTGGGTCGTGCATGATGTCATGTTAAAGTTTGGATCACAAAATTGCAAGCCCATTTGGAAGAAATTGGTTTTAAGGCCCTATTTGCTTCATAAACCTCCCAAAAATTTCCCAAATTTGCAAGGGCACAAATCCTTCAATTTTAATGCTATGAAGGTGTTATTGGACATTTTGTAAAGCTTAAATAGTCCTATAACCAACCCCATTGGTTTCATGTCCATATCTTTTACCATTCTCAAGTTATGCCCTTTTGAAGTTGTTGACTTTTTGTTGACTTTCAAAAGGACCTATAATGTCTTAGCTCATACCTTCCAAATGAAGCATTTTTGGGATTGGCTTGTTAGACACAAAGTTGTAGAGAATTAAATTTCCTTCAAAATGAGCTTTGGATGGGAAATATTTGATGAAGCATGTGAAAGTTATGACTGGTCAAAGTTCAGTTGACTTTTCCTATGAAAACCCTAATTTAGAAACTCCTGATTCTTGATGATCTGAAATTTCCTTGATGAATCATGATCAACCCTTGATCAAATGATGTATTTTACTTCATATACTTGATGCTGGCAAAAAATCATGAAGTTTGACTTTGGTTTGACCACAGTTGACCTTAGTTTGACTTTTTAACTGCTTTGACTGATTTTGACCTATCTGATCATCTGACTGAGCAAACCTTTGGGAAAAGTCTTGAAACTTGTCATGGGGGTTCCTAAACACATATAAGATGTTATGAAGCTCAATTGAAGTCATGGAAGTCCATTTAGCCTGATTAAAGTCAAAACCCTAGTTTTGGATGCCCTACTTAGGAGGAGGCATTGCCTGAGAGAATTGTCAAACTTTCTGACTATTTGTGAACTTTGTGAACCTTGTGAACATCATGAGATGTCTTGTGAACCTTGTGAACCTTGTGAACCTCTTAGTACACAAAGTCTTGTCTTGTGAGGGCAAATTTTGGGGTGCAACAACTACCATCAAAACCTTCCCTCTTAACATATATAAATGATTTGAAACGTCTCGTATCATTTCAAATAGTCCCCAATTAAATTTGACTTTTTTGACTATAACTAGTGTATAATATACTATGATTTTTGACCGAAACTTGCATTTCGAAATGTTTCATAGAATTTAATTTTCCGATGATTTTTTGCATGGACTTCCATTATAGCCTTCCCTCGTAAAATATATAAATGATATGTGAAGTTTTGTATCATTTTGATCAGTCCCCGATTTAATTTTATTTTTGACGGAAACTAGTATAAACTTGTGTATAATATATTATGATTTTTTGGCCAAAACTTGCATTTCGAAAAGTTTCATTGAATCTGGTTTTCAGATGATTTTTTTTGCTTTGACTACCATCATAACCTTCCCTCTTAACATATTTAAATGATCTGAAATGTCTTGTTTCATTTCAAATAGTCCCGAATTATATTTTATTTTTTTGACCGAAACTTGTGTATAATATACTATGATTTTTGACCTTAACTTGCATTTAGAAAAGTTTCATAGAATCTAATTTTCCGATGATTTTTTGCATGGACTTCAGTCATATCCTTCCCTCGTAAAATATATAAATGATATGTGAAGTTTCGTATCATTTTGATCAGTCCCGGATATAATTTTATTTTTGATCGAAACTACAATAAACTTGTGTATAATATATTATGATTTTTTGGCCGAAACATGCATTTCGAAAAGTTTCATAGAATCTAGTATTCAGATTATTTTTTTGCATGGACTACCATCATAACCTTCCCTCTTAACATATATAAATGATCTAAAACGTCTCGTATCATTTCAAATAGTCCCCAATTAAATTTGACTTTTTTGACCGAAACTAGTGTATAATATACTATGATTTTTTACCGAAACTTGCATTTCGAAAAGTTTCATAGAATCTAATTTTCCGATGATTTTTTGCATGGACTTCCATCATAGCCTTCCCTAGTAAAATATATAAATGATATGTGAAGTTTCGTATCAATTCGATCAGTCCCGGATATAATTTTATTTTTGATCGAAACTAGTTTAAACTTGTGTATAATATATTATGATTTTTTGGCCGAAACTTGCATTTCGAAAAGTTTCATACAATCTAGTATTCATATGATTTTTTTGCATGGACTACCATCATAACCTTCCCTCATAACTTATATAAATAATCTGAAACGTCTCGTATCATTTCAAATAGTCCCCAATTAAATTTGACTTTTTTGACCGAAACTACTGTATAATATACTATGATTTTTTACCGAAACATGCATTTCGAAAAGTTTCATATAATCTAATTTTCCAATGATTTTTTGCATGGACTTCCATCATATCCTTCCCTCGTAAAATAAATAAATGATATGTGAAGTTTTGTATCATTTCGATCAGTCCCCGATTTAATTTAATTTTTGACCGAAACTAGTATAAACTTGTGTATAATATATTATGATTTTTAGGCCGGAACTTGCATTTCTAAAAGTTTCATTGAATCTAGTTTTCAGATGATTTTTTTTGCATGGACTACCATCATAACCTTCCCTCTTAACATATACAAATGATCTGAAACATCTCGTATCATTTCAAATAGTCCCCGATTAAATTTGACTTTTTTGACTGAAACTAGTGTATAATACTATGATTTTTGACCGAAACTCTCATTTTGAAAAGTTTCATAGAATCTAATTTTCCGATGATTTTTTGCATGGACTTCCATCATAACCATCTCTCGTAAAATATATAAATGATATGTAAAGTTTCATATCATTTCGATTAATCACCGATTTAATTTTATTTTTGACCGAACCTAGTATAAACTAGTTAATAATATATTATGATTTTTTGGCCGAAACTTGCATTTCGAAAAGTTTCATAGAATCTAGTTTTCAGATGATTTTTTTGCATGGACTACCATCATAACCTTCCCTCTTAACATATATAAATGATCTGAAAAGTCTCGTATCTTTTCAAATAGTAACCAATTAAATTTGATTTTTTTGACCGAAACTAGTGTATAATATACTATGATTTTTGACTGAAACTTGCATTTCGAAATGTTTCATAGAATCTAATTTTCCGATGATTTTTTGCATGGACTTCCATCATAGCCTTCCCTCGTAAAATATATAAATGATATGTGAAGTTTTTTAACATTTCGATCAATCCCCGATTTAATTTTATTTTTGAACGAAACTAGTATAAACTTGTGTATAATATATTATGATTTTTTTGGCCGAAACATGCATTTCGAAAAGTTTCATTGAATCTAGTTTTCAGATGATTTTTTTTCATGGACTACCATCATAACCTTCCCTCTTAACATATATAAATGATCTGAAACGCCTCGTTTCATTTCAAATAGTCCCCAATTAAATTTTATTTTTTTGACCGAAACTAGTGTATAATATACTTTGATTTTTGACCTTAACTTGCATTTCGAAAAGTTTCATAGAATCTAATTTTCCGATGATTTTTTGCATGGACTTCAGTCATAGCCTTTCCTCGTAAAATATATAAATGAAATGTGAAGTTTCGTATCATTTGGATCAGTCCCGGATATAAATTTATTTTTGATCGAAACTAGTTTAAACTTGTGTATAATATATTATGATTTTTTGGCTTAAACTTGCATTTCGAAAAGTTTCATAGAATCTAGTATTCAGATGAATTTTTTTGCATGGACTACCATCTTAACCTTCCCTCTTAACATATATAAATGATCTGAAACGTCTCGTATCATTTCAAATAGTCCCCAATTAAATTTGACTTTTTTGACCGAAACTAGTGTATAATATACTATGATTTTTTTACCGAAACTTGCATTTCGAAAAGTTTCATATAATCTAATTTTCCGATGATTTTTTGCATGGACTTCCATCATAGCCTTCCCTCGTAAAATAAATAAATGATATGTGAATTTTCGTATCATTTCGATCAGTCCCCGATTTAATTTAATTTTTGACCGAAACTAGTATAAACTTGTGTATAATATATTAGCATTTTTTGCCGAATCATGCATTTCGAAAAGTTCAATAGAATCTAGTTTTCAGATGATATTTTTGCATGGACTACCATCATAACCTTCCCTCTTAACATATATAAATGATCTGAAATGTCTCGTATCATTTCAAATAGTCCCCAATTAAATTTGACTTTTTTGACCAAAACTAGTGTATAATATACTATGATTTTTGACGGAAACATGCATTTTGAAAAGTTTCATATAATCTAATTTTCCGATTATTTTTTGCATGGACTTCCATCATAACCATCCCTCGTAAAATATATAAATGATAAGTGAAGTTTCGTATCATTTCGATCAGTTTCTGATTTAATTTTATTTTTGAACGAAACTAGTATAAACTTGTGTATAATATATTATGATTTTTTGGCCGAAACTTGCATTTCGAAAAGTTCCATAGAATCTAGTTTTCAGATGATTTTTTTGCATGGACTACCATCATAACCTTCCCTCTTAACATATATAAATGATCTGAAAAGTCTCGTATCATTTCAAATAGTAACCAATTAAATTTGATTTTTTTGACTGAGCTAGTGTATAATATACTATGATTTTTGACTGAAACTTGCATTTCTAAAAGTTTCATAGAATCTAATTTTCCGATGATTTTTTTGCATGGAATTCCATCATTACCTTCCCTCGTAAAATATATAAATGATATGTGAAGTTTCGTATCATTTCGATCAGTCCCCGAATTAATTTTATTTTTGACCGAAACTAGTATAAACTTGTGTATAATATATTAGGATTTTTTGGCCGAAACATGCATTTCAAAAAGTTCCATAGAATCTAGTTTTCAGATGATATTTTTGCATGGACTACCATCATAACCTTCCCTCTTAACATATATAAATTATCTGAAACGTCTCGTATCATTTCAAATAGTCCCCAATTAAATTTGACTTTTTTGACCAAAACTAGTGTATAATATACTATGATTTTTGGCCGAAACTTGCATTTCGAAAAGTTTCATTGAATCTAGTTTTCAGATGATTTTTTGCATGGACTACCATCATAACCTTCCCTCTTAACATATATAAATGATCTGAAAAGTCTAGTATCATTTCAAATAGTAACCAATTAAATTTGATTTTTTTGACTGAGCTAGTGTATAATATACTATGATTTTTGACTGAAACTTGCATTTTGAAAATTTTCATAGAATCTAATTTTCCGATGATTTTTTGCATGGACTTACCTTCCCTCGTAAAATATATAAATGATATGTGAAGTTTCGTATCATTTTGATCAGTCCCCGAATTAATTTTATTTTTGACCGAAACTAGTATAAACTTGTGTATAATATATTATTATTTTTTGGCCGAACATTACTTTTCGAAAAGTTTCATAGAATCTAGTTTTCAGATGATTTTTTTGCATGGACTACCATCATAACCTTTCCTTTTAACATATATAAATGATCTACAAAGTATCGTATCATTTCAAATAGTCTCCAATTAAATTTGATTTTTTTGACCGAAACATGTGTATAATATACTATGATTTTTGACTAAAACTTGCATTTCGAAAAGTTTCATAGAATCTAATTTTCCGATGATTTTTTGCATGGACTTCCGTCATTACCTTTCCTCGTAAAATATATAAATGATATGTGAAGTTTTGTAACATTTTGATCAGTCCCGGATTTAATTTTATTTATGACCGAAACTAGTATAAACTTGTGTATAATATATCAGGATTTTTTGGCCGAAACATGCATTTCTAAAAGTTCCATAGAATCTAGTTTTCAGATGATATTTTTGCATGGACTACCATAATAGCCTTCCCTCTTAACATATATAAATGATCTGAAACGTCTCGTATCATTTCAAATAGTCCCCAATTAAATTTGACTTTTTTGACCAAAACTAGTGTATAATATACTATGATTTTAGACCGAAACTTGCATTTTGAAAAGTTTCATAGAATCTAATTTTCCGATGATTTTTTTCATGGACGTCCATCATAACCATCCCTCGTAAAATTTATAAATGATATGTGATGTTTCATATCATTTCGATCAGTCCCCGATTTAATTTTATTTTTGACCGAAACTAGTATAAACTTGTGTATAATATATTATGATTTTTTGGCCGAAACTTGCATTTCGAAAAGTTTCATAGAAACTAGTTTTCAGATGATTTTTTTGCATGGTTTACCATCATAACCTTCCCTCTTAACATATATAAATGATCTGAAACGTCTCGTATCATTTCAAATAGTCCTCAATTAAATTTGACTATTTTGACCGAAACTAGTGTATAATATACTATGATTTTTGACTGAAACTTGTATTTCGAAAAGTTTCATAGAATCTAATTTTTCGATGATTTTTTACATGGACTTCCATCATAACCATCCCTCGTAAAATATATAAATGATATGTGAAGTTTCGTATCATTTCGATCAGTCCCCAATTTAATTTAATTTTTGACCGAAACTAGTATAAACTTGTGTATAATATATTATGATTTTTTGGCCGAAACTTGCATTTCGAAAAGTTTCATAGAATCTAGTTTCCAAATGTTTTTTTTTGCATGGACTACCATCATAATCTTCCCTCTTAACATATATAAATGATCTAAATAGTATCGTATCATTTCAAATAGTCTCCAATTAAATTTGATTTTTTTGACCGAAACATGTGTATAATATACTATGATTTTTGACCTTAACTTGCATTTCGAAAATTTTCATAGAATCTAATTTTCCGATGATTTTTTGCATGGACTTCCATCATAGCCTTCCCTCGTAAAATATATAAATGATATGTGAAGTTTCGTGTCATTTCGATCAGTCCCCGATTTAATTTTATTTTTGACGAAACTAGTATAAACTTTCGTATAATATATTATGATTTTTTGGCCGAAAATTGCTTTTCGAAAAGTTTCATAGAATCTAGTTTTCAGATGATTTTTTTGCATGGACTACCATCATAACCTTTCCTCTTAACATATATAAATGATCTGAAACGATTCGTATCATTTCAAATAGTCCCTAATTAAATTTGACTTTTTTGACTGAAACTAGTGTATAATATACTATGATTTTTGACCGAAACATGCATTTTGAAAAGTTTCATAGAATCTAATTTTCCGATGATTTTTTGAATGGATTTCCATCATAACCATCCCTAGTAAAATATATAAATGATATGTGAAGTTCATATCATTTCGATCAGTCCCCGATTTAATTTTATTTTTGACCGAAACTAGTATAAACTTGTGTATAATATATTATGATTTATTGGCCGAAACTTGCATTTCGAAAAGTTTCATAGAATATAGTTTTCAGATGATTTTTTTGCTTGGACTACCACCGTAACCTTCCCTCTTAACATATATAAATAATTTGAAACGTCTCGTATCATTTCAAATAGTCCCCAATTAAAGTTTATTTTTTTGACCGAAACTAGTGTATAATATACTATGATTTTTGACCTTAACTTGCATTTCGAAAATTTTCATAGAATCTAATTTTCCGATGATTTTTTTCCTGGACTTCCATCATAGCCTTCCCTCGTAAAATATATAAATGATATGTGAAGTTTCATATCATTTCGATCATTCCCCGATTTAATTTTATTTTTTAACGAAACTAGTATAAACTTGTGTATAATATATTATGATTATTGGCCGAAACTTGCATTTCGAAAAGTTTCATAGAATCTAGTTTTCAGATGATTTTTTTGCATGGACTACCATCATAACCTTCCCTTTTAACATATATAAATGATCTTAAACGTCTCGTATCACTTCAAATAGTCCTCAATTAAATTTGACTTTTTTGACCGAAATTAGTGTATAATATACTATGATTTTTGACTAAAACTTGCATTTCGAAAAGTTTCATAGAATCTAATTTTCCGATGATTTTTTGCATGGTCTTCCATCATAACCATCCTTCGTAAAATATATAAATGATATATGAAGTTTTGTAACATTTTGATCAGTCCCCGATTTAATTTTATTTTTGACCGAAACTAGTATAAACTTGTGTATAATATATTATGATTTTTTAGCCGAAATTTGCATTTCGAAAAGTTTCATAGAATCTAGATTTCAGATGATTATTTTGCATGGACTACCATCATAACCTTCCCTCTTAACATATATAAATGATCTGAAACGTCTCGTATCATTTCAAATAGTCCCCAATTAAATGTTTTTTTTTTAACCGAAACTAGTGTATAATATACTATGATTTTTGAACATAACTTGAATTTCGAAAAGTTTCATAGAATCTAATTTTCCGATGATTTTTTTTAATGGACTTCCATCATAACCATCCTTCGTAAAATATATAAATGATATGTGAAGTTTCGTATCATTTCGAACTGTCCCCTATTTAATTTGATTTTTGTCCGAAACTAGTATAAACTAGTGTATAATATATTATGATTTTTTGGCCGACACTTGCATTTCGAAAAGTTTCATAGAATCTAGTTTTCAGATGATTTTTTTGCATGGACTACCATCATAACCTTCCCTCTTAACATATATAAATGATCTGAAAAGTCTCGTATCATTTCAAATAGTAACCAATTAAATTTGATTTTTTTGACCGAACTAGTATATAATATACTATGATTTTTGACTAAAACTTGCATTTCGAAAAGTTTCATAGAATCTAATTTTCCGATGATTTTTTGCATGGACTTCCATCATTACCTTCCCTCGTAAAATATATAAATGATATGTGAAGTTTTGTAACATTTTGATCAGTCCCCGATTTAATTTTATTTTTGACCGAAACTAGTATAAACTTGTGTATAAATATCAGGATTTTTTGGCCGAAACATGCATTTCTAAAAGTTCCATAGAATCTAGTTTTCAGATGATATTTTTGCATGGACTACCATAATAACCTTCCCTCTTAACATATATAAATGATCTGAAACGTCTCGTATCATTTCAAATAGTCCCCAATTAAATTTGACTTTTTTGACCAAAACTAGTGTATAATATACTATGATTTTAGACCGAAACTTGCATTTTGAAAAGTTTCATAGAATCTAATTTTCCGATGATTTTTTTCATGGACGTCCATCATAACCATCCCTCGTAAAATTTATAATTGATATGTGAAGTTTCATATCATTTCGATCAGTCCCCGATTTAATTTTATTTTTGACCGAAACTAGTATAAACTTGTGTATAATATATTATGATTTTTTTGCCGAAACTTGCATTTCGAAAAGTTTCATAGAAACTAGTTTTCAGATGATTTTTTTGCATGGTTTACCATCATAACCTTCCCTCTTAACATATATAAATGATCTGAAACGTCTCGTATCATTTCAAATAGTCCTCAATTAAATTTGACTATTTTGACCGAAACTAGTGTATAATATACTATGATTTTTGACTGAAACTTGTATTTCGAAAAGTTTCATAGAATCTAATTTTTCGATGATTTTTTACATGGACTTCCATCATAACCATCCCTCGTAAAATATATAAATGATATGTGAAGTTTCGTATCATTTTGATCAGTCCCCAATTTAATTTTATTTTTGACCGAAACTAGTATAAACTTGTGTATAATATATTATGATTTTTTGGCTGAAACTTGCATTTCGAAAAGTTTCATAGAATCTAGTTTCCAAATGTTTTTATTGCATGGACTACCATCATAATCTTCCCTCTTAACATATATAAATGATCTAAAAAGTATCGTATCATTTTAAAAAGTCTCCAATTAAATTTGATTTTTTTGACCGAAACATGTGTATAATATACTATGATTTTTGACCTTAACTTGCATTTCGAAATTTTTCATAGAATCTAATTTTCCGATGATTTTTTGCATGGACTTCCATCATAGCCTTTCCTCGTGAAATATATAAATGATATCTGAAGTTTCGTGTCATTTCGATCAGTCCCAGATTTAATTTTATTTTTGACGAAACTAGTATAAACTTGTGTATAATATATTATGATTTTTTGGCCGAAACTTGCATTTTGAAAAGTTTCATAGAATCTAGTTTTCAGATGATTTTTTTGCATGGACTACCATAATAACCTTCCCTCTTAACATATATAAATGATTTGAACGTCTCGTATCATTTCAAATAGTCCTCAATTAAATTTGACTTTTTTGACCGAAACTAGTGTATAATATACTATGATTTTTGACTGAAACTTGCATTTCGAAAAGTTTCTTAGAATCTAATTTTTCGATAATTTTTTGCATGGACTTCCATCATAACCATCCCTCGTAAAATATATAAATGATATGTGAAGTTTCGTATCATTTCGATCAGTTCCGATTTAATTTTATTTTTGACCGAAACTAGTATAAACTTGTGTATAATATATTATGATTTTTTGGCCGAAATTTGCATTTCGAAAAGTTTCCTAGAATCTAGTTTCCAAATGTTTTTTTTGCATGGACTACCATAATAACCTTCCCTCTTAACATATATAAATGATCTGAAACGTCTCGTATCATTTCAAATAGTAACCAATTAAATTTGATTTTTTTGACCGAACTAGTATATAATATACTATGATTTTTGACTAAAACTTGCATTTCGAAAAGTTTCATAGAATCTAATTTTCCGATGATTTTTTGCATGGACTTCCATCATTACCTTCCCTCGTAAAATATATAAATGATATGTGAAGTTTCGTATCATTTCGATCAGTCCCCGATTTAATTATATTTTTGACCGAAACTAGTATAAACTTGTGTATAATATATTAGGATTTTTTGGCCGAAACATGCATTTCGAAAAGTTCCATAGAATCTAGTTTTCAGATGATATTTTTGCAGGGACTACCATAATAACCTTCCCTCTTAACATATATAAATGATCTGAAACGTCTCGTATTATTTCAAATAGTCCCCAATTAAATTTGACTTTTTTGACCAAAACTAGTGTATAATATACTATGATTTTTGACCGAAACTTGCATTTTGAAAAGTTTCGTAGAATCTAATTTTCCGATGATTTTTTGCATGGACGTCCATCATAACCATCCCTCGTAAAATTTATAAATGATATGTGAAGTTTCATATCATTTCGATCAGTCCCCGATTTAATTTTATTTTTGACCGAAACTAGTATAAACTTGTGTATAATATATTATGATTTTTTGGCCGAAACTTGAATTTTGAAAAGTTTCATAGAATCTAGTTTTCAGATGATTTTTTTGCATGGACTACCATCATAACCTTCCCTCTTAACATATATAAATGATCTGAAACGTCTCGTATCATTTCAAATAGTCCTCAATTAAATTTGACATTTTTTTGACCGAAACTACTGTATAATATACTATGATTTTTGACTGAAACTTGCATTTCGAAAAGTTTCATAGAATCTAAGTTTTCGATGATTTTTTGCATGGACTTCCATTATAACTATCCATCGTAAAATATATAAATGATATGTGATGTTTTGTATCATTTCGATCAGTCCCCGATTTAATTTTATTTTTGACCGAAACTAGTATAAACTTGTGTATAATATATTAAGATTTATTGGCCGAAACTTGCATTTCGAAAAGTTTCATAGAATATAGTTTTCAGATGATTTTTTTGCTTGGACTACCACCGTAACCTTCCCTCTTAACATATATAAATAATTTGAAACGTCTCGTATCATTTCAAATAGTCCCCAATTAAAGTTTATTTTTTTGACCGAAACTAGTGTATAATATACTATGATTTTTGACCTTAACTTGCATTTCGAAAATTTTCATAGAATCTAATTTTCCGATGATTTTTTTCCTGGACTTCCATCATAGCCTTCCCTCGTAAAATATATAAATGATATGTGAAGTTTCATATCATTTCGATCATTCCCCGATTTAATTTTATTTTTTAACGAAACTAGTATAAACTTGTGTATAATATATTATGATTTTTGGCCGAAACTTGCATTTCGAAAAGTTTCATAGAATCTAGTTTTCAGATGATTTTTTTGCATGGACTACCATCATAACCTTCCCTTTTAACATATATAAATGATCTTAAACGTCTCGTATCACTTCAAATAGTCCTCAATTAAATTTGACTTTTTTGACCGAAACTAGTGTATAATATACTATGATTTTTGACTAAAACTTGCATTTCGAAAAGTTTCATAGAATCTAATTTTCCGATGATTTTTTGCATGGACTTCCATCATAACCATCCTTCGTAAAATATATAAATGATATGTGAAGTTTTGTAACATTTTGATCAGTCCCCGATTTAATTTTATTTTTGACCGAAACTAGTATAAACTTGTGTATAATATATTATGATTTTTTAGCCGAAATTTGCATTTCGAAAAGTTTCATAGAATCTAGATTTCAGATGATTATTTTGCATGGACTACCATCATAACCTTCCCTCTTAACATATATAAATGATCTGAAACGTCTCGTATCATTTCAAATAGTCCCCAATTAAATTTTTTTTTTAACCGAAACTAGTGTATAATATACTATGATTTTTGAACATAACTTGAATTTCGAAAAGTTTCATAGAATCTAATTTTCCGATGATTTTTTTTAATGGACTTCCATCATAACCATCCTTCGTAAAATATATAAATGATATGTGAAGTTTCGTATCATTTCGAACTGTCCCCTATTTAATTTGATTTTTGTCCGAAACTAGTATAAACTAGTGTATAATATATTATGATTTTTTTGCCGACACTTGCATTTCGAAAAGTTTCATAGAATCTAGTTTTCAGATGATTTTTTTGCATGGACTACCATCATAACCTTCCCTCTTAACATATATAAATGATCTGAAAAGTCTCGTATCATTTCAAATAGTAACCAATTAAATTTGATTTTTTTGACCGAACTAGTATATAATATACTATGATTTTTGACCTTAACTTGAATTTCGAAAAGTTTCATAGAATCTAATTTTCCGATGATTTTTTGCATGGACTTCCATCATAACCATCCCTCGTAAAATATATAAATGATATGTGAAGTTTTGTATCATTTCGAACTGTCCCCTATTTAATTTGATTTTTGTCCGAAACTAGTATAAACTAGTGTATAATATATTATGATTTTTTGGCCGACACTTGCATTTCGAAAAGTTTCATAGAATCTAGTTTTCAGATGATTTTTTTGCATGGACTACCATCATAACCTTCCCTCTTAACATATATAAATGATCTGAAAAGTCTCGTATCATTTCAAATAGTAACCAATTAAATTTGATTTTTTTGACCGAACTAGTATATAATATACTATGATTTTTGACTAAAACTTGCATTTCGAAAAGTCTCATAGAATCTAATTTTCCGATGATTTTTTGCATGGACTTCCATCATTACCTTCCCTCGTAAAATATATAAATGATATGTGAAGTTTTGTAACATTTTGATCAGTCCCCGATTTAATTTAATTTTTGACCGAAACTAGTATAAACTTGTGTATAAATATCAGGATTTTTTGGCCGAAACATGCATTTCTAAAAGTTCCATAGAATCTAGTTTTCAGATGATATTTTTGCATGGACTACCATAATAACCTTCCCTCTTAACATATATAAATGATCTGAAATGTCTTGTATCATTTCAAATAGTCCTCAATTAAATTTGACTTTTTTGACCGAAACTAGTGTATAATATACTATGATTTTTGACTGAAACTTGCATTTCGAAAAGTTTCTTAGAATCTAATTTTTCGATAATTTTTTGCATGGACTTCCATCATAACCATCCCTCGTAAAATATATAAATGATATGTGAAGTTTCGTATCATTTCGATCAGTTCCGATTTAATTTTATTTTTGACCGAAACTAGTATAAACTTGTGTATAATATATTATGATTTTTTGGCCGAAATTTGCATTTCGAAAAGTTTCCTAGAATCTAGTTTCCAGATGTTTTTTTTGCATGGACTACCATAATAACCTTCCCTCTTAACATATATAAATGATCTGAAACGTCTCGTATCATTTCAAATAGTCCCCAATTAAATTTGACTTTTTTGACCAAAACTAGTGTATAATATACTATGATTTTAGACCGAAACTTGCATTTTGAAAAGTTTCATAGAATCTAATTCTCCGATGATTTTTTCATGGACGTCCATCATAACCATCCCTCGTAAAATTTATAATTGATATGTGAAGTTTCATATCATTTCGATCAGTCCCCGATTTAATTTTATTTTTGACCGAAACTAGTATAAACTTGTGTATAATATATTATGATTTTTTGGCCGAAACTTGCATTTCGAAAAGTTTCATAGAAACTAGTTTTCAGATGATTTTTTTGCATGGTTTACCATCATAACCTTCCCTCTTAACATATATAAATGATCTGAAACGTCTCGTATCATTTCAAATAGTCCTCAATTAAATTTGACTATTTTGACCGAAACTAGTGTATAATATACTATGATTTTTGACTGAAACTTGTATTTCGAAAAGTTTCATAGAATCTAATTTTTCGATGATTTTTTACATGGACTTCCATCATAACCATCCCTCGTAAAATATATAAATGATATGTGATGTTTCGTATCATTTTGATCAGTCCCCAATTTAATTTTATTTTTGACCGAAACTAGTATAAACTTGTGTATAATATATTATGATTTTTTGGCTGAAACTTGCATTTCGAAAAGTTTCATAGAATCTAGTTTCCAAATGTTTTTATTGCATGGACTACCATCATAATCTTCCCTCTTAACATATATAAATGATCTAAAAAGTATCGTATCATTTTAAAAAGTCTCCAATTAAATTTGATTTTTTTGACCGAAACATGTGTATAATATACTATGATTTTTGACCTTAACTTGCATTTCGAAAATTTTCATAGAATCTAATTTTCCGATGATTTTTTGCATGGACTTCCATCATAGCCTTTCCTCGTGAAATATATAAATGATATCTGAAGTTTCGTGTCATTTCGATCAGTCCCAGATTTAATTTTATTTTTGACGAAACTAGTATAAACTTGTGTATAATATATTATGATTTTTTGGCCGAAACTTGCATTTTGAAAAGTTTCATAGAATCTAGTTTTCAGATGATTTTTTTGCATGGACTACCATAATAACCTTCCCTCTTAACATATATAAATGATTTGAACGTCTCGTATCATTTCAAATAGTCCTCAATTAAATTTGACTTTTTTGACCGAAACTAGTGTATAATATACTATGATTTTTGACTGAAACTTGCATTTCGAAAAGTTTCTTAGAATCTAATTTTTCGATAATTTTTTGCATGGACTTCCATCATAACCATCCCTCGTAAAATATATAAATGATATGTGAAGTTTCGTATCATTTCGATCAGTTCCGATTTAATTTTATTTTTGACCGAAACTAGTATAAACTTGTGTATAATATATTATGATTTTTTGGCCGAAATTTGCATTTCGAAAAGTTTCCTAGAATCTAGTTTCCAAATGTTTTTTTTGCATGGACTACCATAATAACCTTCCCTCTTAACATATATAAATGATCTGAAACGTCTCGTATCATTTCAAATAGTAACCAATTAAATTTGATTTTTTTGACCGAACTAGTATATAATATACTATGATTTTTGACTAAAACTTGCATTTCGAAAAGTTTCATAGAATCTAATTTTCCGATGATTTTTTGCATGGACTTCCATCATTACCTTCCCTCGTAAAATATATAAATGATATGTGAAGTTTCGTATCATTTCGATCAGTCCCCGATTTAATTTAATTTTTGACCGAAACTAGTATAAACTTGTGTATAATATATTAGGATTTTTTGGCCGAAACATGCATTTCGAAAAGTTCCATAGAATCTAGTTTTCAGATGATATTTTTGCAGGGACTACCATAATAACCTTCCCTCTTAACATATATAAATGATCTGAAACGTCTCGTATTATTTCAAATAGTCCCCAATTAAATTTGACTTTTTTGACCAAAACTAGTGTATAATATACTATGATTTTTGACCGAAACTTGCATTTTGAAAAGTTTCGTAGAATCTAATTTTCCGATGATTTTTTGCATGGACGTCCATCATAACCATCCCTCGTAAAATTTATAAATGATATGTGAAGTTTCATATCATTTCGATCAGTCCCCGATTTAATTTTATTTTTGACCGAAACTAGTATAAACTTGTGTATAATATATTATGATTTTTTGGCCGAAACTTGAATTTTGAAAAGTTTCATAGAATCTAGTTTTCAGATGATTTTTTTGCATGGACTACCATCATAACCTTCCCTCTTAACATATATAAATGATATGAAACGTCTCGTATCATTTCAAATAGTCCTCAATTAAATTTGACATTTTTTTGACCGAAACTACTGTATAATATACTATGATTTTTGACTGAAACTTGCATTTCGAAAAGTTTCATAGAATCTAAGTTTTCGATGATTTTTTGCATGGACTTCCATTATAACTATCCATCGTAAAATATATAAATGATATGTGATGTTTTGTATCATTTCGATCAGTCCCCGATTTAATTTTATTTTTGACCGAAACTAGTATAAACTTGTGTATAATATATTAAGATTTTTTTGGCCGAAACATGCATTTCTAAAAGTTTCAGAGAATCTAGTTTTCAGATGATTTTTTTGCATGGACTTCCATCATAACCTTTCCTCTTAACATATATAAATGATCTGAAACGTCTCGTATCATTTCAAATAGTCCCTAATTAAATTTGACTTTTTTGACCGAAACTAGTGTATAATATATTATGATTGTTGGCCGAAACTTGCATTTTGAAAAGTTTCATAGAATCTAATTTTCCATTGATTTTTTGCATGGACTCCATCATAACCATCCCTCGTAAAATATATAAATGATATGTGAAGTTTCGTATCATTTCGATCAATCCCCGATTTAATTTTATTTTTGACCGAAACTAGTATAAACTTGTGTATAATATATTATAATTTTTTGGCCGAAACTTGCATTTCGAAAAGTTTCATAGAATCTAGTTTTCAAATGATTTTTTTCCATCGACTACCATCATAATCTTCCCTCTTAACATATATAAATGATCTAAAAAGTATCGTATCATTTCAAATAGTCTCCAATTAAATTTGATTTTTTTGACCGAAACATGTGTATAATATACTATGATTTTTGACCTTAACTTGCATTTCGAAAATTTTCATAGAATCTAATTTTCCGATGATTTTTTGCATGGACTTCCATCATAGCCTTCCCTAGTAAAATATATAAATGATATGTGAAGTTTCGTGTCATTTTGATCAGTCCCCGATTTAATTTTATTTTTGACGAAACTAGTATAAACTTGTGTATAATATATTATGATTTTTTGGCCGAAACTTGCATTTCGAAAAGTTTCATAGAATCTAGTTTTCAGATGATTTTTTTGCATGGACTAACCTTCCCTCTTAACATATATAAATGATCTGAAATGTCTCGTATCATTTCAAATAGTCCCCAATTAAATTTTATTTTTTTGACCGAAACTAGTGTATAATATACTATGATTTTTGACTGAAACTTGCATTTCGAAAAGTTTCATAGAATCTAATTTTCCGATGATTTTTTGCATGGACTTCCATCATAACCATCCCTCGTAAAATATATAAATGATATGTGAAGTTTCGTATCATTTGGATCAGTCCCCGATTTAATTTTATTTTTTACCGAAACTAGTATAAACTTGTGTATAATATATTATGATTTTTTGGCCGAAACTTGAATTTCGAAAAGTTTCATAGAATCTAGTTTTCAGATGATTTTTTTGCATGGACTACCATCATAACCTTCACTCTTAACATATATAAATGATCTGAAATGTCTTGTATCATTTCAAATAGTCCTCAATTAAATTTGACTTTTTTGACCGAAACTAGTGTATAATATACTATGATTTTTGACTGAAACTTGCATTTCGAAAAGTTTCTTAGAATCTAATTTTTCGATAATTTTTTGCATGGACTTCCATCATAACCATCCCTCGTAAAATATATAAATGATATGTGAAGTTTCGTATCATTTCGATCAGTTCCGATTTAATTTTATTTTTGACCGAAACTAGTATAAACTTGTGTATAATATATTATGATTTTTTGGCCGAAATTTGCATTTCGAAAAGTTTCCTAGAATCTAGTTTCCAAATGTTTTTTTTGCATGGACTACCATAATAACCTTCCCTCTTAACATATATAAATGATCTGAAACGTCTCGTATCATTTCAAATAGTCCCCAATTAAATTTGACTTTTTTGACCAAAACTAGTGTATAATATACTATGATTTTAGACCGAAACTTGCATTTTGAAAAGTTTCATAGAATCTAATTCTCCGATGATTTTTTCATGGACGTCCATCATAACCATCCCTCGTAAAATTTATAATTGATATGTGAAGTTTCATATCATTTCGATCAGTCCCCGATTTAATTTTATTTTTGACCGAAACTAGTATAAACTTGTGTATAATATATTATGATTTTTTGGCCGAAACTTGCATTTCGAAAAGTTTCATAGAAACTAGTTTTCAGATGATTTTTTTGCATGGTTTACCATCATAACCTTCCCTCTTAACATATATAAATGATCTGAAACGTCTCGTATCATTTCAAATAGTCCTCAATTAAATTTGACTATTTTGACCGAAACTAGTGTATAATATACTATGATTTTTGACTGAAACTTGTATTTCGAAAAGTTTCATAGAATCTAATTTTTCGATGATTTTTTACATGGACTTCCATCATAACCATCCCTCGTAAAATATATAAATGATATGTGATGTTTCGTATCATTTTGATCAGTCCCCAATTTAATTTTATTTTTGACCGAAACTAGTATAAACTTGTGTATAATATATTATGATTTTTTGGCTGAAACTTGCATTTCGAAAAGTTTCATAGAATCTAGTTTCCAAATGTTTTTATTGCATGGACTACCATCATAATCTTCCCTCTTAACATATATAAATGATCTAAAAAGTATCGTATCATTTTAAAAAGTCTCCAATTAAATTTGATTTTTTTGACCGAAACATGTGTATAATATACTATGATTTTTGACCTTAACTTGCATTTCGAAAATTTTCATAGAATCTAATTTTCCGATGATTTTTTGCATGGACTTCCATCATAGCCTTTCCTCGTGAAATATATAAATGATATCTGAAGTTTCGTGTCATTTCGATCAGTCCCAGATTTAATTTTATTTTTGACGAAACTAGTATAAACTTGTGTATAATATATTATGATTTTTTGGCCGAAACTTGCATTTTGAAAAGTTTCATAGAATCTAGTTTTCAGATGATTTTTTTGCATGGACTACCATAATAACCTTCCCTCTTAACATATATAAATGATTTGAACGTCTCGTATCATTTCAAATAGTCCTCAATTAAATTTGACTTTTTTGACCGAAACTAGTGTATAATATACTATGATTTTTGACTGAAACTTGCATTTCGAAAAGTTTCTTAGAATCTAATTTTTCGATAATTTTTTGCATGGACTTCCATCATAACCATCCCTCGTAAAATATATAAATGATATGTGAAGTTTCGTATCATTTCGATCAGTTCCGATTTAATTTTATTTTTGACCGAAACTAGTATAAACTTGTGTATAATATATTATGATTTTTTGGCCGAAATTTGCATTTCGAAAAGTTTCCTAGAATCTAGTTTCCAAATGTTTTTTTTGCATGGACTACCATAATAACCTTCCCTCTTAACATATATAAATGATCTGAAACGTCTCGTATCATTTCAAATAGTAACCAATTAAATTTGATTTTTTTGACCGAACTAGTATATAATATACTATGATTTTTGACTAAAACTTGCATTTCGAAAAGTTTCATAGAATCTAATTTTCCGATGATTTTTTGCATGGACTTCCATCATTACCTTCCCTCGTAAAATATATAAATGATATGTGAAGTTTCGTATCATTTCGATCAGTCCCCGATTTAATTTAATTTTTGACCGAAACTAGTATAAACTTGTGTATAATATATTAGGATTTTTTGGCCGAAACATGCATTTCGAAAAGTTCCATAGAATCTAGTTTTCAGATGATATTTTTGCAGGGACTACCATAATAACCTTCCCTCTTAACATATATAAATGATCTGAAACGTCTCGTATTATTTCAAATAGTCCCCAATTAAATTTGACTTTTTTGACCAAAACTAGTGTATAATATACTATGATTTTTGACCGAAACTTGCATTTTGAAAAGTTTCGTAGAATCTAATTTTCCGATGATTTTTTGCATGGACGTCCATCATAACCATCCCTCGTAAAATTTATAAATGATATGTGAAGTTTCATATCATTTCGATCAGTCCCCGATTTAATTTTATTTTTGACCGAAACTAGTATAAACTTGTGTATAATATATTATGATTTTTTGGCCGAAACTTGAATTTTGAAAAGTTTCATAGAATCTAGTTTTCAGATGATTTTTTTGCATGGACTACCATCATAACCTTCCCTCTTAACATATATAAATGATATGAAACGTCTCGTATCATTTCAAATAGTCCTCAATTAAATTTGACATTTTTTTGACCGAAACTACTGTATAATATACTATGATTTTTGACTGAAACTTGCATTTCGAAAAGTTTCATAGAATCTAAGTTTTCGATGATTTTTTGCATGGACTTCCATTATAACTATCCATCGTAAAATATATAAATGATATGTGATGTTTTGTATCATTTCGATCAGTCCCCGATTTAATTTTATTTTTGACCGAAACTAGTATAAACTTGTGTATAATATATTAAGATTTTTTTGGCCGAAACATGCATTTCTAAAAGTTTCAGAGAATCTAGTTTTCAGATGATTTTTTTGCATGGACTTCCATCATAACCTTTCCTCTTAACATATATAAATGATCTGAAACGTCTCGTATCATTTCAAATAGTCCCTAATTAAATTTGACTTTTTTGACCGAAACTAGTGTATAATATATTATGATTGTTGGCCGAAACTTGCATTTTGAAAAGTTTCATAGAATCTAATTTTCCATTGATTTTTTGCATGGACTCCATCATAACCATCCCTCGTAAAATATATAAATGATATGTGAAGTTTCGTATCATTTCGATCAATCCCCGATTTAATTTTATTTTTGACCGAAACTAGTATAAACTTGTGTATAATATATTATAATTTTTTGGCCGAAACTTGCATTTCGAAAAGTTTCATAGAATCTAGTTTTCAAATGATTTTTTTCCATCGACTACCATCATAATCTTCCCTCTTAACATATATAAATGATCTAAAAAGTATCGTATCATTTCAAATAGTCTCCAATTAAATTTGATTTTTTTGACCGAAACATGTGTATAATATACTATGATTTTTGACCTTAACTTGCATTTCGAAAATTTTCATAGAATCTAATTTTCCGATGATTTTTTGCATGGACTTCCATCATAGCCTTCCCTAGTAAAATATATAAATGATATGTGAAGTTTCGTGTCATTTCGATCAGTCCCCGATTTAATTTTATTTTTGACGAAACTAGTATAAACTTGTGTATAATATATTATGATTTTTTGGCCGAAACTTGCATTTCGAAAAGTTTCATAGAATCTAGTTTTCAGATGATTTTTTTGCATGGACTACCATCATAACCTTCCCTCTTAACATATATAAATGATCTGAAACGTCTCGTATCATTTCAAATAGTCCTCAATTAAATTTGAATTTTTTTACCGAAACTAGTGTATAATATACTATGATTTTTGACTGAAACTTGCATTTCGAAAAGTTTCATAGAATCTAATTTTCCGATGATTTTTTGCATGGACTTCCATCATAACCATCCCTCGTAAAATATATAAATGATATGTGAAGTTTCGTATCATTTGGATCAGTCCCCGATTTAATTTTATTTTTTACCGAAACTAGTATAAACTTGTGTATAATATATTATGATTTTTTGGCCGAAACTTGAATTTCGAAAAGTTTCATAGAATCTAGTTTTCAGATGATTTTTTTGCATGGACTACCATCATAACCTTCCCTCTTAACATATATAAATGATCTGAAATGTCTTGTATCATTTCAAATAGTCCTCAATTAAATTTGACTTTTTTGACCGAAACTAGTGTATAATATACTATGATTTTTGACTGAAACTTGCATTTCGAAAAGTTTCTTAGAATCTAATTTTTCGATAATTTTTTGCATGGACTTCCATCATAACCATCCCTCGTAAAATATATAAATGATATGTGAAGTTTCGTATCATTTCGATCAGTTCCGATTTAATTTTATTTTTGACCGAAACTAGTATAAACTTGTGTATAATATATTATGATTTTTTGGCCGAAATTTGCATTTCGAAAAGTTTCCTAGAATCTAGTTTCCAGATGTTTTTTTTGCATGGACTACCATAATAACCTTCCCTCTTAACATATATAAATGATCTGAAACGTCTCGTATCATTTCAAATAGTCCCCAATTAAATTTGACTTTTTTGACCAAAACTAGTGTATAATATACTATGATTTTAGACCGAAACTTGCATTTTGAAAAGTTTCATAGAATCTAATTTTCCGATGATTTTTTTCATGGACGTCCATCATAACCATCCCTCGTAAAATTTATAATTGATATGTGAAGTTTCATATCATTTCGATCAGTCCCCGATTTAATTTTATTTTTGACCGAAACTAGTATAAACTTGTGTATAATATATTATGATTTTTTGGCCGAAACTTGCATTTCGAAAAGTTTCATAGAAACTAGTTTTCAGATGATTTTTTTGCATGGTTTACCATCATAACCTTCCCTCTTAACATATATAAATGATCTGAAACGTCTCGTATCATTTCAAATAGTCCTCAATTAAATTTGACTATTTTGACCGAAACTAGTGTATAATATACTATGATTTTTGACTGAAACTTGTATTTCGAAAAGTTTCATAGAATCTAATTTTTCGATGATTTTTTACATGGACTTCCATCATAACCATCCCTCGTAAAATATATAAATGATATGTGATGTTTCGTATCATTTTGATCAGTCCCCAATTTAATTTTATTTTTGACCGAAACTAGTATAAACTTGTGTATAATATATTATGATTTTTTGGCTGAAACTTGCATTTCGAAAAGTTTCATAGAATCTAGTTTCCAAATGTTTTTATTGCATGGACTACCATCATAATCTTCCCTCTTAACATATATAAATGATCTAAAAAGTATCGTATCATTTTAAAAAGTCTCCAATTAAATTTGATTTTTTTGACCGAAACATGTGTATAATATACTATGATTTTTGACCTTAACTTGCATTTCGAAAATTTTCATAGAATCTAATTTTCCGATGATTTTTTGCATGGACTTCCATCATAACCATCCCTCGTAAAATATATAAATGATATCTGAAGTTTCGTGTCATTTCGATCAGTCCCAGATTTAATTTTATTTTTGACGAAACTAGTATAAACTTGTGTATAATATATTATGATTTTTTGGCCGAAACTTGCATTTTGAAAAGTTTCATAGAATCTAGTTTTCAGATGATTTTTTTGCATGGACTACCATAATAACCTTCCCTCTTAACATATATAAATGATTTGAACGTCTCGTATCATTTCAAATAGTCCTCAATTAAATTTGACTTTTTTGACCGAAACTAGTGTATAATATACTATGATTTTTGACTGAAACTTGCATTTCGAAAAGTTTCTTAGAATCTAATTTTTCGATAATTTTTTGCATGGACTTCCATCATAACCATCCCTCGTAAAATATATAAATGATATGTGAAGTTTCGTATCATTTCGATCAGTTCCGATTTAATTTTATTTTTGACCGAAACTAGTATAAACTTGTGTATAATATATTATGATTTTTTGGCCGAAATTTGCATTTCGAAAAGTTTCCTAGAATCTAGTTTCCAGATGTTTTTTTTGCATGGACTACCATAATAACCTTCCCTCTTAACATATATAAATGATCTGAAACGTCTCGTATCATTTCAAATAGTCCCCAATTAAATTTGACTTTTTTGACCAAAACTAGTGTATAATATACTATGATTTTAGACCGAAACTTGCATTTTGAAAAGTTTCATAGAATCTAATTTTCCGATGATTTTTTTCATGGACGTCCATCATAACCATCCCTCGTAAAATTTATAATTGATATGTGAAGTTTCATATCATTTCGATCAGTCCCCGATTTAATTTTATTTTTGACCGAAACTAGTATAAACTTGTGTATAATATATTATGATTTTTTGGCCGAAACTTGCATTTCGAAAAGTTTCATAGAAACTAGTTTTCAGATGATTTTTTTGCATGGTTTACCATCATAACCTTCCCTCTTAACATATATAAATGATCTGAAACGTCTCGTATCATTTCAAATAGTCCTCAATTAAATTTGACTATTTTGACCGAAACTAGTGTATAATATACTATGATTTTTGACTGAAACTTGTATTTCGAAAAGTTTCATAGAATCTAATTTTTCGATGATTTTTTACATGGACTTCCATCATAACCATCCCTCGTAAAATATATAAATGATATGTGATGTTTCGTATCATTTTGATCAGTCCCCAATTTAATTTTATTTTTGACCGAAACTAGTATAAACTTGTGTATAATATATTATGATTTTTTGGCTGAAACTTGCATTTCGAAAAGTTTCATAGAATCTAGTTTCCAAATGTTTTTATTGCATGGACTACCATCATAATCTTCCCTCTTAACATATATAAATGATCTAAAAAGTATCGTATCATTTTAAAAAGTCTCCAATTAAATTTGATTTTTTTGACCGAAACATGTGTATAATATACTATGATTTTTGACCTTAACTTGCATTTCGAAAATTTTCATAGAATCTAATTTTCCGATGATTTTTTGCATGGACTTCCATCATAGCCTTTCTTCGTGAAATATATAAATGATATCTGAAGTTTCGTGTCATTTCGATCAGTCCCAGATTTAATTTTATTTTTGACGAAACTAGTATAAACTTGTGTATAATATATTATGATTTTTTGGCCGAAACTTGCATTTTGAAAAGTTTCATAGAATCTAGTTTTCAGATGATTTTTTTGCATGGACTACCATAATAACCTTCCCTCTTAACATATATAAATGATTTGAACGTCTCGTATCATTTCAAATAGTCCTCAATTAAATTTGACTTTTTTGACCGAAACTAGTGTATAATATACTATGATTTTTGACTGAAACTTGCATTTCGAAAAGTTTCTTAGAATCTAATTTTTCGATAATTTTTTGCATGGACTTCCATCATAACCATCCCTCGTAAAATATATAAATGATATGTGAAGTTTCGTATCATTTCGATCAGTTCCGATTTAATTTTATTTTTGACCGAAACTAGTATAAACTTGTGTATAATATATTATGATTTTTTGGCCGAAATTTGCATTTCGAAAAGTTTCCTAGAATCTAGTTTCCAAATGTTTTTTTTGCATGGACTACCATAATAACCTTCCCTCTTAACATATATAAATGATCTGAAACGTCTCGTATCATTTCAAATAGTAACCAATTAAATTTGATTTTTTTGACCGAACTAGTATATAATATACTATGATTTTTGACTAAAACTTGCATTTCGAAAAGTTTCATAGAATCTAATTTTCCGATGATTTTTTGCATGGACTTCCATCATTACCTTCCCTCGTAAAATATATAAATGATATGTGAAGTTTCGTATCATTTCGATCAGTCCCCGATTTAATTTAATTTTTGACCGAAACTAGTATAAACTTGTGTATAATATATTAGGATTTTTTGGCCGAAAAATGCATTTCGAAAAGTTCCATAGAATCTAGTTTTCAGATGATATTTTTGCAGGGACTACCATAATAACCTTCCCTCTTAACATATATAAATGATCTGAAACGTCTCGTATTATTTCAAATAGTCCCCAATTAAATTTGACTTTTTTGACCAAAACTAGTGTATAATATACTATGATTTTTGACCGAAACTTGCATTTTGAAAAGTTTCGTAGAATCTAATTTTCCGATGATTTTTTGCATGGACGTCCATCATAACCATCCCTCGTAAAATTTATAAATGATATGTGAAGTTTCATATCATTTCGATCAGTCCCCGATTTAATTTTATTTTTGACCGAAACTAGTATAAACTTGTGTATAATATATTATGATTTTTTGGCCGAAACTTGAATTTTGAAAAGTTTCATAGAATCTAGTTTTCAGATGATTTTTTTGCATGGACTACCATCATAACCTTCCCTCTTAACATATATAAATGATCTAAAACGTCTCGTATCATTTCAAATAGTCCTCAATTAAATTTGACATTTTTTTGATCGAAACTACTGTATAATATACTATGATTTTTGACTGAAACTTGCATTTCGAAAAGTTTCATAGAATCTAAGTCTTCGATGATTTTTTGCATGGACTTCCATTATAACTATCCATCGTAAAATATATAAATGATATGTGATGTTTTGTATCATTTCGATCAGTCCCCGATTTAATTTTATTTTTGACCGAAACTAGTATAAACTTGTGTATAATATATTAAGATTTTTTTGGCCGAAACATGCATTTCTAAAAGTTTCAGAGAATCTAGTTTTCAGATGATTTTTTTGCATGGACTTCCATCATAACCTTTCCTCTTAACATATATAAATGATCTGAAACGTCTCGTATCATTTCAAATAGTCCCTAATTAAATTTGACTTTTTTGACCGAAACTAGTGTATAATATATTATGATTGTTGGCCGAAACTTGCATTTTGAAAAGTTTCATAGAATCTAATTTTCCATTGATTTTTTGCATGGACTCCATCATAACCATCCCTCGTAAAATATATAAATGATATGTGAAGTTTCGTATCATTTCGATCAATCCCCGATTTAATTTTATTTTTGACCGAAACTAGTATAAACTTGTGTATAATATATTATAATTTTTTGGCCGAAACTTGCATTTCGAAAAGTTTCATAGAATCTAGTTTTCAAATGATTTTTTTCCATCGACTACCATCATAATCTTCCCTCTTAACATATATAAATGATCTAAAAAGTATCGTATCATTTCAAATAGTCTCCAATTAAATTTGATTTTTTTGACCGAAACATGTGTATAATATACTATGATTTTTGACCTTAACTTGCATTTCGAAAATTTTCATAGAATCTAATTTTCCGATGATTTTTTGCATGGACTTCCATCATAGCCTTCCCTAGTAAAATATATAAATGATATGTGAAGTTTCGTGTCATTTCGATCAGTCCCCGATTTAATTTTATTTTTGACGAAACTAGTATAAACTTGTGTATAATATATTATGATTTTTTGGCCGAAACTTGCATTTCGAAAAGTTTCATAGAATCTAGTTTTCAGATGATTTTTTTGCATGGACTACCATCATAACCTTCCCTCTTAACATATATAAATGATCTGAAACGTCTCGTATCATTTCAAATAGTCCTCAATTAAATTTGAATTTTTTTACCGAAACTAGTGTATAATATACTATGATTTTTGACTGAAACTTGCATTTCGAAAAGTTTCATAGAATCTAATTTTCCGATGATTTTTTGCATGGACTTCCATCATAACCATCCCTCGTAAAATATATAAATGATATGTGAAGTTTCGTATCATTTGGATCAGTCCCCGATTTAATTTTATTTTTTACCGAAACTAGTATAAACTTGTGTATAATATATTATGATTTTTTGGCCGAAACTTGAATTTCGAAAAGTTTCATAGAATCTAGTTTTCAGATGAATTTTTTGCATGGACTACCATCATAACCTTCTCTCTTAACATATATAAATGATCTGAAATGTCTTGTATCATTTCAAATAGTCCTCAATTAAATTTGACTTTTTTGACCGAAACTAGTGTATAATATACTATGATTTTTGACTGAAACTTGCATTTCGAAAAGTTTCATAGAATCTAATTTTTCGATGATTTTTTGCATGGACTTCCATTATAACTATCCATCGTAAAATATATAAATAATATGTGAAATTTCGTATCATTTCGATCAGTCCCCGATTTAATTTTATTTTTGACCGAAACTAGTATAAACTTGTGTATAATATATTATGATTTTTTGGCCGAAACTTGAATTTCGAAAAGTTTCATAGAATCTAGTTTTCAGATGATTTTTTTGCATGGACTACCATCATAACCTTTCCCCTTAACATATATAAATGATCTGAAACGTCTCGTATCATTTCAAATAGTCCTCAATTAAATTTGACTTTTTTGACCGAAACTAGTATATAATATACTATGATTTTTGACCAAAACTTGCATTGCGAAATGTTTCATAGAATCTAATTTTCCAATGATTTTTTGCATCGACTTCCATCATAACCATCCCTCGTAAAATATATAAATGATATGTGATGTTTCGTATCATTTCGATCAATCCCCGATTTAATTTTATTTTTGACCGAAACTAGTATAAACTTGTGTATAATATATTATGATTTTTTGGCCGAAACTTGCATTTCGAAAAGTTTCATAGAATCTAGTTTTCAAATGATTTTTTTGCATGGACTACCATCATAATCTCCCCTCTTAACATATATAAATGATCTAAAAAGTATCGTATCATTTCAAATAGTCTCCAATTAAATTTAATTTTTTTGACCGAAACATGTATATAATATACTATGATTTTTTTACCTTAACTTACATTTCGAAAATTTTCATAGAATCTAATTTTGCGATTATTTTTTGCATGGTCTTCCATCATAACCATCCCTCGTAAAATATATAAATGATATGTGATGTTTCGTATCATTCAGATCAGTCCCCGATTTAATTTTATTTTTGACCGAAACTAGTATAATCTTGTGTATAATATATTATGATTTTTTGGCCGAAACTTGCATTTCGAAAAGTTTCAGAGAATCTAGTTTTTAGATGATTTTTTTGCATGGACTACCATCATAACCTTCCCTCTTAACATATATAAATGATCTGAAACGTCTCGTATCATTTCAAATAGTCCCTAATTAAATTTGACTTTTTTGACCGAAACTAGTGTATAATTTACTATGATTTTTGAACGAAACTTGCATTTTGAAAAGTTTCATAGAATCTAATTTTCCGATGATTTTTTGCATGGACTTCCATCATAACCATCCCTCGTAAAATATATAAATGATATGTGAAATTTCGTATCATTTCGATCAGTCCCCGATTTAATTTTATTTTTGACCGAAACTAGTATAAACTTGTGTATAATATATTATAATTTTTTGGCCGAAACTTGCATTTCGAAAAGTTTCATAGAATCTAGTTTTCAGATGATTTTTTTGCCTGGACTACCATCATAATCTTCCCTCTTAACATATATAAATGATCAAAAAAGTATCGTATCATTTCAAATAGTCTCCAATTAAATTTGATTTTTTTGACCGAACTAGTATATAATATACTATGATTTTTGACTGAAACTTGCATTTCGAAAAGTTTCATAGAATATAATTTTCCGATGATTTTTTGCATGGATTTCCATCATTACCTTCCCTCGTAAAATATATAAATGATATGTGAAGTTACGTATCATTTCGATCAGTCCCCGATTTAATTTTATTTTTAACCGAAACTAGTATAAACTTGTGTATAATATATTATGATTTTTTGGCCGAAACTTGCATTTCGAAAAGTTTCATAGAATCTAGTTTTCAGATAATTTTTTTGCATGGACTACCATCATAACCTTCCCTCTTAACATATATAAATGATCTGAAACGTCTCGTATCATTTCAAATAGTCCTCAATTAAATTTGACTTTTTTTACCGAAACTAGTGTATAATATACTATGATTTTTAACTGAAACTTGCATTTCGAAAAGTTTCATAGAATCTAATTTTCCGATGATTTTTTGCATGGACTTCCATCATAACCATCCCTCGTAAAATATATAAATGATATGTGAAGTTTCGTATCATTTCGATCAGTCTCCGATTTAATTTTATTTTTGACCGAAACTAGTATAAACTTGTGTATAATATATTATGATTTTTTGGCCGAAACTTGAATTTCGAAAAGTTTCATAGAATCTAGTTTTCAGATGATTTTTTTGCATGGACTACCATCAAAACCTTCCCTCTTAACATATATAAATGATCTGAAATGTCTCGTATCATTTCAAATAGTCCTCAATTAAATTTGACTTCTTTGACCGAAACTAGTATATAATATACTATGATTTTTGACTGAAACTTGCATTTCGAAAAGTTTCATAGAATCTAATTTTTCGATGATTTTTTGCATGGACTTCCATCATAACCATCCCTCGTAAAATATATAAATGATATGTGAAGTTTCGTATCATTTCGATCAGTCCCCGATTTAATTTTATATTTGACCGAAACTAGTATAAGCTTGTGTATAATATATTAAGATTTTTTTGGCCGAAACATGCATTTCGAAAAGTTTCAGAGAATCTAGTTTTCAGATTATTTTTTTGCATGGACTACCATCATAACCTTTCCTCTTAACATATATAAATGATCTGAAACGTCTCGTATCATTTCAAATAGTCCCTAATTAAATTTGACTTTTTTGACCGAAACTAGTGTATAATATGTTATGATTTTTGACCGAAACTTGCATTTTGAAAAGTTTCATAGAATCTAATTTTCCGATGATTTTTTGCATGGACTTCCATCATAACCATCCCTCGTAAAATATATAAATGATATGTGAAATTTCGTATCATTTCGATCAGTCCCCGATTTAATTTTATTTTTGACCAAAACTAGTATAAACTTGTGTATAATATATTATAATTTTTTGGCCGAAACTTGCATTTCGAAAAGTTTCATAGAATCTTGTTTTCAGATGATTTTTTTGCATGGAATACCATCATAATCTTCCCTCTTAACATATATAAATGATCAAAAAAGTATCGTATCATTTCAAATAGTCTCCAATTAAATTTGATTTTTTTGACCGAACTAGTATATAATATACTATGATTTTTTACTGAAACTTGCATTTCGAAAAGTTTCATAGAATATAATTTTCCGATGATTTTTTGCATGGATTTCCATCATTACCTTCCCTCGTAAAATATATAAATGATATGTGAAGTTACGTATCATTTCGATCAGTCCCCGATTTAATTTTATTTTTGACCGAAACTAGTATAAACTTGTGTATAATATATTATGATTTTTTGGCCGAAACTTGCATTTCGAAAAGTTTCATAGAATCTAGTTTTCAGATAATTTTTTTGCATGGACTACCATCATAACCTTCCCTCTTAACATATATAAATGATCTGAAACGTCTCGTATCATTTCAAATAGTCCTCAATTAAATTTGACTTTTTTTACCGAAACTAGTGTATAATATACTATGATTTTTGACTGAAACTTGCATTTCGAAAAGTTTCATAGAATCTAATTTTCCGATGATTTTTTGCATGGACTTCCATCATAACCATCCCTCGTAAAATATATAAATGATATGTGAAGTTTCGTATCATTTCGATCAGTCCCCGATTTAATTTTATTTTTGACCGAAACTAGTATAAACTTGTGTATAATATATTATGATTTTTTGGCCGAAACTTGAATTTCGAAAAGTTTCATAGAATCTAGTTTTCAGATGATTTTTTTGCATGGACTACCATCATAACCTTCCCTCTTAACATATATAAATGATCTGAAATGTCTCGTATCATTTCAAATAGTCCTCAATTAAATTTGACTTTTTTGACCGAAACTAGTATATAATATACTATGATTTTTGACTGAAACTTGCATTTCGAAAAGTTTCATAGAATCTAATTTTTCGATGATTTTTTGCATGGACTTCCATTATAACTATCCATCGTAAAATATATAAATGATATGTGAAATTTCGTATCATTTCGATCAGTCCCCGATTTAATTTTATTTTTGACCGAAACTAGTATAAACTTGTGTATAATATATTAAGATTTTTTTGGCCGAAACATGCATTTCGAAAAGTTTCAGAGAATCTAGTTTTCAGATGATTTTTTTGCATGGACTACCATCATAACCTTTCCCCTTAACATATATAAATGATCTGAAACGTCTCGTATCATTTCAAATAGTCCCTAATTAAATTTGACTTTTTTGACCGAAACTAGTGTATAATATTTTATGATTTTTGACCGAAACTTGCATTTTGAAAAGTTTCATAGAATCTAATTTTCCATTGATTTTTTGCATGGACTCCACCATAACCATCCCTCGTAAAATATATAAATGATATGTGAAGTTTCGTATCATTTCGATCAATCCCCGATTTAATTTTATTTTTGACCGAAACTAGTATAAACTTGTGTATAATATATTATGATTTTTTGGCCGAAACTTGCATTTCGAAAAGTTTCATAGAATCTAGTTTTCAAATGATTTTTTTGCATGGACTACCATTATAATCTCCCCTCTTAACATATATAAATGATCTAAAAAGTATCGTATCATTTCAAATAGTCTCCAATTAAATTAAATTTTTTTGACCGAAACATGTATATAATATACTATGATTTTTTACCTTAACTTGCATTTCGAAAATTTTCATAGAATCTAATTTTGCGATTATTTTTTGCATGGACTTCCATCATAACCATCCCTCGTAAAATATATAAATGATATGTGATGTTTCGTATCATTTAGATCAGTCCCCGATTTAATTTTATTTTTGACCGAAACTAGTATAATCTTGTGTATAATATAGTATTATTTTTTGGCCGAAACTTGCATTTCGAAAAGTTTCAGAAAATCTAGTTTTCAGATGATTTTTTTGCATGGACTACCATCATAACCTTCCCTCTTAACATATATAAATGATCTGAAACGTCTCGTATCATTTCAAATAGTCCTCAATTAAATTTGACTTTTTTGACCGAAACTAGTGTATAATATACTATGATTTTTGAACGAAACTTGCATTTCGAAAAGTTTCATAGAATCTAATTTTCCGATGATTTTTTGCATGGACTTCCATCATAACCATCCCTCGTAAAATATATAAATGATATGTGAAGTTTCGTATCATTTCGATCAGTCCCCGATTTAATTTTATATTTGACCGAAACTAGTATAAGCTTGTGTATAATATATTATGATTTTTTTGGCAGAAACATGCATTTCGAAAAGTTTCAGAGAATCTAGTTTTCAGATGATTTTTTTGCATGGACTACCATCATAACCTTTCCTCTTAACATATATAAATGATCTGAAACGTCTCGTATCATTTCAAATAGTCCCTAATTAAATTTGACTTTTTTGACCGAAACTAGTGTATAATATGTTATGATTTTTGACCGAAACTTGCATTTCAAAAAGTTTCATAGAATCTAATTTTCCGATGATTTTTTGCATGGACTTCCATCATAACCATCCCTCGTAAAATATATAAATGATATGTGAAATTTCGTATCATTTCGATCAGTCCCCGATTTAATTTTATTTTTGACCGAAACTAGTATAAACTTGTGTATAATATATTATAATTTTTTGGCCGAAACTTGCATTACGAAAAGTTTCATAGAATCTAGTTTTCAGATGATTTTTTTGCATGGACTACCATCATAACCTTCATTCTTAACATATATAAATGATCTGAAACGTCTCGTATCATTTCAAATAGTCCTCAATTAAATTTGACTTTTTTTACCGAAACTAGTGTATAATATACTATGATTTTTGACTGAAACTTGCATTTCGAAAAGTTTCATAGAATCTAATTTTCCGATGATTTTTTGCATGGACTTCCATCATAACCATCCCTCGTAAAATATATAAATGATATGTGAAGTTTCGTATCATTTCGATCAGTCCCCGATTTAATTTTATTTTTGACCGAAACTAGTATAAACTTGTGTATAATATATTATAATTTTTTGGCCGAAACTTGCATTTCGAAAAGTTTCATAGAATCTAGTTTTCAGATGATTTTTTTGCATGGACTACCATCATAACCTTCCCTCTTAACATATATAAATGATCTGAAACGTCTCGTATCATTTCAAATAGTCCTCAATTAAATTTGATTTTTTTGACCGAACTAGTATATAATATACTATGATTTTTGACTGAAACTTGCATTTCGAAAAGTTTTATAGAATATAATTTTCCGATGATTTTTTGCATGGATTTCCATCATTACCTTCCCTCGTAAAATATATAAATGATATGTGAAGTTACGTATCATTTCGATCAGTCCCCGATTTAATTTTATTTTTGACCGAAACTAGTATAAACTTGTGTATAATATATTATGATTTTTTGGCCGAAACTTGAATTTCGAAAAGTTTCATAGAATCTAGTTTTCAGATGATTTTTTTGCATGGACTACCATCATAACCTTCCCTCTTAACATATATAAATGATCTGAAATGTCTCGTATCATTTCAAATAGTCCTCAATTAAATTTGACTTTTTTGACCGAAACTAGTATATAATATACTATGATTTTTGACTGAAACTTGCATTTCGAAAAGTTTCATAGAATCTAATTTTTCGATGATTTTTTGCATGGACTTCCATTATAACTATCCATCGTAAAATATATAAATGATATGTGAAATTTCGTATCATTTCGATCAGTCCCCGATTTAATTTTATTTTTGACCGAAACTAGTATAAACTTGTGTATAATATATTAAGATTTTTTTGGCCGAAACTTGCATTACGAAAAGTTTCAGAGAATCTAGTTTTCAGATGATTTTTTTGCATGGACTACCATCATAATCTTTCCTCTTAACATATATAAATGATCAAAAAAGTATCGTATCATTTCAAATAGTCTCCAATTAAATTTGATTTTTGTGACCGAACTAGTATATAATATACTATGATTTTTGACTGAAACTTGCATTTCGAAAAGTTTCATAGAATATAATTTTCCGATGATTTTTTGCATGGATTTCCATCATTACCTTCCCTCGTAAAATATATAAATGATATGTGAAGATACATATCATTTCGATCAGTCCCCGATTTAATTTTATTTTTGACCGAAACTAGTATAAACTTGTGTATAATATATTATGATTTTTTGGCCCAAACTTGCATTTTGAAAAGTTTCATAGAATCTAGGTTTCAGATGATTTTTTTTGCATGGACTACCATCATAACCTTCCCTC
Source organism: Lathyrus aphaca (assembly GCA_963966055.1). Taxonomy (NCBI): domain Eukaryota; kingdom Viridiplantae; phylum Streptophyta; class Magnoliopsida; order Fabales; family Fabaceae; genus Lathyrus; species Lathyrus aphaca. The sequence goes on from OZ014521.1 coordinate 585,067,910, forward strand.
TTAACATATATAAATGATCTGAAACGTCTCGTATCATTTCAAATAGTCCCCAATTAAATTAAATTTTTTTGACGGAAATTAGTGTATAATATACTTTGATTTTTGACCTTAACTTGCATTTCGAAAAGTTCCATAGAATCTAATTTTCGGATAATTTTTAGCATGGACTTCCATCATTACCTTCCCTCGTAAAATATATAAATGATATGTGAAGTTTCGTATCATTTCGATCAGTCCCCGATTTAATTTTTTTTTACCGAAACTAGTATAAACTTGTGTATAATATATTACGATTTTTTTGGCCGAAATTTGCATTTCGAAAAGTTTCATTGAATCTAGTTTTCAGATTATTTTTTTGCATGGACTACCATCATAACCTTCTCTCTTAACATATATAAATGATCTGAAATGTCTCCAATCATTTCAAATAGTCCCCAATTAAAGTTTTTTTTTTTTACAGAAACGAGTGTATAATATACTATGATTTTTGACCTTAACTTGCATTTCGAAAAGTTTCATAGAATCTAATTTTCCGATGATTTTTTTGCATGGACTTCGATCATAGCCTTCCCTCGTAAAATATATAAATGATATGTGAAGTTTCGTATCATTTCGATCAGTCCCCGATTTAATTTTATTTTTGAACGAAACTAGTATAAACTTGTGTATAATATATTATGATTTTTTGCATGGACTACCATCATAACCTTCCCTCTTAACATATATAAATGATCTGAAACGTCTCGTATCATTACAAATAGTTCACAATTAAATTTGACTTTTTTGACCGAAACTAATGTATAATATACTATGATTTTTGACCGAAACTTGCATTTCGAATTGTTTCATAGAATCTAATTTTCCGATGATTTTTTGCATGGACTTCCATCATAACCATCCCTCGTAAAATATATAAATGATATGTGAAGTTTCGTATCATTTCGATTAGTCCCCGATTTAATTTTATTTTTGTCCGAAACTAATATAAATTTGTGTATAATATATTATGATTTTTTTGCCGAAACTTGCATTTCGAAAAGTTTCATAGAATCTAGATTTCAGATGATTTTTTTGCATGGACTCCCATCATAACCTTCCCTCTTAACATATATAAATGATCTGAAATGTCTCGTATCATTTCAAATAGTCCCCAATTAAATTTTATTTTTTTGACCGAAACTAGTGTATAATTTACTATGATTTTTTACCTTAACTTGCATTTCGAAAAGTTTCATAGAATCTAATTTTTCGATGATTTTTTGGATGGACTTCGATCATAACCTTCCCTCGTAAAATATATATAAATGATATGTGAAGTTTCGTATCATTTCGAAATGTCCCCTATTTAATTTGATTTTTGTCCGAAACTAGTATAAACTAGTGTATAATATATTATGATTTTTTGGCCGAAACTTGCATTTCGATAAGTTTCACAGAATCTAGTTTTCAGATAATTTTTTTGCATGGAGTACCATCATAACCTTCCCTCTTAACATATATAAATGATCGGAAAAGTCTCGTATCATTTCAAATTGTAACCATTTAAATTTGATTTTTTTGTCTGAAACTAGTGTATAATATACTATGATTTTGGACCGAATCTTGCATTTCGAAATTTTTCATAGAATCTAATTTTCCGATGATTTTTTGCATGGACTTCCATCATAGCCTTCCCTCGTAAAATATATAAATGATATGTGAAGTTTCGTATCATTTCGATCAGTCCCCGGTTTAATTTTATTTTTGACCGAAACTAGTATAAACTTGTGTATAATATATTATGATTTTTTGGCCAAAACTTGCATTTCGAAAAGTTTCATAGAATCTAGTTTTCAGATTTTTTTTTTGCATGGACTACCATCATAACCTTCCCTCTTAACATATATAAATTATCTGAAACGTCTCGTATCATTTCAAATAGTCCCCAATTAAAGTTTATTTTTTTAACCGAAACTAGTTTATAATATACTATGATTTTTGACCATAACTTGCATTTCGAAAACTTTCATAGAATCTTATTTTCCGATGATTTTTTGCATGGACTTCCATCATTACCTTCCCTCATAAAATATATAAATGATATGTGAAGTTTCGTATCATTTCGAACAGTTCCCGATTTAATTTTATTTTTCACCGAAACTAGTATAAACATGTGTATAATATATTATGATTTTTTTGTCGAAACATGCATTTCGAAAAGTTTCATAGAATCTAGTTTTCAGATGATTTTTTTGCATGAACTACCATCATAACCTTCCCTCTTAACATATATAAATGATCTGAAACGTCTCATATCATTTCAAATAGTCCCCAATTAAATTTTACTTTTTCGACCGAAACTAGTGTATAATATACTATGATTTTTGACCGAAACTTGCATTTTGAAAAGTTTCATAGAATCTAATTTTCCGATGATTTTTTGCAGGGACTTCCATCATAACCATCCCTAGTAAAATATATAAATGATATGTGAAGTTTCATATCATTTCGATTAGTCCCCGATTTAATTTTTTTATACCGAAACTAGTATAAATTCGTGTATAATATATTATGATTTTTTGGCCGAAACTTGCATTTCGAAAAGTTTCATAGAATCTGGTTTTCAGATGATTTTTTTGCATGGACTTATATCATAACCTTACCTCTTAACATATATAAATGATCCAAAAAGTCTCGTTTCATTTAAAATAGTCCCCAAATAAATTTGATTTTTTTGACCGAAACTAGTGTATAATATAATATGATTTTTGACCGAAACATGCATTTCGAAAAGTTTCATAGAATCTAATTTTCCAATGATTTTTTGCATGGACTTCCATCATAACCTTCCCTCGTAAAATATATAAATGATATGTGAAGTTTCGTAACATTTCGATCAGTCCACGATTTAATTTTATTTTTGACTGAAACGTGTATAAACTTGTGTATAATATATTATGATTTTTTGGCCGAAACTTGCAATTCAAAAAGTTTCATTAAATCTAGTTTTCAGATGATTTTTTTGCATGGACTACCATCATAACCTTCCCTCTTAACATATATGAATGATTTAAAGAGTCTCGTATCATTTCAAATAGTCACCAATTAAATTTTATTTTTTTTATCAAAACTAGTGTATAATATACTATGATTTTTGACCGAAACTTGCATTTCGAAAAGTTTCATAGAAACTAATTTTTCGATGATTTTTTGCATGGACTTCCATCATAACCTTCCCTAGTAAAATATATAAATGATATGTGATGTTTCGTATCATTTAGATCAGTCCCCGATTTAATTTTATTTTTGACCGAAACGAGTATAAACTTGTGTATAATATTTTAGGATTTTTTGGCCGAAACTTGCATTTTGAAAAGTTTCATTGAATCTAGTTTTCAGATTATTTTTTTGCATAGACTACCATCATCCCCTTCCCTCTTAACATATATGAATGATATAAAGAGTCTCGTATGATTTCAAAAAGTTCCCAATTAAATTTTATTTTTTTGACCGAAACTAGTGTATAATATACAATGATTTTTGACCGAAACTTGCATTTCGAAAACTTTCATAGAATCTAATTTTCCGATGATTTTTTTCATGGACATCCATCATTACCTTCCCTCGTAAAATATATAAATGATATGTGAAGTTTTTTATCATTTTGATCTGTCCCTGATTTAATTTTATTTTTGACCGAAACTAGTATAAACTTGTGTATAATATATTATGATTTTTGGACGAAACTTGCATTTCGAAAAGTTTCATTGAATCTAATTTTCAGATGATTTTTTGCATGGACTACAATCATAACCTTCCCTCTTAACATATATAAATGATCTGAAACGTCTCGTATCATTTCAAATAGTCCCCAATTAAATTTGACTTTTTGGACCGAAACTAGTGTATAATATACTATGATTTTTGACCGAAACTTGCATTTCGAAAAGTTTCATAGAATCTAATTTTCCGATGATTTTTTGCATTGACTTCCATCATAACCATCCCTCGTAAAATATATAAATGATATGTGTAGTTTCTTATCATTTTGATCAGTCCCAGATTTAATTTAATTTTTGATCGAAACTAGTATAAATTTGTGTATAATATATTATGATTTTTTGGCCGAAACATGCATTTCGAAAAGTTTCATTGAATCTAATTTTCAGATGATTTTTTTCATGGACTACTATCATAACCTTCCCTCTTAACAAATATAAATGATCTGAAACGTCTCGTATCATTTCAAATAGTCCCCAATTAAATTTTAGTTTTTTGACCGAAACTAGTGTATAATATACTATGATTTTTGGCCGAAATTTGCATTTCGAAAAGTTTCATAGAATCAAATTTTCCGATGATTTTTTGCATGGACTTCCATCATTACCTTCCCTCGTTAAATATATAAATGATGTGTGAATATTCGTATCATTTCGATCAGTCCCCGATTTTATTTTATTTTTGACTGAAAGTAGTATAAACTTGTGTATAATATATTATGATTTTTTGGCCGAAACTTGCATTTCGAAAAGTTTCATAGAATCTGGTTTTCAGATGATTTTTTTGCATGGACTTATATCATAACCTTACCTCTTAACATATATAAATGATCCAAAAAGTCTCGTTTCATTTAAAATAGTCCCCAAATAAATTTGATTTTTTTTTACCGAAACTAGTGTATAATATAATATGATTTTTGACCGAAACATTCATTTCGAAAAGTTTCATAGAATCTAATTTTCCAATGATTTTTTGCATGGACTTCCATCATAACCTTCCCTCGTAAAATATATAAATGATATGTGAAGTTTCGTAACATTTCGATCAGTCCACGATTTAATTTTATTTTTGACTGAAACGTGTATAAACTTGTGTATAATATATTATGATTTTTTGGCCGAAACTTGCAATTCAAAAAGTTTCATTAAATCTAGTTTTCAGATGATTTTTTTACATGGACTACCATCATAACCTTCCCTCTTAACATATATGAATGATTTAAAGAGTCTCGTATCATTTCAAATAGTCACCAATTAAATTTTATTTTTTTGATCAAAACTAGTGTATAATATACTATGATTTTTGACCGAAACTTGCATTTCGAAAAGTTTCATAGAAACTAATTTTTCGATGATTTTTTGCATGGACTTCCATCATAACCTTCCCTAGTAAAATATATAAATGATATGTGATGTTTCGTATCATTTAGATCAGTCCCCGATTTAATTTTATTTTTGACCGAAACGAGTATAAACTTGTGTATAATATTTTATGATTTTTTGGCCGAAACTTGCATTTCGAAAAGTTTCATTGAATCTAGTTTTCAGATTATTTTTTTGCATAGACTACCATCATACCCTTCCCTCTTAACATATATGAATGATATAAAGAGTCTCGTATGATTTCAAAAAGTTCCCAATTAAATTTTATTTTTTTGACCGAAACTAGTGTATAATATACAATGATTTTTGACCGAAACTTGCATTTCGAAAACTTTCATAGAATCTAATTTTCCGATGATTTTTTTCATGGACATCCATCATTACCTTCCCTCGTAAAATATATAAATGATATGTGAAGTTTTTTATCATTTTGATCTGTCCCTGATTTAATTTTATTTTTGACCGAAACTAGTATAAACTTGTGTATAATATATTATGATTTTTGGACGAAACTTGCATTTCGAAAAGTTTCATTGAATCTAATTTTCAGATGATTTTTTGCATGGACTACAATCATAACCTTCCCTCTTAACATATATAAATGATCTGAAACGTCTCGTATCATTTCAAATAGTCCCCAATTAAATTTGACTTTTTGGACCGAAACTAGTGTATAATATACTATGATTTTTGACCGAAACTTGCATTTCGAAAAGTTTCATAGAATCTAATTTTCCGATGATTTTTTGCATTGACTTCCATCATAACCATCCCTCGTAAAATATATAAATGATATGTGTAGTTTCTTATCATTTTGATCAGTCCCAGATTTAATTTTATTTTTGATCGAAACTAGTATAAATTTGTGTATAATATATTATGATTTTTTGGCCGAAAATGCATTTCGAAAAGTTTCATTGAATCTAATTTTCAGATGATTTTTTTCATGGACTACAATCATAACCTTCCCTCTTAACAAATATAAATGATCTGAAACGTCTCGTATCATTTCAAATAGTCCCCAATTAAATTTTAGTTTTTTGACCGAAACTAGTGTATAATATATTATGACTTTTGGCCGAAACTTGCATTTCGAAAAGTTTCATAGAATCTAGTTTTCAGATGATTTTTTTGCATGGACTACCATCATAACCTTCCCTCTTAACATATATAAATGATCTGAAACGTCTCGTATCATTTCAAATAGTCCCCAATTAAATTTTATTTTTTTGACCGAAACTAGTGTATAATATACTAGGATTTTTGGCCGAAACATGCATTTCAAAACGTTTCATAGAATCTAGTTTTCAGATGATTTTTTTACATAGACTACCATCATAACCTTCCCTCTTAACATATATATATCTGAAACGTCTCGTATCATTTCAAATAGTCCCCAATTAAATTTGACTTTTTTGACCGAAACTAGTGTATAATATACTATGATTTTTGACCGAAACATGCATTTCGAAAAGTTTCATAGAATCTAATTTTCCGATGATTTTTTGCATGTACTTCCATCATAACCATCCCTTGTAAAATATATAAATGATATGTATAATTTCGTATCATTTTGATCAGTCCCAGATTTAATTTAATTTTTGATCGAAACTAGTATAAATTTGTGTATAATATATTATGATTTTTTGGCCGAAACTTGCATTTCGAAATGTTTCATAGAATCTAATTTTCAGATGATTATTTTGCATGGACTACCATCATAACCTTCCCTCTTAACAAATATAAATGATCTAAAACGTCTTGTATCATTTCAAATAGTCCCCAATTAAATTTTAGTTTTTTGACCGAAACTAGTGTATAATATGCTATGTTTTTTGGCCGAAACTTGCATTTCGAAAAGTTTCATAGAATCTAATTTTCAGATGATTTTTTTGCATGGACTAACCTTCCCTCTTAACATATATAAATGATCTGAAATGTCTCGTATCATTTCAAATAGTCCCCAATTAAATTTTATTTTTTTGACCGAAACTAGTGTATAATATACTATGATTTTTGACCGAAACTTGCATTTCGAAAAGTTTCATAGAATCTAATTTTCCGATGATTTTTTGCATGGACTTCCATCATTACCATCCCTCGTAAAATATATAAATGATATGTGTAGTTTCGTATCATTTTGATCAGTCCCATATTTAATTTTATTTTTGACTGAAACTAGTATAAATTTGTGTATAATATATTATGATTTTTTGGCCGAAACATGCATTTCGAAAAGTTTCATAGAATCTAGTTTTCATATGATTTTTTTGCATGGAATACCATCATAACCTTCCCTCTTAAAAAATATAAATGATGTTTTTTTGCCGAAACTTGCATTTCGAAAAGTTTCATAGAATCTAATTTTCTGATTATTTTTTGAATCGACTTCCATCATAACCATCCCTCGTAAAATATATAAATGATATGTGAAGTTTCGTATCATTTTGATCAGTCCCCGATTTAATTTTATTTTTGACCGAAACTAGTATAAACTTGTGTATAATATATTATGATTTTTTGGCCGAAACTTGTATTTCGAAAAGTTTCATAGAATCTAGTTTTCAGATGATTATTTTGCATGGACTACCATCATAACCTTCCCTCTTAACAAATATAAATGATCTGAAACGTCTTGTATCATTTCAAATAGTCCCCAATTAAATTTTAGTTTTTTGACCGAAACTAGTGTATAATATGCTATGTTTTTCGGCCGAAACTTGCATTTCGAAAAGTTTCATAGAATCTAATTTTCAGATGATTTTTTTGCGTGGACTACCATCATAACCTTCCCTCTTAACATATATAAATGATCTGAAACATCTCGTATCATTTCAAATAGTCCCCAATTAAATTTTATTTTTTTGACCGAAACTAGTGTATAATATACTATGATTTTTGACCGAAACTTGCATCTCGAAAAGTTTCATAAAATCTAATTTTTCGATGATTTTTTGCATGGACTTCCATCATAACCATCCCTCGTAAAATATATAAATGATATGTGTAGTTTCGTATCATTTTGATCAGTCCCATATTTAATTTTATTTTTGATCGAAACTAGTATAAATTTGTGTATAATATATTATGATTTTTTGGCCGAAACATGCATTTCGAAAAGTTTCATTGAATCTAATTTTCAGATGTTTTTTTCATGGACTACAATCATAACCTTCCCTCTTAACAAATATAAATGATCTGAAACGTCTCGTATCATTTCAAATAGTCCCCAATTAAATTTTAGTTTTTTGACCGAAACTAGTGTATAATATACTATGATTTTTGGCCGAAACTTGCATTTCGAAAAGTTTCATAGAATCTAATTTTCCGATGATTTTTTGCATGGACTTCCATCATAACCTTCCCTCGTAAAATATATAAATGATATATGACGTTTCGTATCATTTCGATTAGTCCCCGATTTAATTTTATTTTTGATCGAAACTAGTATAAACTTGTGTATAATATATTATGATTTTTTGGCCGAAACTTGCATTTCAAAAAGTTTCATAGAATCTAGTTTTCAGATGATTTTTTTGCATGGACTACCATCATAATCTTCCCTCTTAACATATATAAATGATCTGAAACGTCTCGTATCAATTAAAATAGTCCCCAATTAAATTTTATTTTTTTGACCGAAACTAGTGTATAATATACAATGATTTTTTACCGAAACTTGCATTGCGAAAAGTTTCATAGAATCTAATTTTCCGATGATTTTTTGCATGGACTTCCATCATTACCTTCCCTAGTAAAATATATAAATGATATGTGAAGTTTCGTATCATTTCGATCAGTCACCGATTTAATTTTGTTTTTGACCGAAACTAGTATAAACGTGTGTATAATATATTATGATTTTTTGGCCGAAACTTGCATTGCGAAAAGTTTCATAGAATCTTATTTTCAAATGATTTTTTTGCATGGACTACCATCATAACCTTCCCTCTTAACATATATAAATGATCTGAAACATCACGTACCATTTCAAATAGTCCCCAATTAAATTTGACTTTTTTCACCGAAACTAGTGTATAATATACTATGATTTTTGAACGAAACTTGCATTTCGAAAAGTTTCATAGAATCTAATATTCCGATGATTATTTGCATGGACTTCCATCATAACCATCCCTCGTAAAATATATAAATGATATGTGAAGTTTCGTATCATTTTGATCTGTCCCCGATGTAACTTTATTTTTGACCTAAACTAGTATAAACTTGTGTATAATATATTATGACTTTTTGGCCGAAACTTGCATTTCGAAAAGTGTCATAGAATCTAGTTTTCAGATGATTTTTTTTCATGGACTACCATCATAACCTTCCCTCTTAACATATATAAATGATCTGAAACGTCTCGTATCATTTCAAATAGTCCCCAATTAAATTTTATTTTTTTGACCGAAACTAGTGTATAATATACTAGGATTTTTGGCTGAAACTTGCATTTCGAAACGTTTCATAGAATCTAGTTTTCAGATGATTTTTTTACATAGACTACCATCATAACCTTCCCTCTTAACATATATATCTGAAACGTCTCGTATCATTTCAAATAATCCCCAATTAAATTTGACTTTTTTGACCGAAACTAGTGTATAATATACTATGATTTTTGACCGAAACTTGCATTTCGAAAAGTTTCATAGAATCTAATTTTCCGATGATTTTTTGCATGTACTTCCATCATAACCATCCCTTGTAAAATATATAAATGATATGTATAATTTCGTATCATTTTGATCAGTCCCAGATTTAATTTTATTTTTGATCGAAACTAGTATAAATTTGTGTATAATATATTATGATTTTTTGGCCGAAACTTGCATTTCGAAATGTTTCATAGAATCTAATTTTCAGATGATTATTTTGCATGGACTACCATCATAACCTTCCCTCTTAACAAATATAAATGATCTAAAACGTCTTGTATCATTTCAAAAAGTCCCCAATTAAATTTTAGTTTTTTGACCGAAACTAGTGTATAATATGCTATGTTTTTTGGCCGAAACTTGCATTTCGAAAAGTTTCATAGAATCTAATTTTCAGATGATTTTTTTGCATGGACTAACCTTCCCTCTTAACATATATAAATGATCTGAAATGTCTCGTATCATTTCAAATAATCCCCAATTAAATTTGACTTTTTTGACCGAAACTAGTGTATAATATACTATGATTTTTGACCGAAACTTGCATTTCGAAAAGTTTCATAGAATCTAATTTTCCGATGATTTTTTGCATGTACTTCCATCATAACCATCCCTTGTAAAATATATAAATGATATGTATAATTTCGTATCATTTTGATCAGTCCCAGATTTAATTTTATTTTTGATCGAAACTAGTATAAATTTGTGTATAATATATTATGATTTTTTGGCCGAAACTTGCATTTCGAAAAGTTTCATAGAATCTAGTTTTCAGATGATTATTTTGCATGGACTACCATCATAACCTTCCCTCTTAACAAATATAAATGATCTGAAACGTCTTGTATCATTTCAAATAGTCCCCAATTAAATTTTAGTTTTTTGACCGAAACTAGTGTATAATATGCTATGTTTTTTGGCCGAAACTTGCATTTCGAAAAGTTTCATAGAATCTAGTTTTCAGATAATTATTTTGCATGGACTACCATCATAACCTTCCCTCTTAACAAATATAAATGATCTGAAACGTCTTGTATCATTTCAAATAGTCCCCAATTAAATTTTAGTTTTTTGACCGAAACTAGTGTATAATATGCTATGTTTTTCGGCCGAAACTTGCATTTCGAAAAGTTTCATAGAATCTAGTTTTCAGATGATTTTGTTGCATAGACTGCCATCATAACCTTCCCTCTTAAAAAATATAAATGATGTTTTTTGGCCGAAACTTGCATTTCGAAAAGTTTCATAGAATCTAATTTTCCGATGATTTTTTGCATGGACTTCCATCATAACCATCCCTCGTAAAATATATAAATGATATGTATAGTTTCGTATCATTTTGATCAGTCCCAGATTTAATTTAATTTTTGATCGAAACTAGTATAAATTTGTGTATAATATATTATGATTTTTTGGCCGAAACTTGCATTTCGAAAAGTTTCATAGAATCTAGTTTTCAGATGATTATTTTGCATGGACTACCATCATAACCTTCCCTCTTAACAAATATAAATGATCTGAAACGTCTTGTATCATTTCAAATAGTCCCCAATTAAATTTTAGTTTTTTGACCGAAACTAGTGTATAATATGCTATGTTTTTCGGCCGAAACTTGCATTTCGAAAAGTTTCATAGAATCTAATTTTACCAATGATTATTTGCATGGACTTCCCTCATAACGATCCCTCGTAAAATATATAAATGATATGTGAAGTTTCGTATCATTTTGATTAGTCCCCGATTTAATTTTATTTTTGACCGAAACTAGTATAAACTTGTGTATAATATATTATGATTTTTTGGCCGAAACTTGCATTTCGATAAGTTTCATAGAATCTAGTTTTCACATGATTTTTTTGCATGGACTACCATCATAACCTTCCCTCTTAACATATATAAATGATCTGAAACGTCTCGTATCATTTCAAATAGTCCCCAATTAAATTTTATTTTTTTGACCGAAACTAGTGTATAATATACTATGATTTTTGACCGAAACTTGCATTGCGAAAAGATTCATAGAATCTAATTTTACTAATGATTATTTGCAAGGACTTCCATCATAACCATCCCTCGTAAAATATATAAATGATATGTGAAGTTTCGTATCATTTTGATTAGTCCCCGATTTAATTTTATTTTTGACCGAAACTAGTATAAACTTGTGTATAATATATTATGATTTTTTGGCCGAAACTTGCATTTCGAAAAGTTTCATAGAATCTAGTTTTCACATGATTTTTTTGCATGGACTACCATCATAACCTTCCCTCTTAACATATATAAATGATCTGAAACGTCTCGTATCATTTGAAATAGTCCCCAATTAAATTTTATTTTTTTGACCGAAACTAGTGTATAATATACTATGATTTTTGACTGAAACTTGCATTGCGAAATGTTTCATAGAATCTAATTTTCCGATGATTTTTTGCATCGACTTCCATCATAACCATCCCTCGTAAAATATATAAATGATATGTGAAGTTTTGTATCATTTTGATCAGTCCCCGATTTAATTTTATTTTTGACCGAAACTAGTATAAACTTGTGTATAATATATTATGATTTTTTGGCCGAAACTTGCATTTCGATAAGTTTCATAGAATCTAGTTTTCACATGATTTTTTTGCATGGACTACCATCATAACCTTCCCTCTTAACATATATAAATGATCTGAAACGTCTCGTATCATTTCAAATAGTCCCCAATTAAATTTTATTTTTTTGACCGAAACTAGTGTATAATATACTATGATTTTTGACCGAAACTTGCATTGCGAAAAGATTCATAGAATCTAATTTTACTAATGATTATTTGCAAGGACTTCCATCATAACCATCCCTCGTAAAATATATAAATGATATGTGAAGTTTCGTATCATTTTGATTAGTCCCCGATTTAATTTTATTTTTGACCGAAACTAGTATAAACTTGTGTATAATATATTATGATTTTTTGGCCGAAACTTGCATTTCGAAAAGTTTCATAGAATCTAGTTTTCACATGATTTTTTTGCATGGACTACCATCATAACCTTCCCTCTTAACATATATAAATGATCTGAAACGTCTCGTATCATTTGAAATAGTCCCCAATTAAATTTTATTTTTTTGACCGAAACTAGTGTATAATATACTATGATTTTTGACTGAAACTTGCATTGCGAAATGTTTCATAGAATCTAATTTTCCGATGATTTTTTGCATCGACTTCCATCATAACCATCCCTCGTAAAATATATAAATGATATGTGAAGTTTTGTATCATTTTGAACAGTCCCCGATTTAATTTTATTTTTGACCGAAACTAGTATAAACTTGTGTATAATATATTATGATTTTTTGGCCGAAACTTGCATTTCGAAAAGTTTCATAGAATCTAGTTTTCAGATGATTATTTTGCATGGACTACCATCATAACCTTCCCTCTTAACAAATATAAATAATCTGAAACGTCTTGTATCATTTCAAATAGTCCCCAATTAAATTTTAGTTTTTTGACCGAAACTAGTGTATAATATACTATGATTTTTGACCGAAACTTGCATCTCGAAAAGTTTCATAGAATCTAATTTTTCGATGATTTTTTGCATGGACTTCCATCATAACCATCCCTCGTAAAATATATAAATGATATGTGTAGTTTCGTATCATTTTGATCAGTCCCATATTTAATTTTATTTTTGATTGAAACTTGTATAAATTTGTGTATAATATATTATGATTTTTTGGCCGAAACTTGCATTTCGAAAAGTTTCATAGAATCTAGTTTTCAGATGATTTTTTTGCATAGACTGCCATCATAACCTTCCCTCTTAAAAAATATAAATGATGTTTTTTGGCCGAAACTTGCATTTCGAAAAGTTTCATAGAATCTAATTTTCCGATGATTTTTTGCATGGACTTCCATCATAACCATCCCTCGTAAAATATATAAATGATATGTATAGTTTCGTATCATTTTGATCAGTCCCAGATTTAATTTAATTTTTGATCGAAACTAGTATAAATTTGTGTATAATATATTATGATTTTTTGGCCGAAACTTGCATTTCGAAAAGTTTCATAGAATCTAGTTTTCAGATGATTATTTTGCATGGACTACCATCATAACCTTCCCTCTTAACAAATATAAATGATCTGAAACGTCTTGTATCATTTCAAATAGTCCCCAATTAAATTTTAGTTTTTTGACCGAAACTAGTGTATAATATGCTATGTTTTTTGGCCGAAACTTGCATTTCGAAAAGTTTCATAGAATCTAGTTTTCAGATGATTATTTTGCATGGACTACCATCATAACCTTCCCTCTTAACAAATATAAATGATCTGAAACGTCTTGTATCATTTCAAATAGTCCCCAATTAAATTTTAGTTTTTTGACCGAAACTAGTGTATAATATGCTATGTTTTTCGGCCGAAACTTGCATTTCGAAAAGTTTCATAGAATCTAGTTTTCAGATGATTTTTTTGCATAGACTGCCATCATAACCTTCCCTCTTAAAAAATATAAATGATGTTTTTTGGCCGAAACTTGCATTTCGAAAAGTTTCATAGAATCTAATTTTCCGATGATTTTTTGCATGGACTTCCATCATAACCATCCCTCGTAAAATATATAAATGATATGTATAGTTTCGTATCATTTTGATCAGTCCCAGATTTAATTTAATTTTTGATCGAAACTAGTATAAATTTGTGTATAATATATTATGATTTTTTGGCCGAAACTTGCATTTCGAAAAGTTTCATAGAATCTAGTTTTCAGATGATTATTTTGCATGGACTACCATCATAACCTTCCCTCTTAACAAATATAAATGATCTGAAACGTCTTGTATCATTTCAAATAGTCCCCAATTAAATTTTAGTTTTTTGACCGAAACTAGTGTATAATATGCTATGTTTTTCGGCCGAAACTTGCATTTCGAAAAGTTTCATAGAATCTAATTTTACCAATGATTATTTGCATGGACTTCCCTCATAACGATCCCTCGTAAAATATATAAATGATATGTGAAGTTTCGTATCATTTTGATTAGTCCCCGATTTAATTTTATTTTTGACCGAAACTAGTATAAACTTGTGTATAATATATTATGATTTTTTGGCCGAAACTTGCATTTCGATAAGTTTCATAGAATCTAGTTTTCACATGATTTTTTTGCATGGACTACCATCATAACCTTCCCTCTTAACATATATAAATGATCTGAAACGTCTCGTATCATTTCAAATAGTCCCCAATTAAATTTTATTTTTTTGACCGAAACTAGTGTATAATATACTATGATTTTTGACCGAAACTTGCATTGCGAAAAGATTCATAGAATCTAATTTTACTAATGATTATTTGCAAGGACTTCCATCATAACCATCCCTCGTAAAATATATAAATGATATGTGAAGTTTCGTATCATTTTGATTAGTCCCCGATTTAATTTTATTTTTGACCGAAACTAGTATAAACTTGTGTATAATATATTATGATTTTTTGGCCGAAACTTGCATTTCGAAAAGTTTCATAGAATCTAGTTTTCACATGATTTTTTTGCATGGACTACCATCATAACCTTCCCTCTTAACATATATAAATGATCTGAAACGTCTCGTATCATTTGAAATAGTCCCCAATTAAATTTTATTTTTTTGACCGAAACTAGTGTATAATATACTATGATTTTTGACTGAAACTTGCATTGCGAAATGTTTCATAGAATCTAATTTTCCGATGATTTTTTGCATCGACTTCCATCATAACCATCCCTCGTAAAATATATAAATGATATGTGAAGTTTTGTATCATTTTGATCAGTCCCCGATTTAATTTTATTTTTGACCGAAACTAGTATAAACTTGTGTATAATATATTATGATTTTTTGGCCGAAACTTGCATTTCGAAAAGTTTCATAGAATCTAATTTTCAGATGATTTTTTTGCATGGACTACCATCATAACCTTCCCTCTTAACATATATAAATGATCTGAAACGTCTCGTATCATTTCAAATAGTCCCCAATTAAATTTTAGTTTTTTGACCGAAACTAGTGTATAATATACTATGATTTTTGACCGAAACTTGCATCTCGAAAAGTTTCATAGAATCTAATTTTTCGATGATTTTTTGCATGGACTTCCATCATAACCATCCCTCGTAAAATATATAAATGATATGTGTAGTTTCGTATCATTTTGATCAGTCCCATATTTAATTTTATTTTTGATTGAAACTTGTATAAATTTGTGTATAATATATTATGATTTTTTGGCCGAAACTTGCATTTCGAAAAGTTTCATAGAATCTAGTTTTCAGATGATTTTTTTGCATAGACTGCCATCATAACCTTCCCTCTTAAAAAATATAAATGATGTTTTTTGGCCGAAACTTGCATTTCGAAAAGTTTCATAGAATCTAATTTTCCGATGATTTTTTGCATGGACTTCCATCATAACCATCCCTCGTAAAATATATAAATGATATGTATAGTTTCGTATCATTTTGATCAGTCCTAGATTTAATTTTATTTTTGATCGAAACTAGTATAAATTTGTGTATAATATATTATGATTTTTTGGCCGAAACTTGCATTTCGAAAAGTTTCATAGAATCTAGTTTTCAGATGATTATTTGGCATGGACTACCATCATAACCTTCCCTCTTAACAAATATAAATGATCTGAAACGTCTTGTATCATTTCAAATAGTCCCCAATTAAATTTAAGTTTTTTGACCGAAACTAGTGTATAATATGCTATGTTTTTTGGCCGAAACTTGCATTTTGAAAAGCTTCATAGAATCTAATTTTCAAATGATTTTTTTGCATGGACTACCATCATAACCTTCCCTCATAACAAATATAAATGATCTGAAACGTCTTGTATCATTTCAAATAGTCCCCAATTAAATTTTAGTTTTTTGACCGAAACTAGTGTATAATATGCTGTCTTTTGGCCGAAACTTGCATTTCGAAAAGTTTCATAGAATCTAATTTTCAGATGATTTTTTTGCATGGACTACCATCATAACCTTCCCTCTTAACATATATAAATGATCTGAAACGTCTCGTATCATTTCAAATAGTCCCCAATTAAATTTTATTTTTTTGACCGAAACTAGTGTATAATATACTATGATTTTTGACCGAAACTTGCATTGCGAAAAGTTTCATAGAATCTAATTTTACCAATGATTATTTGCATGGACTTCCATCATAACCATCCCTCGTAAAATATATAAATGATATGTGAAGTTTTGTATCATTTTGATTAGTCCCCGATTTAATTTTATTTTTGACCGAAACTAGTATAAACTTGTGTATAATATATTATGATTTTTTGGCCGAAACTTGCATTTCGAAAAGTTTCATAGAATCTAGTTTTCACATGATTTTTTTGCATGGACTACCATCATAACCTTCCCTCTTAACATATATAAATGATCTTAAACGTCTCGTATCATTTGAAATAGTCCCCAATTAAATTTTATTTTTTTGACCGAAACTAGTGTATAATATACTATGATTTTTGACCGAAACTTCCATTGCGAAATGTTTCATAGAATCTAATTTTCCGATGTTTTTTGCATCGACTTCCATCATAACCATCCCTCGTAAAATATATAAATGATATGTGAAGTTTTGTATCATTTTGATCAGTCCCCGATTTAATTTTATTTTTGACCGAAACTAGTATAAACTTGTGTATAATATATTATGATTTTTTGGCCGAAACTTGCATTTCGAAAAGTTTCATAGAATCTAATTTTCAGATGATTTTTTTGCATGGACTACCATCATAACCTTCCCTCTTAACATATATAAATGATCTGAAACGTCTCGTATCATTTCAAATAGTCCCCAATTAAATTTTAGTTTTTTGACCGAAACTAGTGTATAATATACTATGATTTTTGACCGAAACTTGCATCTCGAAAAGTTTCATAGAATCTAATTTTTCGATGATTTTTTGCATGGACTTCCATCATAACCATCCCTCGTAAAATATATAAATGATATGTGTAGTTTCGTATCATTTTGATCAGTCCCATATTTAATTTTATTTTTGATTGAAACTTGTATAAATTTGTGTATAATATATTATGATTTTTTGGCCGAAACTTGCATTTCGAAAAGTTTCATAGAATCTAGTTTTCAGATGATTTTTTTGCATAGACTGCCATCATAACCTTCCCTCTTAAAAAATATAAATGATGTTTTTTGGCCGAAACTTGCATTTCGAAAAGTTTCATAGAATCTAATTTTCCGATGATTTTTTGCATGGACTTCCATCATAACCATCCCTCGTAAAATATATAAATGATATGTATAGTTTCGTATCATTTTGATCAGTCCTAGATTTAATTTTATTTTTGATCGAAACTAGTATAAATTTGTGTATAATATATTATGATTTTTTGGCCGAAACTTGCATTTCGAAAAGTTTCATAGAATCTAGTTTTCAGATGATTATTTGGCATGGACTACCATCATAACCTTCCCTCTTAACAAATATAAATGATCTGAAACGTCTTGTATCATTTCAAATAGTCCCCAATTAAATTTAAGTTTTTTGACCGAAACTAGTGTATAATATGCTATGTTTTTTGGCCGAAACTTGCATTTTGAAAAGCTTCATAGAATCTAATTTTCAAATGATTTTTTTGCATGGACTACCATCATAACCTTCCCTCATAACAAATATAAATGATCTGAAACGTCTTGTATCATTTCAAATAGTCCCCAATTAAATTTTAGTTTTTTGACCGAAACTAGTGTATAATATGCTGTCTTTTGGCCGAAACTTGCATTTCGAAAAGTTTCATAGAATCTAATTTTCAGATGATTTTTTTGCATGGACTACCATCATAACCTTCCCTCTTAACATATATAAATGATCTGAAACGTCTCGTATCATTTCAAATAGTCCCCAATTAAATTTTATTTTTTTGACCGAAACTAGTGTATAATATACTATGATTTTTGACCGAAACTTGCATTGCGAAAAGTTTCATAGAATCTAATTTTACCAATGATTATTTGCATGGACTTCCATCATAACCATCCCTCGTAAAATATATAAATGATATGTGAAGTTTTGTATCATTTTGATTAGTCCCCAATTTAATTTTATTTTTGACCGAAACTAGTATAAACTTGTGTATAATATATTATGATTTTTTGGCCGAAACTTGCATTTCGAAAAGTTTCATAGAATCTAGTTTTCACATGATTTTTTTGCATGGACTACCATCATAACCTTCCCTCTTAACATATATAAATGATCTTAAACGTCTCGTATCATTTGAAATAGTCCCCAATTAAATTTTATTTTTTTGACCGAAACTAGTGTATAATATACTATGATTTTTGACCGAAACTTCCATTGCGAAATGTTTCATAGAATCTAATTTTCCGATGTTTTTTGCATCGACTTCCATCATAACCATCCCTCGTAAAATATATAAATGATATGTGAAGTTTTGTATCATTTTGATCAGTCCCCGATTTAATTTTATTTTTGACCGAAACTAGTATAAACTTGTGTATAATATATTATGATTTTTTGGCCGAAACTTGCATTTCGAAAAGTTTCATAGAATCTAATTTTCAGATGATTTTTTTGCATGGACTACCATCATAACCTTCCCTCTTAACATATATAAATGATCTGAAACGTCTCGTATCATTTCAAATAGTCCCCAATTAAATTTTAGTTTTTTGACCGAAACTAGTGTATAATATACTATGATTTTTGACCGAAACTTGCATCTCGAAAAGTTTCATAGAATCTAATTTTTCGATGATTTTTTGCATGGACTTCCATCATAACCATCCCTCGTAAAATATATAAATGATATGTGTAGTTTCGTATCATTTTGATCAGTCCCATATTTAATTTTATTTTTGATTGAAACTTGTATAAATTTGTGTATAATATATTATGATTTTTTGGCCGAAACTTGCATTTCGAAAAGTTTCATAGAATCTAGTTTTCAGATGATTTTTTTGCATAGACTGCCATCATAACCTTCCCTCTTAAAAAATATAAATGATGTTTTTTGGCCGAAACTTGCATTTCGAAAAGTTTCATAGAATCTAATTTTCCGATGATTTTTTGCATGGACTTCCATCATAACCATCCCTCGTAAAATATATAAATGATATGTATAGTTTTGTATCATTTTGATCAGTCCTAGATTTAATTTTATTTTTGATCGAAACTAGTATAAATTTGTGTATAATATATTATGATTTTTTGGCCGAAACTTGCATTTCGAAAAGTTTCATAGAATCTAGTTTTCAGATGATTATTTGGCATGGACTACCATCATAACCTTCCCTCTTAACAAATATAAATGATCTGAAACGTCTTGTATCATTTCAAATAGTCCCCAATTAAATTTAAGTTTTTTGACCGAAACTAGTGTATAATATGCTATGTTTTTTGGCCGAAACTTGCATTTTGAAAAGCTTCATAGAATCTAATTTTCAAATGATTTTTTTGCATGGACTACCATCATAACCTTCCCTCATAACAAATATAAATGATCTGAAACGTCTTGTATCATTTCAAATAGTCCCCAATTAAATTTTAGTTTTTTGACCGAAACTAGTGTATAATATGCTGTCTTTTGGCCGAAACTTGCATTTCGAAAAGTTTCATAGAATCTAATTTTCAGATGATTTTTTTGCATGGACTACCATCATAACCTTCCCTCTTAACATATATAAATGATCTGAAACGTCTCATATCATTTCAAATAGTCCCCAATTAAATTTTATTTTTTTGACCGAAACTAGTGTATAATATACTATGATTTTTGACCGAAACTTGCATTGCGAAAAGTTTCATAGAATCTAATTTTACCAATGATTATTTGCATGGACTTCCATCATAACCATCCCTCGTAAAATATATAAATGATATGTGAAGTTTTGTATCATTTTGATTAGTCCCCGATTTAATTTTATTTTTGACCGAAACTAGTATAAACTTGTGTATAATATATTATGATTTTTTGGCCGAAACTTGCATTTCGAAAAGTTTCATAGAATCTAGTTTTCACATGATTTTTTTGCTTGGACTACCATCATAACCTTCCCTCTTAACATATATAAATGATCTTAAACGTCTCGTATCATTTGAAATAGTCCCCAATTAAATTTTATTTTTTTGACCGAAACTAGTGTATAATATACTATGATTTTTGACCGAAACTTCCATTGCGAAATGTTTCATAGAATCTAATTTTCCGATGTTTTTTGCATCGACTTCCATCATAACCATCCCTCGTAAAATATATAAATGATATGTGAAGTTTTGTATCATTTTGATCAGTCCCCGATTTAATTTTATTTTTGACCGAAACTAGTATAAACTTGTGTATAATATATTATGATTTTTTGGCCGAAACTTGCATTTCGAAAAGTTTCATAGAATCTAATTTTCAGATGATTATTTTGCAGGGACTACCATCATAACCTTCCCTCTTAACAAATATAAATGATCTGAAACGTCTTGTATCATTTCAAATAATCCCCAATTAAATTTTAGTTTTTGACCGAAACTAGTGTATAATATGCTATGTTTTTTGGCCGAAACTTGCATTTCGAAAAGTTTCATAGAATCTAATTTTCAGATGATTTTTTTGCATGGACTACCATCATAACCTTCCCTCTTAACATATATAAATGATCTGAAACGTCTCGTATCATTTCAAATAGTCCCCAATTAAATTTTATTTTTTTGACCGAAACTAGTGTATAATATACTATGATGTTTGACCGAAACTTGCATCTCGAAAAGTTTCATAGAATCTAATTTTTCGATGATTTTTTGCATGGACTTCCATCATAACCATCCCTCGTAAAATATATAAATGATATGTGTAGTTTCGTATCATTTTGATCAGTCCCATATTTAATTTTATTTTTGATTGAAACTAGTATAAATTTGTGTATAATATATTATGATTTTTTGGCCGAAACTTGCATTTCGAAAAGTTTCATAGAATCTAGTTTTCAGATGATTTTTTTGCATGGACTACCATCATAACCTTCCCTCTTAAAAAATATAAATGATGTTTTTTGGCCGAAACTTGCATTTCGAAAAGTTTCATAGAAACTAATTTTCCGATGATTTTTTGCATGGACTTCCATCATAACCATCCCTCGTAAAATATATAAATGATATGTATAGTTTCGTATCATTTTGATCAGTCCCAGATTTAATTTTATTTTTGATCGAAACTAGTATAAATTTGTGTATAATATATTATGATTTTTTGGCCGAAACTTACATTTCGAAAAGTTTCATAGAATCTAGTTTTCAGATGATTATTTTGCATGGACTACCATCATAACCTTCCATCTTAACAAATATAAATGATCTGAAACGTCTTGTATCATTTCAAATAGTCCCCAATTAAATTTTAGTTTTTTGACCGAAACTAGTGTATAATATGCTATGTTTTTTGGCCGAAACTTGCATTTTGAAAAGTTTCATAGAATCTAATTTTCAAATGATTTTTTTGCCTGGACTACCATCATAACCTTCCCTCATAACAAATATAAATGATCTGAAACGTCTTGTATCATTTCAAATAGTCCCCAATTAAATTTTAGTTTTTTGACCGAAACTAGTGTATAATATGCTGTCTTTTGGCCGAAACTTGCATTTCGAAAAGTTTCATAGAATCTAATTTTCAGATGATTTTTTTGCATGGACTACCATCATAACCTTCCCTCTTAACATATATAAATGATCTGAAACGTCTCGTATCATTTCAAATAGTCCCCAATTAAATTTTATTTTTTTGAACGAAACTAGTGTATAATATACTATGATTTTTGACCGAAACTTGCATTGCGAAAAGTTTCATAGAATCTAATTTTACCAATGATTATTTGCATGGACTTCCATCATAACCATCCCTCGTAAAATATATAAATGATATGTGAAGTTTCGTATCATTTTGATTAGTCCCCGATTTAATTTTATTTTTGACCGAAACTAGTATAAACTTGTGTATAATATATTATGATTTTTTGGGCGAAACTTGCATTTCGAAAAGTTTCATAGAATCTAGTTTTCACATGATTTTTTTGCATGGACTACCATCATAACCTTCCCTCTTAACATATATAAATGATCTAAAACGTCTCGTATCATTTGAAATAGTCCCCAATTAAATTTTATTTTTTTGACCGAAACTAGTGTATAATATACTATGATTTTTGACCGAAACTTGCATTGCGAAATGTTTCATAGAATCTAATTTTCCAATGATTTTTTGCATCGACTTCCATCATAACCATCCCTCGTAAAATATATAAATGATATGTGAAGTTTTGTATCATTTTGATCAGTCCCCGATTTAATTTTATTTTTGACCGAAACTAGTATAAACTTGTGTATAATATATTATGATTTTTTGGCCGAAACATGCATTTCGAAAAGTTTCATAGAATCTAGTTTTCAGATGTTTATTTTGCATGGACTACCATCATAACCTTCCCTCTTAACAAATATAAATTATCTGAAACGTCTTGTATCATTTCAAATAGTCTCCAATTAAATTTTAGTTTTTTGACCGAAACTAGTGTATAATATGCTATGTCTTTTGGCCGAAACTTGCATTTCGAAAAGTTTCATAGAATCTAATTTTCAGATGATTTTTTTGCATGGACTACCATCATAACCTTCCCTCTTAACATATATAAATGATCTGAAACGTCTCGTATCATTTCAAATAGTCCCCAATTAAATTTTATTTTTTTGACCGAAACTAGTGTATAATATACTATGATTTTTGACCGAAACTTGCATCACGAAAAGTTTCATAGAATCTAATTTTTCGATGATTTTTTGCATGGACTTCCATCATAACCATCCCTCGTAAAATATATAAATGATATGTGTAGTTTCGTATCATTTTGATCAGTCCCATATTTAATTTTATTTTTGATTGAAACTAGTATAAATTTGTGTATAATATATTATGATTTTTTGGCCGAAACTTGCATTTTGAAAAGTTTCATAGAATCTAGTTCTCAGATGATTTTTTTGCATGGACTACCATCATAACCTTACCTCTTAAAAAATATAAATGATGTTTTTTGGCCGAAACATGCATTTCGAAAAGTTTCATAGAATCTAATTTTCCGATGATTTTTTGCATGGACTTCCATCATAACCATCCCTCGTAAAATATATAAATGATATGTATAGTTTCGTATCATTTTGATCAGTCCCAGATTTAATTTTATTTTTGATCGAAACTAGTATAAATTTGTGTATAATATATTATGATTTTTTGGCCGAAACTTGCATTTCGAAAAGTTTCATAGAATCTAGTTTTCAGATGATTATTTTGCATGGACTACGATCATAACCTTCCCTCTTAACAAATATAAATGATATGAAACGTCTTGTATCATTTCAAATAGTCCCCAATTAAATTTTAGTTTTTTGACCGAAACTAGTGTATAATATGCTATGTTTTTTGGCCGAAACTTGCATTTTGAAAAGTTTCATAGAATCTAATTTTCAAATGATTTTTTTGCATGGACTACCATCATAACCTTCCCTCATAACAAATATAAATGATCTGAAACGTCTTGTATCATTTCAAATAGTCCCCAATTAAATTTTAGTTTTTTGACCGAAACTAGTGTATAATATGCTATGTCTTTTGGCCGAAACTTGCATTTCGAAAAGTTTCATAGAATCTAATTTTCAGATGGTTTTTTTGCATGGACTACCATCATAACCTTCCCTCTTAAGATATATAAATGATCTGAAACGTCTCGTATCATTTCAAATAGTCCCCAATTAAATTTTATTTTTTTGACCGAAACTAGTGTATAATATACTATGATTTTTGACCGAAACTTGCATTGCGAAAAGTTTCATAGAATCTAATTTTACCAATGATAATTTGCATGGACTTCCATCATAACCATCCCTCGTAAAATATATAAATGATATGTGAAGTTTCGTATCATTTTGATTAGTCCCCGATTTAATTTTATTTTTGACCGAAACTAGTATAAACTTGTGTATAATATATTATGATTTTTTGGCCGAAACTTGCATTTCGAAAAGTTTCATAGAATCTAGGTTTCTCATGATTTTTTAGCATGGGCTACCATCATAACCTTCCCTCTTAACATATATAAATGATCTGAAACGTCTCGTATCATTTGAAATAGTCCCCAATTAAATTTTATTTTTTTGACCGAAACTAGTGTATAATATACTTTGATTTTTGACCGAAACTTGCATTGCGAAATGTTTCATAGAATCTAATTTTCCGATGATTTTTTGCATCGACTTCCATCATAACCATCCCTCGTAAAATATATAAATGATATGTGAAGTTTTGTATCATTTTGATCAGTCCCCGATTTAATTTTATTTTTGACCGAAACTAGTATAAACTTGTGTATAATATATTATTATTTTTTTGCCGACACTTGCATTTCGAAAAGTTTCATAGAATCTAGTTTTCAGATGATTATTTTGCATGGACTACCATCATAACCTTCCCTCTTAACAAATATAAATGATCTGAAACGTCTTGTATCATTTCAAATAGTCCCCAATTAAATTTTAGTTTTTTGACCGAAACTAGTGTATAATATGCTATGTTTTTTGGCCGAAACTTGCATTTCGAAAAGTTTCATAGAATCTAATTTTCAGATGATTTTTTTGCATGGACTACCATCATAACCTTCCCTCTTAATATATATAAATGATCTGAAACGTCTCGTATCATTTGAAATAGTCCCCAATTAAATTTTATTTTTTTGACCGAAACTAATGTATAATATACTATGATTTTTGACCGAAACTTGCATCTCGAAAAGTTTCATAGAATCTAATTTTTCGATGATTTTTTGCATGGACTTCCATCATAACCATCCCTCGTAAAATATATAAATGATATGTGTAGTTTCGTATCATTTTGATCAATCCCATATTTAATTTTATTTTTGATTGAAACTAGTATAAATTTGTGTATAATATATTATGATTTTTTGGCCGAAACTTGCATTTTGAAAAGTTTCATAGAATCTAGTTTTCAGATGATTTTTTTGCATGGACTACCATCATAACCTTCCCTCTTAAAAAATATAAATGATGTTTTTTGGCCGAATCTTGCATTTCGAAAAGTTTCATAGAATCTAATTTTCCGATGATTTTTTGCATGGACTTCCATCATAACCATCCCTCGTAAAATATATAAATGATATGTATAGTTTCGTATCATTTTGATCAATCCCAGATTTAATTTTATTTTTGATCGAAACTAGTATAAATTTGTGTATAATATATTATGATTTTTTGGCCGAAACTTGCATTTCGAAAAGTTTCATAGAATCTAGTTTTCAGATGATTATTTTGCATGGACTACCATCATAACCTTCCCTCTTAACAAATATAAATGATCTGAAATGTCTTGTATCATTTCAAATAGTCCCCAATTAAATTTTAGTTTTTTGACCGAAACTAGTGTATAATATGCTATGTTTTTTGGCCGAAACTTGCATTTTGAAAAGTTTCATAGAATCTAATTTTCAAATGATTTTTTTGCATGGACTACCATCATAACCTTCCCTCATAACAAATATAAATGATCTGAAACGTCTTGTATCATTTCAAATAGTCCCCAATTAAATTTTAGTTTTTTGACCGAAACTAGTGTATAATATGCTATGTCTTTTGGCCGAAACTTGCATTTCGAAAAGTTTCATAGAATCTAATTTTCAGATGATTTTTTTGCATGGACTACCATCATAACCTTCCCTCTTAAGATATATAAATGATCTGAAACGTCTCGTATCATTTCAAATAGTCCCCAATTAAATTTTATTTTTTTGACCGAAACTAGTGTATAATATACTATGATTTTTGACCGAAACTTGCATTGCGAAAAGTTTCATAGAATCTAATTTTACCAATGATAATTTGCATGGACTTCCATCATAACCATCCCTCGTAAAATATATAAATGATATGTGAAGTTTCGTATCATTTTGATTAGTCCCCGATTTAATTTTATTTTTGACCGAAACTAGTATAAACTTGTGTATAATATATTATGATTTTTTGGCCGAAACTTGCATTTCGAAAAGTTTCATAGAATCTAGGTTTCTCATGATTTTTTAGCATGGGCTACCATCATAACCTTCCCTCTTAACATATATAAATGATCTGAAACGTCTCGTATCATTTGAAATAGTCCCCAATTAAATTTTATTTTTTTGACCGAAACTAGTGTATAATATACTTTGATTTTTGACCGAAACTTGCATTGCGAAATGTTTCATAGAATCTAATTTTCCGATGATTTTTTGCATCGACTTCCATCATAACGATCCCTCATAAAATATATAAATGATATGTGAAGTTTTGTATCATTTTGATCAGTCCCCGATTTAATTTTATTTTTGACCGAAACTAGTATAAACTTGTGTATAATATATTATGATTTTTTGGCCGAAACTTGCATTTCGAAAAGTTTCATAGAATCTAGTTTTCAGATGATTATTTTGCATGGACTACCATCATAACCTTCCCTCTTAACAAATATAAATGATCTGAAACGTCTTGTATCATTTCAAATAGTCCCCAATTAAATTTTAGTTTTTTGACCGAAACTAGTGTATAATATGCTATGTTTTTTGGCCGAAACTTGCATTTCGAAAAGTTTCATAGAATCTAATTTTCAGATGATTTTTTTGCATGGACTACCATCATAACCTTCCCTCTTAAGATATATAAATGATCTGAAACGTCTCGTATCATTTCAAATAGTCCCCAATTAAATTTTATTTTTTTGACCGAAACTAGTGTATAATATACTATGATTTTTGACCGAAACTTGCATTGCGAAAAGTTTCATAGAATCTAATTTTACCAATGATAATTTGCATGGACTTCCATCATAACCATCCCTCGTAAAATATATAAATGATATGTGAAGTTTCGTATCATTTTGATTAGTCCCCGATTTAATTTTATTTTTGACCGAAACTAGTATAAACTTGTGTATAATATATTATGATTTTTTGGCCGAAACTTGCATTTCGAAAAGTTTCATAGAATCTAGGTTTCTCATGATTTTTTAGCATGGGCTACCATCATAACCTTCCCTCTTAACATATATAAATGATCTGAAACGTCTCGTATCATTTGAAATAGTCCCCAATTAAATTTTATTTTTTTGACCGAAACTAGTGTATAATATACTTTGATTTTTGACCGAAACTTGCATTGCGAAATGTTTCATAGAATCTAATTTTCCGATGATTTTTTGCATCGACTTCCATCATAACCATCCCTCATAAAATATATAAATGATATGTGATGTTTTGTATCATTTTGATCAGTCCCCGATTAAATTTTATTTTTGACCGAAACTAGTATAAACTTGTGTATAATATATTATGATTTTTTGGCCGAAACTTGCATTTCGAAAAGTTTCATAGAATCTAGTTTTCAGATGATTATTTTGCATGGACTACCATCATAACCTTCCCTCTTAACAAATATAAATGATCTGAAACGTCTTGTATCATTTCAAATAGTCCCCAATTAAATTTTAGTTTTTTGACCGAAACTAGTGTATAATATGCTATGTTTTTTGGCCGAAACTTGCATTTCGAAAAGTTTCATAGAATCTAATTTTCAGATGATTTTTTTGCATGGACTACCATCATAACCTTCCCTCTTAAGATATATAAATGATCTGAAACGTCTCGTATCATTTCAAATAGTCCCCAATTAAATTTTATTTTTTTGACCGAAACTAGTGTATAATATACTATGATTTTTGACCGAAACTTGCATTGCGAAAAGTTTCATAGAATCTAATTTTACCAATGATTATTTGCATGGACTTCCATCATAACCATCCCTCGTAAAATATATAAATGATATGTGAAGTTTCGTATCATTTTGATTAGTCCCCGATTTAATTTTATTTTTGACCGAAACTAGTATAAACTTGTGTATAATATATTATGATTTTTTGGCCGAAACTTGCATTTCGAAAAGTTTCATAGAATCTAGGTTTCACATGATTTTTTAGCATGGGCTACCATCATAACCTTCCCTCTTAACATATATAAATGATCTGAAACGTCTCGTATCATTTGAAATAGTCCCCAATTAAATTTTATTTTTTTGACCGAAACTAGTGTATAATATACTATGATTTTTGACCGAAACTTGCATTGCGAAATGTTTCATAGAATCTAAATTTCCGATGATTTTTTGCATCGACTTCCATCATAACCATCCCTCGTAAAATATATAAATGATATGTGAAGTTTTGTATCATTTTGATCAGTCCCCGATATAATTTTATTTTTGACCGAAACTAGTATAAACTTGTGTATAATATATTATTATTTTTTGGCCGAAACTTGCATTTCGAAAAGTTTCATAGAATCTAGTTTTCAGATGATTATTTTGCATGGACTACCAACATAACCTTCCCTCTTAACAAATATAAATGATCTGAAACGTCTTGTATCATTTCAAATAGTCCCCAATTAAATTTTAGTTTTTTGACCGAAACTAGTGTATAATATGCTATGTTTTTTGGCCGAAACTTGCATTTCGAAAAGTTTCTTAGAATCTAATTTTCAGATGATTTTTTTGCATGGACTACCATCATAACCTTCCCTCTTAATATATATAAATGAATTGAAATGTCTCGTATCATTTGAAATAGTCCCCAATTAAATTTTATTCTTTTGACCAAAACTAATGTATAATATACTATGATTTTTGACCGAAACTTGCATCTCGAAAAGTTTCATAGAATCTAATTTTTCGATGATTTTTTGCATGGACTTCCATCATAACCATCCCTCGTAAAATATATAAATGATATGTGTAGTTTCGTATCATTTTGATCAGTCCCATATTTAATTTTATTTTTGATTGAAACTAGTATAAATTTGTGTATAATAATATATTATGATTTTTTGGCCGAAACTTGCATTTTGAAAAGTTTCATAGAATCTAGTTTTCAGATGATTTTTTTGCATGGACTACCATCATAACCTTCCCTCTTAAAAAATATAAATGATGTTTTTTGGCCGAAACTTGCATTTCGAAAAGTTCCATAGAATCTAATTTTCCGATGATTTTTTGCATGGACTTCCATCATAACCATCCCTCGTAAAATATATAAATGATATGTATAGTTTCGTATCATTTTGATCAGTCCCAGATTTAATTTTATTTTTGATCGAAACTAGTATAAATTTGTGTATAATATATTATGATTTTTTGGCCGAAACTTGCATTTCGAAAAGTTTCATAGAATCTAGTTTTCAGATGATTATTTTGCATGGACTACCATCATAACCTTCCCTCTTAACAAATATAAATGATCTGAAATGTCTTGTATCATTTCAAATAGTCCCCAATTAAATTTTAGTTTTTTGACCGAAACTAGTGTATAATATGCTATGTTTTTTGGCCGAAACTTGCATTTTGAAAAGTTTCATAGAATCTAATTTTCAAATGATTTTTTTGCATGGACTACCATCATAACCTTCCCTCATAACAAATATAAATGATCTGAAACGTCTTGTATCATTTCAAATAGTCCCCAATTAAATTTTAGTTTTTTGACCGAAACTAGTGTATAATATGCTATGTCTTTTGGCCGAAACTTGCATTTCGAAAAGTTTCATAGTATCTAATTTTCAGATAATTTTTTGCATGGACTACCATCATAACCTTCCCTTATAACATATATAAATGATCTGAAACGTCTCGTATCATTTCAAATAGTCCCCAATTAAATTTTATTTTTTTGACCGAAACTAGTGTATAATATACTATGATTTTTGACCGAAACTTGCATTGCGAAAAGTTTCATAGAATCTAATTTTACCAATGATTATTTGCATGGACTTCCATCATAACCATCCCTCGTAAAATATATAAATGATATGTGGAGTTTCGTATCATTTTGATTAGTCCCCGATTTAATTTTATTTTTGACCGAAACTAGTATAAACTTGTGTATAATATATTATGATTTTTTGGCCGAAACTTGCATTTCGAAAAGTTTCATAGAATCTAGTTTTCACATGATTTTTTTGCATGGACTACCATCATAACCTTCCCTCTTAACATATATAAATGATCTGAAACGTCTCGTATCATTTGAAATAGTCCCCAATTAAATTTTATTTTTTTGACCGAAACTAGTGTATAATATACTATGATTTTTGACCGAAACTTGCATTGTGAAATGTTTCATAGAATCTAATTTTCCGATGATTTTTTGCATCGACTTCCATCATAACCATCCCTCATAAAATATATAATTGATTTGTGAAGTTTTGTATCATTTTGATCAGTCCCCGATTTAATTTTATTTTTGACCGAAACTAGTATAAACTTGTGTATAATATATTATGATTTTTTGGCCGAAACTTGCATTTCGAAAAGTTTCATAGAATCTAGTTTTCATATGATTATTTTGCATGGACTACCATCATAACCTTCCCTCTTAACAAATATAAATGATCTGAAACGTCTTGTATCATTTCAAATAGTCCCCAATTAAATTTTAGTTTTTTGACCGAAACTAGTGTATAATATGCTATGTTTTTTGGCCGAAACTTGCATTTCGAAAACTTTCATAGAATCTAATTTTCAGATGATTTTTTTGCATGGACTACCATCATAACCTTCCCTCTTAAGATATATAAATGATCTGAAACGTCTCGTATCATTTCAAATAGTCCCCAATTAAATTTTATTTTTTTGACCGAAACTAGTGTATAATATACTATGATTTTTGACCGAAACTTGCATTGCGAAAAGTTTCATAGAATCTAATTTTACCAATGATTATTTGCATGGACTTCCATCATAACCATCCCTCGTAAAATATATAAATGATATGTGAAGTTTCGTATCATTTTGATTAGTCCCCGATTTAATTTTATTTTTGACCGAAACTAGTATAAACTTGTGTATAATATATTATGATTTTTTGGCCGAAACTTGCATTTCGAAAAGTTTCATAGAATCTAGGTTTCACATGATTTTTTAGCATGGGCTACCATCATAACCTTCCCTCTTAACATATATAAATGATCTGAAACGTCTCGTATCATTTGAAATAGTCCCCAATTAAATTTTATTTTTTTGACCGAAACTAGTGTATAATATACTATGATTTTTGACCGAAACTTGCATTGCGAAATGTTTCATAGAATCTAATTTTCCGATGATTTTTTGCATCGACTTCCATCATAACCATCCCTCATAAAATATATAAATGATTTGTGAAGTTTTGTATCATTTTGATCAGTCCACGATTTAATTTTATTTTTGACCGAAACTAGTATAAACTTGTGTATAATATATTATGATTTTTTGGCCGAAACTTGCATTTCGAAAAGTTTCATAGAATCTAGTTTTCAGATGATTATTTTGCATGGACTACCATCATAACCTTCCCTCTTAACAAATATAAATGATCTGAAACGTCTTGTATCATTTCAAATAGTCCCCAATTAAATTTTAGTTTTTTGACCGAAACTAGTGTATAATATGCTATGTTTTTTGGCCGAAACTTGCATTTTGAAAAGTTTCATAGAATCTAATTTTCAGATGATTTTTTTGTATGGACTACCATCATAACCTTCCCTCTTAACATATATAAATGATCTGAAACGTCTCGTATCATTTGAAATAGTCCCCAATTAAATTTTATTTTTTTGACCGAAACTAGTGTATAATATACTATGATTTTTGACCGAAACTTGCATCTCGAAAAGTTTCATAGAATCTAATTTTTCGATGATTTTTTGCATGGACTTCCATCATAACCATCCCTCGTAAAATATATAAATGATATGTGTAGTTTCGTATCATTTTGATCAGTCCCATATTTAATTTTATTTTTGATTGAAACTATTATAAATTTGTGTATAATATATTATGATTTTTTGGCCGAAACTTGCATTTCGAAAAGTTTCATAGAATCTAGTTTTCAGATGATTTTTTTGCATGGACTACCATCATAACCTTCCCTCTTAAAAAATATAAATGATGTTTTTTGGCCGAAACTTGCATTTCGAAAAGTTTCATAGAATCTAATTTTCCGATGATTTTTTGCATAGACTTCCATCATAACCATCCCTCGTAAAATATATAAATGATATGTATAGTTTCGTATCATTTTGATCAGTCCCAGATTTAATTTTATTTTTGATCGAAACTAGTATAAATTTGTGTATAATATATTATGATTTTTTGGCCGAAACTTGCATTTCGAAAAGTTTCATAGAATCTAGTTTTCAGATGATTATTTTGCATGGACTACCATCATAACCTTCCCTCTTAACAAATATAAATGATCTGAAATGTCTTGTATCATTTCAAATAGTCCCCAATTAAATTTTAGTTTTTTGACCGAAACTAGTGTATAATATGCTATGTTTTTTGGCCGAAACTTGCATTTTGAAAAGTTTCATAGAATCTAATTTTCAAATGATTTTTTTGCATGGACTACCATCATAACCTTCCCTCATAACAAATATAAATGATCTGAAACGTCTTGTATAATTTCAAATAGTCCCCAATTAAATTTTAGTTTTTTGACCGAAACTAGTGTATAATATGCTATGTCTTTTGGCCGAAACTTGCATTTCGAAAAGTTTCATAGAATCTAATTTTCAGATAATTTTTTTTGCATGGACTACCAACATAACCTTCCCTCTTAACATATATAAATGATCTGAAACGTCTCGTATCATTTCAAATAGTCCCCAATTAAATTTTATTTTTTTGACCGAAACTAGTGTATAATATACTATGATTTTTGACCGAAACTTGCATTGCGAAAAGTTTCATAGAATCTAATTTTACCAATGATTATTTGCATGGACTTCCATCATAACCATCCCTCGTAAAATATATAAATGATATGTGGAGTTTCGTATCATTTTGATTAGTCCCCGATTTAATTTTATTTTTGACCGAAACTAGTATAAATTTGTGTATAATATATTATGATTTTTTGGCCGAAACTTGCATTTCGAAAAGTTTCATAGAATCTAGTTTTCAGATGATTATTTTGCATGGACTACCATCATAACCTTCCCTCTTAACAAATATAAATGATATGAAACGTCTTGTATCATTTCAAATAGTCCCCAATTAAATTTTAGTTTTTTGACCGAAACTAGTGTATAATATGCTATGTTTTTTGGCCGAAACTTGCATTTTGAAAAGTTTCATAGAATCTAATTTTCAAATGATTTTTTTGCATGGACTACCATCATAACCTTCCCTCATAACAAATATAAATGATCTGAAACGTCTTGTATCATTTCAAATAGTCCCCAATTAAATTTTAGTTTTTTGACCGAAACTAGTGTATAATATGCTATGTCTTTTGGCCGAAACTTGCATTTCGAAAAGTTTCATAGAATCTAATTTTCAGATGATTTTTTTGCATGGACTACCATCATAACCTTCCCTCTTAAGATATATAAATGATCTGAAACGTCTCGTATCATTTCAAATAGTCCCCAATTAAATTTTATTTTTTTGACCGAAACTAGTGTATAATATACTATGATTTTTGACCGAAACTTGCATTGCGAAAAGTTTCATAGAATCTAATTTTACCAATGATAATTTGCATGGACTTCCATCATAACCATCCCTCGTAAAATATATAAATGATATGTGAAGTTTCGTATCATTTTGATTAGTCCCCGATTTAATTTTATTTTTGACCGAAACTAGTATAAACTTGTGTATAATATATTATGATTTTTTGGCCGAAACATGCATTTCGAAAAGTTTCATAGAATCTAGGTTTCTCATGATTTTTTAGCATGGGCTACCATCATAACCTTCCCTCTTAACATATATAAATGATCTGAAACGTCTCGTATCATTTGAAATAGTCCCCAATTAAATTTTATTTTTTTGACCGAAACTAGTGTATAATATACTTTGATTTTTGACCGAAACTTGCATTGCGAAATGTTTCATAGAATCTAATTTTCCGATGATTTTTTGCATCGACTTCCATCATAACCATCCCTCGTAAAATATATAAATGATATGTGAAGTTTTGTATCATTTTGATCAGTCCCCGATTTAATTTTATGTTTGACCGAAACTAGTATAAACTTGTGTATAATATATTATTATTTTTTGGCCGAAACTTGCATTTCGAAAAGTTTCATAGAATCTAGTTTTCAGATGATTATTTTGCATGGACTACCATCATAACCTTCCCTCTTAACAAATATAAATGATCTGAAACGTCTTGTATCATTTCAAATAGTCCCCAATTAAATTTTAGTTTTTTGACCGAAACTAGTGTATAATATGCTATGTTTTTTGGCCGAAACTTGCATTTTGAAAAGTTTCATAGAATCTAATTTTCAGATGATTTTTTTGTATGGACTACCATCATAACCTTCCCTCTTAACATATATAAATGATCTGAAACGTCTCGTATCATTTGAAATAGTCCCCAATTAAATTTTATTTTTTTGACCGAAACTAGTGTATAATATACTATGATTTTTGACCGAAACTTGCATCTCGAAAAGTTTCATAGAATCTAATTTTTCGATGATTTTTTGCATGGACTTCCATCATAACCATCCCTCGTAAAATATATAAATGATATGTGTAGTTTCGTATCATTTTGATCAGTCCCATATTTAATTTTATTTTTGATTGAAACTAGTATAAATTTGTGTATAATATATTATGATTTTTTGGCCGAAACTTGCATTTCGAAAAGTTTCATAGAATCTAGTTTTCAGATGATTTTTTTGCATGGACTACCATCATAACCTTCCCTCTTAAAAAATATAAATGATGTTTTTTGGCCGAAACTTGCATTTCGAAAAGTTTCATAGAATCTAATTTTCCGATGATTTTTTGCATGGACTTCCATCATAACCATCCCTCGTAAAATATATAAATGATATGTATAGTTTCGTATCATTTTGATCAGTCCCAGATTTAATTTTATTTTTGATCGAAACTAGTATAAATTTGTGTATAATATATTATGATTTTTTGGCCGAAACTTGCATTTCGAAAAGTTTCATAGAATCTAGTTTTCAGATGATTATTTTGCATGGACTACCATC
The DNA here is from genome assembly GCA_963966055.1 of Lathyrus aphaca. NCBI lineage: Eukaryota > Viridiplantae > Streptophyta > Magnoliopsida > Fabales > Fabaceae > Lathyrus > Lathyrus aphaca. The sequence continues at coordinate 585,103,890 of OZ014521.1, forward strand.
ATAACCTTCCCTCTTAACAAATATAAATGATCTGAAATGTCTTGTATCATTTCAAATAGTCCCCAATTAAATTTTAGTTTTTTGACCGAAACTAGTGTATAATATGCTATGTTTTTTGGCCGAAACTTGCATTTTGAAAAGTTTCATAGAATCTAATTTTCAAATGATTTTTTTGCATGGACTACCATCATAACCTTCCCTCATAACAAATATAAATGATCTGAAACGTCTTGTATCATTTCAAATAGTCCCCAATTAAATTTTAGTTTTTTGACCGAAACTAGTGTATAATATGCTATGTCTTTTGGCCGAAACTTGCATTTCGAAAAGTTTCATAGAATCTAATTTTCAGATAATTTTTTTGCATGGACTACCATCATAACCTTCCCTCTTAACATATATAAATGATCTGAAACGTCTCGTATCATTTCAAATAGTCCCCAATTAAATTTTATTTTTTTGACCGAAACTAGTGTATTATATACTATGATTTTTGACCGAAACTTGCATTGCGAAAAGTTTCATAGAATCTAATTTTACCAATGATTATTTGCATGGACTTCCATCATAACCATCCCTCGTAAAATATATAAATGATATGTGGAGTTTCGTATCATTTTGATTAGTCCCCGATTTAATTTTATTTTTGACCGAAACTAGTATAAATTTGTGTATAATATATTATGATTTTTTGGCAGAAACTTGCATTTCGAAAAGTTTCATAGAATCTAGTTTTCAGATGATTATTTTGCATGGACTACCATCATAACCTTCCCTCTTAACAAATATAAATGATATGAAACGTCTTGTATCATTTCAAATAGTCCCCAATTAAATTTTAGTTTTTTGACCGAAACTAGTGTATAATATGCTATGTTTTTTGGCCGAAACTTGCATTTTGAAAAGTTTCATAGAATCTAATTTTCAAATGATTTTTTTGCATGGACTACCATCATAACCTTCCCTCATAACAAATATAAATGATCTGAAACGTCTTGTATCATTTCAAATAGTCCCCAATTAAATTTTAGTTTTTTGACCGAAACTAGTATATAATATGCTATGTCTTTTGGCCGAAACTTGCATTTCGAAAAGTTTCATAGAATCTAATTTTCAGATGATTTTTTTGCATGGACTACCATCATAACCTTCCCTCTTAAGATATATAAATGATCTGAAACGTCTCGTATCATTTCAAATAGTCCCCAATTAAATTTTATTTTTTTGACCGAAACTAGTGTATAATATACTATGATTTTTGACCGAAACATGCATTGCGAAAAGTTTCATAGAATCTAAGTTTACCAATGATAATTTGCATGGACTTCCATCATAACCATCCCTCGTAAAATATATAAATGATATGTGAAGTATCGTATCATTTTGATCAGTCCCCGATTTAATTTTATTTTTGACCGAAACTAGTATAAACTTGTGTATAATATATTATGATTTTTTGGCCGAAACTTGCATTTCGAAAAGTTTCATAGAATCTAGTTTTCAGATGATTATTTTGCATGGACTACCATCATAACCTTCCCTCTTAACAAATATAAATGATCTGAAACGTCTTGTATCATTTCAAATAGTCCCCAATTAAATTTTAGTTTTTTGACCGAAACTAGTGTATAATATGCTATGTTTTTTGGCCGAAACTTGCATTTCGAAAACTTTCATAGAATCTAATTTTCAGATGATTTTTTTGCATGGACTACCATCATAACCTTCCCTCTTAAGATATATAAATGATCTGAAACGTCTCGTATCATTTCAAATAGTCCCCAATTAAATTTTATTTTTTTGACCGAAACTAGTGTATAATATACTATGATTTTTGACCGAAACTTGCATTGCGAAAAGTTTCATAGAATCTAATTTTACCAATGATAATTTGCATGGACTTCCATCATAACCATCCCTCGTAAAATATATAAATGATATGTGAAGTTTCGTATCATTTTGATTAGTCCCCGATTTAATTTTATTTTTGACCGAAACTAGTATAAACTTGTGTATAATATATTATGATTTTTTGGCCGAAACATGCATTTCGAAAAGTTTCATAGAATCTAGGTTTCTCATGATTTTTTAGCATGGGCTACCATCATAACCTTCCCTCTTAACATATATAAATGATCTGAAACGTCTCGTATCATTTGAAATAGTCCCCAATTAAATTTTATTTTTTTGACCGAAACTAGTGTATAATATACTTTGATTTTTGACCGAAACTTGCATTGCGAAATGTTTCATAGAATCTAATTTTCCGATGATTTTTTGCATCGACTTCCATCATAACCATCCCTCGTAAAATATATAAATGATATGTGAAGTTTTGTATCATTTTGATCAGTCCCCGATTTAATTTTATGTTTGACCGAAACTAGTATAAACTTGTGTATAATATATTATTATTTTTTGGCCGAAACTTGCATTTCGAAAAGTTTCATAGAATCTAGTTTTCAGATGATTATTTTGCATGGACTACCATCATAACCTTCCCTCTTAACAAATATAAATGATCTGAAACGTCTTGTATCATTTCAAATAGTCCCCAATTAAATTTTAGTTTTTTGACCGAAACTAGTGTATAATATGCTATGTTTTTTGGCCGAAACTTGCATTTTGAAAAGTTTCATAGAATCTAATTTTCAGATGATTTTTTTGTATGGACTACCATCATAACCTTCCCTCTTAACATATATAAATGATCTGAAACGTCTCGTATCATTTGAAATAGTCCCCAATTAAATTTTATTTTTTTGACCGAAACTAGTGTATAATATACTATGATTTTTGACCGAAACTTGCATCTCGAAAAGTTTCATAGAATCTAATTTTTCGATGATTTTTTGCATGGACTTCCATCATAACCATCCCTCGTAAAATATATAAATGATATGTGTAGTTTCGTATCATTTTGATCAGTCCCATATTTAATTTTATTTTTGATTGAAACTAGTATAAATTTGTGTATAATATATTATGATTTTTTGGCCGAAACTTGCATTTCGAAAAGTTTCATAGAATCTAGTTTTCAGATGATTTTTTTGCATGGACTACCATCATAACCTTCCCTCTTAAAAAATATAAATGATGTTTTTTGGCCGAAACTTGCATTTCGAAAAGTTTCATAGAATCTAATTTTCCGATGATTTTTTGCATGGACTTCCATCATAACCATCCCTCGTAAAATATATAAATGATATGTATAGTTTCGTATCATTTTGATCAGTCCCAGATTTAATTTTATTTTTGATCGAAACTAGTATAAATTTGTGTATAATATATTATGATTTTTTGGCCGAAACTTGCATTTCGAAAAGTTTCATAGAATCTAGTTTTCAGATGATTATTTTGCATGGACTACCATCATAACCTTCCCTCTTAACAAATATAAATGATCTGAAATGTCTTGTATCATTTCAAATAGTCCCCAATTAAATTTTAGTTTTTTGACCGAAACTAGTGTATAATATGCTATGTTTTTTGGCCGAAACTTGCATTTTGAAAAGTTTCATAGAATCTAATTTTCAAATGATTTTTTTGCATGGACTACCATCATAACCTTCCCTCATAACAAATATAAATGATCTGAAACGTCTTGTATCATTTCAAATAGTCCCCAATTAAATTTTAGTTTTTTGACCGAAACTAGTGTATAATATGCTATGTCTTTTGGCCGAAACTTGCATTTCGAAAAGTTTCATAGAATCTAATTTTCAGATAATTTTTTTGCATGGACTACCATCATAACCTTCCCTCTTAACATATATAAATGATCTGAAACGTCTCGTATCATTTCAAATAGTCCCCAATTAAATTTTATTTTTTTGACCGAAACTAGTGTATAATATACTATGATTTTTGACCGAAACTTGCATTGCGAAAAGTTTCATAGAATCTAATTTTACCAATGATTATTTGCATGGACTTCCATCATAACCATCCCTCGTAAAATATATAAATGATATGTGGAGTTTCGTATCATTTTGATTAGTCCCCGATTTAATTTTATTTTTGACCGAAACTAGTATAAATTTGTGTATAATATATTATGATTTTTTGGCAGAAACTTGCATTTCGAAAAGTTTCATAGAATCTAGTTTTCAGATGATTATTTTGCATGGACTACCATCATAACCTTCCCTCTTAACAAATATAAATGATATGAAACGTCTTGTATCATTTCAAATAGTCCCCAATTAAATTTTAGTTTTTTGACCGAAACTAGTGTATAATATGCTATGTTTTTTGGCCGAAACTTGCATTTTGAAAAGTTTCATAGAATCTAATTTTCAAATGATTTTTTTGCATGGACTACCATCATAACCTTCCCTCATAACAAATATAAATGATCTGAAACGTCTTGTATCATTTCAAATAGTCCCCAATTAAATTTTAGTTTTTTGACCGAAACTAGTATATAATATGCTATGTCTTTTGGCCGAAACTTGCATTTCGAAAAGTTTCATAGAATCTAATTTTCAGATGATTTTTTTGCATGGACTACCATCATAACCTTCCCTCTTAAGATATATAAATGATCTGAAACGTCTCGTATCATTTCAAATAGTCCCCAATTAAATTTTATTTTTTTGACCGAAACTAGTGTATAATATACTATGATTTTTGACCGAAACTTGCATTGCGAAAAGTTTCATAGAATCTAAGTTTACCAATGATAATTTGCATGGACTTCCATCATAACCATCCCTCGTAAAATATATAAATGATATGTGAAGTATCGTATCATTTTGATCAGTCCCCGATTTAATTTTATTTTTGACCGAAACTAGTATAAACTTGTGTATAATATATTATGATTTTTTGGCCGAAACTTGCATTTCGAAAAGTTTCATAGAATCTAGTTTTCAGATGATTATTTTGCATGGACTACCATCATAACCTTCCCTCTTAACAAATATAAATGATCTGAAACGTCTTGTATCATTTCAAATAGTCCCCAATTAAATTTTAGTTTTTTGACCGAAACTAGTGTATAATATGCTATGTTTTTTGGCCGAAACTTGCATTTCGAAAACTTTCATAGAATCTAATTTTCAGATGATTTTTTTGCATGGACTACCATCATAACCTTCCCTCTTAAGATATATAAATGATCTGAAACGTCTCGTATCATTTCAAATAGTCCCCAATTAAATTTTATTTTTTTGACCGAAACTAGTGTATAATATACTATGATTTTTGACCGAAACTTGCATTGCGAAAAGTTTCATAGAATCTAATTTTACCAATGATTATTTGCATGGACTTCCATCATAACCATCCCTCGTAAAATATATAAATGATATGTGAAGTTTCGTATCATTTTGATTAGTCCCCGATTTAATTTTATTTTTGACCGAAACTAGTATAAACTTGTGTATAATATATTATGATTTTTTGGCCGAAACTTGCATTTCGAAAAGTTTCATAGAATCTAGGTTTCACATGATTTTTTAGCATGGGCTACCATCATAACCTTCCCTCTTAACATATATAAATGATCTGAAACGTCTCGTATCATTTGAAATAGTCCCCAATTAAATTTTATTTTTTTGACCGAAACTAGTGTATAATATACTATGATTTTTGACCGAAACTTGCATTGCGAAATGTTTCATAGAATCTAATTTTCCGATGATTTTTTGCATCGACTTCCATCATAACCATCCCTCATAAAATATATAAATGATTTGTGAAGTTTTGTATCATTTTGATCAGTCCCCGATTTAATTTTATTTTTGACCGAAACTAGTATAAACTTGTGTATAATATATTATGATTTTTTGGCCGAAACTTGCATTTCGAAAAGTTTCATAGAATCTAGTTTTCAGATGATTATTTTGCATGGACTACCATCATAACCTTCCCTCTTAACAAATATAAATGATCTGAAACGTCTTGTATCATTTCAAATAGTCCCCAATTAAATTTTAGTTTTTTGACCGAAACTAGTGTATAATATGCTATGTTTTTTGGCCGAAACTTGCATTTTGAAAAGTTTCATAGAATCTAATTTTCAGATGATTTTTTTGTATGGACTACCATCATAACCTTCCCTCTTAACATATATAAATGATCTGAAATGTCTCGTATCATTTGAAATAGTCCCCAATTAAATTTTATTTTTTTGACCGAAACTAGTGTATAATATACTATGATTTTTGACCGAAACTTGCATCTCGAAAAGTTTCATAGAATCTAATTTTTCGATGATTTTTTGCATGGACTTCCATCATAACCATCCCTCGTAAAATATATAAATGATATGTGTAGTTTCGTATCATTTTGATCAGTCCCATATTTAATTTTATTTTTGATTGAAACTAGTATAAATTTGTGTATAATATATTATGATTTTTTGGCCGAAACATGCATTTCGAAAAGTTTCATAGAATCTAGTTTTCAGATGATTTTTTTGCATGGACTACCATCATAACCTTCCCTCTTAAAAAATATAAATGATGTTTTTTGGCCGAAACTTGCATTTCGAAAAGTTTCATAGAATCTAATTTTCCGATGATTTTTTGCATGGACTTCCATCATAACCATCCCTCGTAAAATATATAAATGATATGTATAGTTTCGTATCATTTTGATCAGTCCCAGATTTAATTTTATTTTTGATCGAAACTAGTATAAATTTGTGTATAATATATTATGATTTTTTGGCCGAAACTTGCATTTCGAAAAGTTTCATAGAATCTAGTTTTCAGATGATTATTTTGCATGGACTACCATCATAACCTTCCCTCTTAACAAATATAAATGATCTGAAATGTCTTGTATCATTTCAAATAGTCCCCAATTAAATTTTAGTTTTTTGACCGAAACTAGTGTATAATATGCTATGTTTTTTGGCCGAAACTTGCATTTTGAAAAGTTTCATAGAATCTAATTTTCAAATGATTTTTTTGCATGGACTACCATCATAACCTTCCCTCATAACAAATATAAATGATCTGAAACGTCTTGTATCATTTCAAATAGTCCCCAATTAAATTTTAGTTTTTTGACCGAAACTAGTGTATAATATGCTATGTCTTTTGGCCGAAACTTGCATTTCGAAAAGTTTCATAGAATCTAATTTTCAGATAATTTTTTTGCATGGACTACCATCATAACCTTCCCTCTTAACATATATAAATGATCTGAAACGTCTCGTATCATTTCAAATAGTCCCCAATTAAATTTTATTTTTTTGACCGAAACTAGTGTATAATATACTATGATTTTTGACCGAAACTTGCATTGCGAAAAGTTTCATAGAATCTAATTTTACCAATGATTATTTGCATGGACTTCCATCATAACCATCCCTCGTAAAATATATAAATGATATGTGGAGTTTCGTATCATTTTGATTAGTCCCCGATTTAATTTTATTTTTGACCGAAACTAGTATAAATTTGTGTATAATATATTATGATTTTTTGGCCGAAACTTGCATTTCGAAAAGTTTCATAGAATCTAGTTTTCAGATGATTATTTTGCATGGACTACCATCATAACCTTCCCTCTTAACAAATATAAATGATATGAAACGTCTTGTATCATTTCAAATAGTCCCCAATTAAATTTTAGTTTTTTGACCGAAACTAGTGTATAATATGCTATGTTTTTTGGCCGAAACTTGCATTTTGAAAAGTTTCATAGAATCTAATATTCAAATGATTTTTTTGCATGGACTACCATCATAACCTTCCCTCATAACAAATATAAATGATCTGAAACGTCTTGTATCATTTCAAATAGTCCCCAATTAAATTTTAGTTTTTTGACCGAAACTAGTGTATAATATGCTATGTCTTTTGGCCGAAACTTGCATTTCGAAAAGTTTCATAGAATCTAATTTTCAGATGACTTTTTTGCATGGACTACAATCATAACCTTCCCTCTTAAGATATATAAATGATCTGAAACGTCTCGTATCATTTCAAATAGTCCCCAATTAAATTTTATTTTTTTGACCGAAACTAGTGTATAATATACTATGATTTTTGACCGAAACTTGCATTGCGAAAAGTTTCATAGAATCTAATTTTACCAATGATAATTTGCATGGACTTCCATCATAACCATCCCTCGTAAAATATATAAATGATATGTGAAGTTTCGTATCATTTTGATTAGTCCCCGATTTAATTTTATTTTTGACCGAAACTAGTATAAACTTGTGTATAATATATTATGATTTTTTGGCCGAAACTTGCATTTCGAAAAGTTTCATAGAATCTAGGTTTCTCATGATTTTTTAGCGTGGGCTACCATCATAACCTTCCCTCTTAACATATATAAATGATCTGAAACGTCTCGTATCATTTGAAATAGTCCCCAATTAAATTTTATTTTTTTGACCGAAACTAGTGTATAATATACTTTGATTTTTGACCGAAACTTGCATTGCGAAATGTTTCATAGAATCTAATTTTCCGATGATTTTTTGCATCGACTTCCATCATAACCATCCCTCGTAAAATATATAAATGATATGTGAAGTTTTGTATCATTTTGATCAGTCCCCGATTTAATTTTATTTTTGACCGAAACTAGTATAAACTTGTGTATAATATATTATTATTTTTTGGCCGAAACTTGCATTTCGAAAAGTTTCATAGAATCTAGTTTCCAGATGATTATTTTGCATGGACTACCATCATAACCTTCCCTCTTAACAAATATAAATGATCTGAAACGTCTTGTATCATTTCAAATAGTCCCCAATTAAATTTTAGTTTTTTGACCGAAACTAGTGTATAATATGCTATGTTTTTTGGCCGAAACTTGCATTTCGAAAAGTTTCATAGAATCTAATTTTCAGATGATTTTTTTGCATGGACTACCATCATAACCTTCCCTCTTAACATATATAAATGATCTGAAACGTCTCGTATCATTTGAAATAGTCCCCAATTAAATTTTATTTTTTTGACCGAAACTAATGTATAATATACTATGATTTTTGACCGAAACTTGCATCTCGAAAAGTTTCATAGAATCTAATTTTTCGATGATTTTTTGCATGGACTTCCATCATAACCATCCCTCGTAAAATATATAAATGATATGTGTAGTTTCGTATCATTTTGATCAATCCCATATTTAATTTTATTTTTGATTGAAACTAGTATAAATTTGTGTATAATATATTATGATTTTTTGGCCGAAACTTGCATTTTGAAAAGTTTCATAGAATCTAGTTTTCAGATGATTTTTTTGCATGGACTACCATCATAACCTTCCCTCTTAAAAAATATAAATGATGTTTTTTGGCCGAATCTTGCATTTCGAAAAGTTTCATAGAATCTAATTTTCCGATGATTTTTTGCATGGACTTCCATCATAACCATCCCTCGTAAAATATATAAATGATATGTATAGTTTCGTATCATTTTGATCAGTCCCAGATTTAATTTTATTTTTGATCGAAACTAGTATAAATTTGTGTATAATATATTATGATTTTTTGGCCGAAACTTGCATTTCGAAAAGTTTCATAGAATCTAGTTTTCAAATGATTATTTTGCATGGACTACCATCATAACCTTCCCTCTTAACAAATATAAATGATCTGAAATGTCTTGTATCATTTCAAATAGTCCCCAATTAAATTTTAGTTTTTTGACCGAAACTAGTGTATAATATGCTATGTTTTTTGGCCGAAACTTGCATTTTGAAAAGTTTCATAGAATCTAATATTCAAATGATTTTTTTGCATGGACTACCATCATAACCTTCCCTCATAACAAATATAAATGATCTGAAACGTCTTGTATCATTTCAAATAGTCCCCAATTAAATTTTAGTTTTTTGACCGAAACTAGTGTATAATATGCTATGTCTTTTGGCCGAAACTTGCATTTCGAAAAGTTTCATAGAATCTAATTTTCAGATGACTTTTTTGCATGGACTACCATCATAACCTTCCCTCTTAAGATATATAAATGATCTGAAACGTCTCGTATCATTTCAAATAGTCCCCAATTAAATTTTATTTTTTTGACCGAAACTAGTGTATAATATACTATGATTTTTGACCGAAACTTGCATTGCGAAAAGTTTCATAGAATCTAATTTTACCAATGATAATTTGCATGGACTTCCATCATAACCATCCCTCGTAAAATATATAAATGATATGTGAAGTTTCGTATCATTTTGATTAGTCCCCGATTTAATTTTATTTTTGACCGAAACTAGTATAAACTTGTGTATAATATATTATGATTTTTTGGCCGAAACTTGCATTTCGAAATGTTTCATAGAATCTAGGTTTCTCATGATTTTTTAGCATGGGCTACCATCATAACCTTCCCTCTTAACATATATAAATGATCTGAAACGTCTCGTATCATTTGAAATAATCCCCAATTAAATTTTATTTTTTTGACCGAAACTAGTGTATAATATACTTTGATTTTTGACCGAAACTTGCATTGCGAAATGTTTCATAGAATCTAATTTTCCGATGATTTTTTGCATCGACTTCCATCATAACCATCCCTCGTAAAATATATAAATGATATGTGAAGTTTTGTATCATTTTGATCAGTCCCCGATTTAATTTTATTTTTGACCGAAACTAGTATAAACTTGTGTATAATATATTATTATTTTTTGGCCGAAACTTGCATTTCGAAAAGTTTCATAGAATCTAGTTTCCAGATGATTATTTTGCATGGACTACCATCATAACCTTCCCTCTTAACAAATATAAATGATCTGAAACGTCTTGTATCATTTCAAATAGTCCCCAATTAAATTTTAGTTTTTTGACCGAAACTAGTGTATAATATGCTATGTTTTTTGGCCGAAACTTGCATTTCGAAAAGTTTCATAGAATCTAATTTTCAGATGATTTTTTTGCATGGACTACCATCATAACCTTCCCTCTTAACATATATAAATGATCTGAAACGTCTCGTATCATTTGAAATAGTCCCCAATTAAATTTTATTTTTTTGACCAAAACTAATGTATAATATACTATGATTTTTGACCGAAACTTGCATCTCGAAAAGTTTCATAGAATCTAATTTTTCGATGATTTTTTGCATGGACTTCCATCATAACCATCCCTCGTAAAATATATAAATGATATGTGTAGTTTCGTATCATTTTGATCAATCCCATATTTAATTTTATTTTTGATTGAAACTAGTATAAATTTGTGTATAATATATTATGATTTATTGGCCGAAACTTGCATTTTGAAAAGTTTCATAGAATCTAGTTTTCAGATGATTTTTTTGCATGGACTACCATCATAACCTTCCCTCTTAAAAAATATAAATGATGTTTTTTGGCCGAATCTTGCATTTCGAAAAGTTTCATAGAATCTAATTTTCCGATGATTTTTTGCATGGACTTCCATCATAACCATCCCTCGTAAAATATATAAATGATATGTATAGTTTCGTATCATTTTGATCAGTCCCAGATTTAATTTTATTTTTGATCGAAACTAGTATAAATTTGTGTATAATATATTATGATTTTTTGGCCGAAACTTGCATTTCGAAAAGTTTTATAGAATCTAGTTTTCAAATGATTATTTTGCATGGACTACCATCATAACCTTCCCTCTTAACAAATATAAATGATCTGAAATGTCTTGTATCATTTCAAATAGTCCCCAATTAAATTTTAGTTTTTTGACCGAAACTAGTGTATAATATGCTATGTTTTTTGGCCGAAACTTGCATTTTGAAAAGTTTCATAGAATCTAATTTTCAAATGATTTTTTTGCATGGACTACCATCATAACCTTCCCTCATAACAAATATAAATGATCTGAAACGTCTTGTATCATTTCAAATAGTCCCCAATTAAATTTTAGTTTTTTGACCGAAACTAGTGTATAATATGCTATGTCTTTTGGCCGAAACTTGCATTTCGAAAAGTTTCATAGAATCTAATTTTCAGATAATTTTTTTGCATGGACTACCATCATAACCTTCCCTTATAACATATATAAATGATCTGAAACGTCTCGTATCATTTCAAATAGTCCCCAATTAAATTTTATTTTTTTGACCGAAACTAGTGTATAATATACTATGATTTTTGACCGAAACTTGCATTGCGAAAAGTTTCATAGAATCTAATTTTACCAATGATAATTTGCATGGACTTCCATCATAACCATCCCTCGTAAAATATATAAATGATATGTGGAGTTTCGTATCATTTTGATTAGTCCCCGATTTAATTTTATTTTTGACCGAAACTAGTATAAACTTGTGTATAATATATTATGATTTTTTGGCCGAAACTTGCATTTCGAAAAGTTTCATAGAATCTAGTTTTCACATGATTTTTTTGCATGGACTACCATCATAACCTTCCCTCTTAACATATATAAATGATCTGAAACGTCTCGTATCATTTGAAATAGTCCCCAATTAAATTTTATTTTTTTGACCGAAACTAGTGTATAATATACTATGATTTTTGACCGAAACTTGCATTGCGAAAAGTTTCATAGAATCTAATTTTCCGATGATTTTTTGCATCGACTTCCATCATAACCATCCCTCATAAAATATATAAATGATATGTGAAGTTTTGTATCATTTTGATCAGTCCCCGATTTAATTTTATTTTTGACCGAAACTAGTATAAACTTGTGTATAATATATTATGATTTTTTGGCCGAAACTTGCATTTCGAAAAGTTTCATAGAATCTAGTTTTCAGATGATTATTTTGCATGGACTACCATCATAACCTTCCCTCTTAACAAATATAAATGATCTGAAACGTCTTATATCATTTCAAATAGTCCCCAATTAAATTTTAGTTTTTTGACCGAAACTAGTGTATAATATGCTATGTTTTTTGGCCGAAACTTGCATTTCGAAAAGTTTCATAGAATCTAATTTTCAGATGATTTTTTTGCATGGACTACCATCATAACCTTCCCTCTTAACATATATAAATGATCTGAAACGTCTCGTATCATTTGAAATAGTCCCCAATTAAATTTTATTTTTTTGACCGAAACTAGTGTATAATATACTATGATTTTTGACCGAAACTTGAATCTCGAAAAGTTTCATTGAATCTAATTTTTCGATGATTTTTTGCATGGACTTCCATCATAACCATCCCTCGTAAAATATATAAATGATATGTGTAGTTTCGTATCATTTTGATCAGTCCCATATTTAATTTTATTTTTGATTGAAACTAGTATAAATTTGTGTATAATATATTATGATTTTTTGGCCGAAACTTGCATTTCGAAAAGTTTCATAGAATCTAGTTTTCAGATGATTATTTTGCATGGACTACCATCATAACCTTCCCTCTTAACAAATATAAATGATCTGAAATGTCTTGTATCATTTCAAATTGTCCCCAATTAAATTTTAGTTTTTTGACCGAAACTAGTGTATAATATGCTATGTTTTTTGGCCGAAACTTGCATTTTGAAAAGTTTCATAGAATCTAATTTTCAAATGATTTTTTTGCATGGACTACCATCATAACCTTCCCTCATAACAAATATAAATGATCTGAAACGTCTTGTATCATTTCAAATAGTCCCCAATTAAATTTTATTTTTTTGACCGAAACTAGTGTATAATATGCTATGTTTTTTGGCCGAAACTTGCATTTCGAAAAGTTTCATAGAATCTAATTTTCAGATGATTTTTTTGCATGGACTACCATCATAACCTTCCCTCTTAACATATATAAATGATCTGAAACGTCTCGTATCATTTCAAATAGTCCCCAATTAAATTTTATTTTTTTGACCGAAACTAGTGTATAATATACTATGATTTTTGACCGAAACTTGCATTGCGAAAAGTTTCATAGAATCTAATTTTACCAATGATTATTTGCATGGACTTCCATCATAACCATCCCTCGTAAAATATATAAATGATATGTGAAGTTTCGTATCATTTTGATTAGTCCCCGATTTAATTTTATTTTTGACCGAAACTAGTATAAACTTGTGTATAATATATTAAGATTTTTTGGCCGAAACTTGCATTTCGAAAAGTTTCATAGAATCTAGTTTTCAGATGATTATTTTGCATGGACTACCATCATAACCTTCCCTCTTAACATATATAAATGATCTGAAACGTCTCGTATCATTTCAAATAGTCCCCAATTAAATTTTATTTTTTTGACCGAAACTAGTGTATAATATACTATGATTTTTGACCGAAACTTGCATTGCGAAAAGTTTCATAGAATCTAATTTTACCAATGATTATTTGCATGGACTTCCATCATAACCATCCCTCGTAAAATATATAAATGATATGTGAAGTTTTGTATCATTTTGATCAGTCCCCGATTTAATTTTATTTTTGACCGAAACTAGTATAAACTTGTGTATAATATATTATGATTTTTTGGCCGAAACTTGCATTTCGAAAAGTTTCATAGAATCTAGTTTTCAGATGATTATTTTGCATGGACTACCATCATAACCTTCCCTCTTAACAAATATAAATGATCTGAAACGTCTTGTATCATTTCAAATAGTCCCCAATTAAATTTTAGTTTTTTGACCGAAACTAGTGTATAATATGCTATGTTTTTTGGCCGAAACTTGCATTTCGAAAAGTTTCATAGAATCTAATTTTCAGATGATTTTTTTGCATGGACTACCATCATAACCTTCCCTCTTAACATATATAAATGATCTGAAACGTCTCGTATCATTTGAAATAGTCCCCAATTAAATTTTATTTTTTTGACCGAAACTAGTGTATAATATACTATGATTTTTGACCGAAACTTGCATCTCGAAAAGTTTCATTGAATCTAATTTTTCGATGATTTTTTGCATGGACTTCCATCATAACCATCCCTCGTAAAATATATAAATGATATGTGTAGTTTCGTATCATTTTGATCAGTCCCATATTTAATTTTATTTTTGATTGAAACTAGTATAAATTTGTGTATAATATATTATGATTTTTTGGTCGAAACTTGCATTTCGAAAAGTTTCATAGAATCTAGTTTTCAGATGATTTTTTTGCATGGACTACCATCATAACCTTCCCTCTTAAAAAATATAAATGATGTTTTTTGGCCGAAACTTGCATTTCGAAAAGTTTCATAGAATCTAATTTTCCGATGATTTTTTGCATGGACTTCCATCATAACCATCCCTCGTAAAATATATAAATGATATGTATAGTTTCGTATCATTTTGATCAGTCCCAGATTTAATTTTATTTTTGATCGAAACTAGTATAAATTTGTGTATAATATATTATGATTTTTTGGCCGAAACTTGCATTTCGAAAAGTTTCATAGAATCTAGTTTTCAGATGATTATTTTGCATGGACTACCATCATAACCTTCCCTCTTAACAAATATAAATGATCTGAAATGTCTTGTATCATTTCAAATTGTCCCCAATTAAATTTTAGTTTTTTGACCGAAACTAGTGTATAATATGCTATGTTTTTTGGCCGAAACTTGCATTTTGAAAAGTTTCATAGAATCTAATTTTCAAATGATTTTTTTGCATGGACTACCATCATAACCTTCCCTCATAACAAATATAAATGATCTGAAACGTCTTGTATCATTTCAAATAGTCCCCAATTAAATTTTAGTTTTTTGACCGAAACTAGTGTATAATATGCTATGTTTTTTGGCCGAAACTTGCATTTCGAAAAGTTTCATAGAATCTAATTTTCAGATGATTTTTTTGCATGGACTACCATCATAACCTTCCCTCTTAACATATATAAATGATCTGAAACGTCTCGTATCATTTCAAATAGTCCCCAATTAAATTTTATTTTTTTGACCGAAACTAGTGTATAATATACTATGATTTTTGACCGAAACTTGCATTGCGAAAAGTTTCATAGAATCTAATTTTACCAATGATTATTTGCATGGACTTCCATCATAACCATCCCTCGTAAAATATATAAATGATATGTGAAGTTTCGTATCATTTTGATTAGTCCCCGATTTAATTTTATTTTTGACCGAAACTAGTATAAACTTGTGTATAATATATTAAGATTTTTTGGCCGAAACTTGCATTTCGAAAAGTTTCATAGAATCTAGTTTTCAGATGATTATTTTGCATGGACTACCATCATAACCTTCCCTCTTAACATATATAAATGATCTGAAACGTCTCGTATCATTTCAAATAGTCCCCAATTAAATTTTATTTTTTTGACCGAAACTAGTGTATAATATACTATGATTTTTGACCGAAACTTGCATTGCGAAAAGTTTCATAGAATCTAATTTTACCAATGATTATTTGCATGGACTTCCATCATAACCATCCCTCGTAAAATATATAAATGATATGTGAAGTTTTGTATCATTTTGATCAGTCCCCGATTTAATTTTATTTTTGACCGAAACTAGTATAAACTTGTGTATAATATATTATGATTTTTTGGCCGAAACTTGCATTTCGAAAAGTTTCATAGAATCTAGTTTTCAGATGATTATTTTGCATGGACTACCATCATAACCTTCCCTCTTAACAAATATAAATGATCCGAAACGTCTTGTATCATTTCAAATAGTCCCCAATTAAATTTTAGTTTTTTGACCGAAACTAGTGTATAATATGCTATGTTTTTTGGCCGAAACTTGCATTTCGAAAAGTTTCATAGAATCTAATTTTCAGATGATTTTTTTGCATGGACTACCATCATAACCTTCCCTCTTAACATATATAAATGATCTGAAACGTCTCGTATCATTTCAAATAGTCCCCAATTAAATTTTATTTTTTTGACCGAAACTAGTGTATAATATACTATGATTTTTGACCGAAACTTGCATTGCGAAAAGTTTCATAGAATCTAATTTTACCAATGATTATTTGCGTGGACTTCCATCATAACCATCCCTCGTAAAATATATAAATGATATGTGAAGTTTCGTATCATTTTGATCAGTCCCCGATTTAATTTTATTTTTGACCGAAACTAGTATAAACTTGTGTATAATATATTATGATTTTTTGGCCGAAACTTGCATTTCGAAAAGTTTCATAGAATCTAGTTTTCAGATGATTTTTTTGCATGGACTACCATCATAACCTTCCCTCTTAAAAAATATAAATGATGTTTTTTGGCCGAAACATGCATTTCGAAAAGTTTCATAGAATCTAATTTTCCGATGATTTTTTGCATGGACTTCCATCATAACCATCCCTCGTAAAATATATAAATGATATGTATAGTTTCGTATCATTTTGATCAGTCCCAGATTTAATTTTATTTTTGATCGAAACTAGTATAAATTTGTGTATAATATATTATGATTTTTTGGCCGAAACTTGCATTTCGAAAAGTTTCATAGAATCTAGTTTTCAGATGATTATTTTGCATGGACTACCATCATAACCTTCCCTCTTAACAAATATAAATGATCTGAAATGTCTTGTATCATTTCAAATTGTCCCCAATTAAATTTTAGTTTTTTGACCGAAACTAGTGTATAATATGCTATGTTTTTTGGCCGAAACTTGCATTTTGAAAAGTTTCATAGAATCTAATTTTCAAATGATTTTTTTGCATGGACTACCATCATAACCTTCCCTCATAACAAATATAAATGATCTGAAACGTCTTGTATCATTTCAAATAGTCCCCAATTAAATTTTAGTTTTTTGACCGAAACTAGTGTATAATATGCTATGTTTTTTGGCCGAAACTTGCATTTCGAAAAGTTTCATAGAATCTAATTTTCAGATGATTTTTTTGCATGGACTACCATCATAACCTTCCCTCTTAACATATATAAATGATCTGAAACGTCTCGTATCATTTCAAATAGTCCCCAATTAAATTTTATTTTTTTGACCGAAACTAGTGTATAATATACTATGATTTTTGACCGAAACTTGCATTGCGAAAAGTTTCATAGAATCTAATTTTACCAATGATTATTTGCATGGACTTCCATCATAACCATCCCTCGTAAAATATATAAATGATATGTGAAGTTTCGTATCATTTTGATTAGTCCCCGATTTAATTTTATTTTTGACCGAAACTAGTATAAACTTGTGTATAATATATTAAGATTTTTTGGCCGAAACTTGCATTTCGAAAAGTTTCATAGAATCTAGTTTTCAGATGATTATTTTGCATGGACTACCATCATAACCTTCCCTCTTAACATATATAAATGATCTGAAACGTCTCGTATCATTTCAAATAGTCCCCAATTAAATTTTATTTTTTTGACCGAAACTAGTGTATAATATACTATGATTTTTGACCGAAACTTGCATTGCGAAAAGTTTCATAGAATCTAATTTTACCAATGATTATTTGCATGGACTTCCATCATAACCATCCCTCGTAAAATATATAAATGATATGTGAAGTTTTGTATCATTTTGATCAGTCCCCGATTTAATTTTATTTTTGACCGAAACTAGTATAAACTTGTGTATAATATATTATGATTTTTTGGCCGAAACTTGCATTTCGAAAAGTTTCATAGAATCTAGTTTTCAGATGATTATTTTGCATGGACTACCATCATAACCTTCCCTCTTAACAAATATAAATGCTCTGAAACGTCTTGTATCATTTCAAATAGTCCCCAATTAAATTTTAGTTTTTTGATCGAAACTAGTGTATAATATGCTATGTTTTTTGGCCGAAACTTGCATTTCGAAAAGTTTCATAGAATCTAATTTTCAGATGATTTTTTTGCATGGACTACCATCATAACCTTCCCTCTTAACATATATAAATGATCTGAAACGTCTCGTATCATTTGAAATAGTCCCCAATTAAATTTTATTTTTTTGACCGAAACTAGTGTATAATATACTATGATTTTTGACCGAAACTTGCATCTCGAAAAGTTTCATTGAATCTAATTTTTCGATGATTTTTTGCATGGACTTCCATCATAACCATCCCTCGTAAAATATATAAATGATATGTGTAGTTTCGTATCATTTTGATCAGTCCCATATTTAATTTTATTTTTGATTGAAACTAGTATAAATTTGTGTATAATATATTATGATTTTTTGGCCGAAACTTGCATTTCGAAAAGTTTCATAGAATCTAGTTTTCAGATGATTTTTTTGCATGGACTACCATCATAACCTTCCCTCTTAAAAAATATAAATGATGTTTTTTGGCCGAAACTTGCATTTCGAAAAGTTTCATAGAATCTAATTTTCCGATGATTTTTTGCATGGACTTCCATCATAACCATCCCTCGTAAAATATATAAATGATATGTATAGTTTCGTATCATTTTGATCAGTCCCAGATTTAATTTTATTTTTGATCGAAACTAGTATAAATTTGTGTATAATATATTATGATTTTTTGGCCGAAACTTGCATTTCGAAAAGTTTCATAGAATCTAGTTTTCAGATGATTATTTTGCATGGACTACCATCATAACCTTCCCTCTTAACAAATATAAATGATCTGAAATGTCTTGTATCATTTCAAATTGTCCCCAATTAAATTTTAGTTTTTTGACCGAAACTAGTGTATAATATGCTATGTTTTTTGGCCGAAACTTGCATTTTGAAAAGTTTCATAGAATCTAATTTTCAAATGATTTTTTTGCATGGACTACCATCATAACCTTCCCTCATAACAAATATAAATGATCTGAAACGTCTTGTATCATTTCAAATAGTCCCCAATTAAATTTTAGTTTTTTGACCGAAACTAGTGTATAATATGCTATGTTTTTTGGCCGAAACTTGCATTTCGAAAAGTTTCATAGAATCTAATTTTCAGATGATTTTTTTGCATGGACTACCATCATAACCTTCCCTCTTAACATATATAAATGATCTGAAACGTCTCGTATCATTTCAAATAGTCCCCAATTAAATTTTATTTTTTTGACCGAAACTAGTGTATAATATACTATGATTTTTGACCGAAACTTGCATTGCGAAAAGTTTCATAGAATCTAATTTTACCAATGATTATTTGCGTGGACTTCCATCATAACCATCCCTCGTAAAATATATAAATGATATGTGAAGTTTCGTATCATTTTGATTAGTCCCCGATTTAATTTTATTTTTGACCGAAACTAGTATAAACTTGTGTATAATATATTAATATTTTTTGGCCGAAACTTGCATTTCGAAAAGTTTCATAGAATCTAGTTTTCAGATGATTATTTTGCATGGACTACCATCATAACCTTCCCTCTTAACATATATAAATGATCTGAAACGTCTCGTATCATTTCAAATAGTCCCCAATTAAATTTTATTTTTTTGACCGAAACTAGTGTATAATATACTATGATTTTTGACCGAAACTTGCATTGCGAAAAGTTTCAAAGAATCTAATTTTACCAATGATTATTTGCATGGACTTCCATCATAACCATCCCTCGTAAAATATATAAATGATATGTGAAGTTTTGTATCATTTTGATCAGTCCCCGATTTAATTTTATTTTTGACCGAAACTAGTATAAACTTGTGTATAATATATTATGATTTTTTGGCCGAAACTTGCATTTCGAAAAGTTTCATAGAATCTAGTTTTCAGATGATTATTTTGCATGGACTACCATCATAACCTTCCCTCTTAACAAATATAAATGATCTGAAACGTCTTGTATCATTTCAAATAGTCCCCAATTAAATTTTAGTTTTTTGACCGAAACTAGTGTATAATATGCTATGTTTTTTGGCCGAAACTTGCATTTCGAAAAGTTTCATAGAATCTAATTTTCAGATGATTTTTTTGCATGGACTACCATCATAACCTTCCCTCTTAACATATATAAATGATCTGAAACGTCTCGTATCATTTGAAATAGTCCCCAATTAAATTTTATTTTTTTGACCGAAACTAGTGTATAATATACTATGATTTTTGACCGAAACTTGCATCTCGAAAAGTTTCATTGAATCTAATTTTTCGATGATTTTTTGCATGGACTTCCATCATAACCATCCCTCGTAAAATATATAAATGATATGTGTAGTTTCGTATCATTTTGATCAGTCCCATATTTAATTTTATTTTTGATTGAAACTAGTATAAATTTGTGTATAATATATTATGATTTTTTGGCCGAAACTTGCATTTCGAAAAGTTTCATAGAATCTAGTTTTCAGATGATTTTTTTGCATGGACTACCATCATAACCTTCCCTCTTAAAAAATATAAATGATGTTTTTTGGCCGAAACTTGCATTTCGAAAAGTTTCATAGAATCTAATTTTCCGATGATTTTTTGCATGGACTTCCATCATAACCATCCCTCGTAAAATATATAAATGATATGTATAGTTTCGTATCATTTTGATCAGTCCCAGATTTAATTTTATTTTTGATCGAAACTAGTATAAATTTGTGTATAATATATTATGATTTTTTGGCCGAAACTTGCATTTCGAAAAGTTTCATAGAATCTAGTTTTCAGATGATTATTTTGCATGGACTACCATCATAACCTTCCCTCTTAACAAATATAAATGATCTGAAATGTCTTGTATCATTTCAAATTGTCCCCAATTAAATTTTAGTTTTTTGACCGAAACTAGTGTATAATATGCTATGTTTTTTGGCCGAAACTTGCATTTTGAAAAGTTTCATAGAATCTAATTTTCAAATGATTTTTTTGCATGGACTACCATCATAACCTTCCCTCATAACAAATATAAATGATCTGAAACGTCTTGTATCATTTCAAATAGTCCCCAATTAAATTTTAGTTTTTTGACCGAAACTAGTGTATAATATGCTATGTTTTTTGGCCGAAACTTGCATTTCGAAAAGTTTCATAGAATCTAATTTTCAGATGATTTTTTTGCATGGACTACCATCATAACCTTCCCTCTTAACATATATAAATGATCTGAAACGTCTCGTATCATTTCAAATAGTCCCCAATTAAATTTTATTTTTTTGACCGAAACTAGTGTATAATATACTATGATTTTTGACCGAAACTTGCATTGCGAAAAGTTTCATAGAATCTAATTTTACCAATGATTATTTGCATGGACTTCCATCATAACCATCCCTCGTAAAATATATAAATGATATGTGAAGTTTCGTATCATTTTGATTAGTCCCCGATTTAATTTTATTTTTGACCGAAACTAGTATAAACTTGTGTATAATATATTAAGATTTTTTGGCCGAAACTTGCATTTCGAAAAGTTTCATAGAATCTAGTTTTCAGATGATTATTTTGCATGGACTACCATCATAACCTTCCCTCTTAACATATATAAATGATCTGAAACGTCTCGTATCATTTCAAATAGTCCCCAATTAAATTTTATTTTTTTGACCGAAACTAGTGTATAATATACTATGATTTTTGACCGAAACTTGCATTGCGAAAAGTTTCATAGAATCTAATTTTACCAATGATTATTTGCATGGACTTCCATCATAACCATCCCTCGTAAAATATATAAATGATATGTGAAGTTTTGTATCATTTTGATCAGTCCCCGATTTAATTTTATTTTTGACCGAAACTAGTATAAACTTGTGTATAATATATTATGATTTTTTGGCCGAAACTTGCATTTCGAAAAGTTTCATAGAATCTAGTTTTCAGATGATTATTTTGCATGGACTACCATCATAACCTTCCCTCTTAACAAATATAAATGATCTGAAACGTCTTGTATCATTTCAAATAGTCCCCAATTAAATTTTAGTTTTTTGACCGAAACTAGTGTATAATATGCTATGTTTTTTGGCCGAAACTTGCATTTCGAAATGTTTCATAGAATCTAATTTTCAGATGATTTTTTTGCATGGACTACCATCATAACCTTCCCTCTTAACATATATAAATGATCTGAAACATCTCGTATCATTTGAAATAGTCCCCAATTAAATTTTATTTTTTTGACCGAAACTAGTGTATAATATACTATGATTTTTGACCGAAACTTGCATCTCGAAAAGTTTCATTGAATCTAATTTTTCGATGATTTTTTGCATGGACTTCCATCATAACCATCCCTCGTAAAATATATAAATGATATGTGTAGTTTCGTATCATTTTGATCAGTCCCATATTTAATTTTATTTTTGATTGAAACTAGTATAAATTTGTGTATAATATATTATGATTTTTTGGCCGAAACTTGCATTTCGAAAAGTTTCATAGAATCTAGTTTTCAGATGATTTTTTTGCATGGATTACCATCATAACCTTCCCTCTTAAAAAATATAAATGATGTTTTTTGGCCGAAACTTGCATTTCGAAAAGTTTCAAAGAATCTAGTTTTCAGATGATTATTTTGCATGGACTACCATCATAACCTTCCCTCTTAACAAATATAAATGATCTGAAATGTCTTGTATCATTTCAAATAGTCCCCAATTAAATTTTAGTTTTTTGACCGAAACTAGTGTATAATATGCTATGTTTTTTGGCCGAAACTTGCATTTTGAAAAGTTTCATAGAATCTAATTTTCAAATGATTTTTTTGCATGGACTACCATCATAACCTTCCCTCATAACAAATATAAATGATCTGAAACGTCTTGTATCATTTCAAATAGTCCCCAATTAAATTTTAGTTTTTTGACCGAAACTAGTGTATAATATGCTATGTCTTTTGGCCGAAACTTGCATTTCGAAAAGTTTCATAGAATCTAATTTTCAGATAATTTTTTTTGAATGGACTACCATCATAACCTTCCCTCTTAACATATATAAATGATCTGAAACGTCTCGTATCATTTCAAATAGTCCCCAATTAAATTTTATTTTTTTGACCGAAACTAGTGTATAATATACTATGATTTTTGACCGAAACTTGCATTGCGAAAAGTTTCATAGAATCTAATTTTACCAATGATTATTTGCATGGACTTCCATCATAACCATCCCTCGTAAAATATATAAATGATATGTGGAGTTTCGTATCATTTTGATTAGTCCCCGATTTAATTTTATTTTTGACCGAAACTAGTATAAATTTGTGTATAATATATTATGATTTTTTGGCCGAAACTTGCATTTCGAAAAGTTTCATAGAATCTAGTTTTCAGATGATTATTTTGCATGGACTACCATCATAACCTTCCCTCTTAACAAATATAAATGATATGAAACGTCTTGTATCATTTCAAATAGTCCCCAATTAAATTTTAGTTTTTTGACCGAAACTAGTGTATAATATGCTATGTTTTTTGGCCGAAACTTGCATTTTGAAAAGTTTCATAGAATCTAATTTTCAAATGATTTTTTTGCATGGACTACCATCATAACCTTCCCTCATAACAAATATAAATGATCTGAAACGTCTTGTATCATTTCAAATAGTCCCCAATTAAATTTTAGTTTTTTGACCGAAACTAGTGTATAATATGCTATGTCTTTTGGCCGAAACTTGCATTTCGAAAAGTTTCATAGAATCTAATTTTCAGATGATTTTTTTGCATGGACTACCATCATAACCTTCCCTCTTAAGATATATAAATGATCTGAAACGTCTCGTATCATTTCAAATAGTCCCCAATTAAATTTTATTTTTTTGACCGAAACTAGTGTATAATATACTATGATTTTTGACCGAAACTTGCATTGCGAAAAGTTTCATAGAATCTAATTTTACCAATGATAATTTGCATGGACTTCCATCATAACCATCCCTCGTAAAATATATAAATGATATGTGAAGTTTCGTATCATTTTGATTAGTCCCCGATTTAATTTTATTTTTGACCGAAACTAGTATAAACTTGTGTATAATATATTATGATTTTTTGGCCGAAACTTGCATTTCGAAAAGTTTCATAGAATCTAGGTTTCTCATGATTTTTTAGCATGGGCTACCATCATAACCTTCCCTCTTAACATATATAAATGATCTGAAACGTCTCGTATCATTTGAAATAGTCCCCAATTAAATTTTATTTTTTTGACCGAAACTAGTGTATAATATACTTTGATTTTTGACCGAAACTTGCATTGCGAAATGTTTCATAGAATCTAATTTTCCGATGATTTTTTGCATCGACTTCCATCATAACCATCCCTCGTAAAATATATAAATGATATGTGAAGTTTTGTATCATTTTGATCAGTCCCCGATTTAATTTTATGTTTGACCGAAACTAGTATAAACTTGTGTATAATATATTATTATTTTTTGGCCGAAACTTGCATTTCGAAAAGTTTCATAGAATCTAGTTTTCAGATGATTATTTTGCATGGACTACCATCATAACCTTCCCTCTTAACAAATATAAATGATCTGAAACGTCTTGTATCATTTCAAATAGTCCCTAATTAAATTTTAGTTTTTTGACCGAAACTAGTGTATAATATGCTATGTTTTTTGGCCGAAACATGCATTTTGAAAAGTTTCATAGAATCTAATTTCCGATGATTTTTTTGTATGGACTACCATCATAACCTTCCCTCTTTACATATATAAATGATCTGAAACGTCTCGTATCATTTGAAATAGTCCCCAATTAAATTTTATTTTTTTGACCGAAACTAGTGTATAATATACTATGATTTTTGACCGAAACTTGCATCTCGAAAAGTTTCATAGAATCTAATTTTTCGATGATTTTTTGCATGGACATCCATCATAACCATCCCTCGTAAAATATATAAATGATATGTGTAGTTTCGTATCATTTTGATCAGTCCCATATTTAATTTTATTTTTGATTGAAACTAGTATAAATTTGTGTATAATATATTATGATTTTTTGGCCGAAACTTGCATTTCGAAAAGTTTCATAGAATCTAGTTTTCAGATGATTTTTTTGCATGGACTACCATCATAACCTTCCCTCTTAAAAAATATAAATGATGTTTTTTGGCCGAAACTTGCATTTCGAAAAGTTTCATAGAATCTAATTTTCCGATGATTTTTTGCATGGACTTCCATCATAACCATCCCTCGTAAAATATATAAATGATATGTATAGTTTCGTATCATTTTGATCAGTCCCAGATTTAATTTTATTTTTGATCGAAACTAGTATAAATTTGTGTATAAAATATTATGATTTTTTGGCCGAAACTTGCATTTCGAAAAGTTTCATAGAATCTAGTTTTCAGATGATTATTTTGCATGGACTACCATCATAACCTTCCCTCTTAACAAATATAAATGATCTGAAATGTCTTGTATCATTTCAAATTGTCCCCAATTAAATTTTAGTTTTTTGACCGAAACTAGTGTATAATATGCTATGTTTTTTGGCCGAAACTTGCATTTTGAAAAGTTTCATAGAATCTAATTTTCAAATGATTTTTTTGCATGGACTACCATCATAACCTTCCCTCATAACAAATATAAATGATCTGAAACGTCTTGTATCATTTCAAATAGTCCCCAATTAAATTTTAGTTTTTTGACCGAAACTAGTGTATAATATGCTATGTTTTTTGGCCGAAACTTGCATTTCGAAAAGTTTCATAGAATCTAATTTTCAGATGATTTTTTTGCATGGACTACCATCATAACCTTCCCTCTTAACATATATAAATGATCTGAAACGTCTCGTATCATTTCAAATAGTCCCCAATTAAATTTTATTTTTTTGACCGAAACTAGTGTATAATATACTATGATTTTTGACCGAAACTTGCATTGCGAAAAGTTTCATAGAATCTAATTTTACCAATGATTATTTGCATGGACTTCCATCATAACCATCCCTCGTAAAATATATAAATGATATGTGAAGTTTCGTATCATTTTGATTAGTCCCCGATTTAATTTTATTTTTGACCGAAACTAGTATAAACTTGTGTATAATATATTAAGATTTTTTGGCCGAAACTTGCATTTCGAAAAGTTTCATAGAATCTAGTTTTCAGATGATTATTTTGCATGGACTACCATCATAACCTTCCCTCTTAACATATATAAATGATCTGAAACGTCTCGTATCATTTCAAATAGTCCCCAATTAAATTTTATTTTTTTGACCGAAACTAGTGTATAATATACTATGATTTTTGACCGAAACTTGCATTGCGAAAAGTTTCATAGAATCTAATTTTACCAATGATTATTTGCATGGACTTCCATCATAACCATCCCTCGTAAAATATATAAATGATATGTGAAGTTTTGTATCATTTTGATCAGTCCCCGATTTAATTTTATTTTTGACCGAAACAAGTATAAACTTGTGTATAATATATTATGATTTTTTGGCCGAAACTTGCATTTCGAAAAGTTTCATAGAATCTAGTTTTCAGATGATTATTTTGCATGGACTACCATCATAACCTTCCCTCTTAACAAATATAAATGATCTGAAACGTCTTGTATCATTTCAAATAGTCCCCAATTAAATTTTAGTTTTTTGACCGAAACTAGTGTATAATATGCTATGTTTTTTGGCCGAAACTTGCATTTCGAAAAGTTTCATAGAATCTAATTTTCAGATGATTTTTTTGCATGGACTACCATCATAACCTTCCCTCTTAACATATATAAATGATCTGAAACGTCTCGTATCATTTGAAATAGTCCCCAATTAAATTTTATTTTTTTGACCGAAACTAGTGTATAATATACTATGATTTTTGACCGAAACTTGCATCTCGAAAAGTTTCATTGAATCTAATTTTTCGATGATTTTTTGCATGGACTTCCATCATAACCATCCCTCGTAAAATATATAAATGATATGTGTAGTTTCGTATCATTTTGATCAGTCCCATATTTAATTTTATTTTTGATTGAAACTAGTATAAATTTGTGTATAATATATTATGATTTTTTGGCCGAAACTTGCATTTCGAAAAGTTTCATAGAATCTAGTTTTCAGATGATTTTTTTGCATGGACTACCATCATAACCTTCCCTCTTAAAAAATATAAATGATGTTTTTTGGCCGAAACTTGCATTTCGAAAAGTTTCATAGAATCTAATTTTCCGATGATTTTTTGCATGGACTTCCATCATAACCATCCCTCGTAAAATATATAAATGATATGTATAGTTTCGTATCATTTTGATCAGTCCCAGATTTAATTTTATTTTTGATCGAAACTAGTATAAATTTGTGTATAATATATTATGATTTTTTGGCCGAAACTTGCATTTCGAAAAGTTTCATAGAATCTAGTTTTCAGATGATTATTTTGCATGGACTACCATCATAACCTTCCCTCTTAACAAATATAAATGATCTGAAATGTGTTGTATCATTTCAAATTGTCCCCAATTAAATTTTAGTTTTTTGACCGAAACTAGTGTATAATATGCTATGTTTTTTGGCCGAAACTTGCATTTTGAAAAGTTTCATAGAATCTAATTTTCAAATGATTTTTTTGCATGGACTACCATCATAACCTTCCCTCATAACAAATATAAATGATCTGAAACGTCTTGTATCATTTCAAATAGTCCCCAATTAAATTTTAGTTTTTTGACCGAAACTAGTGTATAATATGCTATGTTTTTTGGCCGAAACTTGCATTTCGAAATGTTTCATAGAATCTAATTTTCAGATGATTTTTTTGCATGGACTACCATCATAACCTTCCCTCTTAACATATATAAATGATCTGAAATGTCTCGTATCATTTCAAATAGTCCCCAATTAAATTTTATTTTTTTGACCGAAACTAGTGTATAATATACTATGATTTTTGACCGAAACTTGCATTGCGAAAAGTTTCATAGAATCTAATTTTACCAATGATTATTTGCATGGACTTCCATCATAACCATCCCTCGTAAAATATATAAATGATATGTGAAGTTTCGTATCATTTTGATTAGTCCCCGATTTAATTTTATTTTTGACCGAAACTAGTATAAACTTGTGTATAATATATTAAGATTTTTTGGCCGAAACTTGCATTTCGAAAAGTTTCATAGAATCTAGTTTTCAGATGATTATTTTACATGGACTACCATCATAACCTTCCCTCTTAACATATATAAATGATCTGAAACGTCTCGTATCATTTCAAATAGTCCCCAATTAAATTTTATTTTTTTGACCGAAACTAGTGTATAATATACTATGATTTTTGACCGAAACTTGCATTGCGAAAAGTTTCATAGAATCTAATTTTACCAATGATTATTTGCATGGACTTCCATCATAACCATCCCTCGTAAAATATATAAATGATATGTGAAGTTTTGTATCATTTTGATCAGTCCCCGATTTAATTTTATTTTTGACCGAAACTAGTATAAACTTGTGTATAATATATTATGATTTTTTGGCCGAAACTTGCATTTCGAAAAGTTTCATAGAATCTAGTTTTCAGATGATTATTTTGCATGGACTACCATCATAACCTTCCCTCTTAACAAATATAAATGATCTGAAACGTCTTGTATCATTTCAAATAGTCCCCAATTAAATTTTAGTTTTTTGACCGAAACTAGTGTATAATATGCTATGTTTTTTGGCCGAAACTTGCATTTCGAAAAGTTTCATAGAATCTAATTTTCAGATGATTTTTTTGCATGGACTACCATCATAACCTTCCCTCTTAACATATATAAATGATCTGAAACGTCTCATATCATTTGAAATAGTCCCCAATTAAATTTTATTTTTTTGACCGAAACTAGTGTATAATATACTATGATTTTTGACCGAAACTTGCATCTCGAAAAGTTTCATTGAATCTAATTTTTCGATGATTTTTTGCATGGACTTCCATCATAACCATCCCTCGTAAAATATATAAATGATATGTGTAGTTTCGTATCATTTTGATCAGTCCCATATTTAATTTTATTTTTGATTGAAACTAGTATAAATTTGTGTATAATATATTATGATTTTTTGGCCGAAACTTGCATTTCGAAAAGTTTCATAGAATCTAGTTTTCAGATGATTTTTTTGCATGGACTACCATCATAACCTTCCCTCTTAAAAAATATAAATGATGTTTTTTGGCCGAAACTTGCATTTCGAAAAGTTTCATAGAATCTAATTTTCCGATGATTTTTTGCATGGACTTCCATCATAACCATCCCTCGTAAAATATATAAATGATATGTATAGTTTCGTATCATTTTGATCAGTCCCAGATTTAATTTTATTTTTGATCGAAACTAGTATAAATTTGTGTATAATATATTATGATTTTTTGGCCGAAACTTGCATTTCGAAAAGTTTCATAGAATCTAGTTTTCAGATGATTATTTTGCATGGACTACCATCATAACCTTCCCTCTTAACAAATATAAATGATCTGAAATGTCTTGTATCATTTCAAATTGTCCCCAATTAAATTTTAGTTTTTTGACCGAAACTAGTGTATAATATGCTATGTTTTTTGGCCGAAACTAGCATTTTGAAAAGTTTCATAGAATCTAATTTTCAAATGATTTTTTTGCATGGACTACCATCATAACCTTCCCTCATAACAAATATAAATGATCTGAAACGTCTTGTATCATTTCAAATAGTCCCCAATTAAATTTTAGTTTTTTGACCGAAACTAGTGTATAATATGCTATGTTTTTTGGCCGAAACTTGCATTTCGAAAAGTTTCATAGAATCTAATTTTCAGATGATTTTTTTGCATGGACTACCATCATAACCTTCCCTCTTAACATATATAAATGATCTGAAACGTCTCGTATCATTTCAAATAGTCCCCAATTAAATTTTATTTTTTTGACCGAAACTAGTGTATAATATACTATGATTTTTGACCGAAACTTGCATTGCGAAAAGTTTCATAGAATCTAATTTTACCAATGATTATTTGCATGGACTTCCATCATAACCATCCCTCGTAAAATATATAAATGATATGTGAAGTTTCGTATCATTTTGATTAGTCCCCGATTTAATTTTATTTTTGACCGAAACTAGTATAAACTTGTGTATAATATATTAAGATTTTTTGGCCGAAACTTGCATTTCGAAAAGTTTCATAGAATCTAGTTTTCAGATGATTATTTTGCATGGACTACCATCATAACCTTCCCTCTTAACATATATAAATGATCTGAAACGTCTCGTATCATTTCAAATAGTCCCCAATTAAATTTTATTTTTTTGACCGAAACTAGTGTATAATATACTATGATTTTTGACCGAAACTTGCATTGCGAAAAGTTTCATAGAATCTAATTTTACCAATGATTATTTGCATGGACTTCCATCATAACCATCCCTCGTAAAATATATAAATAAAATGTGAAGTTTTGTATCATTTTGATCAGTCCCCGATTTAATTTTATTTTTGACCGAAACTAGTATAAACTTGTGTATAATATATTATGATTTTTTGGCCGAAACTTGCATTTCGAAAAGTTTCATAGAATCTAGTTTTCAGATGATTATTTTGCATGGACTACCATCATAACCTTCCCTCTTAACAAATATAAATGATCTGAAACGTCTTGTATCATTTCAAATAGTCCCCAATTAAATTTTAGTTTTTTGACTGAAACTAGTGTATAATATGCTATGTTTTTTGGCCGAAACTTGCATTTCGAAAAGTTTCATAGAATCTAATTTTCAGATGATTTTTTTGCATGGACTACCATCATAACCTTCCCTCTTAACATATATAAATGATCTGAAACGTCTCGTATCATTTGAAATAGTCCCCAATTAAATTTTATTTTTTTGACCGAAACTAGTGTATAATATACTATGATTTTTGACCGAAACTTGCATCTCGAAAAGTTTCATTGAATCTAATTTTTCGATGATTTTTTGCATGGACATCCATCATAACCATCCCTCGTAAAATATATAAATGATATGTGTAGTTTCGTATCAATTTGATCAGTCCCATATTTAATTTTATTTTTGATTGAAACTAGTATAAATTTGTGTATAATATATTATGATTTTTTGGCCGAAACTTGCATTTCGAAAAGTTTCATAGAATCTAGTTTTCAGATGATTTTTTTGCATGGACTACCATCATAACCTTCCCTCTTAAAAAATATAAATGATGTTTTTTGGCCGAAACTTGCATTTCGAAAAGTTTCATAGAATCTAATTTTCCGATGATTTTTTGCATGGACTTCCATCATAACCATCCCTCGTAAAATATATAAATGATATGTATAGTTTCGTATCATTTTGATCAGTCCCAGATTTAATTTTATTTTTGATCGAAACTAGTATAAATTTGTGTATAATATATTATGATTTTTTGGCCGAAACTTGCATTTCGAAAAGTTTCATAGAATCTAGTTTTCAGATGATTATTTTGCATGGACTACCATCATAACCTTCCCTCTTAACAAATATAAATGATCTGAAATGTCTTGTATCATTTCAAATTGTCCCCAATTAAATTTTAGTTTTTTGACCGAAACTAGTGTATAATATGCTATGTTTTTTGGCCGAAACTAGCATTTTGAAAAGTTTCATAGAATCTAATTTTCAAATGATTTTTTTGCATGGACTACCATCATAACCTTCCCTCATAACAAATATAAATGATCTGAAACGTCTTGTATCATTTCAAATAGTCCCCAATTAAATTTTAGTTTTTTGACCGAAACTAGTGTATAATATGCTATGTTTTTTGGCCGAAACTTGCATTTCGAAAAGTTTCATAGAATCTAATTTTCAGATGATTTTTTTGCATGGACTACCATCATAACCTTCCCTCTTAACATATATAAATGATCTGAAACGTCTCGTATCATTTCAAATAGTCCCCAATTAAATTTTATTTTTTTGACCGAAACTAGTGTATAATATACTATGATTTTTGACCGAAACTTGCATTGCGAAAAGTTTCATAGAATCTAATTTTACCAATGATTATTTGCATGGACTTCCATCATAACCATCCCTCGTAAAATATATAAATGATATGTGAAGTTTCGTATCATTTTGATTAGTCCCCGATTTAATTTTATTTTTGACCGAAACTAGTATAAACTTGTGTATAATATATTAAGATTTTTTGGCCGAAACTTGCATTTCGAAAAGTTTCATAGAATCTAGTTTTCAGATGATTATTTTGCATGGACTACCATCATAACCTTCCCTCTTAACATATATAAATGATCTGAAACGTCTCGTATCATTTCAAATAGTCCCCAATTAAATTTTATTTTTTTGACCGAAACTAGTGTATAATATACTATGATTTTTGACCGAAACTTGCATTGCGAAAAGTTTCATAGAATCTAATTTTACCAATGATTATTTGCATGGACTTCCATCATAACCATCCCTCGTAAAATATATAAATAAAATGTGAAGTTTTGTATCATTTTGATCAGTCCCCGATTTAATTTTATTTTTGACCGAAACTAGTATAAACTTGTGTATAATATATTATGATTTTTTGGCCGAAACTTGCATTTCGAAAAGTTTCATAGAATCTAGTTTTCAGATGATTATTTTGCATGGACTACCATCATAACCTTCCCTCTTAACAAATATAAATGATCTGAAACGTCTTGTATCATTTCAAATAGTCCCCAATTAAATTTTAGTTTTTTGACCGAAACTAGTGTATAATATGCTATGTTTTTTGGCCGAAACTTGCATTTCGAAAAGTTTCATAGAATCTAATTTTCAGATGATTTTTTTGCATGGACTACCATCATAACCTTCCCTCTTAACATATATAAATGATCTGAAACGTCTCGTATCATTTCAAATAGTCCCCAATTAAATTTTATTTTTTTGACCGAAACTAGTGTATAATATACTATGATTTTTGACCGAAACTTGCATTGCGAAAAGTTTCATAGAATCTAATTTTACCAATGATTATTTGCATGGACTTCCATCATAACCATCCCTCGTAAAATATATAAATGATATGTGAAGTTTCGTATCATTTTGATTAGTCCCCGATTTAATTTTATTTTTGACCGAAACTAGTATAAACTTGTGTATAATATATTAAGATTTTTTGGCCGAAACTTGCATTTCGAAAAGTTTCATAGAATCTAGTTTTCACATGATTTTTTTGCATGGACTACCATCATAACCTTCCCTCTTAACATATATAAATGATCTGAAACGTCTCGTATCATTTGAAATAGTCCCCAATTAAATTTTATTTTTTTGACCGAAACTAGTGTATAATATACTATGATTTTTGACCGAAACTTGCATTGCGAAATGTTTCATAGAATCTAATTTTCAGATGATTTTTTGCATCGACTTCAATCATAACCATCCGTCGTAAAATATATAAATGATATGTGAAGTTTTGTATCATTTTGATCAGTCCCCGATTTAATTTTATTTTTGACCGAAACTAGTATAAACTTGTGTATAATATATTATGATTTTTTGGCCGAAACTTGCATTTCGAAAAGTTTCATAGAATCTAATTTTCAGATGATTTTTTTGCATGGACTACCATCATAACCTTCCCTCTTAACATATATAAATGATCTGAAACGTCTCGTATCATTTCAAATAGTCCCCAATTAAATTTTAGTTTTTTGACCGAAACTAGTGTATAATATGCTATGTTTTTTGGCCGAAACTTGCATTTCGAAAAGTTTCATAGAATCTAATTTTCAGATGATTTTTTTGCATGGACTACCATCATAACCTTCCCTCTTAACATATATAAATGATCTGAAACGTCTCGTATCATTTCAAATAGTCCCCAATTAAATTTTATTTTTTTGACCGAAACTAGTGTATAATATACTATGATTTTTGACCGAAACTTGCATTGCGAAAAGTTTCATAGAATCTAATTTTCCGATGATTTTTTGCATCGACTTCAATCATAACCATCCCTCGTAAAATATATAAATGATATGTGATGTTTTGTATCATTTTGATCAGTCCCCGATTTAATTTTATTTTTGACCGAAACTAGTATAAACTTGTGTATAATATATTATGATTTTTTGGCCGAAACTTGCATTTCGAAAAGTTTCATAGAATCTAGTTTTCACATGATTTTTTTGCATGGACTACCATCATAACCTTCCCTCTTAACAAATATAAATGATCTGAAACGTCTTGTATCATTTCAAATAGTCCCCAATTAAATTTTAGTTTTTTGACCGAAACTAGTGTATAATATGCTATGTTTTTTGGCCGAAACTTGCATTTCGAAAAGTTTCATAGAATCTAATTTTCAGATGATTTTTTTGCATGGACTACCATCATAACCTTCCCTCTTAACATATATAAATGATCTGAAACGTCTCGTATCATTTCAAATAGTCCCCAATTAAATTTTATTTTTTTGACCGAAACTAGTGTATAATATACTATGATTTTTGACCGAAACTTGCATTGCGAAAAGTTTCATAGAATCTAATTTTACCAATGATTATTTGCATGGACATCCATCATAACCATCCCTCATAAAATATATAAATGATATGTGATGTTTCGTATCATTTTGATTAGTCCCCGATTTAATTTTATTTTTGACCGAAACTAGTATAAACTTGTGTATAATATATTATGATTTTTTGGCCGAAACTTGCATTTCGAAAAGTTTCATAGAATCTAGTTTTCACATGATTTTTTTGCATGGACTACCATCATAACCTTCCCTCTTAACATATATAAATGATCTGAAACGTCTCGTATCATTTGAAATAGTCCCCAATTAAATTTTATTTTTTTGACCGAAACTAGTGTATAATATACTATGATTTTTGACCGAAACTTGCATTGCAAAATGTTTCATAGAATCTAATTTTCCGATGATTTTTTGCATCGACTTCCATCATAACCATCCCTCGTAAAATATATAAATGATATGTGAAGTTTTGTATCATTTTGAACAGTCCCCGATTTAATTTTATTTTTGACCGAAACTAGTATAAACTTGTTTATAATATATTATGATTTTTTGGCCGAAACTTGCATTTCGAAAAGTTTCATAGAATCTAGTTTTCAGATGATTATTTTGCATGGACTACCATCATAACCTTCCCTCTTAACAAATATAAATGATCTGAAACGTCTTGTATCATTCCAAATAGTCCCCAATTAAATTTTAGTTTTTTGACCGAAACTAGTGTATAATATTCTATGTTTTTTGGCCGAAACTTGCATTTCGAAAAGTTTCATAGAATCTAATTTTCAGATGATTTTTTTGCATGGACTACCATCATAACCTTCCCTCTTAACATATATAAATGTTCTGAAACGTCTCGTATCATTTCAAATAGTCCCCAATTAAATTTTATTTTTTTGACCGAAACTAGTTGATAATATACTATGATTTTTGACCGAAACTTGCATCTCGAAAAGTTTCATAGAATCTAATTTTTCGATGATTTTTTGCATGGACTTCCATCATAACCATCCCTCGTAAAATATATAAATGATATGTGTAGTTTCGTATCATTTTGATCAGTCCCATATTTAATATTATTTTTGATTGAAACTAGTATAAATTTTTGTATAATATATTATGATTTTTTGGCCGAAACTTGCATTTCGAAAAGTTTCATAGAATCTAGTTTTCAGATGATTTTTTTGCATGGACTACCATCATAACCTTCCCTCTTAAAAAATATAAATGATGTTTTTTGGCCGAAACTTGCATTTCGAAAAGTTTCATAGAATCTAATTTTCCGATGATTTTTTGCATGGACTTCCATCATAACCATCCCTCGTAAAATATATAAATGATATGTATAGTTTCGTATCATTTTGATCAATCCCAGATTTAATTTTATTTTTTATCGAAACTAGTATAAATTTGTGTATAATATATTATGATTTTTTGGCCGAAACTTGCATTTCGAAAAGTTTCATAGAATCTAGTTTTCAGATGATTATTTTGCATGGACTACCATCATAACCTTCCCTCTTAACAAATATAAATGATCTGAAACATCTTGTATCATTTCAAATAGTCCCCAATTAAATTTTAGTTTTTTGACCGAAACTAGTGTATAATATGCTATGTTTTTTGGCCGAAACTTGCATTTTGAAAAGTTTCATAGAATCTAATTTTCAAATGATTTTTTTGCATGGACTACCATCATAACCTTCCCTCTTAACAAATATAAATGATCTGAAACGTCTTGTATCATTTCAAATAGTCCCCAATTAAATTTTAGTTTTTTGACCGAAACTAGTGTATAATATGCTATGTCTTTTGGCCGAAACTTGCATTTCGAAAAGTTTCATAGAATCTAATTTTCAGATGATTTTTTTGCATGGACTACCATCATATCCTTCCCTCTTAACATGTATAAATGATCTGAAACGTCTCGTATCATTTCAAATAGTCCCTAATTAAATTTTATTTTTTTGACCGAAACTAGTGTATAATATACTATGATTCGAAATGTTTCATAGAATCTAAATTTCCGATGATTTTTTGCATGGACTTCCATCATAGCCTTCCCTCGTAAAATATATAAATGATGTGTGTATATTCGTATCATTTCGATCAGTTCTCGATTTTATTTTATTTTTGAATGAAACTAGTATAAACTTGTGTATAATATATTATGATTTTTTTGCCGAAACTTGCATTTCGAAAAGTTTCATAGAGTCTAGTTTTTAGATCATTTTTTTTGCATGGACTACCATCTTAACCTTCCCTCTTAACATATATAAATAATCTAAAACGTCTCGTATCATTTCAAATAGTCCCCAATTAAATTTTATTTTTTTGACCGAAACTAGTGTATAATATACTATGATTTTTGACCGAAACTTGCATTGCGAAATGCTTCATAGAATCTAATTTTCCAATGATTTTTTGCATCGACTTCCATCATAACCATCCCTCGTAAAATATATAAATGATATGTGAAGTTTTGTATCATTTTGATCAGTCCCCGATTTAATTTTATTTTTGACCGAAACTAGTATAAATTTGTGTATAATATATTATGATTTTTTGGCCGAAACTTGCATTTCGAAAAGTTTCATAGAATCTAGTTTTCAGATGATTTTTTTGCATGGACTACCATCATAACCTTCCCTCTTAACATATATAAATGATCTGAAACGTCTCGTATCATCAAATAGTCCCCAATTAAATTTTATTTTTTTGACCGAAACTAGTGTATAATATGCTATGTTTTTTGGCCGAAACTTGCATTTCGAAAAGTTTAATAGAATCTAATTTTCAAATGATTTTTTTGCATGGAGTACCATCATAAACTTCCCTCTTAACAAATATAAATGATTTGAAACGTCTTGTATCATTTCAAATAGTCCCCAATTAAATTTTAGTTTTTTGACCGAAACTAGTGTATAATATGCTATGTCTTTTGGCCGAAACTTGCATTTCGAAAAGTTTCATAGAATCAAATTTTCAGATGATTTTTTTGCATGGACTACCATCATAACCTTCCCTCTTAACAAATATAAATGATCTGAAACGTCTCGTATCATTTCAAATAGTCCCTAATTAAATTTTATTTTTTTGACCGAAACTAGTGTATAATATACTATGATTCGAAATGTTTCATAGAATCTAAATTTCCGATGATTTTTTGCATGGACTTCCATCATAACCTTCCCTTGTAAAATATTTAAATGATGTGTGTATATTCGTATCATTTCGATCAGTCCCCGATTTTATTTTATTTTTGAATGAAACTAGTATAAACTTGTGTATAATATATTATGATTTTTTGGCCGAAACTTGCATTTCGAAAAGTTTCATAGAGTCTAGTTTTTAGATCATTTTTTTTGCATGGACTACCATCTTAACCTTCCCTCTTAACATATATAAATAATTTGAAACGTCTCGTATCATCAAATAGTCCCCAATTAAATTTTATTTTTTTGACCGAAACTAGTGTATAATATACTATGATTTTTGACCGAAACTTGCATTGCGGAAAGTTTCATAGAATCTAATTTTACCGATGATTATTTGCATGGACTTCCATCATAACCATCCCTCGTAAAATATATAAATGATATGTGAAGTGTCGTATCATTTTGATCAGTCCCCGATTTAATTTTATTTTTGACCGAAACTAGTATAAACTTGTGTATAATATATTATGATTTTTTGGCCGAAACTTGCATTTCGAAATGTTTCATAGAATCTAGTTTTCACATGATTTTTTTGCATGGACTACCATCATAACCTTCCCTCTTAACATATATAAATGATCTGAAACGTCTCGTATCATTTGAAATAGTCCCCAATTAAATTTTATTTTTTTGACCGAAACTAGTGTATAATATACTATGATTTTTGACCGAAACTTGCATTGCAAAATGTTTCATAGAATCTAATTTTCCGATGATTTTTTGCATCGACTTCCATCATAACCATCCCTCCTAAAATATATAAATGATATGTGAAGTTTTGTATCATTTTGATCAGTCCCCGATTTAATTTTATTTTTGACCGAAACTAGTATAAACTTGTTTATAATATATTATGATTTTTTGGCCGAAACTTGCATTTCGAAAAGTTTCATAGAATCTAGTTTTCAGATGATTATTTTGCATGGACTACCATCATAACCTTCCCTCTTAACAAATATAAATGATCTAAAACGTCTTGTATCATTTCAAATAGTCCCCAATTAAATTTTAGTTTTTTGACCGAAACTAGTGTATAATATGCTATGTTTTTTGGCCGAAACTTGCATTTCGAAAAGTTTCATAGAATCTAATTTTCAGATGGTTTTTTTGCATGGACTACCATCATAACCTTCCCTCTTAACATATATAAATGATCTGAAACGTCTCGTATCATTTCAAATAGTCCCCAATTAAATTTTATTTTTTTGACCGAAACTAGTGTATAATATACTATGATTTTTGACCGAAACTTGCATCTCGAAAAGTTTCATAGAATCTAATTTTTCGATGATTTTTTGCATGGACTTCCATCATAACCATCCCTCGTAAAATATATAAATGATATGTGTAGTTTCGTATCATTTTGATCAGTCCCATATTTAATTTTATTTTTGATTGAAACTAGTATAAATTTGTGTATAATATATTATGATTTTTTGGCCGAAACTTGCATTTCGAAAAGTTTCATAGAATCTAGTTTTCAGATGATTTTTTTGCATGGACTACCATCATAACCTTCCCTCTTAAAAAATATAAATGATGTTTTTTGGCCGAAACTTGCATTTCGAAAAGTTTCATAGAATCTAATTTTCCGATGATTTTTTGCATGGACTTCCATCATAACCATTCCTCGTAAAATATATAAATGATATGTATAGTTTCATATCATTTTGATCAGTCCCAGATTTAATTTTATTTTTGATCGAAACTAGTATAAATTTGTGTATAATATATTATGATTTTTTGGCCGAAACTTGCATTTCGAAAAGTTTCATAGAATCTAGTTTTCAGATGATTATTTTGCATGGACTACCATCATAACCTTCCCTCTTAACAAATATAAATGATCTGAAACGTCTTGTATCATTTCAAATAGTCCCCAATTAAATTTTAGTTTTTTGACCGAAACTAGTGTATAATATGCTATGTTTTTTGGCCGAAACTTGCATTTCGAAAAGTTTAATAGAATCTAATTTTCAAATGATTTTTTTGCATGGAGTACCATCATAAACTTCCCTCTTAACAAATATAAATGAATTGAAACGTCTTGTATCATTTCAAATAGTCCCCAATTAAATTTTAGTTTTTTGACCGTAACTAGTGTATAATATGCTATGTCTTTTGGCCGAAACTTGCATTTCGAAAAGTTTCATAGAATCAAATTTTCAGATGATTTTTTTGCATGGACTACCATCATAACCTTCCCTCTTAACAAATATAAATGATCTGAAACGTCTCGTATCATTTCAAATAGTCCCTAATTAAATTTTATTTTTTTGACCGAAACTAGTGTATAATATACTATGATTCGAAATGTTTCATAGAATCTAAATTTCCGATGATTTTTTGCATGGACTTCCATCATAACCTTCCCTTGTAAAATATATAAATGATGTATGTATATTCGTATCATTTCGATCAGTCCCCGATTTTATTTTATTTTTGAATGAAACTAGTATAAACTTGTGTATAATATATTATGATTTTTTGGCCGAAACTTGCATTTCGAAAAGTTTCATAGAGTCTAGTTTTTAGATCATTTTTTTTGCATGGACTACCATCTTAACCTTCCCTCTTAACATATATAAATAATCTGAAACGTCTCGTATCATCAAATAGTCCCCAATTAAATTTTATTTTTTTGACCGAAACTAGTGTATAATATACTATGATTTTTGACCGAAACTTGCATTGCGGAAAGTTTCATAGAATCTAATTTTACCGATGATTATTTGCATGGACTTCCATCATAAC
The DNA here is from genome assembly GCA_963966055.1 of Lathyrus aphaca. Lineage (NCBI taxonomy): Eukaryota > Viridiplantae > Streptophyta > Magnoliopsida > Fabales > Fabaceae > Lathyrus > Lathyrus aphaca. Next base: position 585,145,066 of record OZ014521.1, read on the forward strand.
CATCCCTCGTAAAATATATAAATGATATGTGAAGTGTCGTATCATTTTGATCAGTCCCCGATTTAATTTTATTTTTGACCGAAACTAGTATAAACTTGTGTATAATATATATGTATTTTTTGGCCGAAACTTGCATTTCGAAATGTTTCATAGAATCTAGTTTTCACATGATTTTTTTGCATGGACTACCATCATAACCTTCCCTCTTAACATATATAAATGATCTGAAACGTCTCGTATCATTTGAAATAGTCCCCAATTAAATTTTATTTTTTTGACCGAAACTAGTGTATAATATACTATGATTTTTGACCGAAACTTGCATTGCAAAATGTTTCATAGAATCTAATTTTCCGATGAGTTTTTGCATCGACTTCCATCATAACCATCCCTCGTAAAATATATAAATGATATGTGAAGTTTTGTATCATTTTGATCAGTCCCCGATTTAATTTTATTTTTGACCGAAACTAGTATAAACTTGTTTATAATATATTATGATTTTTTGGCCGAAACTTGCATTTCGAAAAGTTTCATAGAATCTAGTTTTCAGATGATTATTTTGCATGGACTACCATCATAACCTTCCCTCTTAACAAATATAAATGATCTAAAACGTCTTGTATCATTTCAAATAGTCCCCAATTAAATTTTAGTTTTTTGACCGAAACTAGTGTATAATATGCTATGTTTTTTGGCCGAAACTTGCATTTCGAAAAGTTTCATAGAATCTAATTTTCAGATGGTTTTTTTGCATGGACTACCATCATAACCTTCCCTCTTAACATATATAAATGATCTGAAACGTCTCGTATCATTTCAAATAGTCCCCAATTAAATTTTATTTTTTTGACCGAAACTAGTGTATAATATACTATGATTTTTGACCGAAACTTGCATCTCGAAAAGTTTCATAGAATCTAATTTTTCGATGATTTTTTGCATGGACTTCCATCATAACCATCCCTCGTAAAATATATAAATGATATGTGTAGTTTCGTATCATTTTGATCAGTCCCATATTTAATTTTATTTTTGATTGAAACTAGTATAAATTTGTGTATAATATATTATGATTTTTTGGCCGAAACTTGCATTTCGAAAAGTTTCATAGAATCTAGTTTTCAGATGATTTTTTTGCATGGACTACCATCATAACCTTCCCTCTTAAAAAATATAAATGATGTTTTTTGGCCGAAACTTGCATTTCGAAAAGTTTCATAGAATCTAATTTTCCGATGATTTTTTGCATGGACTTCCATCATAACCATTCCTCGTAAAATATATAAATGATATGTATAGTTTCGTATCATTTTGATCAGTCCCAGATTTAATTTTATTTTTGATCGAAACTAGTATAAATTTGTGTATAATATATTATGATTTTTTGGCCGAAACTTGCATTTCGAAAAGTTTCATAGAATCTAGTTTTCAGATGATTATTTTGCATGGACTACCATCATAACCTTCCCTCTTAACAAATATAAATGATCTGAAACGTCTTGTATCATTTCAAATAGTCCCCAATTAAATTTTAGTTTTTTGACTGAAACTAGTGTATAATATGCTATGTTTTTTGGCCGAAACTTGCATTTCGAAAAGTTTAATAGAATCTAATTTTCAAATGATTTTTTTGCATGGAGTACCATCATAAACTTCCCTCTTAACAAATATAAATGATTTGAAACGTCTTGTATCATTTCAAATAGTCCCCAATTAAATTTTAGTTTTTTGACCGTAACTAGTGTATAATATGCTATGTCTTTTGGCTGAAACTTGCATTTCGAAAAGTTTCATAGAATCAAATTTTCAGACGATTTTTTTGCATGGACTACCATCATAACCTTCCCTCTTAACAAATATAAATGATCTGAAACGTCTCGTATCATTTCAAATAGTCCCTAATTAAATTTTATTTTTTTGACCGAAACTAGTGTATAATATACTATGATTCGAAATGTTTCATAGAATCTAAATTTCCGATGATTTTTTGCATGGACTTCCATCATAACCTTCCCTTGTAAAATATATAAATGATGTATGTATATTCGTATCATTTCGATCAGTCCCCGATTTTATTTTATTTTTGAATGAAACTAGTATAAACTTGTGTATAATATATTATGATTTTTTGGCCGAAACTTGCATTTCGAAAAGTTTCATAGAGTCTAGTTTTTAGATCATTTTTTTTGCATGGACTACCATCTTAACCTTCCCTCTTAACATATATAAATAATCTGAAACGTCTCGTATCATCAAATAGTCCCCAATTAAATTTTATTTTTTTGACCGAAACTAGTGTATAATATACTATGATTTTTGACCGAAACTTGCATTGCGGAAAGTTTCATAGAATCTAATTTTACCGATGATTATTTGCATGGACTTCCATCATAACCATCCCTCGTAAAATATATAAATGATATGTGAAGTGTCGTATCATTTTGATCAGTCCCCGATTTAATTTTATTTTTGACCGAAACTAGTATAAACTTGTGTATAATATATATGTATTTTTTGGCCGAAACTTGCATTTCGAAATGTTTCATAGAATCTAGTTTTCACATGATTTTTTTGCATGGACTACCATCATAACCTTCCCTCTTAACATATATAAATGATCTGAAACGTCTCGTATCATTTGAAATAGTCCCCAATTAAATTTTATTTTTTTGACCGAAACTAGTGTATAATATACTATGATTTTTGACCGAAACTTGCATTGCAAAATGTTTCATAGAATCTAATTTTCCGATGATTTTTTGCATCGACTTCCATCATAACCATCCCTCGTAAAATATATAAATGATATGTGAAGTTTTGTATCATTTTGATCAGTCCCCGATTTAATTTTATTTTTGACCGAAACTAGTATAAACTTGTTTATAATATATTATGATTTTTTGGCCGAAACTTGCATTTCGAAAAGTTTCATAGAATCTAGTTTTCAGATGATTATTTTGCATGGACTACCATCATAACCTTCCCTCTTAACAAATATAAATGATCTAAAACGTCTTGTATCATTTCAAATAGTCCCCAATTAAATTTTAGTTTTTTGACCGAAACTAGTGTATAATATGCTATGTTTTTTGGCCGAAACTTGCATTTCGAAAAGTTTCATAGAATCTAATTTTCAGATGGTTTTTTTGCATGGACTACCATCATAACCTTCCCTCTTAACATATATAAATGATCTGAAACGTCTCGTATCATTTCAAATAGTCCCCAATTAAATTTTATTTTTTTGACCGAAACTAGTGTATAATATACTATGATTTTTGACCGAAACTTGCATCTCGAAAAGTTTCATAGAATCTAATTTTTCGATGATTTTTTGCATGGACTTCCATCATAACCATCCCTCGTAAAATATATAAATGATATGTGTAGTTTCGTATCATTTTGATCAGTCCCATATTTAATTTTATTTTTGATTGAAACTAGTATAAATTTGTGTATAATATATTATGATTTTTTGGCCGAAACTTGCATTTCGAAAAGTTTCATAGAATCTAGTTTTCAGATGATTTTTTTGCATGGACTACCATCATAACCTTCCCTCTTAAAAAATATAAATGATGTTTTTTGGCCGAAACTTGCATTTCGAAAAGTTTCATAGAATCTAATTTTCCGATGATTTTTTGCATGGACTTCCATCATAACCATTCCTCGTAAAATATATAAATGATATGTATAGTTTCGTATCATTTTGATCAGTCCCAGATTTAATTTTATTTTTGATCGAAACTAGTATAAATTTGTGTATAATATATTATGATTTTTTGGCCGAAACTTGCATTTCGAAAAGTTTCATAGAATCTAGTTTTCACATGATTTTTTTGCATGGACTACCATCATAACCTTCCCTCTTAACAAATATAAATGATCTGAAACGTCTTGTATCATTTCAAATAGTCCCCAATTAAATTTTAGTTTTTTGACCGAAACTAGTGTATAATATGCTATGTTTTTTGGCCGAAACTTGCATTTCGAAAAGTTTAATAGAATCTAATTTTCAAATGATTTTTTTGCATGGAGTACCATCATAAACTTCCCTCTTAACAAATATAAATGATTTGAAACGTCTTGTATCATTTCAAATAGTCCCCAATTAAATTTTAGTTTTTTGACCGAAACTAGTGTATAATATGCTATGTCTTTTGGCCGAAACTTGCATTTCGAAAAGTTTCATAGAATCAAATTTTCAGATGATTTTTTTGCATGGACTACCATCATAACCTTCCCTCTTAACAAATATAAATGATCTGAAACGTCTCGTATCATTTCAAATAGTCCCTAATTAAATTTTATTTTTTTGACCGAAACTAGTGTATAATATACTATGATTCGAAATGTTTCATAGAATCTAAATTTCCGATGATTTTTTGCATGGACTTCCATCATAACCTTCCCTTGTAAAATATATAAATGATGTGTGTATATTCGTATCATTTTGATCAGTCCCCGATTTTATTTTATTTTTGAATGAAACTAGTATAAACTTGTGTATAATATATTATGATTTTTTGGCCGAAACTTGCATTTCGAAAAGTTTCATAGAGTCTAGTTTTTAGATCATTTTTTTTGCATGGACTACCATCTTAACCTTCCCTCTTAACATATATAAATAATCTGAAACGTCTCGTATCGTCAAATAGTCCCCAATTAAATTTTATTTTTTTGACCGAAACTAGTGTATAATATACTATGATTTTTGACCGAAACTTGCATTGCGGAAAGTTTCATAGAATCTAATTTTACCGATGATTATTTGCATGGACTTCCATCATAACCATCCCTCGTAAAATATATAAATGATATGTGAAGTGTCGTATCATTTTGATCAGTCCCCGATTTAATTTTATTTTTGACCGAAACTAGTATAAACTTATGTATAATATATTATGATTTTTTGGCCGAAACTTGCATTTCGAAATGTTTCATAGAATCTAGTTTTCACATGATTTTTTTGCATGGACTACCATCATAACCTTCCCTCTTAACATATATAAATGATCTGAAACGTCTCGTATCATTTCAAATAGTCCCCAATTAAATTTTATTTTTTTGACCGAAACTAGTGTATAATATACTATGATTTTTGACCGAAACTTGCATTGCGAAATGTTTCATAGAATCTAATTTTCCAATGATTTTTTGCATCGACTTCCATCATAACCATCCCTCGTAAAATATATAAATGATATGTGAAGTTTTGTATCATTTTGATCAGTCCCCGATTTAATTTTATTTTTGACTGAAACTAGTATAAACTTGTGTATAATATATTATGATTTTTTGGCCGAAACTTGCATTTCGAAAAGTTTCATAGAATCTAGTTTTCAGATGATTTTTTTGCATGGACTACCATCATAACCTTCCCTCTTAACATATATAAATAATCTGAAACGTCTCGTATCATTTTAAATAATCCCCAATTAAATTTTATTTTTTTGACCGAAACTAGTGTATAATATACTATGATTATTGACCGAAACTTGCATTGTGAAAAGTTTCATAGAATCTAACTTTCCGATGATTTTTTGCATGGACTTCCATCATAACAATCCCTCGTAAAATATATAAATGATATGTGAAGTTTCGTATCATTTTGATCAGTCCCCGATTTAATTTTATTTTTGACCGAAACTAGTATAAACTTGATTATAATATATATTATGACTTTTTGGCCGAAACTTGCATTTCGAAAAGTTTCATAGAATCTAGTTTTCAGATGATTTTTTTGCATGGACTACCATCATAATCTTCCCTCTTAACATATATAAATGATCTGAAACGTCTCGTATCATTTGAAATAGTCCCCAATTAAATTTTATTTTTTTGACCGAAACTAGTGTATAATATACTATGATTTTTGACCGAAACTTGCATTGCGAAATGTTTCATAGAATCTAATTTTCCGATGATTTTTTGCATCGACTTCCATCATAACCATCCCTCGTAAAATATATAAATGATATGTGAAGTTTTGTATCATTTTGATCAGTCCCCGATTTAATTTTATTTTTGACCGAAACTAGTATAAACTTGTTTATAATATATTATGATTTTTTGGCCGAAACTTGCATTTCGAAAAGTTTCATAGAATCTAGTTTTCAGATGATTATTTTGCATGGACTACCATCATAACCTTCCCTCTTAACAAATATAAATGATCTGAAACGTCTTGTATCATTCCAAATAGTCCCCAATTAAATTTTAGTTTTTTGACCGAAACTAGTGTATAATATGCTATGTTTTTTGGCCGAAACTTGCATTTCGAAAAGTTTCATAGAATCTAATTTTCAGATGATTTTTTTGCATGGACTACCATCATAACCTTCCCTCTTAACATATATAAATGATCTGAAACGTCTCGTATCATTTCAAATAGTCCCCAATTAAATTTTATTTTTTTGACCGAAACTAGTGTATAATATACTATGATTTTTTTACCGAAACTTGCATCTCGAAAAGTTTCATAGAATCTAATTTTTCGATGATTTTTTGCATGGACTTCCATCATAACCATCCCTCGTAAAATATATAAATGATATGTGTAGTTTCGTATCATTTTGATCAGTCCCATATTTAATTTTATTTTTGATTGAAACTAGTATAAATTTGTGTATAATATATTATGATTTTTTGGCCGAAACTTGCATTTCGAAAAATTTCATAGAATCTAGTTTTCAGATGATTTTTTTGCATGGACTACCATCATAACCTTCCCTCTTAAAAAATATAAATGATGTTTTTTGGCCGAAACTTGCATTTCGAAAAGTTTCATAGAATCTAATTTTCCGATGATTTTTTGCATGGACTTCCATCATAACCATCCCTCGTAAAATATATAAATGATATGTATAGTTTCGTATCATTTTGATCAGTCCCAGATTTAATTTTATTTTTGATCGAAACTAGTATAAATTTGTGTATAATATATTATGATTTTTTGGCCGAAACTTGCATTTCGAAAAGTTTCATAGAATCTAGTTTTCAGATGATTATTTTGCATGGACTACCATCATAACCTTCCCTCTTAACAAATATAAATGATCTGAAACATCTTGTATCATTTCAAATAGTCCCCAATTAAATTTTAGTTTTTTGACCGAAACTAGTGTATAATATGCTATGTTTTTTGGCCGAAACTTGCATTTCGAAAAGTTTAATAGAATCTAATTTTCAAATGATTTTTTTGCATGGAGTACCATCATAAACTTCCCTCTTAACAAATATAAATGATTTGAAACGTCTTGTATCATTTCAAATAGTCCCCAATTAAATTTAAGTTTTTTGACCGAAACTAGTGTAGAATATGCTATGTCTTTTGGCCGAAACTTGCATTTCGAAAAGTTTCATAGAATCAAATTTTCAGATGATTTTTTTGCATGGACTACCATCATAACCTTCCCTCTTAACAAATATAAATGATCTGAAACGTCTCGTATCATTTCAAATAGTCCCTAATTAAATTTTATTTTTTTGACCGAAACTAGTGTATAATATACTATGATTCGAAATGTTTCATAGAATCTAAATTTCCGATGATTTTTTGCATGGACTTCCATCATAGCCTTCCCTTGTAAAATATATAAATGATGTGTGTATATTCGTATCATTTCGATCAGTCCCCGATTTTATTTTATTTTTGAATGAAACTAGTATAAACTTGTGTATAATATATTATGATTTTTTGGCCGAAACTTGCATTTCGAAAAGTTTCATAGAGTCTAGTTTTTAGATCATTTTTTTTGCATGGACTACCATCTTAACCTTCCCTCTTAACATATATAAATAATCTGAAACGTCTCGTATCATCAAATAGTCCCCAATTAAATTTTATTTTTTTGACCGAAACTAGTGTATAATATACTATGATTTTTGACCGAAACTTGCATTGCGGAAAGTTTTATAGAATCTAATTTTACCGATGATTATTTGCATGGACTTCCATCATAACCATCCCTCGTAAAATATATAAATGATATGTGAAGTGTCGTATCATTTTGATCAGTCCCCAATTTAATTTTATTTTTGACCGAAACTAGTATAAACTTGTGTATAATATATTATGATTTTTTGGCTGAAACTTGCATTTCGAAATGTTTCATAGAATCTAGTTTTCACATGATTTTTTTGCATGGACTACCATCATAACCTTCCCTCTTAACATATATAAATGATCTGAAACGTCTCGTATCATTTCAAATAGTCCCCAATTAAATTTTATTTTTTTGACTGAAACTAGTGTATAATATACTATGATTATTGACCGAAACTTGCATTGCGAAATGTTTCATAGAATCTAATTTTCCAATGATTTTTTGCATCGACTTCCATCATAACCATCCCTCGTAAAATATATAAATGATATGTGAAGTTTTGTATCATTTTGATCAGTCCCCGATTTAATTTTATTTTTGACTGAAACTAGTATAAACTTGTGTATAATATATTATGATTTTTTGGCCGAAACTTGCATTTCGAAAAGTTTCATAGAATCTAGTTTTCAGATGATTTTTTTGCATGGACTACCATCATAACCTTCCCTCTTAACATATATAAATAATCTGAAACGTCTCGTATCATTTTAAATAATCCCCAAATAAATTTTATTTTTTTGACCGAAACTAGTGTATAATATACTATGATTTTTGACCGAAACTTGCATTGTGAAAAGTTTCATAGAATCTAACTTTCCGATGATTTTTTGCATGGACTTCCATCATAACAATCCCTCGTAAAATATATAAATGATATGTGAAGTTTCGTATCATTTTGATCAGTCCCCGATTTAATTTTATTTTTGACCGAAACTAGTATAAACTTGATTATAATATATATTATGACTTTTTGGCCGAAACTTGCATTTCGAAAAGTTTCATAGAATCTAGTTTTCAGATGATTTTTTTGCATGGACTACCATCATAATCTTCCCTCTTAACATATATAAATGATCTGAAACGTCTCGTATCATTTGAAATAGTCCCCAATTAAATTTTATTTTTTTGACCGAAACTAGTGTATAATATACTATGATTTTTGACCGAAACTTGCATTGCGAAATGTTTCATAGAATCTAATTTTCCGATGATTTTTTGCATCGACTTCCATCATAACCATCCCTCGTAAAATATATAAATGATATGTGAAGTTTTGTATCATTTTGATCAGTCCCCGATTTAATTTTATTTTTGACCGAAACTAGTATAAACTTGTTTATAATATATTATGATTTTTTGGCCGAAACTTGCATTTCGAAAAGTTTCATAGAATCTAGTTTTCAGATGATTATTTTGCATGGACTACCATCATAACCTTCCCTCTTAACAAATATAAATGATCTGAAACGTCTTGTATCATTCCAAATAGTCCCCAATTAAATTTTAGTTTTTTGACCGAAACTAGTGTATAATATGCTATGTTTTTTGGCCGAAACTTGCATTTCGAAAAGTTTCATAGAATCTAATTTTCAGATGATTTTTTTGCATGGACTACCATCATAACCTTCCCTCTTAACATATATAAATGATCTGAAACGTCTCGTATCATTTCAAATAGTCCCCAATTAAATTTTATTTTTTTGACCGAAACTAGTGTATAATATACTATGATTTTTTACCGAAACTTGCATCTCGAAAAGTTTCATAGAATCTAATTTTTCGATGATTTTTTGCATGGACTTCCATCATAACCATCCCTCGTAAAATATATAAATGATATGTGTAGTTTCGTATCATTTTGATCAGTCCCATATTTAATTTTATTTTTGATTGAAACTAGTATAAATTTGTGTATAATATATTATGATTTTTTGGCCGAAACTTGCATTTCGAAAAATTTCATAGAATCTAGTTTTCAGATGATTTTTTTGCATGGACTACCATCATAACGTTCCCTCTTAAAAAATATAAATGATGTTTTTTGGCCGAAACTTGCATTTCGAAAAGTTTCATAGAATCTAATTTTCCGATGATTTTTTGCATGGACTTCCATCATAACCATCCTTCGTAAAATATATAAATGATATGTATAGTTTCGTATCATTTTGATCAGTCCCAGATTTAATTTTATTTTTGATCGAAACTAGTATAAATTTGTGTATAATATATTATGATTTTTTGGCCGAAACTTGCATTTCGAAAAGTTTCATAGAATCTAGTTTTCAGATGATTATTTTGCATGGACTACCATCATAACCTTCCCTCTTAACAAATATAAATGATCTGAAACGTCTTGTATCATTTCAAATAGTCCCCAATTAAATTTTAGTTTTTTGACCGAAACTAGTGTATAATATGCTATGTTTTTTGGCCGAAACTTGCATTTCGAAAAGTTTAATAGAATCTAATTTTCAAATGATTTTTTTGCATGGAGTACCATCATAAACTTCCCTCTTAACAAATATAAATGATTTGAAACGTCTTGTATCATTTCAAATAGTCCCCAATTAAATTTTAGTTTTTTGACCGAAACTAGTGTATAATATGCTATGTCTTTTGGCCGAAACTTGCATTTCGAAAAGTTTCATAGAATCAAATTTTCAGATGATTTTTTTGCATGGACTACCATCATAACCTTCCCTCTTAACAAATATAAATGATCTGAAACGTCTCGTATCATTTCAAATAGTCCCTAATTAAATTTTATTTTTTTGACCGAAACTAGTGTATAATATACTATGATTCGAAATGTTTCATAGAATCTAAATTTCCGATGATTTTTTGCATGGACTTCCATCATAGCCTTCCCTTGTAAAATATATAAATGATGTGTGTATATTCGTATCATTTCGATCAGTCCCCGATTTTATTTTATTTTTGAATGAAACTAGTATAAACTTGTGTATAATATATTATGATTTTTTGGCCGAAACTTGCATTTCGAAAAGTTTCATAGAGTCTAGTTTTTAGATCATTTTTTTTTGCATGGACTACCATCTTAACCTTCCCTCTTAACATATATAAATAATCTGAAACGTCTCGTATCATCAAATAGTCCCCAATTAAATTTTATTTTTTTGACCGAAACTAGTGTATAATATACTATGATTTTTGACCGAAACTTGCATTGCGGAAAGTTTTATAGAATCTAATTTTACCGATGATTATTTGCATGGACTTCCATCATAACCATCCCTCGTAAAATATATAAATGATATGTGAAGTGTCGTATCATTTTGATCAGTCCCCGATTTAATTTTATTTTTGACCGAAACTAGTATAAACTTGTGTATAATATATTATGATTTTTTGGCTGAAACTTGCATTTCGAAATGTTTCATAGAATCTAGTTTTCACATGATTTTTTTACATGGACTACCAACATAACCTTCCCTCTTAACATATATAAATGATCTGAAACGTCTCGTATCATTTCAAATAGTCCCCAATTAAATTTTATTTTTTTGACTGAAACTAGTGTATAATATACTATGATTATTGACCGAAACTTGCATTGCGAAATGTTTCATAGAATCTAATTTTCCAATGATTTTTTGCATCGACTTCCATCATAACCATCCCTCGTAAAATATATAAATGATATGTGAAGTTTTGTATCATTTTGATCAGTCCCCGATTTAATTTTATTTTTGACTGAAACTAGTATAAACTTGTGTATAATATATTATGATTTTTTGGCCGAAACTTGCATTTCGAAAAGTTTCATAGAATCTAGTTTTCAGATGATTTTTTTGCATGGACTACCATCATAACCTTCCCTCTTAACATATATAAATAATCTGAAACGTCTCGTATCATTTTAAATAATCCCCAATTAAATTTTATTTTTTTGACCGAAACTAGTGTATAATATACTATGATTTTTGACCGAAACTTGCATTGTGAAAAGTTTCATAGAATCTAACTTTCCGATGATTTTTTGCATGGACTTCCATCATAACAATCCCTCGTAAAATATATAAATGATATGTGAAGTTTCGTATCATTTTGATCAGTCCCCGATTTAATTTTATTTTTGACCGAAACTAGTATAAACTTGATTATAATATATATTATGATTTTTTGGCCGAAACTTGCATTTCGAAAAGTTTCATAGAATCTAGTTTTCAGATGATTTTTTTGCATGGACTACCATCATAATCTTCCCTCTTAACATATATAAATGATCTGAAACGTCTCGTATCATTTGAAATAGTCCCCAATTAAATTTTATTTTTTTGACCGAAACTAGTGTATAATATACTATGATTTTTGACCGAAACTTGCATTGCGAAATGTTTCATAGAATCTAATTTTCCGATGATTTTTTGCATCGACTTCCATCATAACCATCCCTCGTAAAATATATAAATGATATGTGAAGTTTTGTATCATTTTGATTAGTCCCCGATTTAATTTAATTTTTGACCGAAACTAGTATAAACTTGTGTATAATATATTATGATTTTTTGGCCAAAAATTGCATTTCAAAAAGTTTCATAGAATCTAGTTTTCAGATGATTATTTTGCATGGACTACCATCATAACCTTCCCTCTTAACAAATATAAATGATCGGAAACGTCTTGTATCATTTCAAATAGTCCCCAATTAAATTTTAGTTTTTTGACCGAAACTAGTGTATAATATGCTATGTTTTTTGGCCGAAACTTGCATTTCGAAAAGTTTCATAGAATCTAATTTTCAGATGATTTTTTTGCATGGACTACCATCATAACCTTCCCTCTTAACATATATAAATGATCTGAAACGTCTCGTATCATTTCAAATAGTCCCCTATTAAATTTTATTTTTTTGACCGAAACTAGTGTATAATATACTATGATTTTTGACCGAAACGTGCATTGCGAAAAGTTTCATAGAATCTAATTTTACCAATGATTATTTGCATGGACTTCCATCATAACCATCCCTTGTAAAATATATAAATGATATGTGAATTTTCGTATCATTTTTATTAGTCCCCGATTTAATTTTATTTTTGACCGAAACTAGTATAAACTTGTGTATAATATATTATGATTTTTTGGCCGAAACTTGCATTTCGAAAAGTTTCATAGAATCTAATTTTCAGATGATTTTTTTGCATGGACTACCATCATAACCTTCCCTCTTAACATATATAAATGATCTGAAACGTCTCGTATCATTTGAAATAGTCCCCAATTAAATTTTATTTTTTTGACCGAAACTAGTGTATAATATACTATGATTTTTGACCGAAACTTGCATTGCGAAAAGTTTCATAGAATCTAATTTTCCGATGATTTTTTGCATGGACTTCCATCATAACAATCCCTCGTAAAATATATAAATGATATGTGAAGTTTCGTATCATTTTGATCAGTCCCCGATTTAATTTAATTTTTGACCGAAACTAGTATAAACTTGTTTATAATATATAATATGATTTTTTGGCCGAAACTTGCATTTCGAAAAGTTTCATAGAATCTAGTTTTCAAATGATTTTTTTGCATGGACTACCATCATAATCTTCCCTCTTAACATATATAAATGATCTGAAACGTCTGGTATCATTTGAAATAGTCCCCAATTAAATTTTATTTTTTTGACCGAAACTAGTGTATAATATACTATGATTTTTGACCGAAACATGCATTGCGAAATGTTTCATAGAATCTAATTTTCAGATGATTTTTTGCATCGACTTCCATCATAACCATCCCTCGTAAAATATATAAATGATATGTGAAGTTTTGTATCATTTTGATCAGTCCCCGATTTAATTTTATTTTTGACCGAAACTAGTATAAACTTGTGTATAATATATTATGATTTTTTGGCCGAAACTTGCATTTCGAAAAGTTTCATAGAATCTAGTTTTCAGATGATTATTTTGCATGGACTACCATCATAACCTTCCCTCTTAACAAATATAAATGATCGGAAACGTCTTGTATAATTTCAAATAGTTCCCAATTAAATTTTAGTTTTTTGACCGAAACTAGTGTATAATATGCTATGTTTTTTGGCCGAAACTTGCATTTCGAAAAGTTTCATAGAATCTAATTTTCAAATGATTTTTTTGCATGGAGTACCATCATAAACTTCCCTCTTAACAAATATAAATGATTTGAAACGTCTTGTATCATTTCAAATAGTCCCCAATTAAATTTTAGTTTTTTGACCGAAACTAGTGTATAATATGCTATGTCTTTTGGCCAAAACTTGCATTTCGAAAAGTTTCATAGAATCAAATTTTCAGATGATTTTTTTGCATGGACTACCATCATAACCTTCCCTCTTAACATATATAAATGATCTGAAACGTCTCGTATCATTTCAAATAGTCCCTAATTAAATTTTATTTTTTTGACCGAAACTAGTGTATAATATACTATGATTCGAAATGTTTCATAGAATCTAAATTTCCGATGAATTTTTGCATGGACTTCCATCATAGCCTTCCCTTGTAAAATATATAAATGATGTGTGTATATTCGTATCATTTCGATCAGTCCCCGATTTTATTTTATTTTTGAATGAAACTCGTATAAACTTGTGTATAATATATTATGATTTGTTGGCCGAAACTTGCATTTCGAAAAGTTTCATAGAGTCTAGTTTTTAGATCATTTTTTTTGCATGGACTACCATCTTAACCTTCCCTCTTAACATATATAAATAATCTGAAACGTCTCGTATCATTTCAAATAGTCCCCAATTAAATTTTATTTTTTTGACTGAAACTAGTGTATAATATACTATGATTTTTGACCGAAACTTGCATTGCGAAAAGTTTCATAGAATCTAATTTTACCGATGATTATTTGCATGGACTTCCATCATAACCATCCCTCGTAAAATATATAACTGATATGTGAAGTTTCGTATCATTTTGATCAGTCCCCGATTTAATTTTATTTTTGACCGAAACTAGTATAAACTTGTGTATAATATATTATGATTTTTTGGCCGAAACTTGCATTTCGAAATGTTTCATAGAATCTAGTTTTCACATGATTTTTTTGCATGGACTACCATCATAACCTTCCCTCTTAACATATATAAATGATCTTAAACGTCTCGTATCATTTCAAATAGTCCCCAATTAAATTTTATTTTTTTGACCGAAAATAGTGTATAATATACTATGATTTTTGACCAAAACTTGCATTGCGAAATGTTTCATAGAATCTAATTTTCCAATGATTTTTTGCATCGACTTCCATCATAACCATCCCTCGTAAAATATATAAATGATATGTGAAATTTTGTATCATTTTGATCAGTCCCCGATTTAATTTTATATTTGACCGAAACTAGTATAAACTTGTGTATAATATATTATGATTTTTTGGCCGAAACTTGCATTTCGAAAAGTTTCATAGAATCTAGTTTTCAGATGATTTTTTTGCATGGACTACCATCATAACCTTCCCTCTTAACATATATAAATAATCTGAAACGTCTCGTATCATTTTAAATAATCCCCAATTAAATTTTATTTTTTTGACCGAAACTAGTGTATAATATACTATGATTTTTGACCGAAACTTGCATTGTGAAAAGTTTCATAGAATCTAACTTTCCGATGATTTTTTGCATGGACTTCCATCATAACAATCCCTCGTAAAATATATAAATGAAATGTGAAGTTTCGTATCATTTTGATCTGTCCCCGATTTAATTTTATTTTTGACCGAAACTAGTATAAACTTGATTATAATATATATTATGATTTTTTGGCCGAAACTTGCATTTCGAAAAGTTTCATAGAATCTAGTTTTCAGATGATTTTTTTGCATGGACTACCATCATAATCTTCCCTCTTAACATATATAAATGATCTGAAACGTCTCGTATCATTTGAAATAGTCCCCAATTAAATTTTATTTTTTTGACCGAAACTAGTGTATAATATACTATGATTTTTGACCGAAACTTGCATTGCGAAATGTTTCATAGAATCTAATTTTCCGATGATTTTTTGCATCGACTTCCATCATAACCATCCCTCGTAAAATATATAAATGATATGTGAAGTTTTGTATCATTTTGATTAGTCCCCGATTTAATTTAATTTTTGACCGAAACTAGTATAAACTTGTGTATAATATATTATGATTTTTTGGCCAAAAATTGCATTTCAAAAAGTTTCATAGAATCTAGTTTTCAGATGATTATTTTGCATGGACTACCATCATAACCTTCCCTCTTAACAAATATAAATGATCGGAAACGTCTTGTATCATTTCAAATAGTCCCCAATTAAATTTTAGTTTTTTGACCGAAACTAGTGTATAATATGCTATGTTTTTTGGCCGAAACTTGCATTTCGAAAAGTTTCATAGAATCTAATTTTCAGATTATTTTTTTGCATGGACTACCATCATAACCTTCCCTCTTAACATATATAAATGATCTGAAACGTCTCGTATCATTTCAAATAGTCCCCTATTAAATTTTATTTTTTTGACCGAAACTAGTGTATAATATACTATGATTTTTGACCGAAACGTGCATTGCGAAAAGTTTCATAGAATCTAATTTTACCAATGATTATTTGCATGGACTTCCATCATAACCATCCCTTGTAAAATATATAAATGATATGTGAATTTTCGTATCATTTTTATTAGTCCCCGATTTAATTTTATTTTTGACCGAAACTAGTATAAACTTGTGTATAATATATTATGATTTTTTGGCCGAAACTTGCATTTCGAAAAGTTTCATAGAATCTAGTTTTTACATGATTTTTTTGCATGGACTACCATCATAACCTTCCCTCTTAACATATATAAATGATCTGAAACGTCTCGTATCATTTGAAATAGTCCCCAATTAAATTTTATTTTTTTGACCGAAACTAGTGTATAATATACTATGATTTTTGACCGAAACTTGCATTGCGAAAAGTTTCATAGAATCTAATTTTCCGATGATTTTTTGCATGGACTTCCATCATAACAATCCCTCGTAAAATATATAAATGATATGTGAAGTTTCGTATCATTTTGATCAGTCCCCGATTTAATTTAATTTTTGACCGAAACTAGTATAAACTTGTTTATAATATATATTATGATTTTTTGGCCGAAACTTGCATTTCGAAAAGTTTCATAGAATCTAGTTTTCAAATGATTTTTTTGCATGGACTACCATCATAATCTTCCCTCTTAACATATATAAATGATCTGAAACGTCTCGTATCATTTGAAATAGTCCCCAATTAAATTTTATTTTTTTGACCGAAACTAGTGTATAATATACTATGATTTTTGACCGAAACTTGCATTGCGAAATGTTTCATAGAATCTAATTTTCAGATGATTTTTTGCA
Organism: Lathyrus aphaca; assembly: GCA_963966055.1. Classification (NCBI taxonomy): domain Eukaryota; kingdom Viridiplantae; phylum Streptophyta; class Magnoliopsida; order Fabales; family Fabaceae; genus Lathyrus; species Lathyrus aphaca. Next base: position 585,162,343 of record OZ014521.1, read on the forward strand.
TCGACTTCCATCATAACCATCCCTCGTAAAATATATAAATGATATGTGAAGTTTTGTATCATTTTGATCAGTCCCCGATTTAATTTTATTTTTGACCGAAACTAGTATAAACTTGTGTATAATATATTATGATTTTTTGGCCGAAACTTGCATTTCGAAAAGTTTCATAGAATCTAGTTTTCAGATGATTATTTTGCATGGACTACCATCATAACCTTCCCTCTTAACAAATATAAATGATCGGAAACGTCTTGTATAATTTCAAATAGTTCCCAATTAAATTTTAGTTTTTTGACCGAAACTAGTGTATAATATGCTATTTTTTTTTGCCGAAACTTGCATTTCGAAAAGTTTCATAGAATCTAATTTTCAAATGATTTTTTTGCATGGAGTACCATCATAAACTTCCCTCTTAACAAATATAAATGATTTGAAACGTCTTGTATCATTTCAAATAGTCCCCAATTAAATTTTAGTTTTTTGACCGAAACTAGTGTATAATATGCTATGTCTTTTGGCCAAAACTTGCATTTCGAAAAGTTTCATAGAATCAAATTTTCAGATGATTTTTTTGCATGGACTACCATCATAACCTTCCCTCTTAACATATATAAATGATCTGAAACGTCTCGTATCATTTCAAATAGTCCCTAATTAAATTTTATTTTTTTGACCGAAACTAGTGTATAATATACTATGATTCGAAATGTTTCATAGAATCTAAATTTCCGATGATTTTTTGCATGGACTTCCATCATAGCCTTCCCTTGTAAAATATATAAATGATGTGTGTATATTCGTATCATTTCGATCAGTCCCCGATTTTATTTTATTTTTGAATGAAACTAGTATAAACTTGTGTATAATATATTATGATTTGTTGGCCGAAACTTGCATTTCGAAAAGTTTCATAGAGTCTAGTTTTTAGATCATTTTTTTTGCATGGACTACCATCTTAACCTTCCCTCTTAACATATATAAATAATCTGAAACGTCTCGTATCATTTCAAATAGTCCCCAATTAAATTTTATTTTTTTGACTGAAACTAGTGTATAATATACTATGATTTTTGACCGAAACTTGCATTGCGAAAAGTTTCATAGAATCTAATTTTACCGATGATTATTTGCATGGACTTCCATCATAACCATCCCTCGTAAAATATATAAATGATATGTGAAGTTTCGTATCATTTTGATCAGTCCCCGATTTAATTTTATTTTTGACCGAAACTAGTATAAACTTGTGTATAATATATTATGATTTTTTGGCCGAAACTTGCATTTCGAAAAGTTTCATAGAATCTAGTTTTCAGATGATTTTTTTGCATGGACTACCATCATAACCTTCACTCTTAACATATATAAATAATCTGAAACGTCTCGTATCATTTCAAATAATCCCCAATTAAATTTTATTTTTTTGACCGAAACTAGTGTATAATATACTATGATTTTTGACCGAAACTTGCATTGTGAAAAGTTTCATAGAATCTAATTTTCCAATGATTTTTTGCATCGACTTCCATCATAACCATCCCTCGTAAAATATATAAATGATATGTGTAGTTTCGTATCATTTTGATCAGTCCCCGATTTAATTTTATTTTTGACCGAAACTAGTATAAACTTGTTTATAATATATATTATGATTTTTTGGCCGAAACTTGCATTTCGAAAAGTTTCATAGAATCTAGTTTTCAGATGATTTTTTTGCATGGACTACCATCATAATCTTCCCTCTTAACATATATAAATGATCTGAAACGTCTCGTATCATTTGAAATAGTCCCCAATTAAATTTTATTTTTTTGACCGAAACTAGTGTATAATATACTATGATTTTTGACCGAAACTTGCATTGCGAAATGTTTCATAGAATCTAATTTTCCGATGATTTTTTGCATCGACTTCCATCATAACCATCCCTCGTAAAATATATAAATGATATGTGAAGTTTTGTATCATTTTGATCAGTCCCCGATTTAATTTTATTTTTGACCGAAACTAGTATAAACTTGTGTATAATATATTATGATTTTTTGGCCGAAACTTACATTTCGAAAAGTTTCATAGAATCTAGTTTTCAGATGATTATTTTGCATGGACTACCATCATAACCTTCCCTCTTAACAAATATAAATGATCTGAAACGCCTTGTATCATTTCAAATAGTCCCCAATTAAATTTTAGTTTTTTGACAGAAACTAGTGTATAATATGCTATGTTTTTTGGCCGAAACTTGCATTTCGAAAAGTTTCATAGAATCTAATTTTCAGATTATTTTTTTGCATGGACTACCATCATAACCTTCCCTCTTAACATATATAAATGATCTGAAACGTCTCGTATCATTTCAAATAGTCCCCTATTAAATTTTATTTTTTTGACCGAAACTAGTGTATAATATACTATGATTTTTGACCGAAACGTGCATTGCGAAAAGTTTCATAGAATCTAATTTTACCAATGATTATTTGCATGGACTTCCATCATAACCATCCCTCGTAAAATATATAAATGATATGTGAAGTTTCGTATCATTTTGATTAGTCCCCGATTTAATTTTATTTTTGACCGAAACTAGTATAAACTTGTGTATAATATATTATGATTTTTTGGCCGAAACTTGCATTTCGAAAAGTTTCATAGAATCTAGTTTTCACATGATTTTTTTGCATGGACTACCATCATAACCTTCCCTCTTAACATATATAAATGATCTGAAACGTCTCGTATCATTTGAAATAGTCCCCAATTAAATTTTATTATTTTGACCGAAGCTAGTGTATAATATACTATGATTTTTGACCGAAACTTGCATTGCGAAAAGTTTCATAGAATCTAATTTTCCGATGATTTTTTGCATGGACTTCCATCATAACAATCCCTCGTAAAATATATAAATGATATGTGAAGTTTCGTATCATTTTGATCACTCCCCGATTTAATTTTATTTTTGACCGAAACTAGTATAAACTTGTTTATAATATATATTATGATTTTTTGGCCGAAACTTGCATTTCGAAAAGTTTCATAGAATCTAGTTTTCAGATGATTTTTTTGCATGGACTACCATCATAATCTTCCCTCTTAACATATATAAATGATCTGAAACGTCTCGTATCATTTGAAATAGTCCACAATTAAATTTTATTTTTTTGACCGAAACTAGTGTATAATATACTATGATTTTTGACCGAAACTTGCATTGCGAAATGTTTCATAGAATCTAATTTTCCGATGATTTTTTGCATCGACTTCCATCATAACCATCCCTCGTAAAATATATAAATGATATGTGAAGTTTTGTATCATTTTGATCAGTCCCCGATTTAATTTTATTTTTGACCGAAACTAGTATAAACTTGTGTATAATATATTATGATTTTTTGGCCGAAACTTGCATTTCGAAAAGTTTCATAGAATCTAGTTTTCAGATGATTATTTTGCATGGACTACCATCATAACCTTCCCTCTTAACAAATATAAATGATCTGAAACGTCATGTATCATTTCAAATAGTCCCCAATTAAATTTTAGTTTTTTGACCGAAACTAGTGTATAATATGCTATGTTTTTTGGCCGAAACTTGCATTTCGAAAAGTTTCATAGAATCTAATTTTCAGATGATTTTTTTGCATGGACTACCATCATAACCTTCCCTCTTAACATATATAAATGATCTGAAACGTCTCGTATCATTTCAAATAGTCCCCTATTAAATTTTATTTTTTTGACCGAAACTAGTGTATAATATACTATGATTTTTGACCGAAACGTGCATTGTGAAAAGTTTCATAGAATCTAATTTTACCAATGATTATTTGCATGGACTTCCATCATAACCATCCCTCGTAAAATATATAAATGATATGTGAAGTTTTGTATCATTTTGATTAGTCCCCGATTTAATTTTATTTTTGACCGAAACTAGTATAAACTTGTGTATAATATATTATGATTTTTTGGCCGAAACTTGCATTTCGAAAAGTTTCATAGAATCTAGTTTTCACATGATTTTTTTGCATGGACTACCATCATAACCTTCCCTCTTAACATATATAAATGATCTGAAACGTCTCGTATCATTTGAAATAGTCCCCAATTAAATTTTATTTTTTTGACCGAAACTAGTGTATAATATACTATGATTTTTGACCGAAACTTGCATTGCGAAATGTTTCATAGAATCTAATTTTCCGATGATTTTTTGCATCGACTTCCATCATAACCATCCCTCGTAAAATATATAAATGATATGTGAAGTTTTGTATCATTTTGATTAGTCCCAGATTTAATTTTATTTTTGACCGAAACTAGTATAAACTTGTGTATAATATATTATGATTTTTTGGCCGAAACTTGCATTTCGAAAAGTTTCATAGAATCTAGTTTTCAGATGATTATTTTGCATGGACTACCATCATAACCTTACCTCTTAACAAATATAAATGATCTGAAACGTCTTGTATCATTTCAAATAGTCCCCAATTAAATTTTAGTTTTTTGACCGAAACTAGTGTATAATATGCTATGTTTTTTGGCCGAAACTTGCATTTCGAAAAGTTTCATAGAATCTAATTTTCAGATGATTTTTTTGCATGGACTACCATCATAACCTTCCCTCTTAACATATATAAATGATCTGAAACGTCTCGTATCATTTCAAATAGTCCCCTATTAAATTTTATTTTTTTGACCGAAACTAGTTTATAATATACTATGATTTTTGACCGAAACGTGCATTGTGAAAAGTTTCATAGAATCTAATTTTACCAATGATTATTTGCATGGACTTCCATCATAACCATCCCTCATAAAATATATAAATGATATGTGAAGTTTTGTATCATTTTGATTAGTCCCCGATTTAATTTTATTTTTGACCGAAACTAGTATAAACTTGTGTATAATATATTATGATTTTTTGGCCGAAACTTGCATTTCGAAAAGTTTCATAGAATCTAGTTTTCACATGATTTTTTTGCATGGACTACCATCATAACCTTCCCTCTTAACATATATAAATGATCTGAAACGTCTCGTATCATTTGAAATAGTCCCCAATTAAATTTTATTTTTTTGACCGAAACTAGTGTATAATATACTATGATTTTTTACCGAAACTTGCATTGCGAAATGTTTCATAGAATCTAATTTTCCGATGATTTTTTGCATCGACTTCCATCATAACCATCCCTCGTAAAATATATAAATGATATGTGAAGTTTTGTATCATTTTGATCAGTCCCCGATTTAATTTTATTTTTGACCTAAACTAGTATAAACTTGTTTATAATATATTATGATTTTTTAGCCGAAACTTGCATTTCGAAAAGTTTCATAGAATCTAGTTTTCAGATGATTATTTTGCATGGACTACCATCATAACCTTACCTCTTAACAAATATAAATGATCTGAAACGTCTTGTATCATTTCAAATAGTCCCCAATTAAATTTTAGTTTTTTGACCGAAACTAGTGTATAATATGCTATGTTTTTTGGCCGAAACTTGCATTTCGAAAAGTTTCATAGAATCTAATTTTCAGATGATTTTTTTGCATGGACTACCATCATAACCTTCCCTCTTAACATATATAAATGATCTGAAATGTCTCGTATCATTTCAAATAGTCCCGAATTAAATTTTATTTTTTTGACCGAAACTAGTGTATAATATACTATGATTTTTGACCGAAACTTGCATCTCGTAAAGTTTCATAGAATCTAATTTTTCGATGATTTTTTGCATGGACTTCCATCATACCCATCCCTCGTAAAATATATAAATGATATGTGTAAATTCGTATCATTTTGATCAGTCCCATATTTAATTTTATTTTTGATTGAAACTAGTATAAATTTGTGTATAATATATTATGATTTTTTGGCCGAAACTTGCATTTCGAAAAGTTTCATAGAATCTAGTTTTCAGATGATTTTTTTGCATGGACTACCATCATAACCTTCCCTCTTAAAAAATATAAATGATGTTTTTTGGCCGAAACTTGCATTTCGAAAAGTTTCATAGAATCTAATTTTCCGATGATTTTTTGCATGGACTTCCATCATAACCATCCCTCGTAAAATATATAAATGATATGTATAGTTTCGTATCATTTTGATCAGTCCCAGATTTAATTTTATTTTTTATCGAAACTAGTATAAATTTGTGTATAATATATTATGATTTTTTGGCCGAAACTTGCATTTCGAAAAGTTTCATAGAATCTAGTTTTCAGATGATTATTTTGCATGGACTACCATCATAACCTTCCCTCTTAACAAATATAAATGATCTGAAACGTCTTGTATCATTTCAAATAGTCCCCAATTAAATTTTAGTTTTTTGACCGAAACTAGTGTATAATATGCTATGTTTTTTGGCCGAAACTTGCATTTTGAAAAGTTTCATAGAATCTAATTTTCAAATGATTTTTTTGCATGGATTACCATCATAACCTTCCCTCTTAACAAATATAAATGATTTGAAACGTCTTGTATCATTTCAAATAGTCCCCAATTAAATTTTAGTTTTTTGACCGAAACTAGTGTATAATATGCTATGTCTTTTGGCCGAAACTTGCATTTCGAAAAGTTTCATAGAATCAAATTTTCAGATGATTTTTTTGCATGGACTACCATCATAACCTTCCCTCTTAACATATATAAATGATCTGAAACGTCTCGTATCATTTCAAATAGTCCCTAATTAAATTTTATTTTTTTGACCGAAACTAGTGTATAATATACTATGATTCGAAATGTTTCATAGAATCTAAATTTCCGATGATTTTTTGCATGGACTTCCATCATAGCCTTCCCTCGTAAAATATATAAATGATGTGTGTATATTCGTATCATTTCGATCAGTCCCCGATTTTATTTTATTTTTGAATGAAACTAGTATAAACTTGTGTATAATATATTATGATTTTTTGGCCGAAACTTGCATTTCGAAAAGTTTCATAGAATCTAGTTTTCAGATGATTATTTTGCATGGACTACCATCATAACCTTCCCTCTTAACAAATATAAATGATCTGAAACGTCTTGTATCATTTCAAATAGTCCCCAATTAAATTTTAGTTTTTTGACCGAAACTAGTGTATAATATGCTATGTTTTTTGGCCGAAACTTGCATTTCGAAAAGTTTCATAGAATCTAATTTTCAGATGATTTTTTTGCATGGACTACCATCATAACCTTCCCTCTTAACATATAAAAATGATCTGAAACGTCTCGTATCATTTCAAATAGTCCCCAATTAAATTTTATTTTTTTGACCGAAACTAGTGTATAATATACTATGATTTTTGACCGAAACTTGCATCTCGAAAAGTTTCATAGAATCTAATTTTCCGATGATTTTTTGCATGGACTTCCATCATAACCATCCCTCGTAAAATATATAAATGATATGTGTAAATTCGTATCATTTTGATCAGTCCCATATTTAATTTTATTTTTGATTGAAACTAGTATAAATTTGTGTATAATATATTATGATTTTTGGCCGAAACTTGCATTTCGAAAAGTTTCATAGAATCTAGTTTTCAGATGATTTTTTTGCATGGACTACCATCATAACCTTCCCTCTTAAAAAATATCAATGATGTTTTTTGGCCGAAACTTGCATTTCGAAAAGTTTCATAGAATCTAATTTTCCGATGATATTTTGCATGGACTTCCATCATAACCATCCCTCGTAAAATATATAAATGATATGTATAGTTTCATATCATTTTGATCAGTCCCAGATTTAATTTTATTTTTGATCGAAACTAGTATAAATTTGTGTATAATATATTATGATTTTTTGGCCGAAACTTGCATTTCGAAAAGTTTCATAGAATCTAGTTTTCAGATGATTATTTTGCATGGACTACCATCATAACCTTCCCTCTTAACAAATATAAATGATCTGAAACGTCTTGTATCATTTCAAATAGTCCCCAATTAAATTTTAGTTTTTTGACCGAAACTAGTGTATAATATGCTATGTTTTTTGGCCGAAACATGCATTTCGAAAAGTTTCATAGAATCTAATTTTCAAATGATTTTTTTGCATGGACTACCATCATAACCTTCCCTCTTAACAAATATAAATGATTTGAAACGTCTTGTATCATTTCAAATAGTCCCCAATTAAATTTTAGTTTTTTGACCGAAACTAGTGTATAATATGCTATGTCTTTTGGCCGAAACTTGCATTTCGAAAAGTTTCATAGAATCAAATTTTCAGATGATTTTTTTGCATGGACTACCATCATAACCTTCCCTCTTAACATATATAAATGATCTGAAACGTCTCGTATCATTTCAAATAGTCCCTAATTAAATTTTATTTTTTTGACCGAAACTAGTGTATAATATACTATGATTCGAAATGTTTCATCGAATCTAAATTTTCGATGATTTTTTGCATGGACTTCCATCATAGCCTTCCCTCGTAAAATAAATAAATGATTTGTGTATATTTGTATCATTTCGATCAGTCCCCGATTTTATTTTATTTTTGAATGAAACTAGTATAAACTTGTGTATAATATATTATGATTTTTTGGCCGAAACTTGCATTTCGAAAAGTTTCATAGAGTCTAGTTTTTAGATCATTTTTTTTGCATGAACTACACTCTTAACCTTCCCTCTTAACATATATAAATAATCTGAAATGTCTCGTATCATTTCAAATAGTCCCCAATTAAATTTTATTTTTTTGACCGAAACTAGTGTATAATATACTATGATTTTTGACCGAAACTTGCATTGCGAAAAGTTTCATAGAATCTAATTTTACCGATGATTATTTGCATGGACTTCCATCATAACCATCCCTCGTAAAATATATAAATGATATGTGAAGTTTCGTATCATTTTGATCAGTCCCCGATTTAATTTTATTTTTGACCGAAACTAGTATAAACTTGTGTATAATATATTATGATTTTTTGGCCGAAACTTGCATTTCGAAATGTTTCATAGAATCTAGTTTTCACATGATTTTTTTGCATGGACTACCATCATAACCTTCCCTTTTAACATATATAAATGATCTGAAACGTCTCGTATCATTTCAAATAGTCCCCAATTAAATTTTATTTTTTTGACCGAAACTAGTGTATAATATACTATGATTTTTGACCGAAACTTGCATTGTGAAATGTTTCATAGAATCTAATTTTCCAATGATTTTTTGCATCGACTTCCATCATAACCATCCCTCGTAAAATATATAAATGATATGTGATGTTTTGTATCATTTTGATCAGTCCCCGATTTAATTTTATTTTTGCCCGAAACTAGTATAAACTTGTGTATAATATATTATGATTTTTTGGCCGAAACTTGCATTTCGAAAAGTTTCATAGAATCTAGTTTTCAGATGATTTTTTTGCATGGACTACCATCATAACCTTCCCTCTTAACATATATAAAGGATTTGAAACGTCTCGTATCATTTCAAATAGTCCCCACTTAAATTTTATTTTTTTGACCGAAACTAGTGTATAATATACTATGATTTTTGACCGAAACTTGCATTGCGAAAAGTTTCATAGAATCTAATTTTCCGATGATTTTTTGCATGGACTTCCATCATTACTTTCCCTCTTTAAATATATAAATGATGTGTGAATATTCGTATCATTTTGATCGGTCCCCGATTTTATTTTATTTTTGACTGAAACTAGTATAAACTTGTGTATAATATATTATGATTTTTTTGCCGAAACTTGCATTTCGAAAAGTTTCATAGAATCTAGTTTTCACATGATTATTTTGCATGGACTACCATCATAACCTTCCCTCTTAACAAATATAAATGATCTGGAACGTCTTGTATCATTTCAAATAGTCCCCAATTAAATTTTAGTTTTTTGACCGAAACTAGTGTATAATATGCTATGTTTTTTGGCCGAAACTTGCATTTTGAAAAGTTTCATAGAATCTAATTTTCAGATGATTTTTTTGCATGGACTACCATCATAACCTTCCCTCTTAACATATATAAATGATCTGAAACGTCTCGTATCATTTCAAATAGTCCCCAATTAAATTTTATTTTTTTGACCGAAACTAGTGTATAATATACTATGATTTTTGACCGAAACTTGCATCTCGAAAAGTTTCATAGAATCTAATTTTCCGATGATTTTTTGCATGGACTTCCATCATAACCATCCCTCGTAAAATATATAAATGATATGTGTAAATTCGTATCATTTTGATCAGTCCCATATTTAATTTTATTTTTGAATGAAACTAGTATAAATTTGTGTATAATATATTATGATTTTTTGGCCGAAACTTGCATTTCGAAAAGTTTCATAGAATCTAATTTTCCGATGATTTTTTGCATGGACTTCCATCATTACCTTCCCTCTTTAAATATATAAATGATATGTGAAGTTTCGTAACATTTTGATCAGTCCCCGATTTAATTTAATTTTTGACCGAAACTAGTATAAACTTGTGTATAATATATATTATGATTTTTTGGCCGAAACTTGCATTTCGAAAAGTTTCATAGAATCTAGTTTTCAGATGATTTTTTTGCATGGACTACCATCATAACCTTCCCTCTTAACATATATAAATGATTTGAAACGTCTCGTATCATTTCAAATAGTCCCCACTTAAATTTTATTTTTTTGACCGAAACTAGTGTATAATATATTATGATTTTTGACCGAAACTTGCATTGCGAAAAGTTTCACCGAATCTAATTTTCCGATGATTTTTTGCATGGACTTCCATCATTACCTTCCCTCTTTAAATATATAAATGATGTGTGAATATTCGTATCATTTCGATCGGTCCCCGATTTTATTTTATTTTTGACTGAAACTAGTATAAACTTTTGTATAATATATTATGATTTTTTGGCCGAAACTTGCATTTCGAAAAGTTTCATAGAGTCTAGTTTTTAGATCATTTTTTTTGCATGTACTACCATCTTAACCTTCCCTCTTAACATATATAAATAATCTGAAACGTCTCGTATCATTTCAAATAGTCCCCAATTAAATTTTATTTTTTTGACCGAAACTAGTGTATAATATACTATGATTTTTGACCGGAACTTGCATTACGAAATGTTTCATAGAATCTAATTTTACCGATGATCATTTGCATGGACTTCCATCATAACCATCCCTCGTAAAATATATAAATGATATGTATAGTTTCGTATCATTTTGATCAGTCCCAGATTTAATTTTATTTTTGATCGAAACTAGTATAAATTTGTGTATAATATATTATGATTTTTTGGCCGAAACTTGCATTTCGAAAAGTTTCATAGAATCTAGTTTTCAGATGATTTTTTTGCATGGACTACCATCATAACCTTCCCTCTTAACATATATAAATAATCTGAAACGTCTCGTATCATTTCAAATATTCCCCACTTAAATTTTATTTTTTTGACCGAAACTAGTGTATAATATACTATGATTTTTGACCGAAACTTGCATTGCGAAAAGTTTCATAGAATCTAATTTTCCGATGATTTTTTGCATGGACTTCCATCATAACAATCCCTCGTAAAATATATAATTGATATGTGAAGTTTCGTAACATTTTGATCAGTCCCCGATTTAATTTAATTTTTGACCGAAACTAGTATAAACTTGTGTATAATATATATTATGATTTTTTGGCCGAAACTTGCATTTCGAAAAGTTTCATAGAATCTAGTTTTCAGATGATTTTTTTGCATGGACTACCATCATAACCTTCCCTCTTAACATATATAAATGATTTGAAATGTCTCGTATCATTTCAAATAGTCCCCACTTAAATTTTATTTTTTTGACCGAAACTAGTGTATAATATACTATGATTTTTGACCGAAACTTGCATTGCGAAAAGTTTCATAGAATCTAATTTTCCGATGATTTTTTGCATGGACTTCCATCATTACCTTCCCTCTTTAAATATATAAATGATGTGTGAATATTCGTATCATTTCGATCGGTCCCCGATTTTATTTTATTTTTGACTGAAACTAGTATAAACTTGTGTATAATATATTATGATTTTTTGGCCGTAACTTGCATTTCGAAAAGTTTCATAGAGTCTAGTTTTTAGATCATTTTTTTTGCATGGACTACCATCTTAACCTTCCCTCTTAACATATATAAATAATCTGAAACGTCTCGTATCATTTCAAATAGTCCCCAATTAAATTTTATTTTTTTGACCGAAACTAGTGTATAATATACTATGATTTTTTACCGAAACTGGCATTGCGAAACGTTTCATAGAATCTAAATTTATCGATGATTATTTGCATGGACTTCCATCATAACCATCCCTCGTAAAATATATAAATGATATGTGAAGTTTCGTATCATTTTGATCAGTCCCCGATTTAATTTTATTTTTGACCGAAACTAGTATAAACTTGTGTATAATATATTATGATGTTTTGGCCGAAACTTGCATTTCGAAAAGTTTCATAGAATCAAGTTTTCACATGATATTTTTGCATGTACTACCATCATAACCTTCCCTCTTAACATATATAAATGATCTGAAACGTCTCGTATCATTTTAAATAGTCCCCAATTAAATTTTATTTTTTTGACCGAAACTAGTGTATAATATACTATGATTTTTGACCGAAACTTGCATTGCGAAAAGTTTCATAGAATCTAATTTTCCGATGATTTTTTGCATGGACTTCCATCATAACCATCCCTCGTAAAATATATAAATGATATGTGAAGTTTTGTATCATTTTGATCAGTCCCCGATTTAATTTTATTTTTGACCGAAACTAGTATAAACTTGTGTATAATATATTATGATTTTTTGGCCGAAACTTGCATTTCGAAAAGTTTCATAGAATCTAGTTTTCAGATGACTTTTATGCATGGACTACCATCATAACCTTCCCTCTTAACATATATAAATGATTTGAAACGTCTCGTATCATTTCAAATATTCCCCACTTAAATTTTATTTTTTTGACAGAAACTAGTGTATAATATACTATGATTTTTGACCGAAACTTGCATTGCGAAAAGTTTCACCGAATCTAATTTTCCGATGATTTTTTGCATGGACTTCCATCATTACCTTCCCTCTTTAAATATATAAATGATGTGTGAATATTCGTATCATTTCGATCGGTCCCCGATTTTATTTTATTTTTGACTGAAACTAGTATAAACTTGTGTATAATATATTATGATTTTTTGGCCGTAACTTGCATTTCGAAAAGTTTCATAGAGTCTAGTTTTTAGATCATTTTTTTTGCATGGACTACCATCTTAACCTTCCCTCTTAACATATATAAATAATCTGAAACGTCTCGTATCATTTCAAATAATCCCCAATTAAATTTTATTTTTTTGACCGAAACTAGTGTATAATATACTACGATTTTTGACGGAAACTTGCATTGCGAAACATTTCATAGAATCTAATTTTATCGATGATTATTTGCATGGACTTCCATCATAACCATCCCTCGTAAAATTATTAAATGATATGTGAAGTTTCGTATCATTTTGATCAGTCCCCGATTTAATTTTATTTTTGACCGAAACTAGTATAAACTTGTGTATAATATATTATGATTTTTTGGCCGAAACTTGCATTTCAAAATGTTTCATAGAATCTAGTTTTCACATGATTTTTTTGCATGGACTACCATCATAACCTTCCCTCTTAACATATATAAATGATCTGAAACGTCTCGTATCATTTCAAATAGTCCCTAATTAAATTTTATTTTTTTGACCGAATCTAGTGTATAATATACTATGATTTTTGACCGAAACTTGCATTGCGAAATGTTTCATAGAATCTAATTTTCCAATGATTTTTTGCATCGACTTCCATCATAACCATCCCTCGTAAAATATATAAATGATATGTGAAGTTTTGTATCATTTTGATCAGTCCCCGATTTAATTTTATTTTTGACCGAAACTAGTATAAACTTGTGTATATATATTATGATTTTTTGGCCGAAACTTGCATTTCGAAAAGTTTCATAGAATCTAGTTTTCAGATGATTTTTTTGCATGGACTACCATCATAACCTTCCCTCTTAACATATATAAATAATCTGAAACGTCTCGTATCATTTCAAATAATCCCCAATTAAATTTTATTTTTTTGACCGAAAGTAGTGTATAATATACTATGATTTTTGACCGAAACTTGCATTGCGAAAAGTTTCATAGAATCTAATTTTCCGATGATTTTTTGCATGGACTTCCATCATAACAATCCCTCGTAAAATATATAAATGATATGTGAAGTTTCGTAACATTTTGATCAGTCCCCGATTTAATTTAATTTTTGACCGAAACTAGTATAAACTTGTGTATAATATATATTATGATTTTTTGGCCGAAACTTGCATTTCGAAAAGTTTCATAGAATCTAGTTTTCAGATGATTTTTTTGCATGGACTACCATCATAACCTTCCCTCTTAACATATATAAATGATTTGAAACGTCTCGTATCATTTCAAATAGTCCCCACTTAAATTTTATTTTTTTGACCGAAACTAGTGTATAATATACTATGATTTTTGACCGAAACTTGCATTGCGAAAAGTTTCATAGAATCTAATTTTCCGATGATTTTTTGCATGGACTTCCATCATTACCTTCCCTCTTTAAATATATAAATGATGTGTGAATATTCGTATCATTTCGATCGGTCCCCGATTTTATTTTATTTTTGACTGAAACTAATATAAACTTGTGTATAATATATTATGATTTTTTGGTCGTAACTTGCATTTCGAAAAGTTTCATAGAGTCTAGTTTTTAGATCATTTTCTTTGCATGGACTACCATCTTAACCTTCCCTCTTAACATATATAAATAATCTGAAACGTCTCGTATCATTTCAAATAGTCCCCAATTAAATTTTATTTTTTTGACCGAAACTAGTGTATAATATACTATGATTTTTGACCGAAACTGGCATTGCGAAACGTTTCATAGAATCTAATTTTATCGATGATTATTTGCATGGACTTCCATCATAACCATCCCTCGTAAAATATATAAATGATATGTGAAGTTTCGTATCATTTTGATCAGTCCCCGATTTAATTTAATTTTTGACCGAAACTAGTATAAACTTGTGTATAATATATTATGATGTTTTTGCCGAAACTTGCATTTCGAAAAGTTTCATAGAATCAAGTTTTCACATGATATTTTTGCATGTACTACCATCATAACCTTCCCTCTTAACATATATAAATGATCTGAAACGTCTCGTATCATTTTAAATAGTCCCCAATTAAATTTTATTTTTTTGACCGAAACTAGTGTATAATATACTATGATTTTTGACCGAAACTTGCATTGCGAAAACTTTCATAGAATCTAATTTTCCGATGATTTTTTGCATGGACTTCCATCATAACCATCCCTCGTAAAATATATAAATGATATGTGAAGTTTTGTATCATTTTGATCAGTCCCCGATTTAATTTTATTTTTGACCGAAACTAGTATAAACTTGTGTATAATATATTATGATTTTTTGGCCGAAACTTGCATTTCGAAAAGTTTCATAGAATCTAGTTTTCAGATGACTTTTATGCATGGACTACCATCATAACCTTCCATCTTAACATATATAAATGATTTGAAACGTCTCGTATCATTTCAAATATTCCCCACTTAAATTTTATTTTTTTGACCGAAACTAGTGTATAATATACTATGATTTTTGACCGAAACTTGCATTGCGAAAAGTTTCACCGAATCTAATTTTCCGATGATTTTTTGCATGGACTTCCATTATTACCTTCCCTCTTTAAATATATAAATGATGCGTGAATATTCGTATCATTTCGATCGGTCCCCGATTTTATTTTATTTTTGACTGAAACTAGTATAAACTTGTGTATAATATATTATGATTTTTTGGCCGTAACTTGCATTTCGAAAAGTTTCATAGAGTCTAGTTTTTAGATCATTTTTTTTGCATGGACTACCATCTTAACCTTCCCTCTTAACATATATAAATAATCTGAAACGTCTCGTATCATTTCAAATAGTCCCCAATTAAATTTTATTTTTTTGATCGAAACTAGTGTATAATATACTACGATTTTTGACTGAAACTGGCATTGCGAAACGTTTCATAGAATCTAATTTTATCGATGATTATTTGCATGGACTTCCATCATAACCATCCCTCGTAAAATATATAAATGATATGTGAAGTTTCGTATCATTTTGATCAGTCCCCGATTTAATTTTATTTTTGACCGAAACTAGTATAAACTTGTGTATAATATATTATGATGTTTTGGCCGAAACTTGCATTTCGAAAAGTTTCATAGAATCAAGTTTTCACATGATATTTTTGCATGTACTACCATCATAACCTTCCCTCTTAACATATATAAATGATTTGAAACGTCTCATATCATTTCAAATAATCCCCAATTAAATTTTATTTTTTTGACCGAAACTAGTGTATAATATACTATGATTTTTGACCGAAACTTGCATTGCGAAAAGTTTCATAGAATCTAATTTTCCGATGATTTTTTGCACTGACTTCCATTATAACCCTCCCTCGTAAAATATATAAATGATATGTGAGGTTTCGTATCATTTTGATCAGTCCCCGATTTAATTTTATTTTTGACCGAAACTAGTATAAACTTGTGTATAATATATTATGATTTTTTGGCCGAAACTTGCATTTCGAAAAGTTTCATAGAATCTAGTTTTCACATGATTTTTTTGCATGGACTACCATCATAACCTTCCCTCTTAAAAAATATAAATGATGTTTTTTGGCCGAAACTTGCATTTCGAAAACTTTCATAGAATCTAATTTTCCGATGATTTTTTGCATGGACTTCCATCATAACCATCCCTCGTAAAATATATAAATGATATGTATAGTTTCGTATCATTTTGATCAGTCCCAGATTTAATTTTATTTTTGATCGAAACTAGTATAAATTTGTGTATAATATATTATGATTTTTTGGCCGAAACTTGCATTTCGAAAAGTTTCATAGAATCTAGTTTTCAGATGATTATTTTGCATGGACTACCATCATAACCTTCTCTCTTAACAAATATAAATGATCTGAAACGTCTTGTATCATTTCAAATAGTCCCCAATTAAATTTTAGTTTTTTGACCGAAACGAGTGTATAATATGCTATGTCTTTTGGCCGAAACTTGCATTTCGAAAAGTTTCATAGAATCAAATTTTCAGATGATTTTTTTGCATGGACTACCATCATAACCTTCCCTCTTAACATATATAAATGATCTGAAACGTCTCGTATCATTTCAAATAGTCCCTAATTAAATTTTATTTTTTTGACCGAAACTAGTGTATAATATACTATGATTCGAAATGTTTCATAGAATCTAAATTTCCGATGATTTTTTGCATGGACTTCCATCAAAGCCTTCCCTCGTAAAATATATAAATGATGTGTGTATATTCGTATCATTTCGATCGGTCCCCGATTTTATTTTATTTTTGACTGAAACTAGTATAAACTTGTGTATAATATACTATGATTTTTGACCAAAACTTGCATTGCGAAAAGTTTCATAGAATCTAATTTTCCGATGAAATTTTGCACTGACTTCCATTATAACCCTCCCTCGTAAAATATATAAATGATATGTGAGGTTTCGTATCATTTTGATCAGTCCCCGATTTAATTTTATTTTTGACCGAAACTAGTATAAACTTGTGTATAATATATTATGATTTTTTGGCCGAAACTTGCATTTCGAAAAGTTTCATAGAATCTAGTTTTCACATGATTTTTTTGCATGGACTACCATCATAACCTTCCCTCTTAACATATATAAATTATCTGAAACGTCTCGTATCATTTCAAATAGTCCCCAATTAAATTTTATTTTTTTGACCGAAACTAGTGTATAATATACTATGATTTTTGACCGAAACTTGCATCTCGAAAAGTTTCATAGAATCTAATTTTATCGATGATTATTTGCATGGACTTCCATCATAACCATCCCTCGTAAAATATATAAATGATATGTGAAGTTTCGTATCATTTTGATCAGTCCCCGATTTAATTTTATTTTTGACCGAAACTAGTATAAACTTGTGTATAATATATTATGATGTTTTGGCCGAAACTTGCATTTCGAAAGGTTTCATAGAATCAAGTTTTCACATGATATTTTTGCATGTACTACCATCATAACCTTCCCTCTTAACATATATAAATGATCTGAAACGTCTCGTATCATTTTAAATAGTCCCCAATTAAATTTTATTTTTTTGACCGAAACTAGTGTATAATATACTATGATTTTTGACCGAAACTGGCATTGCGAAACGTTTCATAGAATCTAATTTTCCGATGATTTTTTGCATGGACTTCCATCATAACCATCCCTCGTAAAATATATAAATGATATGTGAAGTTTTGTATCATTTTGATCAGTCCCCGATTTAATTTTATTTTTGACCGAAACTAGTATAAACTTGTGTATAATATATTATGATTTTTTGGCCGAAACTTGCATTTCGAAAAGTTTCATAGAATCTAGTTTTCAGATGACTTTTATGCATGTACTACCATCATAACCTTCCCTCTTAACATATATAAATGATCTGAAACGTCTCGTATCATTTCAAATAGTCCCCAATTAAATTTTATTTTTTTGACCGAAACTAGTGTATAATATACTATGATTTTTGACCGAAACTGGCATTGCGAAACGTTTCATAGAATCTAATTTTATCGATGATTATTTGCATGGACTTCCATCATAACCATCCCTCGTAAAATATATAAATGATATGTGAAGTTTCGTATCATTTTGATCAGTCCCCGATTTAATTTTATTTTTGACCGAAACTAGTATAAACTTGTGTATAATATATTATGATGTTTTGGCCGAAACTTGCATTTCGAAAAGTTTCATAGAATCAAGTTTTCACATGATATTTTTGCATGTACTACCATCATAACCTTCCCTCTTAACATATATAAATGATCTGAAACGTCTCGTATCATTTTAAATAGTCCCCAATTAAATTTTATTTTTTTGACCGAAACTAGTGTATAATATACTATGATTTTTGACCGAAACTTGCATTGCGAAATGTTTCATAGAATCTAATTTTCCGATGATTTTTTGCATCGACTTCCATCATAACCATCCCTCGTAAAATATATAAATGATATGTGAAGTTTTGTGTCATTTTGATCAGTCCCCGATTTAATTTTATTTTTGACCGAAACTAGTATAAAATAGTGTATAATATATTATGATTTTTTGGCCGAAACTTGCATTTCGAAAAGTTTCATAGAATCTAGTTTTCAGATGATTTTTTTGCATGGACTACAATCATAACCTTCCCTCTTAATATATATAAATAATCTGAAACGTCTCGTATCATTTCAAATAATCCCCAATTAAATTTTATTTTTTTGACCGAAACTAGTGTATAATATACTATGATTTTTGACCGAAACTTGCATTGCGAAAAGTTTCATAGAATCTAATTTTCCGATGATTTTTTGCATGGACTTCCATCATAACAATCCCTCGTAAAATATATAAATGATATGTGAAGTTTCGTATCATTTTGATCAGTCCCCGATTTAATTTTATTTTTGACCGAAACTAGTATAAACTTGTGTATAATATATATTATGATTTTTTGGCCGAAACTTGCATTTCGAAAAGTTTCATAGAATCTAGTTTTCAGATGATTTTTTTGCATGGACTACCATCATAACCTTCCCTCTTAACATATATAAATGATTTGAAACGTCTCGTATCATTTCAAATAGTCCCCACTTAAATTTTATTTTTTTGACCGAAACTTGCATTGCGAAAAGTTTCATAGAATCTAATTTTCCGATGATTTTTTGCATGGACTTCCATCATTACCTTCCCTCTTTAAATATATAAATGATGTGTGAATATTCGTATCATTTCGATCGGTCCCCGATTTTATTTTATTTTTGACTGAAACTAGTATAAACTTGTGTATAATATATTATGATTTTTTGGCCGTAACATGCATTTCGAAAAGTTTCATAGAGTCTAGTTTTTAGATCATTTTTTTTGCATGTACTACCATCTTAACCTTCCCTCTTAACATATATAAATAATCTGAAATGTCTCGTATCATTTCAAATAGTCCCCAATTAAATTTTATTTTTTGACCGAAACTAGTGTATAATATACTACGATTTTTGACCGAAACTTGCATTGCGAAACGTTTCATAGAATCTAATTTTACCGATGATTATTTGCATGGACTTCCATCATAGCCATCCCTCGTAAAATATATAAATGAAATGTGAAGTTTCGTATCATTTTGATCAGTCCCCGATTTAATTTTATTATTGTTCGAAACTAGTATAAACTTGTGTATAATATATTATGATATTTTGGCCGAAACTTGCATTTCGAAAAGTTTCATAGAATCAAGTTTTCACATGATTTTTTTGCATGGACTACCATCATAACCTTCCCTCTTAACATATATAAATGATCTGAAACGTCTCGTATCATTTTAAATAGTCCCCAATTAAATTTTATTTTTTTGACCGAAACTAGTGTATAATATACTATGATTTTTGACCGAAACTTGCATTGCGAAATGTTTCATAGAATCTAATTTTCCGATGATTTTTTGCATGGACTTCCATCATAACCATCCCTCGTAAAATATATAAATGATATGTGAAGTTTTGTATCATTTTGATCAGTCCCCGATTTAATTTTATTTTTGACCGAAACTAGTATAAACTTGTGTATAATATATTATGATTTTTTGGCTGAAACTTGCATTTCGAAAAGTTTCATAGAATCTAGTTTTCAGTTGATTTTTTTGCATGGAGTACCATCATAACCTTCCCTCTTAACATATATAAATGATTTGAAACGTCTCGTATCATTTCAAATAATCCCCAATTAAATTTTATTTTTTTGACCGAAACTAGTGTATAATATACTATGATTTTTGACCAAAACTTGCATTGCGAAAAGTTTCATAGAATCTAATTTTCCGATGATTTTTTGCACTGACTACCATTATAACCCTCCCTCGTAAAATATATAAATGATATGTGAGGTTTCGTATCATTTTGATCAGTCCCCGATTTAATTTTATTTTTGACCGAAACTAGTATAAACTTATGTATAATATATTATGATTTTTTGGCCGAAACTTGCATTTCGAAAAGTTTCATAGAATCTAGTTTTCACATGATTTTTTTGCATGGACTACCATCATAACCTTCCCTCTTAACATATATAAATTATCTGAAACGTCTCGTATCATTTCAAATAGTCCCCAATTAAATTTTATTTTTTTGACCGAAACTAGTGTATAATATACTATGATTTTTGACCGATACTTGCATCTCGAAAAGTTTCATAGAATCTAATTTTCCGATGATTTTTTGCATGGATTTCCATCATAACCATCCCTCGTAAAATATATAAATGATATGTGTAAATTCGTATCATTTTGATCAGTCCCATATTTAATTTTATTTTTGATTGAAACTAGTATAAATTTGTGTATAATATATTATGATTTTTTGGCCGAAACTTGCATTTCGAAAAGTTTCATAGAATCTAGTTTTCAGATGATTTTTTTGCATGGACTACCATCATAACCTTCCCTCTTAAAAAATATAAATGATGTTTTTTGGCAAAAAAACTTGCATTTCGAAAACTTTCATAGAATCTAATTTTCCGATGATTTTTTGCATGGACTTCCATCATAACCATCCCTCGTAAAATATATAAATGATATGTATAGTTTCGTATCATTTTGATCAGTCCCAGATTTAATTTTATTTTTGATCGAAACTAGTATAAATTTGTGTATAATATATTATGATTTTTTGGTCGAAACATGCATTTCGAAAAGTTTCATAGAATCTAGTTTTCAGATGATTATTTTGCATGGACTACCATCATAACCTTCCCTCTTAACAAATATAAATGATCTGAAACGTCTTGTATCATTTCAAATAGTCCCCAATTAAATTTTAGTTTTTTGACCGAAACTAGTGTATAATATGCTATGTTTTTTGGCCGAAACTTGCATTTCGAAAAGTTTCATAGAATCTAATTTTCAAATGATTTTTTTGCATGGACTACCATCATAACCTTCCCTCTTAACATAAATAAATGATCTGAAACGTCTCGTATCATTTCAAATAGTCCCTAATTAAATTTTATTTTTTTGACCGAAACTAGTGTATAATATACTATGATTCGAAATGTTTCATAGAATCTAAATTTCCGATGATTTTTTGCATGGACTTCCATCATAGCCTTCCCTCGTAAAATATATAAATGATGTGTGTATATTCGTATCATTTCGATCAGTCCCCGATTTTATTTTATTTTTGAATGAAACTAGTATAAACTTGTGTATAATATATTATGATTTTTTGGCCGAAACTTGCTTTTCGAAAAGTTTCATAGAGTCTAGTTTTTAGATCATTTTTTTTGCATGGACTACCATCTTAACCTTCCCTCTTAACATATATAAATAATCTGAAACGTCTCGTATCATTTCAAATAGTCCCCAATTAAATTTTATTTTTTTGACCGAAACTAGTGTATAATATACTATGATTTTTGACCGAAACTTGCATTGCGAAAAGTTTCATAGAATCTAATTTTACCGATGATTATTTGCATGGACTTCCAACATAACCATCCCTCGTAAAATATATAAATGATATGTGAAGTTTCGTATCATTTTGATCAGTCCCCGATTTAATTTTATTTTTGACCGAAACTAGTATAAACTTGTGTATAATATATTATGATTTTTTGGCCGAAACTTGCATTTCGAAATGTTTCATAGAATCTAGTTTTCACATGATTTTTTTGCATGGACTACCATCTTAACCTTCCCTCTTAACATATATAAATGATCTGAAACGTCTCGTATCATTTCAAATAGTCCCCAATTAAATTTTATTTTTTTGACCGAAACTAGTGTATAATATACTATGATTTTTGACCGATACTTGCATCTCGAAAAGTTTCATAGAATCTAATTTTCCGATGATTTTTTGCATGGATTTCCATCATAACCATCCCTCGTAAAATATATAAATGATATGTGTAAATTCGTATCATTTTGATCAGTCCCATATTTAATTTTATTTTTGATTGAAACTAGTATAAATTTGTGTATAATATATTATGATTTTTTGGCCGAAACTTGCATTTCGAAAAGTTTCATAGAATCTAGTTTTCAGATGATTTTTTTGCATGGACTACCATCATAACCTTCCCTCTTAAAAAATATAAATGATGTTTTTTGGCAAAAAAACTTGCATTTCGAAAACTTTCATAGAATCTAATTTTCCGATGATTTTTTGCATGGACTTCCATCATAACCATCCCTCGTAAAATATATAAATGATATGTATAGTTTCGTATCATTTTGATCAGTCCCAGATTTAATTTTATTTTTGATCGAAACTAGTATAAATTTGTGTATAATATATTATGATTTTTTGGTCGAAACATGCATTTCGAAAAGTTTCATAGAATCTAGTTTTCAGATGATTATTTTGCATGGACTACCATCATAACCTTCCCTCTTAACAAATATAAATGATCTGAAACGTCTTGTATCATTTCAAATAGTCCCCAATTAAATTTTAGTTTTTTGACCGAAACTAGTGTATAATATGCTATGTTTTTTGGCCGAAACTTGCATTTCGAAAAGTTTCATAGAATCTAATTTTCAAATGATTTTTTTGCATGGACTACCATCATAACCTTCCCTCTTAACATAAATAAATGATCTGAAACGTCTCGTATCATTTCAAATAGTCCCTAATTAAATTTTATTTTTTTGACCGAAACTAGTGTATAATATACTATGATTCGAAATGTTTCATAGAATCTAAATTTCCGATGATTTTTTGCATGGACTTCCATCATAGCCTTCCCTCGTAAAATATATAAATGATGTGTGTATATTCGTATCATTTCGATCAGTCCCCGATTTTATTTTATTTTTGAATGAAACTAGTATAAACTTGTGTATAATATATTATGATTTTTTGGCCGAAACTTGCTTTTCGAAAAGTTTCATAGAGTCTAGTTTTTAGATCATTTTTTTTGCATGGACTACCATCTTAACCTTCCCTCTTAACATATATAAATAATCTGAAACGTCTCGTATCATTTCAAATAGTCCCCAATTAAATTTTATTTTTTTGACCGAAACTAGTGTATAATATACTATGATTTTTGACCGAAACTTGCATTGCGAAAAGTTTCATAGAATCTAATTTTACCGATGATTATTTGCATGGACTTCCAACATAACCATCCCTCGTAAAATATATAAATGATATGTGAAGTTTCGTATCATTTTGATCAGTCCCCGATTTAATTTTATTTTTGACCGAAACTAGTATAAACTTGTGTATAATATATTATGATTTTTTGGCCGAAACTTGCATTTCGAAATGTTTCATAGAATCTAGTTTTCACATGATTTTTTTGCATGGACTACCATCTTAACCTTCCCTCTTAACATATATAAATGATCTGAAACGTCTCGTATCATTTCAAATAGTCCCCAATTAAATTTTATTTTTTTGACCGAAACTAGTGTATAATATACTATGATTTTTGACCGAAACTTGCATTGCGAAATGTTTCATAGAATCTAATTTTCCAATGATTTTTTGCATCGACTTCCATCATAACCATCCCTCGTAAAATATATAAATGATATGTGTAAATTCGTATCATTTTGATCAGTCCCATATTTAATTTTATTTTTGATTGAAACTAGTATAAATTTGTCTATAATATATTATGATTTTTTGGCCGAAACTTGCATTTCGAAAAGTTTCATAGAATCTAGTTTTCAGATGATTTTTTTGCATGGACTACCATCATAACCTTCCCTCTTAAAAAATATAAATGATGTTTTTTGGCCGAAACTTGCATTTCGAAAACTTTCATAGAATCTAATTTTCCGATGATTTTTTGCATGGACTTCCATCATAACCATCCCTCGTAAAATATATAAATGATATGTATAGTTTCGTATCATTTTGATCAGTCCCGGATTTAATTTTATTTTTGATCGAAACTAGTATAAATTTGTGTATAATATATTATGATTTTTTGGCCGAAACTTGCATTTCGAAAAGTTTCATAGAATCTAGTTTTCAGATGATTATTTAGCATGGACTACCATCATAACCTTCCCTCTTAACAATTATAAATGATCTGAAACGTCTTGTATCATTTCAAATAGTCCCCAATTAAATTTTAGTTTTTTGACCGAAACTAGTGTATAATATGCTATGTTTTTTGGCCGAAACTTGCATTTCGAAAAGTTTCATAGAATCTAATTTTCAAATGATTTTTTTGCATGGACTACCATCATAACCTTCCCTCTTAACAAATATATATGAAATGAAACGTCTTGTATCATTTCAAATAGTCCCCAATTAAATTTTAGTTTTTTGACCGAAACTAGTGTATAATATGCTATGTCTTTTGGCCGAAACTTGCATTTCGAAAAGTTTCATAGAATCAAATTTTCAGCTGATTTTTTTGCATGGACTACCATCATAACCTTCCCTCTTAACATATATAAATGATCTGAAACGTCTCGTATCATTTCAAATAGTCCCTAATTAAATTTTATTTTTTTGACCGAAACTAGTGTATAATATACTATGATTCGAAATGTTTCATAGAATCTAAATTTCCGATGATTTTTTGCATGGACTTCCATCATAGCCTTCCCTCGTAAAATATATAAATGATGTGTGTATATTCGTATCATTTCGAACAGTCCCCGATTTTATTTTATTTTTGAATGAAACTAGTATAAACTTGTGTATAATATATTATGATTTTTTGGCCGAAACTTGCATTTCGAAAAGTTTCATAGAGTCTAGTTTTTAGATCATTTTTTTTGCATGGACTACCATCTTAACCTTCCCTCTTAACATATATAAATAATCTGAAACGTCTCGTATCATTTCAAATAGTCCCCAATTAAATTTTATTTTTTTGACCGAAACTAGTGTATAATATACTATGATTTTTGACCGAAACTTGCATTGCGAAAAGTTTCATAGAATCTAATTTTACCGATGATTATTTGCATGGACTTCCAACATAACCATCCCTCGTAAAATATATAAATGATATGTGAAGTTTCGTATCATTTTGATCAGTCCCCGATTTAATTTAATTTTTGACCGAAACTAGTATAAACTTGTGTATAATATATTATGATTTTTTGGCCGAAACTTGCATTTCGAAATGTTTCATAGAATCTAGTTTTCACATGATTTTTTTGCATGGACTACCATCTTAACCTTCCCTCTTAACATATATAAATGATCTGAAACGTCTCGTATCATTTCAAATAGTCCCCAATTAAATTTTATTTTTTTGACCGAAACTAGTGTATAATATACTATGATTTTTGACCGAAACTTGCATTGCGAAATGTTTCATAGAATCTAATTTTCCAATGATTTTTTGCATCGACTTCCATCATAACCATCCCTCGTAAAATATATAAATGATATGTGTAAATTCGTATCATTTTGATCAGTCCCATATTTAATTTTATTTTTGATTGAAACTAGTATAAATTTGTCTATAATATATTATGATTTTTTGGCCGAAACTTGCATTTCGAAAAGTTTCATAGAATCTAGTTTTCAGATGATTTTTTTGCATGGACTACCATCATAACCTTCCCTCTTAAAAAATATAAATGATGTTTTTTGGCCGAAACTTGCATTTCGAAAACTTTCATAGAATCTAATTTTCCGATGATTTTTTGCATGGACTTCCATCATAACCATCCCTCGTAAAATATATAAATGATATGTATAGTTTCGTATCATTTTGATCAGTCCCGGATTTAATTTTATTTTTGATCGAAACTAGTATAAATTTGTGTATAATATATTATGATTTTTTGGCCGAAACTTGCATTTCGAAAAGTTTCATAGAATCTAGTTTTCAGATGATTATTTTGCATGGACTACCATCATAACCTTCCTTCTTAACAAATATAAATGATCTGAAACGTCTTGTATCATTTCAAATAGTCCCCAATTAAATTTTAGTTTTTTGACCGAAACTAGTGTATAATATGCTATGTTTTTTGGCCGAAACTTGCATTTCGAAAAGTTTCATAGAATCTAATTTTCAAATGATTTTTTTGCATGGACTACCATCATAACCTTCCCTCTTAACAAATATATATGATTTGAAACGTCTTGTATCATTTCAAATATTCCCCAATTAAATTTTAGTTTTTTGACCGAAACTAGTGTATAATATGCTATGTCTTTTGGCCGAAACTTGCATTTCGAAATGTTTCATAGAATCTAATTTTCAGATGATTTTTTTCCATGGACTACCATCATAACCTTCCCTCTTAACATATGTAAATGATCTGAAACGTCTCGTATCATTTCAAATAGTCCCTAATTAAATTTTATTTTTTTGACCGAAACTAGTGTATAATATACTATGATTCGAAATGTTTCATAGAATCTAAATTTCCGATTATTTTTTGCATGGACTTCCATCATAGCCTTCCCTCATAAAATATATAAATGATGTGTGTATATTCGTATCATTTCGATCAGTCCCCGATTTTATTTTATTTTTGAATGAAACTAGTATAAACTTGTGTATAATATATTATGATTTTTTGGCCGAAACTTGCATTTCGAAAAGTTTCATAGAGTCTAGTTTTTAGATCATTTTTTTTTGCATGGACTACCATCTTAACCTTCCCTCTTAACATATATAAATAATCTGAAACGTCTCGTATCATTTCAAATAGTCCCCAATTAAATTTTATTTTTTTGACCGAAACTAGTGTATAATATACTATGATTTTTGACCGAAACATGCATTGCGAAAAGTTTCATAGAATCTAATTTTACCGATGATTATTTGCATGGACTTCCAACATAACCATCCCTCGTAAAATATATAAATGATATGTGAAGTTTCGTATCATTTTGATCAGTCCCCGATTTAATTTTATTTTTGACCGAAACTAGTATAAACTTGTGTATAATATATTATGATTTTTTGGCCGAAACTTGCATTTCGAAATGTTTCATAGAATCTAGTTTTCACATGATTTTTTTGCATGGACTACCATCTTAACCTTCCCTCTTAACATATATAAATGATCTGAAACGTCTCGTATCATTTCAAATAGTCCCCAATTAAATTTTATTTTTTTGACCGAAACTAGTGTATAATATACTATGATTTTTGACCGAAACTTGCATTGCGAAATGTTTCATAGAATCTAATTTTCCAATGATTTTTTGCATCGACTTCCATCATAACCATCCCTCGTAAAATATATAAATGATATGTGAAGTTTTGTATCATTTTGATCAGTCCCCGATTTAATTTTATTTTTGACCGAAACTAGTATAAACTTTTGTATAATATATTATGATTTTTTGGCCGAAACTTGCATTTCGAAAAGTTTCATAGAATCTAGTTTTCAGATGATTTTTTTGCATGGACTACCATCATAACCTTCCCTCTTAACATATATAAATAATCTGAAACGTCTCGTATCATTTCAAATAATCCCCAATTAAATTTTATTTTTTTGACCGAAACTAGTGTATAATATACTATGATTTTTGACCGAAACATGCATTGCGAAAAGTTTCATAGAATCTAATTTTCCGATGATTTTTTGCATGGACTTCCATCATAACAATCCCTCGTAAAATATATAAATGATATGTGAAGTTTCGTATCATTTTGATCAGTCCCCGATTTAATTTAATTTTTGACCGAAACTAGTATAAACTTGTGTATAATATATATTATGATTTTTTGGCCGAAACTTGCATTTCGAAAAGTTTCATAGAATCTAGTTTTCAGATGATTTTTTTGCATGGACTACCATCATAACCTTCCCTCTTAACATATATAAATGATTTGAAACGTCTCGTATCATTTTAAATAGTCCCCACTTAAATTTTATTTTTTTGACCCAAACTAGTGTATAATATATTAGGATTTTTGACCGAAACTTGCATTGCGAAAAGTTTCATAGAATCTAATTTTCTGATGATTATTTGCATGGACTTCCATCATTACCTTCCCTCTTTAAATATATAAATGATTTGTGAATATTCGTATCATTTCGATCGGTCCCCGATTTTATTTTATTTTTGACTGAAACTAGTATAAACTTGTGTATAATATATTATGATTTTTTGGCCGTAACTTGCATTTCGAAAAGTTTCATAGATTCTTGTTTTTAGATCATTTTTTTTGCATGGACTACCATCTTAACCTTCCCTCTTAACATATATAAATAATCTGAAACGTCTCGTATCATTTCAAATAGTCCCCAATTAAATTTTATTTTTTTGACCGAAACTAGTGTATAATATACTATGATTTTTGACCGAAACTGGCATTGCGAAACGTTTCATAGAATCTAATTTTACCGATGATTATTTGCATGGACTTCCATCATAACCATCCCTCGTAAAATATATAAATTATATGTGAAGTTTCGTATCATTTTGATCAGTCCCCGATTTAATTTTATTTTTGACCGAAACTAGTATAAACTTGTGTATAATATATTATGATGTTTTGGCCGAAACTTGCATTTCGAAAAGTTTCATAGAATCAAGTTTTCACATGATTTTTTTGCATGGACTACCATCATAACCTTCCCTCTTAACATATATAAATGATCTGAAACGTCTCGTATCATTTTAAATAGTCCCCAATTAAATTTTATTTTTTTGACCGAAACTAGTGTATAATATACTATGATTTTTGACCGAAATTTGCATTGCGAAAAGTTTCATAAAATCTAATTTTCCGATGATTTTTTGCATGGACTTCCATCATAACCATCCCTCGTAAAATATATAAATGATATGTGAAGTTTTGTATCATTTTGATCAGTCCCCGATTTAATTTTATTTTTTACCGAAACTAGTATAAACTTGTGTATAATTATTATGATTTTTTGGCCGAAACTTGCATTTCGAAAAGTTTCATAGAATCTAGTTTTCAGATGATTTTTTTGCATGGACTACCATCATAACCTTCCCTCTTAACATATATAAATGATTTGAAACGTCTCGTATCATTTCAAATAGTCCCCACATAAATTTTATTTTTTTGACCGAAACTAGTGTATAATATACTATGATTTTTGACCGAAACTTGCATTGCGAAAAGTTTCACCGAATCTAATTTTCCGATGATTTTTTGCATGGACTTCCATCATTACCTTCCCTCTTTAAATATATAAATGATGTGTGAATATTCGTATCATTTCGATCGGTCCCCGATTTTATTTTATTTTTGACTGAAACTAGTATAAACTTGTGTATAATATATTATGATTTTTTGGCCGATACTTGCATTTCGAAAAGTTTCATAGAGTCTAGTTTTTAGATCATTTTTTTGCATGTACTACCATCTTAACCTTCCCTCTTAACATATATAAATAATCTGAAACGTCTCGTATCATTTCAAATAGTCCCCAATTAAATTTTATTTTTTTGACCGAAACTAGTGTATAATATACTACGATTTTTGACCGAAACTTGCATTGCGAAACGTTTCATAGAATCTAATTTTACCGAAGATTATTTGCATGGACTTCCATCATAGCCATCCCTCGTAAAATATATAAATGATATGTGAAGTTTCGTATCATTTCGATCAGTCCCCGATTTAATTTTATTATTGACCGAAACTAGTATAAACTTGTGTATAATATATTATGATATTTTGGCCGAAACTTGCATTTCGAAAAGTTTCATAGAATCAAGTTTTCACATGATTTTTTTGCATGGACTACCATCATAACCTTCCCTCTTAACATATATAAATGATATGAAACGTCTCGTATCATTTTAAATAGTCCCCAATTAAATTTTATTTTTTTGACCGAAACTAATGTATAATATACTATGATTTTTGACCGAAACTTGCATTGCAAAAAGTTTCATAGAATCTAATTTTCCGATGATTTTTTGCATGGACTTCCATCATAACCATCCCTCGTAAAATATATAAATGATATGTGAAGTTTTGTATCATTTTGATCAGTCCCCGATTTAATTTTATTTTTGACCGAAACTAGTATAAACTTGTGTATAATATATTATGATTTTTTGGCCGAAACTTGCATTTCAAAAAGTTTCATAGAATCTAGTTTTCATATGATTTTTTTGCATGGACTACCATCATAACCTTCCCTCTTAAAAAATATAAATGATGTTTTTTGGCCGAAACTTGCATTTCGAAAACTTTCATAAAATCTAATTTTCCGATGATTTTTTGCATGGACTTCCATCATAACCATCCCTCGTAAAATATATAAATGATATGTATAGTTTCGTATCATTTTGATCAGTCCCAGATTTAATTTTATTTTTGATCGAAACTAGTATAAATTTGTGTATAATATATTATGATTTTTTGGCCGAAACTTGCATTTTGAAAAGTTTCATAGAATCTAGTTTTCAGATGATTATTTTGCATGGACTACCATCATAACCTTCCCTCTTAACAAATATAAATGATCTGAAACGTCTTGTATCATTTCAAATAGTCCCCAATTAAATTTTAGTTTTTTGACCGAAACTAGTGTATAATATGCTATGTTTTTTGGCCGAAACTTGCATTTCGAAAAGTTTCATAGAATCTAATTTTCAAATGATTTTTTTGCATGGACTACCATCATAATCTTCCCTCTTAACAAATATATATGATTTGAAACGTCTTGTATCATTTCAAATAGTCCCCAAATTAAATTTTAGTTTTTTGACCGAAACTAGTTTATAATATGCTATGTCTTTTGGCCGAAACTTGCATTTCGAAAAGTTTCATAGAATCAAATTTTCAGATGATTTTTTTGCATGGACTACCATCATACCCTTCCCTCTTAACATATATAAATGATCTGAAACGTCTCGTATCATTTCAAATAGTCCCTAATTAAATTTTATTTTTTTGACCGAAACTAGTGTATAATATACTATGATACGAAATGTTTCATAGAATCTAAATTTCCGATGATTTTTTGCATGGGCTTCCATCATAGCCTTCCCTCGTAAAATATATAAATGATGTGTGTATATTCGTATCATTTCGATCAGTCCCCGATTTTATTTTATTTTTGAATGAAACTAGTATAAACTTGTGTATAATATATTATGATTTTTTGGCCGAAACTTGCATTTCGAAAAGTTTCATAGAGTCTAGTTTTTAGATCATTTTTTTTGCATGGACTACCATCTTAACCTTCCCTCTTAACATATATAAATAATCTGAAACGTCTCGTATCATTTCAAATAGGCCCTAATTAAATTTTATTTTTTTGACCGAAACTAGTGTATAATATACTATGATTTTTGACCGAAACTTGCATTGCGAAAAGTTTCATAGAATCTAATTTTACCGATGATTATTTGCATGGACTTCCAACATAACCATCCCTCGTAAAATATATAAATGATATGTGAAGTTTCGTATCATTTTGATCAGTCCCCGATTTAATTTTATTTTTGACCGAAACTAGTATAAACTTGTGTATAATATATTATGATTTTTTGGCCGAAACTTGCATTTCGAAATGTTTCATAGAATCTAGTTTTCACATGATTTTTTTGCATGGACTACCATCTTAACCATCCCTCTTAACATATATAAATGATCTGAAACGTCTCGTATCATTTCAAATAGTCCCCAATTAAATTTTATTTTTTTGACCGAAACTAGTGTATAATATACTATGATTTTTGACCGAAACTTGCATTGCGAAATGTTTCATAGAATCTAATTTTCCAATGATTTTTTGCATCGATTTCCATCATAACCATCCCTCGTAAAATATATAAATGATATGTGAAGTTTTGTATCATTTTGATCAGTCCCCGATTTAATTTAATTTTTGACCGAAACTAGTATAAACTTGTGTATAATATATTATGATTTTTTGGCCGAAACTTGCATTTCGAAAAGTTTCATAGAATCTAGTTTTCAGATGATTTTTTTGCATGGACTACCATCATAACCTTCCCTCTTAACATATATAAATAATCTGAAACGTCTCGTATCATTTCAAATAATCCCCAATTAAATTTTATTTTTTTGACCGAAACTAGTGTATAATATACTATGATTTTTGACCGAAACATGCATTGCGAAAAGTTTCATAGAATCTAATTTTCCGATGATTTTTTGCATGGACTTCCATCATAACAATCCCTCGTAAAATATATAAATGATATGTGAAGTTTCGTATCATTTTGATCAGTCCCCGATTTAATTTTATTTTTGACCGAAACTAGTATAAACTTGTGTATAATATATATTATGATTTTTTGGCCGAAACTTGCATTTCGAAAAGTTTCATAGAATCTAGTTTTCAGATGATTTTTTTGCATGGACTACCATCATAACCTTCCCTCTTAACATATATAAATGATTTGAAACGTCTCGTATCATTTCAAATAGTCCCCACTTAAATTTTATTTTTTTGACCGAAACTAGTGTATAATATACTATGATTTTTGACCGAAACTTGCATTGCGAAAAGTTTCATAGAATCTAATTTTCTGATGATTATTTGCATGGACTTCCATCATTACCTTCCCTCTTTAAATATATAAATGATGTGTGAATAATCGTATCATTTCGATCGGTCCCCGATTTTATTTTATTTTTGACTGAAACTAGTATAAACTTGTGTATAATATATTATGATTTTTTGGCCGTAACTTGCATTTCGAAAAGTTTCATAGAGTCTAGTTTTTAGATCATTTTTTTTGCATGGACTACAATCTTAACCTTCCCTCCTAACATATATAAATAATCTGAAACGTCTCGTATCATTTCAAATAGTCCCCAATTAAATTTTATTTTTTTGACCGAAACTAGTGTATAATATACTATGATTTTTGACCGAAACTGGCATTGCGAAACGTTTCATAGAATCTAATTTTACCGATGATTATTTCCATGGACTTCCATCATAACCATCCCTCGTAAAATATATAAATGATATGTGAAGTTTCGTATCATTTTGATCAGTCCCCGATTTAATTTTATTTTTGACCGAAACTAGTATAAACTTGTGTATAATATATTATGATGTTTTGGCCGAAACTTGCATTTCGAAAAGTTTCATAGAATCAAGTTTTCACATGATTTTTTTGCATGGACTACCATCATAACCTTCCCTCTTAACATATATAAATGATCTGAAACGTCTCGTATCATTTTAAATAGTCCCCAATTAAATTTTATTTTTTTGACCGAAACTAATGTATAATATACTATGATTTTTGACCGAAACTTGCATTGCAAAAAGTTTCATAGAATCTAATTTTCCGATGATTTTTTGAATGGACTTCCATATAAACCATCCCTCGTAAAATATATAAATGATATGTGAAGTTTTGTATCATTTTGATCAGTCCCCGATTTAATTTTATTTTTGACCGAAACTAGTATAAACTTGTGTATAATATATTATGATTTTTTGGCCGAAACTTGCATTTCGAAAAGTTTCATAGAATCTAGTTTTCAGATGATTTTTTTGCATGGACTACCATCATAACCTTCCCTCTTAACATATATAAATGATTTGAAACGTCTCGTATCATTTCAAATAGTCCCCACTTAAATTTTATTTTTTTGACCGAAACTAGTGTATAATATACTATGATTTTTGACCGAAACTTGCACTGCGAAATGTTTCACCGAATCTAATTTTCCGATGATTTTTTGCATGGACTTCCATCATTACCTTCCCTCTTTAAATATATAAATGATGTGTGAATATTCGTATCATTTCGATCGGTCCCCGATTTTATTTTATTTTTGACTGAAACTAGTATAAACTTGTGTATAATATATTATGATTTTTTGGCCGAAACTTGCATTTCGAAAAGTTTCATATAGTCTAGTTTTTAGATCATTTTTTTGCATGTACTACCATCTTAACCTTCCCTCTTAACATATATAAATAATCTGAAACGTCTCGTATCATTTCAAATAGTCCCCAATTAAATATTATTTTTTTGACCGAAACTAGTGTATAATATACTACGATTTTTGACCGAAACTTGCATTGCGAAACGTTTCATAGAATCTAATTTTATCGATGATTATTTGCATGGACTTCCATCATAGCCATCCCTCGTAAAATATATAAATGATATGTGAAGTTTCGTATCATTTTGATCAGTCCCCGATTTAATTTTATTATTGACTGAAACTAGTATAAACTTGTGTATAATATATTATGATATTTTGGCCGAAACTTGCATTTCGAAAAGTTTCATAGAATCAAGTTTTCACATTATTTTTTTGCATGGACTACCATCATAA
This sequence comes from Lathyrus aphaca, assembly GCA_963966055.1. Taxonomy (NCBI): domain Eukaryota; kingdom Viridiplantae; phylum Streptophyta; class Magnoliopsida; order Fabales; family Fabaceae; genus Lathyrus; species Lathyrus aphaca. The sequence goes on from OZ014521.1 coordinate 585,197,780, forward strand.
CCTTCCCTCTTAACATATATAAATGATGTGAAACGTCTCGTATCATTTTAAATAGTCCCCAATTAAATTTTATTTTTTTGACCGAAACTAATGTATAATATACTATGATTTTTGACCGAAACTTGCATTGCAAAAAGTTTCATAGAATCTAATTTTCCGATGATTTTTTGCATGGACTTCCATCATAACCATCCCTCGTAAAATATATAAATGATATGTGAAGTTTTGTATCATTTTGATCAATCCCCGATTTAATTTTATTTTTGAGCGAAACTAGTATAAACTTGTGTATAATATATTATGATTTTTTGGCCGAAACTTGCATTTCAAAAAGTTTCATAGAATCTAGTTTTCAGATGATTTTTTTGCATGGAGTACCATCATAACCTTCCCTCTTAACATATATAAATGATTTGAAACGTCTCGTATCATTTCAAATAATCCCCAATTAAATTTTATTTTTTTGACCGAAACTAGTGTATAATATACTATGATTTTTGACCGAAACTTGCATTGCGAAAAGTTTCATAGAATCTAATTTTCCGAAGATTTTTTGCACTGACTTCCATTATAACCCTCCCTCGTAAAATATATAAATGATATGTGAGGTTTCGTATCATTTTGATCAGTCCCCGATTTAATTTAATTTTTGACCGAAACTAGTATAAACTTGTGTATAATATATTATGATTTTTTGGCCGAAACTTGCATTTCGAAAAGTTTCATAGAATCTAGTTTTCACATGATTTTTTTGCATGGACTACCATCATAACCTTCCCTCTTAACATATATAAATTATCTGAAACGTCTCGTATCATTTCAAATAGTCCCCAATTAAATTTTATTTTTTTGACCGAAACTAGTGTATAATATACAATGATTTTTGACCGAAACTTGCATTGCGAAAAGTTTCATAGAATCTAATTTTCCAATGATTTTTTGCATCGATTTCCATCATAACCATCCCTCGTAAAATATATAAATGATGTGTGAATATTCGTATCATTTCGATCGGTCCCCGATTTTATTTTATTTTTGACTGAAACTAGTATAAACTTGTGTATAATATATTATGATTTTTTTGCCGAAACTTGCATTTCGAAAAGTTTCATAGAGTCTAGTTTTTAGATCATTTTTTTTGCATGGACTACCATCTTAACCTTCCCTTTTAACATATATAAATAATCTGAAACGTCTCGTATCATTTCAAATAGTACCCAATTAAATTTTATTTTTTTGACCGAAACTAGTGTATAATATACTATGATTTTTTACCGAAACTTGCATTGCGAAAAGTTTCAAAGAATCTAATTTTCCGATGATTTTTTGCACTGACTTCCATTATAACCCTCCCTCGTAAAATATATAAATGATATGTGAGGTTTCGTATCATTTTGATCAGTCCCCGATTTAATTTTATTTTTGACCGAAACTAGTATAAACTTGTGTATAATATGTTATGATTTTTTGGCCGAAACTTGCATCTCGAAAAGTTTCATAGAATCTAGTTTTCACATGATTTTTTTGCATGGACTACCATCATAACCTTCCTTCTTAACATATATAAATGATCTGAAACGTCTCGTATCATTTCAAATAGTCCCCAATTAAATTTTATTTTTTTGACCGAAACTAGTGTATAATATACTATGATTTTTGACCGAAACTTGCATTGCGAAAAGTTTAATAGAATCTAATTTTCCGATGATTTTTTGCATGGACTTCCATCATTACCTTCCCTCGTTAAATATATAAATGATATGTGAATATTCGTATCATTTCGATCAGTCCCCGGTTTTATTTTATTTTTGACTGAAACTAGTATAAACTTGTGTATAATATATTATGATTTTTTGGCCGAAACTTGCATTTCGAAAAGTTTCATAGAATCTAGTTTTTAGATCATTTTTTTTGCATGGACTATCATCTTAACCTTCCCTCTTAACATATATAAATAATCTGAAACATCTCGAATCATTTCAAATAGTCTCCAATTAAATTTTATTTTTTTGACCGAAACTAGTGTATAATATACTATGATTTTTGACCGAAACTTGCATTGCGAAAAGTTTCATAGAATCTAATTTTACCAATGATTATTTGCATGGACTTCCATCATAACCATCCCTCGTAAAATATATAAATGATATGTGAAGTTTCGTATCATTTTGATCAGTCCCCGATTTAATTTTATTTTTGACCGAAACTAGTATAAACTTGTGTATAATATATTATGATTTTTTGGCCGAAACTTGCATTTCGAAAAGTTTCATAGAATCAAGTTTTCACATGATTTTTTTGCATGGACTACCATCATAACCTTCCCTCTTAACATATATAAATGATTTGAAACGTCTCGTATCATTTCAAATAGTCCCCACTTAAATTTTATTTTTTTGACCGAAACTAGTGTATAATATACTATGATTTTTGACCGAAACTTGCATTGCGAAAAGTTTCATAGAATCTAATTTTCCGATGATTTTTTGCATGGACTTCCATCATAACCATCCCTCGTAAAATATATAAATGATATGTGAAGTTTCGTATCATTTTGATCGGTCCCCGATTTAATTTTATTTTTGACCGAAACTAGTATAAACTTGTGTATAATATATATTATGATTTTTTGGCCGAAACTTGCATTTCGAAAAGTTTCATAGAATCAAGTTTTCACATGACTTTTCTGCATGGACTACCATCATAACCCTCCCTCTTAACATATATAAATGATCTGAAACGTCTCGTATCATTTCAAATAGTCCCCAATTAAATTTAATTTTTTTGACCGAAACTAGTGTATAATAATATGATTTTTTACCGAAACTTGCATTGCGAAAAGTTTCATAGAATCTAATTTTCCGATGATTTTTTGCATGGACTTCCATCATTACCTTCCCTCATTAAATATATAAATGATATGTGAAGTTTTGTATCATTTTGATCAGTCCCCGATTTAATTTTATTTTTGACCGAAACTAGTATAAACTTGTGTATAATATATTATGATTTTTTGGCCGAAACTTGCATTTCGAAAAAGTTCATAGAGTCTAGTTTTTAGATCATTTTTTTGCATGGACTACCATCATAACCTTCCCTCTTAACATATATAAATAATCTGAAACGTCTCGTATCATTTCAAATAATCCCCAATTAAATTTTATTTTTTTGACCGAAACTAGTGTATAATATACTATGATTTTTGACAGAAACTTGCATTGCAAAAAGTTTCATAGAATCTAATTTTCCGATGATTATTTGCATGGACTTCCATCATAACCATCCCTCGTAAAATATATAAATGATATGTGAAGTTTCGTATCATTTTGATCAGTCCCCGATTTAATTTTATTTTTGACCGAAACTAGTATAAACTTGTGTATAATATATTATTATTTTTTGGCCGAAACTTGCATTTCGAAAAGTTTCATAGAATCTAGTTTTCACATGATTTTTTTGCATGGACTACCATCATAACCTTCCCTCTTAACATATATAAATGATTTGAAACGTCTCGTATCATTTCAAATAGTCCCCACTTAAATTTTATTTTTTTGACCGAAACTAGTGTATAATATACTATGATTTTTGACCGAAACTTGCATTGCGAAAAGTTTCATAGAATCTAATTTTCCGATGATTTTTTGCATGGACTTCCATCATAACCATCCCTCGTAAAATATATAAATGATATGTGAAGTTTCGTATCATTTTGATCGGTCCCCGATTTAATTTTATTTTTGACCGAAACTAGTATAAACTTGTGTATAATATATATTATGATTTTTTGGCCGAAACTTGCATTTCGAAAAGTTTTATAGAATCAAGTTTTCACATGACTTTTCTGCATGGACTACCATCATAACCCTCCCTCTTAACATATATAAATGATCTGAAACGTCTCGTATCATTTCAAATAGTCCCCAATTAAATTTAATTTTTTTGACCGAAACTAGTGTATAATAATATGATTTTTTACCGAAACTTGCATTGCGAAAAGTTTCATAGAATCTAATTTTACCAATGATTATTTGCATGGACTTCCATCATAACCATCCCTCGTAAAATATATAAATGATATGTGAAGTTTCGTATCATTTTGATCAGTCCCCGATTTAATTTTATTTTTGACCGAAACTAGTATAAACTTGTGTATAATATATTATGATTTTTTGGCCGAAACTTGCATTTCGAAAAGTTTCATAGAATCAAGTTTTCACATGATTTTTTTGCATGGACTACCATCATAACCTTCCCTCTTAACATATATAAATGATTTGAAACGTCTCGTATCATTTCAAATAGTCCCCACTTAAATTTTATTTTTTTGACCGAAACTAGTGTATAATATACTATGATTTTTGACCGAAACTTGCATTGCGAAAAGTTTCATAGAATCTAATTTTCCGATGATTTTTTGCATGGACTTCCATCATAACCATCCCTCGTAAAATATATAAATGATATGTGAAGTTTCGTATCATTTTGATCGGTCCCCGATTTAATTTTATTTTTGACCGAAACTAGTATAAACTTGTGTATAATATATATTATGATTTTTTGGCCGAAACTTGCATTTCGAAAAGTTTCATAGAATCAAGTTTTCACATGACTTTTCTGCATGGACTACCATCATAACCCTCCCTCTTAACATATATAAATGATCTGAAACGTCTCGTATCATTTCAAATAGTCCCCAATTAAATTTAATTTTTTTGACCGAAACTAGTGTATAATAATATGATTTTTTACCGAAACTTGCATTGCGAAAAGTTTCATAGAATCTAATTTTCCGATGATTTTTTGCATGGACTTCCATCATTACCTTCCCTCATTAAATATATAAATGATATGTGAAGTTTTGTATCATTTTGATCAGTCCCCGATTTAATTTTATTTTTGACCGAAACTAGTATAAACTTGTGTATAATATATTATGATTTTTTGGCCGAAACTTGCATTTCGAAAAAGTTCATAGAGTCTAGTTTTTAGATCATTTTTTTGCATGGACTACCATCATAACCTTCCCTCTTAACATATATAAATAATCTGAAACGTCTCGTATCATTTCAAATAATCCCCAATTAAATTTTATTTTTTTGACCGAAACTAGTGTATAATATACTATGATTTTTGACAGAAACTTGCATTGCAAAAAGTTTCATAGAATCTAATTTTCCGATGATTATTTGCATGGACTTCCATCATAACCATCCCTCGTAAAATATATAAATGATATGTGAAGTTTCGTATCATTTTGATCAGTCCCCGATTTAATTTTATTTTTGACCGAAACTAGTATAAACTTGTGTATAATATATTATTATTTTTTGGCCGAAACTTGCATTTCGAAAAGTTTCATAGAATCTAGTTTTCACATGATTTTTTTGCATGGACTACCATCATAACCTTCCCTCTTAACATATATAAATGATTTGAAACGTCTCGTATCATTTCAAATAGTCCCCACTTAAATTTTATTTTTTTGACCGAAACTAGTGTATAATATACTATGATTTTTGACCGAAACTTGCATTGCGAAAAGTTTCATAGAATCTAATTTTCCGATGATTTTTTGCATGGACTTCCATCATAACCATCCCTCGTAAAATATATAAATGATATGTGAAGTTTCGTATCATTTTGATCGGTCCCCGATTTAATTTTATTTTTGACCGAAACTAGTATAAACTTGTGTATAATATATATTATGATTTTTTGGCCGAAACTTGCATTTCGAAAAGTTTTATAGAATCAAGTTTTCACATGACTTTTCTGCATGGACTACCATCATAACCCTCCCTCTTAACATATATAAATGATCTGAAACGTCTCGTATCATTTCAAATAGTCCCCAATTAAATTTAATTTTTTTGACCGAAACTAGTGTATAATAATATGATTTTTTACCGAAACTTGCATTGCGAAAAGTTTCATAGAATCTAATTTTCCGATGATTTTTTGCATGGACTTCCATCATTACCTTCCCTCATTAAATATATAAATGATATGTGAAGTTTTGTATCATTTTGATCAGTCCCCGATTTAATTTTATTTTTGACCGAAACTAGTATAAACTTGTGTATAATATATTATGATTTTTTGGCCGAAACTTGCATTTCGAAAAGTTTCATAGAATCTAGTTTTCAGATGATTTTTTTGAATGGACTACCATCATAATCTTCCCTCTTAACATATATAAATGATTTGAAACGTCTCGTATCATTTCAAATAGTCCCCATTTAAATTTTATTTTTTTGACCGAAACTAGTGTATAATATACAATGATTTTTTACCGAAACTTGCATTGCGAAAAGTTTCATAGAATCTAATTTTCCGATGATTTTTTGCATGGACTTCCATCATTACCTTCCCTCGTAAAATATATAAATGATATGTGAAGTTTCGTAGCATTTCGATCAGTCACCGATTTAATTTTATTTTTGACCGAAACTAGTATAAACGTGTGTATAATATATTATGATTTTTTGGCCGAAACTTGCATTTAGAAAAGTTTCATAGAATCTAGTTTTCACATGATTTTTTTGCATGGACTACCATCATAACCTTCCCTCTTAACATATATAAATGATCTGAAACGTCTCGTATCATTTCAAATAGTCCCCAATTAAATTTTATTTTTTTGGCCGAAACTAGTGTATAATATACTATGATTTTTGACCGAAACTTGCATTGCGAAAAGTTTCATAGAATCTAATTTTCTGATGATTTTTTGCATGGACTTCCATCATTACCTTCCCTCTTTAAATATATAAATGATGTGTGAATATTCGTATCATTTCGATCGGTCCCCGATTTTATTTTATTTTTGACTGAAACTAGTATAAACTTGTGTATAATATATTATGATTTTTTTGCCGAAACTTGCATTTCGAAAAGTTTCATAGATTCTAGTTTTTAGATCATTTTTTTTGCATGGACTACCATCTTAACCTTCCCTTTTAACATATATAAATAATCTGAAACGTCTCGTATCATTTCAAATAGTCCCCAATTAAATTTTATTTTTTTGACCGAAACTAGTGTATAATATACTATGATTTTTGACCGAAACTTGCAATGCGAAAAGTTTCATAGAATCTAATTTTCCGATGATTTTTTGCACTGACTTCCATTATAACCCTCCCTCGTAAAATATATAAATGATATGTGAGGTTTCGTATCATTTTGATCAGTCCCCGATTTAATTTTATTTTTGACCGAAACTAGTATAAACTTGTGTATAATATATTATGATTTTTTGGCCGAAACTTGCATCTCGAAAAGTTTCATAGAATCTAGTTTTCACATGATTTTTTTGCATGGACTACCATCATAACCTTCCTTCTTAACATATATAAATGATCTGAAACGTCTCGTATCATTTCAAATAGTCCCCAATTAAATTTTATTTTTTTGACCGAAACTAGTGTAAAATATACTATGATTTTTGACCGAAACTTGCATTGCGAAAAGTTTCATAGAATCTAATTTTCCGATGATTTTTTGCATGGACTTCCATCATTACCTTCCCTCGTTAAATATATAAATGATATGTGAATATTCGTATCATTTCGATCAGTCCCCGGTTTTATTTTATTTTTGACTGAAACTAGTATAAACTTGTGTATAATATATTATGATTTTTTGGCCGAAACTTGCATTTTGAAAAGTTTCATAGAATCTAGTTTTTAGATCATTTTTTTGCATGGACTATCATCTTAACCTTCCCTCTTAACATATATAAATAATCTGAAACATCTCGTATCATTTCAAATAGTCCCCAATTAAATTTTATTTTTTTGACCGAAACTAGTGTATAATATACTATGATTTTTGACCGAAACTTGCATTGCGAAAAGTTTCATAGAATCTAATTTTACCAATGATTATTTGCATGGACTTCCATCATAACCATCCCTCGTAAAATATATAAATGATATGTGAAGTTTCATATCATTTTGATCAGTCCCCGATTTAATTTTATTTTTGACCGAAACTAGTATAAACTTGTGTATAATATATTATGATTTTTTGGCCGAAACTTGCATTTTGAAAAGTTTCATAGAATCTAGTTTTCACATGATTTTTTTGCATGGACTACCAGCATAACCTTCCCTCTTAACATATATAAATGATCTGAAACGTCTCGAATAGTCCCCAATTAAATTTTATTTTTTTGACCGAAAATAGTGTATAATATACTATGATTTTTGACCGAAACTTGCATTGCGAAATGTTTCATAGAATCTAATTTTCAGATGATTTTTTGCATCGATTTCCATCATAACCATCCCTCGTAAAATATATAAATGATATGTGAAGTTTTGTATCATTTTGATCAGTCCCCGATTTAATTTTATTTTTGACCAAAACTAGTATAAACTTGTGTATAATATACTATGATTTTTTGGCCGAAACTTGCATTTCGAAAAGTTTCATAGAGTCTAGTTTTTAGATCATTTTTTTGCATGGACTACCATCATAACCTTCCCTCTTAACATATATAAATAATCTGAAACGTCTCGTATCATTTCAAATAATCCCCAATTAAATTTTATTTTTTTGACCGAAACTAGTGTATAATATACTATGATTTTTGACCGAAACTTGCATTGCAAAAAGTTTCATAGAATCTAATTTTCCGATGATTATTTGCATGGACTTCCATCATAACCATCCCTCGTAAAATATATAAATGATATGTGAAGTTTCGTATCATTTTGATCAGTCCCCGATTTAATTTTATTTTTAACCGAAACTAGTATAAACTTGTGTATAATATATTATGATTTTTTGGCCGAAACTTGCATTTCGAAAAGTTTCATAGAATAAGTTTTCACATGATTTTTTTGCATGGACTACCATCATAACCTTCCCTCTTAACATATATAAATGATTTGAAAAGTCTCGTATCATTTCAAATAGTCCCCACTTAAATTTTATTTTTTTGACCGAAACTAGTGTATAATATACTATGATTTTTGACCGAAACTTGCATTGCGAAAAGTTTCATAGAATCTAATTTTCCGATGATTTTTTGCATGGACTTCCATCATAACCATCCCTCGTAAAATATATAAATGATATGTGAAGTTTCGTATCATTTTGATCGGTCCCCAATTTAATTTTATTTTTGACCGAAACTAGTATAAACTTGTGTATAATATATATTATGATTTTTTGGCCGAAACTTGCATTTCGAAAAGTTTCATAGAATCAAGTTTTCACATGACTTTTCTGCATGGACTACCATCATAACCTTCCCTCTTAACATATATAAATGATCTGAAACGTCTCGTATCATTTCAAATAGTCCCCAATTAAATTTTATTTTTTTGACCGAAACTAGTGTATAATAATATGATTTTTTACCGAAACTTGCATTGCGAAAAGTTTCATAGAATCTAATTTTCCGATGATTTTTTGCATGGACTTCCATCATTACCTTCCCTCATTAAATATATAAATGATATGTGAAGTTTTGTATCATTTTGATCAGTCCCCGATTTAATTTTATTTTTGACCGAAACTAGTATAAACTTGTGTATAATATATTATGATTTTTTGGCCGAAACTTGCATTTCGAAAAGTTTCATAGAATCTAGTTTTCAGATGATTTTTTTGAATGGACTACCATCATAATCTTCCCTCTTAACATATATAAATAATCTGAAACGTCTCGTATCATTTCAAATAGTACCCAATTAAATTTTATTTTGTTGACCGAAACTAGTGTATAATATACTATGATTTTTTACCGAAACTTGCATTGCGAAAAGTTTCAAAGAATCTAATTTTCCGATGATTTTTTGCACTGACTTCCATTATAACCCTCCCTCGTAAAATATATAAATGATATGTGAGGTTTCGTATCATTTTGATCAGTCCCCGATTTAATTTTATTTTTGACCGAAACTAGTATAAACTTGTGTATAATATGTTATGATTTTTTGGCCGAAACTTGCATCTCGAAAAGTTTCATAGAATCTAGTTTTCACATGATTTTTTTGCATGGACTACCATCATAACCTTCCTTCTTAACATATATAAATGATCTGAAACGTCTCGTATCATTTCAAATAGTCCCCAATTAAATTTTATTTTTTTGACCGAAACTAGTGTATAATATAGTATGATTTTTGACCGAAACTTGCATTGCGAAAAGTTTAATAGATTCTAATTTTCCGATGATTTTTTGCATGGACTTCCATCATTACCTTCCCTCGTTAAATATATAAATGATATGTGAATATTCGTATCATTTTGATCAGTCCCCGGTTTTATTTTATTTTTGACTGAAACTAGTATAAACTTGTGTATAATATATTATGATTTTTTGGCCGAAACTTGCATTTCGAAAAGTTTCATAGAATCTAGTTTTTAGATCATTTTTTTGCATGGACTATCATCTTAACCTTCCCTCTTAACATATATAAATAATCTGAAACATCTCGTATCATTTCAAATAGTCTCCAATTAAATTTTATTTTTTTGACCGAAACTAGTGTATAATATACTATGATTTTTGACCGAAACTTGCATTGCGAAAAGTTTCATAGAATCTAATTTTACCAATGATTATTTGCATGGACTTCCATCATAACCATCCCTCGTAAAATATATAAATGATATGTGAAGTTTCGTATCATTTTGATCAGTCCCCGATTTAATTTTATTTTTGACCGAAACTAGTATAAACTTGTGTATAATATATTATGATTTTTTGGCCGAAACTTGCATTTCGAAAAGTTTCATAGAATCAAGTTTTCACATGATTTTTTTGCATGGACTACCATCATAACCTTCCCTCTTAACATATATAAATGATTTGAAACGTCTCGTATCATTTCAAATAGTCCCCACTTAAATTTTATTTTTTTGACCGAAACTAGTGTATAATATACTATGATTTTTGACCGAAACTTGCCTTGCGAAAAGTTTCATAGAATCTAATTTTCCGATGATTTTTTGCATGGACTTCCATCATAACCATCCCTCGTAAAATATATAAATGATATGTGAAGTTTCGTATCATTTTGATCGGTCCCCGATTTAATTTTATTTTTGACCGAAACTAGTATAAACTTGTGTATAATATATATTATGATTTTTTGGCCGAAACTTGCATTTCGAAAAGTTTCATAGAATCAAGTTTTCACATGACTTTTCTGCATGGACTACCATCATAACCCTCCCTCTTAACATATATAAATGATCTGAAACGTCTCGTATCATTTCAAATAGTCCCCAATTAAATTTAATTTTTTTGACCGAAACTAGTGTATAATAATATGATTTTTTACCGAAACTTGCATTGCGAAAAGTTTCATAGAATCTAATTTTCCGATGATTTTTTGCATGGACTTCCATCATTACCTTCCCTCATTAAATATATAAATGATATGTGAAGTTTTGTATCATTTTGATCAGTCCCCGATTTAATTTTATTTTTGACCGAAACTAGTATAAACTTGTGTATAATATATTATGATTTTTTGGCCGAAACTTGCATTTCGAAAAAGTTCATAGAGTCTAGTTTTTAGATCATTTTTTTGCATGGACTACCATCATAACCTTCCCTCTTAACATATATAAATAATCTGAAACGTCTCGTATCATTTCAAATAATCCCCAATTAAATTTTATTTTTTTGACCGAAACTAGTGTATAATATACTATGATTTTTGACAGAAACTTGCATTGCAAAAAGTTTCATAGAATCTAATTTTCCGATGATTATTTGCATGGACTTCCATCATAACCATCCCTCGTAAAATATATAAATGATATGTGAAGTTTCGTATCATTTTGATCAGTCCCCGATTTAATTTTATTTTTGACCGAAACTAGTATAAACTTGTGTATAATATATTATTATTTTTTGGCCGAAACTTGCATTTCGAAAAGTTTCATAGAATCTAGTTTTCACATGATTTTTTTGCATGGACTACCATCATAACCTTCCCTCTTAACATATATAAATGATTTGAAACGTCTCGTATCATTTCAAATAGTCCCCACTTAAATTTTATTTTTTTGACCGAAACTAGTGTATAATATTCTATGATTTTTGACCGAAACTTGCATTGCGAAAAGTTTCATAGAATCTAATTTTCCGATGATTTTTTGCATGGACTTCCATCATAACCATCCCTCGTAAAATATATAAATGATATGTGAAGTTTCGTATCATTTTGATCGGTCCCCGATTTAATTTTATTTTTGACCGAAACTAGTATAAACTTGTGTATAATATATATTATGATTTTTTGGCCGAAACTTGCATTTCGAAAAGTTTTATAGAATCAAGTTTTCACATGACTTTTCTGCATGGACTACCATCATAACCCTCCCTCTTAACATATATAAATGATCTGAAACGTCTCGTATCATTTCAAATAGTCCCCAATTAAATTTAATTTTTTTGACCGAAACTAGTGTATAATAATATGATTTTTTACCGAAACTTGCATTGCGAAAAGTTTCATAGAATCTAATTTTCCGATGATTTTTTGCATGGACTTCCATCATTACCTTCCCTCATTAAATATATAAATGATATTTGAAGTTTTGTATCATTTTGATCAGTCCCCGATTTAATTTTATTTTTGACCGAAACTAGTATAAACTTGTGTATAATATATTATGATTTTTTGGCCGAAACTTGCATTTCGAAAAGTTTCATAGAATCTAGTTTTCAGATGATTTTTTTGAATGGACTACCATCATAATCTTCCCTCTTAACATATATAAATGATTTGAAACGTCTCGTATCATTTCAAATAGTCCCCATTTAAATTTTATTTTTTTGACCGAAACTAGTGTATAATATACAATGATTTTTTACCGAAACTTGCATTGCGAAAAGTTTCATAGAATCTAATTTTCCGATGATTTTTTGCATGGACTTCCATCATTACCTTCCCTCGTAAAATATATAAATGATATGTGAAGTTTCGTAGCATTTCGATCAGTCACCGATTTAATTTTATTTTTGACCGAAACTAGTATAAACGTGTGTATAATATATTATGATTTTTTGGCCGAAACTTGCATTTAGAAAAGTTTCATAGAATCTAGTTTTCACATGATTTTTTTGCATGGACTACCATCATAACCTTCCTTCTTAACATATATAAATGATCTGAAACGTCTCGTATCATTTCAAATAGTCCCCAATTAAATTTTATTTTTTTGACCGAAACTAGTGTATAATATACTATGATTTTTGACCGAAACTTGCATTGCGAAAAGTTTCATAGAATCTAATTTTCCGATGATTTTTTGCATGGACTTCCATCATTACCTTCCCTCGTTAAATATATAAATGATATGTGAATATTCGTATCATTTCGATCAGTCCCCGGTTTTATTTTATTTTTTACTGAAACTAGTATAAACTTGTGTATAATATATTATGATTTTTTGGCCGAAACTTGCATTTTGAAAAGTTTCATAGAATCTAGTTTTTAGATCATTTTTTTGCATGGACTATCATCTTAACCTTCCCTCTTAACATATATAAATAATCTGAAACATCTCGTATCATTTCAAATAGTCCCCAATTAAATTTTATTTTTTTGACCGAAACTAGTGTATAATATACTATGATTTTTGACCGAAACTTGCATTGCGAAAAGTTTCATAGAATCTAATTTTACCAATGATTATTTGCATGGACTTCCATCATAACCATCCCTCGTAAAATATATAAATGATATGTGAAGTTTCATATCATTTTGATCAGTCCCCGATTTAATTTTATTTTTGACCGAAACTAGTATAAACTTGTGTATAATATATTATGATTTTTTGGCCGAAACTTGCATTTTGAAAAGTTTCATAGAATCTAGTTTTCACATGATTTTTTTGCATGGACTACCAGCATAACCTTCCCTCTTAACATATATAAATGATCTGAAACGTCTCGAATAGTCCCCAATTAAATTTTATTTTTTTGACCGAAAATAGTGTATAATATACTATGATTTTTGACCGAAACTTGCATTGCGAAATGTTTCATAGAATCTAATTTTCAGATGATTTTTTGCATCGATTTCCATCATAACCATCCCTCGTAAAATATATAAATGATATGTGAAGTTTTGTATCATTTTGATCAGTCCCCGATTTAATTTTATTTTTGACCAAAACTAGTATAAACTTGTGTATAATATACTATGATTTTTTGGCCGAAACTTGCATTTCGAAAAGTTTCATAGAGTCTAGTTTTTAGATCATTTTTTTGCATGGACTACCATCATAACCTTCCCTCTTAACATATATAAATAATCTGAAACGTCTCGTATCATTTCAAATAATCCCCAATTAAATTTTATTTTTTTGACCGAAACTAGTGTATAATATACTATGATTTTTGACCGAAACTTGCATTGCAAAAAGTTTCATAGAATCTAATTTTCCGATGATTATTTGCATGGACTTCCATCATAACCATCCCTCGTAAAATATATAAATGATATGTGAAGTTTCGTATCATTTTGATCAGTCCCCGATTTAATTTTATTTTTAACCGAAACTAGTATAAACTTGTGTATAATATATTATGATTTTTTGGCCGAAACTTGCATTTCGAAAAGTTTCATAGAATAAGTTTTCACATGATTTTTTTGCATGGACTACCATCATAACCTTCCCTCTTAACATATATAAATGATTTGAAACGTCTCGTATCATTTCAAATAGTCCCCACTTAAATTTTATTTTTTTGACCGAAACTAGTGTATAATATACTATGATTTTTGACCGAAACTTGCATTGCGAAAAGTTTCATAGAATCTAATTTTCCGATGATTTTTTGCATGGACTTCCATCATAACCATCCCTCGTAAAATATATAAATGATATGTGAAGTTTCGTATCATTTTGATCGGTCCCCGATTTAATTTTATTTTTGACCGAAACTAGTATAAACTTGTGTATAATATATATTATGATTTTTTGGCCGAAACTTGCAATTCGAAAAGTTTCATAGAATCAAGTTTTCACATGACTTTTCTGCATGGACTACCATCATAACCTTCCCTCTTAACATATATAAATGATCGGAAACGTCTCGTATCATTTCAAATAGTCCCCAATTAAATTTTATTTTTTTGACCGAAACTAGTGTATAATAATATGATTTTTTACCGAAACTTGCATTGCGAAAAGTTTCATAGAATCTAATTTTCCGATGATTTTTTGCATGGACTTCCATCATTACCTTCCCTCATTAAATATATAAATGATATGTGAAGTTTTGTATCATTTTGATCAGTCCCCGATTTAATTTTATTTTTGACCGAAACTAGTATAAACTTGTGTATAATATATTATGATTTTTTGGCCGAAACTTGCATTTCGAAAAGTTTCATAGAATCTAGTTTTCAGATGATTTTTTTGAATGGACTACCATCATAATCTTCCCTCTTAACATATATAAATGATTTGAAACGTCTCGTATCATTTCAAATAGTCCCCAATTAAATTTTATATTTTTGACCGAAACTAGTGTATAATATACAATGATTTTTTACCGAAACTTGCATTGCGAAAAGTTTCATAGAATCTAATTTTCCGATGATTTTTTGCATGGACTTCCATCATTACCTTCCCTCGTAAAATATATAAATAATATGTGAAGTTTCGTAGCATTTCGATCAGTCACCGATTTAATTTTATTTTTGACCGAAACTAGTATAAACGTGTGTATAATATATTATGATTTTTTGGCCGAAACTTGCATTTAGAAAAGTTTCATAGAATCTAGTTTCACATGATTTTTTTGCATGGACTACCATCATAACCTTCCCTCTTAACATATATAAATGATCTGAAACGTCTCGTATCATTTCAAATAGTCCCCAATTAAATTTTATTTTTTTGACCGAAACTAGTGTATAATATACTATGATTTTTGACCGAAACTTGCATTGCGAAAAGTTTCATAGAATCTAATTTTCCGATGATTTTTTGCATGGACTTCCATCATTACCTTCCCCCTTTAAATATATAAATTATGTGTGAATATTCGTATCATTTCGATCGGTCCCCGATTTTATTTTATTTTTGACTGAAACTAGTATAAACTTGTGTATAATATCTTATGATTTTTTGGCCGAAACGTGCATTTCGAAAAGTTTCATAGAGTCTAGTTTTTAGATCATTTTTTTTGCATGGACTACCATCTTAACCTTCCCTCTTAACATATATAAATAATCTGAAACGTCTCGAATCATTTCAAATAGTCCCCAATTAAATTTTATTTTTTTGACCGAAACTAGTGTATAATATACTATGATTTTTGACCGAAACTTGCATTGCGAAACGTTTCATAGAATCTAATTTTACCGATGATTATTTGCATGGACTTCCATCATAACCGTCCCTCGTAAAATATATAAATGATATGTGAAGTTTCGTATCATTTTGATCAGTCCCCGATTTAATTTTATTTTTGACCGAAACTAGTATAAACTTGTGTATAATATATTATGATTTTTGGGCCGAAACTTGCATTTCGAAAAGTTTCATAGAATCAAGTTTTCACATAATTTTTTTGCATGGACTTCCATCATAACCTTCCCTCTTAACATATATAAATGATCTGAAACGTCTCGTATCATTTCAAATAGTCCCCAATTAAATTTTATTTTTTTGACCGAAACTAGTGTATAATATACTATGATTTTTGACCGAAACTTGCATTGCGAAAAGTTTCATAGAATCTAATTTTCCGATGATTTTTTGCATGGACTTCCATCATAACAATCCCTCGTAAAATATATAAATGATATGTGAAGTTTTGTATCATTTTGATCAGTCCACAATGTAATTTTATTTTTGACCGAAACTAGTATAAACTTGTGTATAATATATTATGATTTTTTGGCCGAAACTTGCATTTCGAAAAGTTTCATAGAATCTAGTTTTCACATGACTTTTCTGCATGGACTACCATCATAACCTTCCCTCTTAACATATATAAATGATTTGAAACGTCTCGTATCATTTCAAATAGTCACCAATTAAATTTTATTTTTTTGACCGAAACTAGTGTATAATATACTATGATTTTTGGCCGAAACTTGCATTTCGAAAAGTTTCATAGAATCTAATTTTCAGATGATTTTTTTGCATGGACTACCATCATAACCTTCCCTCTTAACATATATAAATGATCTGAAACGTCTCGTATCATTTCAAATAGTCCCCAATTCAATTTAAATTTTTTGACCGAAACTAGTGTATAATATACTATGATTTTTGACCGAAACTTGCATTGCGAAAAGTTTCATAGAATCTAATTTTCCGATGATTTTTTGCATGGACTTCCATCATAACCATCCCTCGTAAAATATATAAATGATATGTGAAGTTTCGTATCATTTTGATCAGTCCCCGATTTAATTTTATTTGACCGAAACTAGTATAAACTTGTGTATAATATATTATGATTTTTTGGCCGAAACTTGCATTTCGAAAAGTTTCATAGAATCTAGTTTTCACATGATTTTTTTGCATGGACTACCATCATAACCCTCCCTTTTAACATATATAGATGATCTGAAATGTCTCGTATCATTTCAAATAGTCCCCAATTATATTTATTTTTTTGACCGAAACTAGTGTATAATATACTATGATTTTTGACCGAAACTTGCATTGCGAAATGTTTCATAGAATCTAATTTTCCGATGGTTTTTGCATGGACTTCCATCATAACCATCCTTCGTAAAATATATAAATGATATGTGAAGTTTTGTATCATTTTGATCAGTCCCCGATTTAATTTTATTTTTGACCGAAACTAGTATAAACTTGTGTATAATATATTATGATTTTTTTGCCGAAACTTGCATTTCGAAAAGTTTCATAGAATCTAGTTTTCACATAATTTTTTTGCATGGACTACCATCATAACCTTCCCTCTTAACATATATGAATGATCTGAAACGTCTCGTATCATTTCAAATAGTCCCCAACTAAATTTTATTTTTTTGACCGAAACTAGTGTATAATATACTATGATTTTTGGCCGAAACTTGCATTTCGAAAAGTTTCATAGAATCTAATTTTCAGATGATTTTTTTGCATGGACTACCATCATAACCTTCCCTCTTAACATATATAAATGATCTGAAACGTCTCGTATCATTTCAAATAGTCCCCAATTAAATTAAATTTTTTTGACCGAAACTAGTGTATAATATACTATGATTTTTGACCGAAACTTGCATTTCGAAAAGTTTCATAGAATCTAATTTTCCGATGAGTTTTTTGCATGGATTTCCATCATAACCATCCCTCGTAAATTATATAAATGATATGTGTCGTTTCGTATCATTTTGATCAGTCCCAGATTTAATTTTATTTTTGACTGAAACTATTATAAATTTGTGCATAATATATTATGAGTTTTTGGCCGAAACTTGCATTTCGAAAAGTTTCATAGAATCTAATTTTCAGATGATTTTTTTGCATGGACTACCATCATAACCTTCCCTCTTAACAAATATAAATGATTTGAAACATCTCGTATCATTTCAAATAGTCCCCAATTAAATTTTATTTTTTTGACCGAAACTAGTGTATAATATACTATGATTTTTGACCGAAACTTGCATTGCGAAATGTTTCATAGAATCTAATTTTCCGATGGTTTTTGCATGGACTTCCATCATAACCATCCCTCGTAAAATATATAAATGATATGTGAAGTTTTGTATCATTTTGATCAGTCCCCGATTTAATTTTATTTTTGACCGAAACTAGTGTATAATATACTATGATTTTTGACCGAAACTTGCATTGCGAAAAGTTTCATAGAATCTAATTTTCCGATGATTTTTTGCATGGACTTCCATCATAACCATCCCTCGTAAAATATATAAATGATATGTGAAGTTTCGTATCATTTTGATCAGTCCCCGATTTAATTTTATATTTGACCGAAACTAGTATAAACTTGTGTATAATATATTATGATTTTTTTGCCGAAACTTGCATTTCGAAAAGTTTCATAGAATCTAGTTTTCACATAATTTTTTTGCATGGACTACCATCATAACCTTCCCTCTTAACATATATGAATGATCTGAAACGTCTCGTATCATTTCAAATAGTCCCCAACTAAATTTTATTTTTTTGACCGAAACTAGTGTATAATATACTATGATTTTTGGCCGAAACTTGCATTTCGAAAAGTTTCATAGAATCTAATTTTCAGATGATTTTTTTGCATGGACTACCATCATAACCTTCCCTCTTAACATATATAAATGATCTGAAACGTCTCGTATCATTTCAAATAGTCCCCAATTAAATTAAATTTTTTTGACCGAAACTAGTGTATAATATACTATGATTTTTGACCGAAACTTGCATTTCGAAAAGTTTCATAGAATCTAATTTTCCGATGAGTTTTTTGCATGGATTTCCATCATAACCATCCCTCGTAAATTATATAAATGATATGTGTCGTTTCTTATCATTTTGATCAGTCCCAGATTTAATTTTATTTTTGACTGAAACTATTATAAATTTGTGCATAATATATTATGAGTTTTTGGCCGAAACTTGCATTTCGAAAAGTTTCATAGAATCTAATTTTCAGATGATTTTTTTGCATGGACTACCATCATAACCTTCCCTCTTAACAAATATAAATGATTTGAAACATCTCGTATCATTTCAAATAGTCCCCAATTAAATTTTATTTTTTTGACCGAAACTAGTGTATAATATACTATGATTTTTGACCGAAACTTGCATTGCGAAATGTTTCATAGAATCTAATTTTCCGATGGTTTTTGCATGGACTTCCATCATAACCATCCCTCGTAAAATATATAAATGATATGTGAAGTTTTGTATCATTTTGATCAGTCCCCGATTTAATTTTATTTTTGACCGAAACTAGTGTATAATATACTATGATTTTTGACCGAAACTTGCATTGCGAAAAGTTTCATAGAATCTAATTTTCCGATGATTTTTTGCATGGACTTCCATCATAACCATCCCTCGTAAAATATATAAATGATATGTGAAGTTTCGTATCATTTTGATCAGTCCCCGATTTAATTTTATATTTGACCGAAACTAGTATAAACTTGTGTATAATATATTATGATTTTTTGGCCGAAACTTGCATTTCGAAAAGTTTCATAGAATCTAGTTTTCAGATGATTTTTTTGCATGGACTACCATCATAACCTTCCCTCTTAACATATATAAATGATCTGAAACGTCTCGTATCATTTCAAATAGTCCCCAATTAAATTTTATTTTTTTGACCGAAACTAGTGTATAATACTATGATTTTTGACCGAAACTTGCATTGCGAAAAGTTTCATAGAATCTAATTTTCCGATGATTTTTTGCATGGACTTCCATCATTACCTTCCCTCATTAAATATATAAATGATATGTGAAGTTTTGTATCATTTTGATCAGTCCCCGATTTAATTTTATTTTTGACCGAAACTAGTATAAACTTGTGTATAATATATTATGATTTTTTGGCCGAAACTTGCATTTCGAAAAGTTTCATAGAATCTAGTTTTCAGATGATTTTTTTGCATGGACTACCATCATAATCTTCCCTCTTAACATATATAAATGATCTGAAACGTGTCGTATCATTTCAAATATTCCCCAATTAAATTTTATTTTTTTGACCGAAACTAGTGTATAATATACAATGATTTTTTACTGAAACTTGCATTGCGAAAAGTTTCATAGAATCTAATTTTCCGATGATTTTTTGCATGGACTTCCATCATTACCTTCCCTCGTAAAATATATAAATGATATGTGAAATTTCGTAGCATTTCGATCAGTCACCGATTTAATTTTATTTTTGACCGAAACTAGTATAAACGTGTGTATAATATATTATGATTTTTTGGCCGAAACTTGCATTGCGAAAAGTTTCATAGAATCTAGTTTTCAGATGATTTTTTTGCATGGACTACCATCACAACCTTCCCTCTTAACATATATAAATGATCTGAAACGTCTCGTATCATTTCAAATAGTCCCCAATTAAATTTTATTTTTTTGACCGAAACTAGTGTATAATACTATGATTTTTGACCGAAACTTGCATTGCGAAAAGTTTCATAGAATCTAATTTTCCGATGATTTTTTGCATGGACTTCCATCATTACCTTCCCTCATTAAATATATAAATGATATGTGAAGTTTTGTTTCATTTTGATCAGTCCCCAATTTAATTTAATTTTTGACCGAAACTAGTATAAACTTGTGTATAATATATTATGATTTTTTGGCCGAAACTTGCATTTCGAAAAGTTTCATAGAATCTAGTTTTCAGATGATTTTTTGCATGGACTACCATCATAATCTTCCCTCTTAACATATATAAATGATCTGAAACGTCTCGTATCATTTCAAATAATCCCCAATTAAATTTTATTTTTTTGACCGAAACTAGTGTATAATATACTATGATTTTTGACCGAAACTTGCATTGCGAAAAGTTTCATAGAATCTAATTTTCCGAAGAATTTTTGCATGGACTTCCATCATTACCTTCCCTCGTAAAATATATAAATGATATGTGAAGTTTCGTATCATTTCGATCAGTCACCGATTTAATTTTATTTTTGACCGAAACTAGTATAAACGTGTGTATAATATATTATGATTTTTTGGCCGAAACTTGCATTGCGAAAAGTTTCATAGAATCTAATTTTCAGATGATTTTTTTGCATGGACTACCATCATAACCTTCCCTCTTAACATATATAAATGATCTGAAACGTCTCGTATCATTTCAAATAATCCCCAATTAAATTTTATTTTTTTGACCGAAACTATTGTATAATATACTATGATTTTTGACCGAAACTTGCATTGCGAAAAGTTTCATAGAATCTAATTTTCCGATGATTTTTTGCATGGACTTCCATCATAACCATCCCTCGTAAAATATATAAATGATATGTGAAGTTTCGTATCATTTTGATAAGTCCCCGATTTAATTTAATTTTTGACCGAAACTAGTATAAACTTGTGTATAATATATTATGATTTTTTGGCCGAAACTTGCATTTCGAAAAGTTTCATAGAATCTAGTTTTCAGATGATTTTTTTGCATGGACTACCATCATAACCTTCCCTCTTAACATATATAAATGATTTGAAACGTCTCGTATCATTTCAAATAGTCCCCAATTAAATTTTATTTTTTTGACCGAAACTAGTGTATAATACTATGATTTTTGACTGAAACTTGCATTGCGAAAAGTTTCATAGATTCTAATTTTCCGATGATTTTTTGCATGGACTTCCATCATTACCTTCCCTCATTAAATATATAAATGATATGTGAAGTTTTGTTTCATTTTGATCAGTCCCCGATTTAATTTTATTTTTGACCGAAACTAGTATAAACTTGTGTATAATATATTATGATTTTTTGGCCGAAACTTGCATTTCGAAAAGTTTCATAGAATCTAGTTTTCAGATGATTTTTTTGCATGGACTACCATCATAATCTTCCCTCTTAACATATATAAATGATCTGAAACGTCTCGTATCATTTCAAATAATCCCCAATTAAATTTTATTTTTATTGACCGAAACTAGTGTATAATATACTATGATTTTTGACCGAAACTTGCATTGCGAAAAGTTTCATAGAATCTAATTTTCCGATGATTTTTTGCATGGACTTACATCATAACCATCCCTCGTAAAATATATAAATGATATGTGAAGTTTCGTATCATTTTGATCAGTCCCCGATTTAATTTTATTTTTGACCGAAACTAGTATAAACTTGTGTATAATATATTGTGATTTTTTGGCCGAAACTTGCATTTCGAAAAGTTTCATAGAATCTAGTTTTCAGATGATTTTTTTGCATGGACTACCATCATAACCTTCCCTCTTAACATATATAAATGATCTGAAACGTCTCGTATCATTTCAAATAGTCCCCAATTAAATTTTATTTTTTTGACCGAAACTAGTGTATAATACTATGATTTTTGACCGAAACTTGCATTGCGAAAAGTTTCATAGAATCTAATTTTCCGATGATTTTTTGCATGGACTTCCATCATTACCTTCCCTCATTAAATATATAAATGATATGTGAAGTTTTGTTTCATTTTGATCAGTCCCCGATTTAATTTTATTTTTGACCGAAACTAGTATAAACTTGTGTA
Organism: Lathyrus aphaca; assembly: GCA_963966055.1. Taxonomy (NCBI): domain Eukaryota; kingdom Viridiplantae; phylum Streptophyta; class Magnoliopsida; order Fabales; family Fabaceae; genus Lathyrus; species Lathyrus aphaca. The sequence goes on from OZ014521.1 coordinate 585,220,987, forward strand.
TAATATATTATGATTTTTTGGCCAAAACTTGCATTTCGAAAAGTTTCATAGAATCTAGTTTTCAGATGATTTTTTTGCATGGACTACCATCATAATCTTCCCTCTTAACATATATAAATGATCTGAAACGTCTCGTATCATTTCAAATAATCTCCAATTAAATTTTATTTTTTTGACCGAAACTAGTGTATAATATACTATGATTTTTTACCGAAACTTGCATTGCGAAAAGTTTCATAGAATCTAATTTTCCGAAGAATTTTTGCATGGACTTCCATCATAACCATCCCTCGTAAAATATATAAATGATATGTGAAGTTTCGTATCATTTTGATCAGTCCCCGATTTAATTTTATTTTTGACCGAAACTAGTATAAACTTGTGTATAATATATTATGATTTTTTGGCCGAAACTTGCATTTCGAAAAGTTTCATAGAATCTAGTTTTCAGATGATTTTTTTGCATGGACTACCATCATAACCTTCCCTCTTAACATATATAAATGATCTGAAACGTCTCGTATCATTTCAAATAGTCCCCAATTAAATTTTATTTTTTTGACCGAAACTAGTGTATAATACTATGATTTTTGACCGAAACTTGCATTGCGAAAAGTTTCATAGAATCTAATTTTCCGATGATTTTTTGCATGGACTTCCATCATTACCTTCCCACATTAAATATATAAATGATATGTGAAGTTTTGTTTCATTTTGATCAGTCCCCGATTTAATTTAATTTTTGACCGAAACTAGTATAAACTTGTGTATAATATATTATGATTTTTTGGCCAAAACTTGCATTTCGAAAAGTTTCATAGAATCTAGTTTTCAGATGATTTTTTTGCATGGACTACCATCATAATCTTCCCTCTTAAGATATATAAATGATCTGAAACGTCTCGTATTATTTCAAATAATCCCCAATTAAATTTTATTTTTTTGACCAAAACTAGTGTATAATATACTATGATTTTTTACCGAAACTTGCATTGCGAAAAGTTTCATAGAATCTAATTTTCCGAAGAATTTTTGCATGGACTTCCATCATAACCATCCCTCGTAAAATATATAAATGATATGTGAAGTTTCGTATCATTTTGATCAGTCCCCGATTTAATTTAATTTTTGACCGAAACTAGTATAAACTTGTGTATAATATATTATGATTTTTTGGCCGAAACTTGCATTTCGAAAAGTTTCATAGAATCTAGTTTTCAGATGATTTTTTTGCATGGACTACCATCATAACCTTCCCTCTTAACATATATAAATGATCTGAAATGTCTCGTATCATTTCAAATAGTCCCCAATTAAATTTTATTTTTTTGACCGAAACTAGTGTATAATACTATGATTTTTGACCGAAACTTGCATTGGGAAAAGTTTCATAGAATCTAATTTTCCGATGATTTTTTGCATGGACTTCCATCATTACCTTCCCTCATTAAATATATAAATGATATGTGAAGTTTCGTTTCATTTTGATCAGTCCCCGATTTAATTTTATTTTTGACCGAAACTAGTATAAACTTGTGTATAATATATTATGATTTTTTGGCCGAAACTTGCATTTCGAAAAGTTTCATAGAATCTAGTTTTCAGATGATTTTTTTGCATGGACTACCATCATAATCTTCCCTCTTAACATATATAAATGATCTGAAATGTCTCGTATCATTTCAAATAGTCCCCAATTAAATTTTATTTTTTTGACCGAAACTAGTGTATAATATACAATGATTTTTTACCGAAACTTGCATTGCGAAAAGTTTCATAGAATCTAATTTTCCGATGATTTTTTGCATGGACTTCCATCATTACCTTCCCTCGTAAAATATATAAATGATATGTGAAGTTTCGTAGCATTTCGATCAGTCACCGATTTAATTTTATTTTTGACCGAAACTAGTATAAACGTGTGTATAATATATTATGATTTTTTGGCCGAAACTTGCATTGCGAAAAGTTTCATAGAATCTAGTTTTCAGATGATTTTTTTGCATGGACTACCATCATAACCTTCCCTCTTAACATATATAAATGATCTGAAACGTCTCGTATCATTTCAAATAGTCCCCAATTAAATTTTATTTGTTTGAACGAAACTAGTGTATAATACTCTGATTTTTGACCGAAACTTGCATTGCGAAAAGTTTCATAGAATCTAATTTTCCGATGATTTTTTGCATGGACTTCCATCATTACCTTCCCTCATTAAATATATAAATGATATGTGAAGTTTTGTATCATTTTGATCAGTCCCCGATTTAATTTTATTTTTGACCGAAACTAGTATAAACTTGTGTATAATATATTATGATTTTTTGGCCGAAACTTGCATTTCGAAAAGTTTCATAGAATCTAGTTTTCAGATGATTTTTTTGCATGGACTACCATCATAATCTTCCCTCTTAACATATATAAATGATCTGAAATGTCTCGTATCATTTCAAATAGTCCCCAATTAAATTTTATTTTTTTGACCGAAACTAGTGTATAATATACAATGATTTTTTACCAAAACTTGCATTGCGAAAAGTTTCATAGAATCTAATTTTCCGATGATTTTTTGCATGGACTTCCATCATTACCTTCCCTCATAAAATATATAAATGATATGTGAAGTTTCGTAGCATTTCGATCGTTCACCGATTTAATTTTATTTTTGACCGAAACTAGTATAAACGTGTGTATAATATATTATGATTTTTTGGCCGAAACTTGCATTGCGAAAAGTTTCATAGAATCTAATTTTCAGATGATTTTTTTGCATGGACTACCATCATAACCTTCCCTCTTAACATATATAAATGATCTGAAACCTCTCGTATCATTTCAAATAGTCCCCAATTAAATTTTATTTTTTTGACCGAAACTATTGTATAATATACTATGATTTTTGACCGAAACTTGCATTGCGAAAAGTTTCATAGAATCTAATTTTCCGATGATTTTTTGCATGGACTTCCATCATAACCATCCCTCGTAAAATATATAAATGATATGTGAAGTTTCGTATCATTTTGATAAGTCCCCGATTTAATTTAATTTTTGACCGAAACTAGTATAAACTTGTGTATAATATATTATGATTTTTTGGCCGAAACTTGCATTTCGAAAAGTTTCATAGAATCTAGTTTTCAGATGATTTTTTTGCATGGACTACCATCATAACCTTCCCTCTTAACATATATAAATGATCTGAAACGTCTCGTATCATTTCAAATAGTCCCCAATTAAATTTTATTTTTTTGACCGAAACTAGTGTATAATACTATGATTTTTGACCGAAACTTGCATTGCGAAAAGTTTCATAGATTCTAATTTTCCGATGATTTTTTGCATGGACTTCCATCATTACCTTCCCTCATTCAATATATAAATGATATGTGAAGTTTTGTTTCATTTTGATCAGTCCCCGATTTAATTTTATTTTTGACCGAAACTAGTATAAACTTGTGTATATTATGATTTTTTGGCCGAAACTTGCATTTCGAAAAGTTTCATAGAATCTAGTTTTCAGATGATTTTTTTGCATGGACTACCATCATAATCTTCCCTCTTAATATATATAAATGATCTGAAATGTCTCGTATCATTTCAAATAATCCCCAATTAAATTTTATTTTTTTTGACCGAAACTAGTGTATAATATACTATGATTTTTGACCGAAAATTGCATTGCGAAAAGTTTCATAGAATCTAATTTTCCGAAGATTTTTTGCATGGACTTCCATCATAACCATCCCTCGTAAAATATATAAATGATATGTGAAGTTTCGTATCATTTTGATCAGTCCCCGATTTAATTTAATTTTTGACCGAAACTAGTATAAACTTGTGTATAATATATTATGATTTTTTGGCCGAAACTTGCATTTCGAAAAGTTTCATAGAATCTAGTTTTCAGATGATTTTTTTGCATGGACTACCATCATAACCTTCCCTCTTAACATATATAAATGATCTGAAACGTCTCGTATCATTTCAAATAGTCCCCAATTAAATTTTATTTTTTTGACCGAAACTAGTGTATAATACTATGATTTTTGACCGAAACTTGCATTGCGAAAAGTTTCATAGAATCTAATTTTCCGATGTTTTTTTGCATGGACTTCCATCATTACCTTCCCTCATTAAATATATAAATGATATGTGAAGTTTTGTATCATTTTGATCGGTCCCCGATTTAATTTTATTTTTGACCGAAACTAGTATAAACTTATGTATAATATATTATGATTTTTTGGCCGAAACTTGCATTTCGAAAAGTTTCATAGAATCTAGTTTTCAGATGATTTTTTTGCATGGACTACCATCATAATCTTCCCACTTAACATATATAAATGATCTGAAACGTCTCGTATCATTTCAAATAGTCCCCAATTAAATTTTATTTTTTTGACCGAAACTAGTGTATAATATACAATGATTTTTTACCGAAACTTGCATTGAGAAAAGTTTCATAGAATCTAATTTTCCGATGATTTTTTGCATGGACTTCCATCATTACCTTCCCTCGTAAAATATATAAATGATATGTGATGTTTCGTAGCATTTCGATCAGTCACCGATTTAATTTTATTTTTGACCGAAACTAGTATAAACGTGTGTATAATATATTATGATTTTTTGGCCGAAACCTGCATTGCGAAAAGTTTCATAGAATCTAGTTTTCAGATGATTTTTTTGCATGGACTACCATCATAACCTTCCCTCTTAACATATATAAATGATCTGAAACGTCTCGTATCATTTCAAATAGTCCCCAATTAAATTTTATTTTTTTGACCGAAACTAGTGTATAATACTATGATTTTTGACCGAAACTTGCATTGCGAAAAGTTTCATAGATTCTAATTTTCCGATGATTTTTTGCATGGACTTCCATCATTACCTTCCCTCATTAAATATATAAATGAGATGTGAAGTTTTGTTTCATTTTGATCAGTCCCCGATTTAATTTTATTTTTGACCGAAACTAGTATAAACTTGTGTATAATATATTATGATTTTTTGGCCGAAACTTGCATTTCGAAAAGTTTCATAGAATCTAGTTTTCAGATGATTTTTTTGCATGGACTACCATCATAATCTTCCCTCTTAACATATATAAAAGATCTGAAACGTCTCGTATCATTTCAAATAATCCCCAATTAAATTTTATTTTTTTTGACCGAAACTAGTGTATAATATACTATGATTTTTGACCGAAACTTGCATTGCGAAAAGTTTCATAGAATCTAATTTTCCGAAGATTTTTTGCATGGACTTCCATCATAACCATCCCTCGTAAAATATATAAATGATATGTGAAGTTTCGTATCATTTTGATCAGTCCCCGATTTAATTTTATTTTTGACCGAAACTAGTATAAACTTGTGTATAATATATTATGATTTTTTGGCCGAAACTTGCATTTCGAAAAGTTTCATAGAATCTAGTTTTCAGATGATTTTTTTGCATGGACTACCATCATAACCTTCCCTCTTAACATATATAAATGATCTGAAACGTCTCGTATCATTTCAAATAGTCCCCAATTAAATTTTATTTTTTTGACCGAAACTATTGTATAATACTATGATTTTTGACCGAAACTTGCATTGCGAAAAGTTTCATAGAATCTAATTTTCCGATGATTTTTTGCATGGACTTCCATCATTACCTTCCCTCATTAAATATATAAATGATATGTGAAGTTTTGTATCATTTTGATCGGTCCCCGATTTAATTTTATTTTTGACCGAAACTAGTATAAACGTGTGTATAATATATTATGATTTTTTGGCCGAAACTTGCATTGCGAAAAGTTTCATAGAATCTAATTTTCAGATGATTTTTTTGCATGGACTACCATCATAACCTTCCCTCTTAACATATATAAATGATCTGAAACCTCTCGTATCATTTCAAATAGTCCCCAATTAAATTTTATTTTTTTGACCGAAACTATTGTATAATATACTATGATTTTTGACCGAAACTTGCATTGCGAAAAGTTTCATAGAATCTAATTTTCCGATGATTTTTTGCATGGACTTCCATCATAACCATCCCTCGTAAAATATATAAATGATATGTGAAGTTTCGTATCATTTTGATAAGTCCCCGATTTAATTTAATTTTTGACCGAAACTAGTATAAACTTGTGTATAATATATTATGATTTTTTGGCCGAAACTTGCATTTCGAAAAGTTTCATAGAATCTAGTTTTCAGATGATTTTTTTGCATGGACTACCATCATAACCTTCCCTCTTAACATATATAAATGATCTGAAACGTCTCGTATCATTTCAAATAGTCCCCAATTAAATTTTATTTTTTTGACCGAAACTAGTGTATAATACTATGATTTTTGACCGAAACTTGCATTGCGAAAAGTTTCATAGATTCTAATTTTCCGATGATTTTTTGCATGGACTTCCATCATTACCTTCCCTCATTCAATATATAAATGATATGTGAAGTTTTGTTTCATTTTGATCAGTCCCCGATTTAATTTTATTTTTGACCGAAACTAGTATAAACTTGTGTATATTATGATTTTTTGGCCGAAACTTGCATTTCGAAAAGTTTCATAGAATCTAGTTTTCAGATGATTTTTTTGCATGGACTACCATCATAATCTTCCCTCTTAACATATATAAATGATCTGAAATGTCTCGTATCATTTCAAATAATCCCCAATTAAATTTTATTTTTTTTGACCGAAACTAGTGTATAATATACTATGATTTTTGACCGAAAATTGCATTGCGAAAAGTTTCATAGAATCTAATTTTCCGAAGATTTTTTGCATGGACTTCCATCATAACCATCCCTCGTAAAATATATAAATGATATGTGAAGTTTCGTATCATTTTGATCAGTCCCCGATTTAATTTAATTTTTGACCGAAACTAGTATAAACTTGTGTATAATATATTATGATTTTTTGGCCGAAACTTGCATTTCGAAAAGTTTCATAGAATCTAGTTTTCAGATGATTTTTTTGCATGGACTACCATCATAACCTTCCCTCTTAACATATATAAATGATCTGAAACGTCTCGTATCATTTCAAATAGTCCCCAATTAAATTTTATTTTTTTGACCGAAACTAGTGTATAATACTATGATTTTTGACCGAAACTTGCATTGCGAAAAGTTTCATAGAATCTAATTTTCCGATGATTTTTTGCATGGACTTCCATCATTACCTTCCCTCATTAAATATATAAATGATATGTGAAGTTTTGTATCATTTTGATCGGTCCCCGATTTAATTTTATTTTTGACCGAAACTAGTATAAACTTGTGTATAATATATTATGATTTTTTGGCCGAAACTTGCATTTCGAAAAGTTTCATAGAATCTAGTTTTCAGATGATTTTTTTGCATGGACTACCATCATAATCTTCCCACTTAACATATATAAATGATCTGAAACGTCTCGTATCATTTCAAATAGTCCCCAATTAAATTTTATTTTTTTGACCGAAACTAGTGTATAATATACAATGATTTTTTACCGAAACTTGCATTGAGAAAAGTTTCATAGAATCTAATTTTCCGATGATTTTTTGCATGGACTTCCATCATTACCTTCCCTCGTAAAATATATAAATGATATGTGAAGTTTCGTAGCATTTCGATCAGTCACCGATTTAATTTTATTTTTGACCGAAACTAGTATAAACGTGTGTATAATATATTATGATTTTTTGGCCGAAACTTGCATTGCGAAAAGTTTCATAGAATCTAGTTTTCAGATGATTTTTTTGCATGGACTACCATCATAACCTTCCCTCTTAACATATATAAATGATCTGAAACGTCTCGTATCATTTCAAATAGTCCCCAATTAAATTTTATTTTTTTGACCGAAACTAGTGTATAATACTATGATTTTTGACCGAAACTTGCATTGCGAAAAGTTTCATAGATTCTAATTTTCCGATGATTTTTTGCATGGACTTCCATCATTACCTTCCCTCATTAAATATATAAATGATATGTGAAGTTTTGTTTCATTTTGATCAGTCCCCGATTTAATTTTATTTTTGACCGAAACTAGTATAAACTTGTGTATAATATATTATGATTTTTTGGCCGAAACTTGCATTTCGAAAAGTTTCATAGAATCTAGTTTTCAGATGATTTTTTTGCATGGACTACCATCATAATCTTCCCTCTTAACATATATAAAAGATCTGAAACGTCTCGTATCATTTCAAATAATCCCCAATTAAATTTTATTTTTTTTGACCGAAACTAGTGTATAATATACTATGATTTTTGACCGAAACTTGCATTGCGAAAAGTTTCATAGAATCTAATTTTCCGAAGATTTTTTGCATGGACTTCCATCATAACCATCCCTCGTAAAATATATAAATGATATGTGAAGTTTCGTATCATTTTGATCAGTCCCCGATTTAATTTAATTTTTGACCGAAACTAGTATAAACTTGTGTATAATATATTATGATTTTTTGGCCGAAACTTGCATTTCGAAAAGTTTCATAGAATCTAGTTTTCAGATGATTTTTTTGCATGGACTACCATCATAACCTTCCCTCTTAACATATATAAATGATCTGAAACGTCTCGTATCATTTCAAATAGTCCCCAATTAAATTTTATTTTTTTGACCGAAACTAGTGTATAATACTATGATTTTTGACCGAAACTTGCATTGCGAAAAGTTTCATAGAATCTAATTTTCCGATGATTTTTTGCATGGACTTCCATCATTACCTTCCCTCATTAAATATATAAATGATATGTGAAGTTTTGTATCATTTTGATCGGTCCCCGATTTAATTTTATTTTTGACCGAAACTAGTATAAACTTGTGTATAATATATTATGATTTTTTGGCCGAAACTTGCATTTCGAAAAGTTTCATAGAATCTAGTTTTCAGATGATTTTTTTGCATGGACTACCATCATAATCTTCCCACTTAACATATATAAATGATCTGAAACGTCTCGTATCATTTCAAATAGTCCCCAATTAAATTTTATTTTTTTGACCGAAACTAGTGTATAATATACAATGATTTTTTACCGAAACTTGCATTGAGAAAAGTTTCATAGAATCTAATTTTCCGATGATTTTTTGCATGGACTTCCATCATTACCTTCCCTCGTAAAATATATAAATGATATGTGAAGTTTCGTAGCATTTCGATCAGTCACCGATTTAATTTTATTTTTGACCGAAACTAGTATAAACGTGTGTATAATATATTATGATTTTTTGGCCGAAACTTGCATTGCGAAAAGTTTCATAGAATCTAGTTTTCAGATGATTTTTTTGCATGGACTACCATCATAACCTTCCCTCTTAACATATATAAATGATCTGAAACGTCTCGTATCATTTCAAATAGTCCCCAATTAAATTTTATTTTTTTGACCGAAACTAGTGTATAATACTATGATTTTTGACCGAAACTTGCATTGCGAAAAGTTTCATAGATTCTAATTTTCCGATGATTTTTTGCATGGACTTCCATCATTACCTTCCCTCATTAAATATATAAATGATATGTGAAGTTTTGTTTCATTTTGATCAGTCCCCGATTTAATTTTATTTTTGACCGAAACTAGTATAAACTTGTGTATAATATATTATGATTTTTTGGCCGAAACTTGCATTTCGAAAAGTTTCATAGAATCTAGTTTTCAGATGATTTTTTTGCATGGACTACCATCATAATCTTCCCTCTTAACATATATAAAAGATCTGAAACGTCTCGTATCATTTCAAATAATCCCCAATTAAATTTTATTTTTTTTGACCGAAACTAGTGTATAATATACTATGATTTTTGACCGAAACTTGCATTGCGAAAAGTTTCATAGAATCTAATTTTCCGAAGATTTTTTGCATGGACTTCCATCATAACCATCCCTCGTAAAATATATAAATGATATGTGAAGTTTCGTATCATTTTGATCAGTCCCCGATTTAATTTTATTTTTGACCGAAACTAGTATAAACTTGTGTATAATATATTATGATTTTTTGGCCGAAACTTGCATTTCGAAAAGTTTCATAGAATCTAGTTTTCAGATGATTTTTTTGCATGGACTACCATCATAACCTTCCCTCTTAACATATATAAATGATCTGAAACGTCTCGTATCATTTCAAATAGTCCCCAATTAAATTTTATTTTTTTGACCGAAACTATTGTATAATACTATGATTTTTGACCGAAACTTGCATTGCGAAAAGTTTCATAGAATCTAATTTTCCGATGATTTTTTGCATGGACTTCCATCATTACCTTCCCTCATTAAATATATAAATGATATGTGAAGTTTTGTATCATTTTGATCGGTCCCCGATTTAATTTTATTTTTGACCGAAACTAGTATAAACTTGTGTATAATATATTATGATTTTTTGGCCGAAACTTGCATTTCGAAAAGTTTCATAGAATCTAGTTTTCAGATGATTTTTTTGCATGGACTACCATCATAATCTTCCCACTTAACTTATATAAATGATCTGAAACGTCTCGTATCATTTCAAATAGTCCCCAATTAAATTTTATTTTTTTGACCGAAACTAGTTTATAATATACAATGATTTTTTACCGACACTTGCATTGCGAAAAGTTTCATAGAATCTAATTTTCCGATGATTTTTTGCTTGGACTTCCATCATTACCTTCCCTCATTAAATATATAAATGATATGTGAAGTTTTGTTTCATTTTGATCAGTCCCCGATTTAATTTTATTTTTGACCGAAACTAGTATAAACTTGTGTATAATATATTATGATTTTTTGGCCGAAACTTGCATTTCGAAAAGTTTCATAGAATCTAGTTTTCAGATGATTTTTTTGCATGGACTACCATCATAATCTTCCCTCTTAACATATATAAATGATCTGAAACGTCTCGTATCATTTCAAATAATCCCCTATTAAATTTTATTTTTTTTGACCGAAACTAGTGTATAATATACTATGATTTTTGACCGAAACTTGCATTGCGAAAAGTTTCATAGAATCTAATTTTCCGAAGATTTTTTGCATGGACTTCCATCATAACCATCCCTCGTAAAATATATAAATGATATGTGAAGTTTCGTAGCATTTCGATCAGTCACCGATTTAATTTTATTTTTGACCGAAACTAGTATAAACGTGTGTATAATATATTATGATTTTTTGGCCGAAACTTGCATTGCGAAAAGTTTCATAGAATCTAGTTTTCAGATGATTTTTTTGCATGGACTACCATCATAACCTTCCCTCTTAACATATATAAATGATCTGAAACGTCTCGTATCATTTCAAATAGTCCCCAATTAAATTTTATTTTTTTGACCGAAACTAGTGTATAATACTATGATTTTTGACCGAAACTTGCATTGCGAAAAGTTTCATAGAATCTAATTTTCCGATGATTTTTTGCATGGACTTCCATCATTACCTTCCCTCATTAAATATATAAATGATATGTGAAGTTTTGTATCATTTTGATCAGTCCCCGATTTAATTTTATTTTTGACCGAAACTAGTATAAACTTGTGTATAATATATTATGATTTTTTGGCCGAAACTTACATTTCGAAAAGTTTCATAGAATCTAGTTTTCAGATGATTTTTTTGCATGGACTACCATCATAATCTTCCCTCTTAACATATATAAATGATCTGAAACGTCTCGTATCATTTCAAATAGTCCCCAATTAAATTTTATTTTTTTGACCGAAACTAGTGTATAATATACTATGATTTTTGACCGAAACTTGCATTGCGAAAAGTTTCATAGAATCTAATTTTCCGAAGATTTTTTGCATGGACTTCCATCATAACCATCCCTCGTAAAATATATAAATGATATGTGAAGTTTCGTAGCATTTTGATCAGTCCCCGATTTAATTTAATTTTTGACCGAAACTAGTATAAACTTGTGTATAATATATTATGATTTTTTGGCCGAAACTTGCATTTCGAAAAGTTTCATAGAATCTAGTTTTCAGATGATTTTTTTGCATGGACTACCATCATAATCTTCCCACTTAACTTATATAAATGATCTGAAACGTCTCGTATCATTTCAAATAGTCCCCAATTAAATTTTATTTTTTTGACCGAAACTAGTTTATAATATACAATGATTTTTTACCGACACTTGCATTGCGAAAAGTTTCATAGAATCTAATTTTCCGATAATTTTTTGCATGGACTTCCATCATTACCTTCCCTCATTAAATATATAAATGATATGTGAAGTTTTGTTTCATTTTGATCAGTCCCCGATTTAATTTTATTTTTGACCGAAACTAGTATAAACTTGTGTATAATATATTATGATTTTTTGGCCGAAACTTGCATTTCGAAAAGTTTCATAGAATCTAGTTTTCAGATGATTTTTTTGCATGGACTACCATCATAATCTTCCCTCTTAACATATATAAATGATCTGAAACGTCTCGTATCATTTCAAATAATCCCCTATTAAATTTTATTTTTTTTGACCGAAACTAGTGTATAATATACTATGATTTTTGACCGAAACTTGCATTGCGAAAAGTTTCATAGAATCTAATTTTCCGAAGATTTTTTGCATGGACTTCCATCATAACCATCCCTCGTAAAATATATAAATGATATGTGAAGTTTCGTAGCATTTCGATCAGTCACCGATTTAATTTTATTTTTGACCGAAACTAGTATAAACGTGTGTATAATATATTATGATTTTTTGGCCGAAACTTGCATTGCGAAAAGTTTCATAGAATCTAGTTTTCAGATGATTTTTTTGCATGGACTACCATCATAACCTTCCCTCTTAACATATATAAATGATCTGAAACGTCTCGTATCATTTCAAATAGTCCCCAATTAAATTTTATTTTTTTGACCGAAACTAGTGTATAATACTATGATTTTTGACCGAAACTTGCATTGCGAAAAGTTTCATAGAATCTAATTTTCCGATGATTTTTTGCATGGACTTCCATCATTACCTTCCCTCATTAAATATATAAATGATATGTGAAGTTTTGTATCATTTTGATCAGTCCCCGATTTAATTTTATTTTTGACCGAAACTAGTATAAACTTGTGTATAATATATTATGATTTTTTGGCCGAAACTTACATTTCGAAAAGTTTCATAGAATCTAGTTTTCAGATGATTTTTTTGCATGGACTACCATCATAATCTTCCCTCTTAACATATATAAATGATCTGAAACGTCTCGTATCATTTCAAATAGTCCCCAATTAAATTTTATTTTTTTGACCGAAACTAGTGTATAATATACTATGATTTTTGACCGAAACTTGCATTGCGAAAAGTTTCATAGAATCTAATTTTCCGAAGATTTTTTGCATGGACTTCCATCATAACCATCCCTCGTAAAATATATAAATGATATGTGAAGTTTCGTAGCATTTTGATCAGTCCCCGATTTAATTTAATTTTTGACCGAAACTAGTATAAACTTGTGTATAATATATTATGATTTTTTGGCCGAAACTTGCATTTCGAAAAGTTTCATAGAATCTAGTTTTCAGATGATTTTTTTGCATGGACTACCATCATAATCTTCCCACTTAACTTATATAAATGATCTGAAACGTCTCGTATCATTTCAAATAGTCCCCAATTAAATTTTATTTTTTTGACCGAAACTAGTTTATAATATACAATGATTTTTTACCGACACTTGCATTGCGAAAAGTTTCATAGAATCTAATTTTCCGATAATTTTTTGCATGGACTTCCATCATTACCTTCCCTCATTAAATATATAAATGATATGTGAAGTTTTGTTTCATTTTGATCAGTCCCCGATTTAATTTTATTTTTGACCGAAACTAGTATAAACTTGTGTATAATATATTATGATTTTTTGGCCGAAACTTGCATTTCGAAAAGTTTCATAGAATCTAGTTTTCAGATGATTTTTTTGCATGGACTACCATCATAATCTTCCCTCTTAACATATATAAATGATCTGAAACGTCTCGTATCATTTCAAATAATCCCCAATTAAATTTTATTTTTTTTGACCGAAACTAGTGTATAATATACTATGATTTTTGACCGAAACTTGCATTGCGAAAAGTTTCATAGAATCTAATTTTCCGAAGATTTTTTGCATGGACTTCCATCATAACCATCCCTCGTAAAATATATAAATGATATGTGAACATTCGTAGCATTTCGATCAGTCACCGATTTAATTTTATTTTTGACCGAAACTAGTATAAACGTGTGTATAATATATTATGATTTTTTGGCCGAAACTTGCATTGCGAAAATTTTCATAGAATCTAGTTTTCAGATGATTTTTTTGCATGGACTACCATCATAACCTTCCCTCTTAACATATATAAATGATCTGAAACGTCTCGTATCATTTCAAATAGTCCCCAATTAAATTTTATTTTTTTGACCGAAACTAGTGTATAATACTATGATTTTTGACCGAAACTTGCATTGCGAAAAGTTTCATAGAATCTAATTTTCCGATGATTTTTTGCATGGACTTCCATCATTACCTTCCCTCATTAAATATATAAATGATATGTGAAGTTTTGTATCATTTTGATCAGTCCCCGATTTAATTTTATTTTTGACCGAAACTAGTATAAACTTGTATATAATATATTATGATTTTTTGGCCGAAACTTACATTTCGAAAAGTTTCATAGAATCTAGTTTTCAGATGATTTTTTTGCATGGACTACCATCATAATCTTCCCTCTTAACATATATAAATGATCTGAAACGTCTCGTATCATTTCAAATAGTCCCCAATTAAATTTTATTTTTTTGACCGAAACTAGTGTATAATATACTATGATTTTTGACCGAAACTTGCATTGCGAAAAGTTTCATAGAATCTAATTTTCCGAAGATTTTTTGCATGGACTTCCATCATAACCATCCCTCGTAAAATATATAAATGATATGTGAAGTTTCGTAGCATTTTGATCAGTCCCCGATTTAATTTTATTTTTGACCGAAACTAGTATAAACTTGTGTATAATATATTATGATTTTTTGGCCGAAACTTGCATTTCGAAAAGTTTCATAGAATCTAGTTTTCAGATGATTTTTTTGCATGGACTACCATCATAATCTTCCCACTTAACTTATATAAATGATCTGAAACGTCTCGTATCATTTCAAATAGTCCCCAATTAAATTTTATTTTTTTGACCGAAACTAGTTTATAATATACAATGATTTTTTACCGACACTTGCATTGCGAAAAGTTTCATAGAATCTAATTTTCCGATGATTTTTTGCATGGACTTCCATCATTACCTTCCCTCATTAAATATATAAATGATATGTGAAGTTTTGTTTCATTTTGATCAGTCCCCGATTTAATTTTATTTTTGACCGAAACTAGTATAAACTTGTGTATAATATATTATGATTTTTTGGCCGAAACTTGCATTTCGAAAAGTTTCATAGAATCTAGTTTTCAGATGATTTTTTTGCATGGACTACCATCATAATCTTCCCTCTTAACATATATAAATGATCTGAAACGTCTCGTATCATTTCAAATAATCCCCAATTAAATTTTATTTTTTTTGACTGAAACTAGTGTATAATATACTATGATTTTTGACCGAAACTTGCATTGCGAAAAGTTTCATAGAATCTAATTTTCCGAAGATTTTTTGCATGGACTTCCATCATAACCATCCCTCGTAAAATATATAAATGATATGTGAAGTTTCGTAGCATTTCGATCAGTCACCGATTTAATTTTATTTTTGACCGAAACTAGTATAAACGTGTGTATAATATATTATGATTTTTTGGCCGAAACTTGCATTGCGAAAATTTTCATAGAATCTAGTTTTCAGATGATTTTTTTGCATGGACTACCATCATAATCTTCCCTCTTAACATATATAAATGATCTGAAACGTCTCGTATCATTTCAAATAGTCCCCAATTAAATTTTATTTTTTTGACCGAAACTAGTGTATAATACTATGATTTTTGACCGAAACTTGCATTGCGAAAAGTTTCATAGAATCTAATTTTCCGATGATTTTTTGCATGGACTTCCATCATTACCTTCCCTCATTAAATATATAAATGATATGTGAAGTTTTGTATCATTTTGATCAGTCCCCGATTTAATTTTATTTTTGACCGAAACTAGTATAAACTTGTGTATAATATATTATGATTTTTTGGCCGAAACTTACATTTCGAAAAGTTTCATAGAATCTAGTTTTCAGATGATTTTTTTGCATGGACTACCATCATAATCTTCCCTCTTAACATATATAAATGATCTGAAACGTCTCGTATCATTTCAAATAGTCCCCAATTAAATTTTATTTTTTTGACCGAAACTAGTGTATAATATACTATGATTTTTGACCGAAACTTGCATTGCGAAAAGTTTCATAGAATCTAATTTTCCGAAGATTTTTTGCATGGACTTCCATCATAACCATCCCTCGTAAAATATATAAATGATATGTGAAGTTTCGTAGCATTTTGATCAGTCCCCGATTTAATTTAATTTTTGACCGAAACTAGTATAAACTTGTGTATAATATATTATGATTTTTTGGCCGAAACTTGCATTTCGAAAAGTTTCATAGAATCTAGTTTTCAGATGATTTTTTTGCATGGACTACCATCATAATCTTCCCACTTAACTTATATAAATGATCTGAAACGTCTCGTATCATTTCAAATAGTCCCCAATTAAATTTTATTTTTTTGACCGAAACTAGTTTATAATATACAATGATTTTTTACCGACACTTGCATTGCGAAAAGTTTCATAGAATCTAATTTTCCGATGATTTTTTGCATGGACTTCCATCATTACCTTCCCTCATTAAATATATAAATGATATGTGAAGTTTTGTTTCATTTTGATCAGTCCCCGATTTAATTTTATTTTTGACCGAAACTAGTATAAACTTGTGTATAATATATTATGATTTTTTGGCCGAAACTTGCATTTCGAAAAGTTTCATAGAATCTAGTTTTCAGATGATTTTTTTGCATGGACTACCATCATAATCTTCCCTCTTAACATATATAAATGATCTGAAACGTCTCGTATCATTTCAAATAGTCCCCAATTAAATTTTATTTTTTTGACCGAAACTAGTGTATAATATACAATGATTTTTTACCGAAACTTGCATTGCGAAAAGTTTCATAGAATCTAATTTTCCGATGATTTTTTGCATGGACTTCCATCATAACCATCCCTCGTAAAATATATAAATGATATGTGAAGTTTCGTATCATTTTGATCAGTCCCCGATTTAATTTTATTTTTGACCGAAACTAGTATAAACTTGTGTATAATATATTATGATTTTTTGGCCGAAACTTGCATTTCGAAAAGTTTCATAGAATCTAGTTTTCAGATGATTTTTTTGCATGGACTACCATCATAATCTTCCCACTTAACTTATATAAATGATCTGAAACGTCTCGTATCATTTCAAATAGTCCCCAATTAAATTTTATTTTTTTGACCGAAACTAGTTTATAATATACAATGATTTTTTACCGACACTTGCATTGCGAAAAGTTTCATAGAATCTAATTTTCCGATAATTTTTTGCATGGACTTCCATCATTACCTTCCCTCATTAAATATATAAATGATATGTGAAGTTTTGTTTCATTTTGATCAGTCCCCGATTTAATTTTATTTTTGACCGAAACTAGTATAAACTTGTGTATAATATATTATGATTTTTTGGCCGAAACTTGCATTTCGAAAAGTTTCATAGAATCTAGTTTTCAGATGATTTTTTTGCATGGACTACCATCATAATCTTCCCTCTTAACATATATAAATGATCTGAAACGTCTCGTATCATTTCAAATAATCCCCAATTAAATTTTATTTTTTTTGACCGAAACTAGTGTATAATATACTATGATTTTTGACCGAAACTTGCATTGCGAAAAGTTTCATAGAATCTAATTTTCCGAAGATTTTTTGCATGGACTTCCATCATAACCATCCCTCGTAAAATATATAAATGATATGTGAACATTCGTAGCATTTCGATCAGTCACCGATTTAATTTTATTTTTGACCGAAACTAGTATAAACGTGTGTATAATATATTATGATTTTTTGGCCGAAACTTGCATTGCGAAAATTTTCATAGAATCTAGTTTTCAGATGATTTTTTTGCATGGACTACCATCATAACCTTCCCTCTTAACATATATAAATGATCTGAAACGTCTCGTATCATTTCAAATAGTCCCCAATTAAATTTTATTTTTTTGACCGAAACTAGTGTATAATACTATGATTTTTGACCGAAACTTGCATTGCGAAAAGTTTCATAGAATCTAATTTTCCGATGATTTTTTGCATGGACTTCCATCATTACCTTCCCTCATTAAATATATAAATGATATGTGAAGTTTTGTATCATTTTGATCAGTCCCCGATTTAATTTTATTTTTGACCGAAACTAGTATAAACTTGTATATAATATATTATGATTTTTTGGCCGAAACTTACATTTCGAAAAGTTTCATAGAATCTAGTTTTCAGATGATTTTTTTGCATGGACTACCATCATAATCTTCCCTCTTAACATATATAAATGATCTGAAACGTCTCGTATCATTTCAAATAGTCCCCAATTAAATTTTATTTTTTTGACCGAAACTAGTGTATAATATACTATGATTTTTGACCGAAACTTGCATTGCGAAAAGTTTCATAGAATCTAATTTTCCGAAGATTTTTTGCATGGACTTCCATCATAACCATCCCTCGTAAAATATATAAATGATATGTGAAGTTTCGTAGCATTTTGATCAGTCCCCGATTTAATTTTATTTTTGACCGAAACTAGTATAAACTTGTGTATAATATATTATGATTTTTTGGCCGAAACTTGCATTTCGAAAAGTTTCATAGAATCTAGTTTTCAGATGATTTTTTTGCATGGACTACCATCATAATCTTCCCACTTAACTTATATAAATGATCTGAAACGTCTCGTATCATTTCAAATAGTCCCCAATTAAATTTTATTTTTTTGACCGAAACTAGTTTATAATATACAATGATTTTTTACCGACACTTGCATTGCGAAAAGTTTCATAGAATCTAATTTTCCGATGATTTTTTGCATGGACTTCCATCATTACCTTCCCTCATTAAATATATAAATGATATGTGAAGTTTTGTTTCATTTTGATCAGTCCCCGATTTAATTTTATTTTTGACCGAAACTAGTATAAACTTGTGTATAATATATTATGATTTTTTGGCCGAAACTTGCATTTCGAAAAGTTTCATAGAATCTAGTTTTCAGATGATTTTTTTGCATGGACTACCATCATAATCTTCCCTCTTAACATATATAAATGATCTGAAACGTCTCGTATCATTTCAAATAATCCCCAATTAAATTTTATTTTTTTTGACTGAAACTAGTGTATAATATACTATGATTTTTGACCGAAACTTGCATTGCGAAAAGTTTCATAGAATCTAATTTTCCGAAGATTTTTTGCATGGACTTCCATCATAACCATCCCTCGTAAAATATATAAATGATATGTGAAGTTTCGTAGCATTTCGATCAGTCACCGATTTAATTTTATTTTTGACCGAAACTAGTATAAACGTGTGTATAATATATTATGATTTTTTGGCCGAAACTTGCATTGCGAAAATTTTCATAGAATCTAGTTTTCAGATGATTTTTTTGCATGGACTACCATCATAACCTTCCCTCTTAACATATATAAATGATCTGAAACGTCTCGTATCATTTCAAATAGTCCCCAATTAAATTTTATTTTTTTGACCGAAACTAGTGTATAATACTATGATTTTTGACCGAAACTTGCATTGCGAAAAGTTTCATAGAATCTAATTTTCCGATGATTTTTTGCATGGACTTCCATCATTACCTTCCCTCATTAAATATATAAATGATATGTGAAGTTTTGTATCATTTTGATCAGTCCCCGATTTAATTTTATTTTTGACCGAAACTAGTATAAACTTGTGTATAATATATTATGATTTTTTGGCCGAAACTTACATTTCGAAAAGTTTCATAGAATCTAGTTTTCAGATGATTTTTTTGCATGGACTACCATCATAATCTTCCCTCTTAACATATATAAATGATCTGAAACGTCTCGTATCATTTCAAATAGTCCCCAATTAAATTTTATTTTTTTGACCGAAACTAGTGTATAATATACTATGATTTTTGACCGAAACTTGCATTGCGAAAAGTTTCATAGAATCTAATTTTCCGAAGATTTTTTGCATGGACTTCCATCATAACCATCCCTCGTAAAATATATAAATGATATGTGAAGTTTCGTAGCATTTTGATCAGTCCCCGATTTAATTTAATTTTTGACCGAAACTAGTATAAACTTGTGTATAATATATTATGATTTTTTGGCCGAAACTTGCATTTCGAAAAGTTTCATAGAATCTAGTTTTCAGATGATTTTTTTGCATGGACTACCATCATAATCTTCCCACTTAACTTATATAAATGATCTGAAACGTCTCGTATCATTTCAAATAGTCCCCAATTAAATTTTATTTTTTTGACCGAAACTAGTTTATAATATACAATGATTTTTTACCGACACTTGCATTGCGAAAAGTTTCATAGAATCTAATTTTCCGATGATTTTTTGCATGGACTTCCATCATTACCTTCCCTCATTAAATATATAAATGATATGTGAAGTTTTGTTTCATTTTGATCAGTCCCCGATTTAATTTTATTTTTGACCGAAACTAGTATAAACTTGTGTATAATATATTATGATTTTTTGACCGAAACTTGCATTTCGAAAAGTTTCATAGAATCTAGTTTTCAGATGATTTTTTTGCATGGACTACCATCATAATCTTCCCTCTTAACATATATAAATGATCTGAAACGTCTCGTATCATTTCAAATAGTCCCCAATTAAATTTTATTTTTTTGACCGAAACTAGTGTATAATATACAATGATTTTTTACCGAAACTTGCATTGCGAAAAGTTTCATAGAATCTAATTTTCCGATGATTTTTTGCATGGACTTCCATCATAACCATCCCTCGTAAAATATATAAATGATATGTGAAGTTTCGTATCATTTTGATCAGTCCCCGATTTAATTTTATTTTTGACCGAAACTAGTATAAACTTGTGTATAATATATTATGATTTTTTGGCCGAAACTTGCATTTCGAAAAGTTTCATAGAATCTAGTTTTCAGATGATTTTTTTGCATGGACTACCATCATAACCTTCCCTCTTAACATATATAAATGATCTGAAACGTCTCGTATCATTTCAAATAGTCCCCGATTAAATTTTATTTTTTTGACCGAAACTAGTGTATAATACTATGATTTTTGACCGAAACTTGCATTGCGAAAAGTTTCATAGAATCTAATTTTCCGATGATTTTTTGCATGGACTTCCATCATTACCTTCCCTCATTAAATATATAAATGATATGTGAAGTTTTGTATCATTTTGATCGGTCCCCGATTTAATTTTATTTTTGACCGAAACTAGTATAAACTTGTGTATAATATATTATGATTTTTTGGCCGAAACTTGCATTTCGAAAAGTTTCATAGAATCTAGTTTTCAGATGATTTTTTTGCATGGACTACCATCATAATCTTCCCACTTAACATATATAAATGATCTGAAACGTCTCGTATCATTTCAAATAGTCCCCAATTAAATTTTATTTTTTTGACCGAAACTAGTGTATAATATACAATGATTTTTTACCGAAACTTGCATTGAGAAAAGTTTCATAGAATCTAATTTTCCGATGATTTTTTGCATGGACTTCCATCATTACCTTCCCTCGTAAAATATATAAATGATATGTGAAGTTTCGTAGCATTTCGATCAGTCACCGATTTAATTTTATTTTTGACCGAAACTAGTATAAACGTGTGTATAATATATTATGATTTTTTGGCCGAAACTTGCATTGCGAAAAGTTTCATAGAATCTAGTTTTCAGATGATTTTTTTGCATGGACTACCATCATAACCTTCCCTCTTAACATATATAAATGATCTGAAACGTCTCGTATCATTTCAAATAGTCCCCAATTAAATTTTAGTTTTTTTGACCGAAACTAGTGTATAATACTATGATTTTTGACCGAAACTTGCATTGCGAAAAGTTTCATAGATTCTAATTTTCCGATGATTTTTTGCATGGACTTCCATCATTACCTTCCCTCATTAAATATATAAATGATATGTGAAGTTTTGTTTCATTTTGATCAGTCCCCGATTTAATTTTATTTTTGACCGAAACTAGTATAAACTTGTGTATAATATATTATGATTTTTTGGCCGAAACTTGCATTTCGAAAAGTTTCATAGAATCTAGTTTTCAGATGATTTTTTTGCATGGACTACCATCATAATCTTCCCTCTTAACATATATAAATGATCTGAAACGTCTCGTATCATTTCAAATAATCCCCAATTAAATTTTATTTTTTTTGACCGAAACTAGTGTATAATATACTATGATTTTTGACCGAAACTTGCATTGCGAAAAGTTTCATAGAATCTAATTTTCCGAAGATTTTTTGCATGGACTTCCATCATAACCATCCCTCGTAAAATATATAAATGATATGTGAAGTTTCGTATCATTTTGATCAGTCCCCGATTTAATTTTATTTTTGACCGAAACTAGTATAAACTTGTGTATAATATATTATGATTTTTTGGCCGAAACTTGCATTTCGAAAAGTTTCATAGAATCTAGTTTTCAGATGATTTTTTTGCATGGACTACCATCATAACCTTCCCTCTTAACATATATAAATGATCTGAAACGTCTCGTATCATTTCAAATAGTCCCCAATTAAATTTTATTTTTTTGACCGAAACTATTGTATAATACTATGATTTTTGACCGAAACTTGCATTGCGAAAAGTTTCATAGAATCTAATTTTCCGATGATTTTTTGCATGGACTTCCATCATTACCTTCCCTCATTAAATATATAAATGATATGTGAAGTTTTGTATCATTTTGATCGGTCCCCGATTTAATTTTATTTTTGACCGAAACTAGTATAAACTTGTGTATAATATATTATGATTTTTTGGCCGAAACTTGCATTTCGAAAAGTTTCATAGAATCTAGTTTTCAGATGATTTTTTTGCATGGACTACCATCATAATCTTCCCACTTAACTTATATAAATGATCTGAAACGTCTCGTATCATTTCAAATAGTCCCCAATTAAATTTTTTTTTTTTTACCGAAACTAGTTTATAATATACAATGATTTTTTACCGACACTTGCATTGCGAAAAGTTTCATAGAATCTAATTTTCCGATGATTTTTTGCATGGACTTCCATCATTACCTTCCCTCATTAAATATATAAATGATATGTGAAGTTTTGTTTCATTTTGATCAGTCCCCGATTTAATTTAATTTTTGACCGAAACTAGTATAAACTTGTGTATAATATATTATGATTTTTTGGCCGAAACTTGCATTTCGAAAAGTTTCATAGAATCTAGTTTTCAGATGATTTTTTTGCATGGACTACCATCATAATCTTCCCTCTTAACATATATAAATGATATGAAACGTCTCGTATCATTTCAAATAATCCCCAATTAAATTTTATTTTTTTTGACCGAAACTAGTGTATAATATACTATGATTTTTGACCGAAACTTGCATTGCGAAAAGTTTCATAGAATCTAGTTTTCCGAAGATTTTTTGCATGGACTTCCATCATAACCATCCCTCGTAAAATATATAAATGATATGTGAAGTTTCGTAGCATTTCGATCAGTCACCGATTTAATTTTATTTTTGACCGAAACTAGTATAAACGTGTGTATAATATATTATGATTTTTTGGCCGAAACTTGCATTGCGAAAAGTTTCATAGAATCTAGTTTTCAGATGATTTTTTTGCATGGACTACCATCATAACCTTCCCGCTTAACATATATAAATGATCTGAAAAGTCTCGTATCATTTCAAATAGTCCCCAATTAAATTTTATTTTTTTGACCGAAACTAGTGTATAATACTATGATTTTTGACCGAAACTTGCATTGCGAAAAGTTTCATAGAATCTAATTTTCCGATGATTTTTTGCATGGACTTCCATCATTACCTTCCCTCATTAAATATATAAATGATATGTGAAGTTTTGTATCATTTTGATCAGTCCCCGATTTAATTTTATTTTTGACCGAAACTAGTATAAACTTGTGTATAATATATTATGATTTTTTGGCCGAAACTTACATTTCGAAAAGTTTCATAGAATCTAGTTTTCAGATGATTTTTTTGCATGGACTACCATCATAATCTTCCCTCTTAACATATATAAATGATCTGAAACGTCTCGTATCATTTCAAATAGTCCCCAATTAAATTTTATTTTTTTGACCGAAACTAGTGTATAATATACTATGATTTTTGACCGAAACTTGCATTGCGAAAAGTTTCATAGAATCTAATTTTCCGAAGATTTTTTGCATGGACTTCCATCATAACCATCCCTCGTAAAATATATAAATGATATGTGAAGTTTCGTAGCATTTTGATCAGTCCCCGATTTAATTTAATTTTTGACCGAAACTAGTATAAACTTGTGTATAATATATTATGATTTTTTGGCCGAAACTTGCATTTCGAAAAGTTTCATAGAATCTAGTTTCAGATGATTTTTTTGCATGGACTACCATCATAACCTTCCCTCTTAACATATATAAATGATCTGAAACGTCTCGTATCATTTCAAATAGTCCCCAATTAAATTTTATTTTTTTGACCGAAACTGATGTATAATACTATGATTTTTGACCGAAACTTGCATTGCGAAAAGTTTCATAGAATCTAATTTTCCGATGATTTTTTGCATGGACTTCCATCATTACCTTCCCTCGTTAAATATATAAATGATATGTGAAGTTTTGTATCATTTTGATCGGTCCCCGATTTAATTTAATTTTTGACCGAAACTACTATAAACTTGTGTATAATATATTATGATTTTTTTGCCGAAACTTGCATTTCGAAAAGTTTCATAGAATCTAGTTTTCAGATGATTTTTTTGCATGGACTACCATCATAATCTTCCCACTTAACATATATAAATGATCTGAAACGTCTCGTATCATTTCAAATAGTCCCCAATTAAATTTTATTTTTTTGACCGAAACTAGTGTATAATATACAATGATTTTTTACCGAAACTTGCATTGCGAAAAGTTTCATAGAATCTAATTTTCCGATGATTTTTTGCATGGACTTCCATCATTACCTTCCCTCGTAAAATATATAAATGATATGTGAAGTTTCGTAGCATTTCGATCAGTCACCGATTTAATTTTATTTTTGACCGAAACTAGTATAAACGTGTGTATAATATATTATGATTTTTTGGCCGAAACTTGCATTGCGAAAAGTTTCATAGAATCTAGTTTTCAGATGATTTTTTTGCATGGACTACCATCATAACCTTCCCTCTTAACATATATAAATGATCTGAAACGTCTCGTATCATTTCAAATAGTCCCCAATTAAATTTTATTTTTTTGACCGAA
This sequence comes from Lathyrus aphaca, assembly GCA_963966055.1. Lineage (NCBI taxonomy): Eukaryota > Viridiplantae > Streptophyta > Magnoliopsida > Fabales > Fabaceae > Lathyrus > Lathyrus aphaca. Next base: position 585,246,599 of record OZ014521.1, read on the forward strand.
ACTGGTGTATAATACTATGATTTTTGACCGAAACTTGCATTGCGAAAAGTTTCATAGAATCTAATTTTCCGATGATTTTTTGCATGGACTTCCATCATTACCTTCCCTCGTTAAATATATAAATGATATGTGAAGTTTTGTATCATTTTGATCGGTCCCCGATTTAATTTTATTTTTGACCGAAACTACTATAAACTTGTGTATAATATATTATGATTTTTTTGCCGAAACTTGCATTTCGAAAAGTTTCATAGAATCTAGTTTTCAGATGATTTTTTTGCATGGACTACCATCATAATCTTCCCACTTAACATATATAAATGATCTGAAACGTCTCGTATCATTTCAAATAGTCCCCAATTAAATTTTATTTTTTTGACCGAAACTAGTGTATAATATACAATGATTTTTTACCGAAACTTGCATTGCGAAAAGTTTCATAGAATCTAATTTTCCGATGATTTTTTGCATGGACTTCCATCATTACCTTCCCTCGTAAAATATATAAATGATATGTGAAGTTTCGTAGCATTTCGATCAGTCACCGATTTAATTTTATTTTTGACCGAAACTAGTATAAACGTGTGTATAATATATTATGATTTTTTGGCCGAAACTTGCATTGCGAAAAGTTTCATAGAATCTAGTTTTCAGATGATTTTTTTGCATGGACTACCATCATAACCTTCCCTCTTAACATATATAAATGATCTGAAACGTCTCGTATCATTTCAAATAGTCCCCAATTAAATTTTATTTTTTTGACCGAAACTAGTGTATAATACTAGGATTTTTGACCGAAACTTGCATTGCGAAAAGTTTCATAGAATCTAATTTTCCGATGATTTTTTGCATGGACTTCCATCATTACCTTCCCTCGTTAAATATATAAATGATATGTGAAGTTTTGTATCATTTTGATCGGTCCCCGATTTAATTTTATTTTTGACCGAAACTACTATAAACTTGTGTATAATATATTATGATTTTTTGGCCGAAACTTACATTTCGAAAAGTTTCATAGAATCTAGTTTTCAGATGATTTTTTTGCATGGACTACCATCATAATCTTCCCTCTTAACATATATAAATGATCTGAAACGTCTCGTATCATTTCAAATAGTCCCCAATTAAATTTTATTTTTTTGACCGAAACTAGTGTATAATATACAATGATTTTTTACCGAAACTTGCATTGCGAAAAGTTTCATAGAATCTAATTTTCCGATGATTTTTTGCATGGACTTCCATCATTACCTTCCCTCATTAAATATATAAATGATATGTGAAGTTTTGTATCATTTTGATCAGTCCCCGATTTAATTTTATTTTTGACCGAAACTAGTATAAACTTGTGTATAATATATTATGATTTTTTGGCCGAAACTTACATTTCGAAAAGTTTCATAGAATCTAGTTTTCAGATGATTTTTTTGCATGGACTACCATCATAATCTTCCCTCTTAACATATATAAATGATCTGAAACGTCTCGTATCATTTCAAATAGTCCCCAATTAAATTTTATTTTTTTGACCGAAACTAGTGTATAATATACTATGATTTTTGACCGAAACTTGCATTGCGAAAAGTTTCATAGAATCTAATTTTCCGAAGATTTTTTGCATGGACTTCCATCATAACCATCCCTCGTAAAATATATAAATGATATGTGAAGTTTCGTAGCATTTTGATCAGTCCCCGATTTAATTTAATTTTTGACCGAAACTAGTATAAACTTGTGTATAATATATTATGATTTTTTGGCCGAAACTTGCATTTCGAAAAGTTTCATAGAATCTAGTTTCAGATGATTTTTTTGCATGGACTACCATCATAACCTTCCCTCTTAACATATATAAATGATCTGAAACGTCTCGTATCATTTCAAATAGTCCCCAATTAAATTTTATTTTTTTGACCGAAACTGATGTATAATACTATGATTTTTGACCGAAACTTGCATTGCGAAAAGTTTCATAGAATCTAATTTTCCGATGATTTTTTGCATGGACTTCCATCATTACCTTCCCTCGTTAAATATATAAATGATATGTGAAGTTTTGTATCATTTTGATCGGTCCCCGATTTAATTTTATTTTTGACCGAAACTACTATAAACTTGTGTATAATATATTATGATTTTTTTGCCGAAACTTGCATTTCGAAAAGTTTCATAGAATCTAGTTTTCAGATGATTTTTTTGCATGGACTACCATCATAATCTTCCCACTTAACATATATAAATGATCTGAAACGTCTCGTATCATTTCAAATAGTCCCCAATTAAATTTTATTTTTTTGACCGAAACTAGTGTATAATATACAATGATTTTTTACCGAAACTTGCATTGCGAAAAGTTTCATAGAATCTAATTTTCCGATGATTTTTTGCATGGACTTCCATCATTACCTTCCCTCGTAAAATATATAAATGATATGTGAAGTTTCGTAGCATTTCGATCAGTCACCGATTTAATTTTATTTTTGACCGAAACTAGTATAAACGTGTGTATAATATATTATGATTTTTTGGCCGAAACTTGCATTGCGAAAAGTTTCATAGAATCTAGTTTTCAGATGATTTTTTTGCATGGACTACCATCATAACCTTCCCTCTTAACATATATAAATGATCTGAAACGTCTCGTATCATTTCAAATAGTCCCCAATTAAATTTTATTTTTTTGACCGAAACTAGTGTATAATACTAGGATTTTTGACCGAAACTTGCATTGCGAAAAGTTTCATAGAATCTAATTTTCCGATGATTTTTTGCATGGACTTCCATCATTACCTTCCCTCGTTAAATATATAAATGATATGTGAAGTTTTGTATCATTTTGATCGGTCCCCGATTTAATTTTATTTTTGACCGAAACTACTATAAACTTGTGTATAATATATTATGATTTTTTGGCCGAAACTTACATTTCGAAAAGTTTCATAGAATCTAGTTTTCAGATGATTTTTTTGCATGGACTACCATCATAATCTTCCCTCTTAACATATATAAATGATCTGAAACGTCTCGTATCATTTCAAATAGTCCCCAATTAAATTTTATTTTTTTGACCGAAACTAGTGTATAATATACAATGATTTTTTACCGAAACTTGCATTGCGAAAAGTTTCATAGAATCTAATTTTCCGATGATTTTTTGCATGGACTTCCATCATAACCATCCCTCGTAAAATATATAAATGATATGTGAAGTTTCGTAGCATTTCGATCAGTCACCGATTTAATTTAATTTTTGACCGAAACTAGTATAAACGTGTGTATAATATATTATGATTTTTTGGCCGAAACTTGCATTGCGAAAAGTTTCATAGAATCTAGTTTTCAGATGATTTTTTTGCATGGACTACCATCATAACCTTCCCTCTTAACATATATAAATGATCTGAAACGTCTCGTATCATTTCAAATAGTCCCCAATTAAATTTTATTTTTTTGACCGAAACTAGTGTATAATACTATGATTTTTGACCGAAACTTGCATTGCGAAAAGTTTCATAGAATCTAATTTTCCGATGATTTTTTGCATGGACTTCCATCATTACCTTCCCTCATTAAATATATAAATGATATGTAAAGTTTTGTATCATTTTGATCAGTCCCCGATTTAATTTTATTTTTGACCGAAACTAGTATAAACTTGTGTATAATATATTATGATTTTTTGGCCGAAACTTACATTTCGAAAAGTTTCATAGAATCTAGTTTTCAGATGATTTTTTTGCATGGACTACCATCATAATCTTCCCTCTTAACATATATAAATGATCTGAAACGTCTCGTATCATTTCAAATAGTCCCCAATTAAATTTTATTTTTTTGACCGAAACTAGTGTATAATATACTATGATTTTTGACCGAAACTTGCATTGCGAAAAGTTTCATAGAATCTAATTTTCCGAAGATTTTTTGCATGGACTTCCATCATAACCATCCCTCGTAAAATATATAAATGATATGTGAAGTTTCGTAGCATTTTGATCAGTCCCCGATTTAATTTAATTTTTGACCGAAACTAGTATAAACTTGTGTATAATATATTATGATTTTTTGGCCGAAACTTGCATTTCGAAAAGTTTCATAGAATCTAGTTTCAGATGATTTTTTTGCATGGACTACCATCATAACCTTCCCTCTTAACATATATAAATGATCTGAAACGTCTCGTATCATTTCAAATAGTCCCCAATTAAATTTTATTTTTTTGACCGAAACTAGTGTATAATACTATGATTTTTGACCGAAACTTGCATTGCGAAAAGTTTCATAGAATCTAATTTTCCGATGATTTTTTGCATGGACTTCCATCATTACCTTCCCTCATTAAATATATAAATGATATGTGAAGTTTTGTATCATTTTGATCAGTCCCCGATTTAATTTTATTTTTGACCGAAACTAGTATAAACTTGTGTATAATATATTATGATTTTTTGGCCGAAACTTGCATTTCGAAAAGTTTCATAGAATCTAGTTTTCAGATGATTTTTTTGCATGGACTACCATCATAATCTTCCCTCTTAACATATATAAATGATCTGAAACGTCTCGTATCATTTCAAATAGTCCCCAATTAAATTTTATTTTTTTGACCGAAACTAGTGTATAATATACAATGATTTTTTACCGAAACTTGCATTGCGAAAAGTTTCATAGAATCTAATTTTCCGATGATTTTTTGCATGGACTTCCATCATTACCTTCCCTCGTAAAATATATAAATGATATGTGAAGTTTCGTAGCATTTCGATCAGTCACCGATTTAATTTTATTTTTGACCGAAACTAGTATAAACGTGTGTATAATATATTATGATTTTTTGGCCGAAACTTGCATTGCGAAAAGTTTCATAGAATCTAGTTTTCAGATGATTTTTTTGCATGGACTACCATCATAACCTTCCCTCTTAACATATATAAATGATCTGAAACGTCTCATATCATTTCAAATAGTCCCCAATTAAATTTTATTTTTTTGACCGAAACTAGTGTATAATACTATGATTTTTGACCGAAACTTGCATTGCGAAAAGTTTCATAGAATCTAATTTTCCGATGATTTTTTGCATGGACTTCCATCATTACCTTCCCTCATTAAATATATAAATGATATGTGAAGTTTTGTATCATTTTGATCAGTCCCCGATTTAATTTTATTTTTGACCGAAACTAGTATAAACTTGTGTATAATATATTATGATTTTTTGGCCGAAACTTGCATTTCGAAAAGTTTCATAGAATCTAGTTTTCAGATGATTTTTTTGCATGGACTACCATCATAATCTTCCCTCTTAACATATATAAATGATCTGAAACGTCTCGTATCATTTCAAATAGTCCCCAATTAAATTTTATTTTTTTGACCGAAACTAGTGTATAATATACAATGATTTTTTACCGAAACTTGCATTGCGAAAAGTTTCATAGAATCTAATTTTCCGATGATTTTTTGCATGGACTTCCATCATTACCTTCCCTCGTAAAATATATAAATGATATGTGAAGTTTCGTAGCATTTCGATCAGTCACCGATTTAATTTTATTTTTGACCGAAACTAGTATAAACGTGTGTATAATATATTATGATTTTTTGGCCGAAACTTGCATTGCGAAAAGTTTCATAGAATCTAGTTTTCAGATGATTTGTTTGCATGGACTACCATCATAACCTTCCCTCTTAACATATATAAATGATCTGAAACGTCTCATATCATTTCAAATAGTCCCCAATTAAATTGTATTTTTTTGACCGAAACTAGTGTATAATACTATGATTTTTGACCGAAACTTGCATTGCGAAAAGTTTCATAGAATCTAATTTTCCGATGATTTTTTGCATGGACTTCCATCATTACCTTCCCTCATTAAATATATAAATGATATGTGAAGTTTTCTATCATTTTGATCAGTCCCCAATTTAATTTTATTTTTGACCGAAACTAGTATAAACTTGTGTATAATATATTATGATTTTTTGGCCGAAACTTGCATTTCGAAAAGTTTCATAGAATCTAGTTTTCAGATGATTTTTTTGCATGGACTACCATCATAATCTTCCCTCTTAACATATATAAATGATCTGAAACGTCTCGTATCATTTCAAATAGTCCCCAATTAAATTTTATTTTTTTGACCGAAACTAGTGTATAATATACAATGATTTTTTACCGAAACTTGCATTGCGAAAAGTTTCATAGAATCTAATTTTCCGATGATTTTTTGCATGGACTTCCATCATTACCTTCCCTCGTAAAATATATAAATGATATGTGAAGTTTCGTAGCATTTCGATCAGTCACCGATTTAATTTTATTTTTGACCGAAACTAGTATAAACGTGTGTATAATATATTATGATTTTTTGGCCGAAACTTGCATTGCGAAAAGTTTTATAGAATCTAGTTTTCAGATGATTTTTTTGCATGGACTACCATCATAACCTTCCCTCTTAACATATATAAATGATCTGAAACGTCTCATATCATTTCAAATAGTCCCCAATTAAATTTTATTTTTTTGACCGAAACTAGTGTATAATACTATGATTTTTGACCGAAACTTGCATTGCGAAAAGTTTCATAGAATCTAATTTTCCGATGATTTTTTGCATGGACTTCCATCATTACCTTCCCTCGTTAAATATATAAATGATATGTGAAGTTTTGTATCATTTTGATCGGTCCCCGATTTAATTTTATTTTTGACCGAAACTAGTATAAACTTGTGTATAATATATTATGATTTTTTGGCCGAAACTTGCATTTCGAAAAGTTTCATAGAATCTAGTTTTCAGATGATTTTTTTGCATGGACTACCATCATAATCTTCCCTCTTAACATATATAAATGATCTGAAACGTCTCGTATCATTTCAAATAATCCCCAATTAAATTTTATTTTTTTGACCGAAACAAGTGTATAATATACTATGATTTTTTACCGAAACTTGCATTGCGAAAAGTTTCATAGAATCTAATTTTCCGAAGATTTTTTGCATGGACTTCCATCATAACCATCCCTCGTAAAATATATAAATGATATGTGAAGTTTCGTATCATTTCGATCAGTCCCCGATTTAATTTTATTTTTGACCGAAACTAGTATAAACTTGTGTATAATATATTATGATTTTTTGGCCGAAACTTGCATTTCGAAAAGTTTCATAGAATCTAGTTTTCAGATGATTTTTTTGCATGGACTACCATCATAACCTTCCCTCTTAACATATATAAATGATCTGAAATGTCTCGTATCATTTCAAATAGTCCCCAATTAAATTTTATTTTTTTGACCGAAACTAGTGTATAATACTATGATTTTTGACCGAAACTTGCATTGCGAAAAGTTTCATAGAATCTAATTTTCCGATGATTTTTTGCATGGACTTCCATCATTACCTTCCCTCATTAAATATATAAATGATATGTGAAGTTTTGTTTCATTTTGATCAGTCCCCGATTTAAGTTTATTTTTTACTGAAACTAGTATAAACTTGTGTATAATATATTATGATTTTTTGGCCGAAACTTGCATTTCGAAAAGTTTCATAGAATCTAGTTTTCAGATGATTTTTTTGCATGGACTACCATCATAATCTTCCCTCTTAACATATATAAATGATCTGAAATGTCTCGTATCATTTCAATTAGTCCCCAATTAAATTTTATTTTTTTGACCGAAACTAGTGTATAATATACAATGATTTTTTACCGAAACTTGCATTGCGAAAAGTTTCATAGAATCTAATTTTCCGATGATTTTTGGCATGGACTTCCATCATTACCTTCCCTCGTAAAATATATAAATGATATGTGAAGTTTCGTATCATTTTGATCAGTCCCCGATTTAATTTTATTTTTGACCGAAACTAGTATAAACTTGTGTATAATATATTATGATTTTTTGGCCGAAACTTGCATTTCGAAAAGTTTCATAGAATCTAGTTTTCAGATGATTTTTTTGCATGGACTACCATCATAATCTTCCCTCTTAACATATATAAATGATCTGAAATGTCTCGTATCATTTCAATTAGTCCCCAATTAAATTTTATTTTTTTGACCGAAACTAGTGTATAATATACAATGATTTTTTACCGAAACTTGCATTGCGAAAAGTTTCATAGAATCTAATTTTCCGATGATTTTTTGCATGGACTTCCATCATTACCTTCCCTCGTAAAATATATAAATGATATGTGAAGTTTCGTATCATTTTGATCAGTCCCCGATTTAATTTTATTTTTGACCGAAACTAGTATAAACTTGTGTATAATATATTATGATTTTTTGGCCGAAACTTGCATTTCGAAAAGTTTCATAGAATCTAGTTTTCAGATGATTTTTTTGCATGGACTACCATCATAACCTTCCCTCTTAACATATATAAATGATCTGAAATGTCTCGTATCATTTCAAATAGTCCCCAATTAAATTTTATTTTTTTGACCGAAACTAGTGTATAATACTATGATTTTTGACCGAAACTTGCATTGCGAAAAGTTTCATAGAATCTAATTTTCCGATGATTTTTTGCATGGACTTCCATCATTACCTTCCCTCATTAAATATATAAATGATATGTGAAGTTTTGTTTCATTTTGATCAGTCCCCGATTTAAGTTTATTTTTGACTGAAACTAGTATAAACTTGTGTATAATATATTATGATTTTTTGGCCGAAACTTGCATTTCGAAAAGTTTCATAGAATCTAGTTTTCAGATGATTTTTTTGCATGGACTACCATCATAATCTTCCCTCTTAACATATATAAATGATCTGAAATGTCTCGTATCATTTCAATTAGTCCCCAATTAAATTTTATTTTTTTGACCGAAACTAGTGTATAATATACAATGATTTTTTACCGAAACTTGCATTGCGAAAAGTTTCATAGAATCTAATTTTCCGATGATTTTTTGCATGGACTTCCATCATTACCTTCCCTCGTAAAATATATAAATGATATGTGAAGTTTCGTAGCATTTCGATCAGTCACCGATTTAATTTTATTTTTGACCGAAACTAGTATAAACGAGTGTATAATATATTATGATTTTTTGGCCGAAACTTGCATTGCGAAAAGTTTCATAGAATCTAGTTTTCAGATGATTTTTTTGCATAGACTACCATCATAACCTTCCCTCTTAACATATATAAATGATCTGAAACGTCTCGTATCATTTCAAATAGTCCCCAATTAAATTTTATTTTTTTGACCGAAACTAGTGTATAATACTATGATTTTTGACCGAAACTTGCATTGCGAAAAGTTTCATAGAATCTAATTTTCCGATGATTTTTTGCATGGACTTCCATCATTACCTTCCCTCATTAAATATATAAATGATATGTGAAGTTTTTTATCATTTTGATCAGTCCCCGATTTAATTTTATTTTTGACCGAAACTAGTATAAACTTGTGTATAATATATTATGATTTTTTGGCCGAAACTTGCATTTCGAAAAGTTTCATAGAATCTAGTTTTCAGATGATTTTTTTGCATGGACTACCATCATAATCTTCCCTCTTAACATATATAAATGATCTGAAACGTCTCGTATCATTTCAAATAATCCCCAATTAAATTTTATTTTTTTGACCGAAACTAGTGTATAATATACTATGATTTTTGACCGAAACTTGCATTGCGAAAAGTTTCATAGAATCTAATTTTCCGAAGATTTTTTGCATGGACTTCCATCATAACCATCCCTCGTAAAATATATAAATGATATGTGAAGTTTCGTATCATTTTGATCAGTCCCCGATTTAATTTTATTTTTGACCGAAACTAGTATAAACTTGTGTATAATATATTATGATTTTTTGGCCGAAACTTGCATTTCGAAAAGTTTCATAGAATCTAGTTTTCAGATGATTTTTTTGCATGGACTACCATCATAACCTTCCCTCTTAACATATATAAATGATCTGAAATGTCTCGTATCATTTCAAATAGTCCCCAATTAAATTTTATTTTTTTGACCGAAACTAGTGTATAATACTATGATTTTTGACCGAAACTTGCATTGCGAAAAGTTTCATAGAATCTAATTTTCCGATGATTTTTTGCATGGACTTCCATCATTACCTTCCCTCATTAAATATATAAATGATATGGGAAGTTTTGTTTCATTTTGATCAGTCCCCGATTTAAGTTTATTTTTGACTGAAACTAGTATAAACTTGTGTATAATATATTATGATTTTTTGGCCGAAACTTGCATTTCGAAAAGTTTCATAGAATCTAGTTTTCAGATGATTTTTTTGCATGGACTACCATCATAATCTTCCCTCTTAACATATATAAATGATCTGAAATGTCTCGTATCATTTCAATTAGTCCCCAATTAAATTTTATTTTTTTGACCGAAACTAGTGTATAATATACAATGATTTTTTACCGAAACTTGCATTGCGAAAAGTTTCATAGAATCTAATTTTCCGATGATTTTTTGCATGGACTTCCATCATTACCTTCCCTCGTAAAATATATAAATGATATGTGAAGTTTCGTAGCATTTCGATCAGTCACCGATTTAATTTTATTTTTGACCGAAACTAGTATAAACGTGTGTATAATATATTATGATTTTTTGGCCGAAACTTGCATTGCGAAAAGTTTCATAGAATCTAGTTTTCAGATGATTTTTTTGCATAGACTACCATCATAACCTTCCCTCTTAACATATATAAATGATCTGAAACGTCTCGTATCATTTCAAATAGTCCCCAATTAAATTTTATTTTTTTGACCGAAACTAGTGTATAATACTATGATTTTTGACCGAAACTTGCATTGCAAAAAGTTTCATAGAATCTAATTTTCCGATGATTTTTTGCATGGACTTCCATCATTACCTTCCCTCATTAAATATATAAATGATATGTGAAGTTTTGTATCATTTTGATCAGTCCCAGATTTAATTTTATTTTTTACCGAAACTAGTATAAACTTGTGTATAATATATTATGATTTTTTGGCCGAAACTTGCATTTCGAAAAGTTTCATAGAATCTAGTTTTCAGATGATTTTTTTGCATGGACTACCATCATAATCTTCCCTCTTAACATATATAAATGATCTGAAACGTCTCGTATCATTTCAAATAATCCCCAATTAAATTTTATTTTTTTGACCGAAACTAGTGTATAATATACTATGATTTTTGACCGAAACTTGCATTGCGAAAAGTTTCATAGAATCTAATTTTCCGAAGATTTTTTGCATGGACTTCCATCATAACCATCCCTCGTAAAATATATAAATGATATGTGAAGTTTCGTATCATTTTGATCAGTCCCCGATTTAATTTTATTTTTGACCGAAACTAGTATAAACTTGTGTATAATATATTATGATTTTTTGGCCGAAACTTGCATTTCGAAAAGTTTCATAGAATCTAGTTTTCAGATGATTTTTTTGCATGGACTACCATCATAACCTTCCCTCTTAACATATATAAATGATCTGAAATGTCTCGTATCATTTCAAATAGTCCCCAATTAAATTTTATTTTTTTGACCGAAACTAGTGTATAATACTATGATTTTTGACCGAAACTTGCATTGCAAAAAGTTTCATAGAATCTAATTTTCCGATGATTTTTTGCATGGACTTCCATCATTACCTTCCCTCATTAAATATATAAATGATATGTGAAGTTTTGTTTCATTTTGATCAGTCCCCGATTTAAGTTTATTTTTGACTGAAACTAGTATAAACTTGTGTATAATATATTATGATTTTTTGGCCGAAACTTGCATTTCGAAAAGTTTCATAGAATCTAGTTTTCAGATGATTTTTTTGCATGGACTACCATCATAATCTTCCCTCTTAACATATATAAATGATCTGAAATGTCTCGTATCATTTCAATTAGTCCCCAATTAAATTTTATTTTTTTGACCGAAACTAGTGTATAATATACAATGATTTTTTACCGAAACTTGCATTGCGAAAAGTTTCATAGAATCTAATTTTCCGATGATTTTTTGCATGGACTTCCATCATTACCTTCCCTCGTAAAATATATAAATGATATGTGAAGTTTCGTAGCATTTCGATCAGTCACCGATTTAATTTTATTTTTGACCGAAACTAGTATAAACGAGTGTATAATATATTATGATTTTTTGGCCGAAACTTGCATTGCGAAAAGTTTCATAGAATCTAGTTTTCAGATGATTTTTTTGCATAGACTACCATCATAACCTTCCCTCTTAACATATATAAATGATCTGAAACGTCTCGTATCATTTCAAATAGTCCCCAATTAAATTTTATTTTTTTGACCGAAACTAGTGTATAATACTATGATTTTTGACCGAAACTTGCATTGCGAAAAGTTTCATAGAATCTAATTTTCCGATGATTTTTTGCATGGACTTCCATCATTACCTTCCCTCATTAAATATATAAATGATATGTGAAGTTTTTTATCATTTTGATCAGTCCCCGATTTAATTTTATTTTTGACCGAAACTAGTATAAACTTGTGTATAATATATTATGATTTTTTGGCCGAAACTTGCATTTCGAAAAGTTTCATAGAATCTAGTTTTCAGATGATTTTTTTGCATGGACTACCATCATAATCTTCCCTCTTAACATATATAAATGATCTGAAACGTCTCGTATCATTTCAAATAATCCCCAATTAAATTTTATTTTTTTGACCGAAACTAGTGTATAATATACTATGATTTTTGACCGAAACTTGCATTGCGAAAAGTTTCATAGAATCTAATTTTCCGAAGATTTTTTGCATGGACTTCCATCATAACCATCCCTCGTAAAATATATAAATGATATGTGAAGTTTCGTATCATTTTGATCAGTCCCCGATTTAATTTTATTTTTGACCGAAACTAGTATAAACTTGTGTATAATATATTATGATTTTTTGGCCGAAACTTGCATTTCGAAAAGTTTCATAGAATCTAGTTTTCAGATGATTTTTTTGCATGGACTACCATCATAACCTTCCCTCTTAACATATATAAATGATCTGAAATGTCTCGTATCATTTCAAATAGTCCCCAATTAAATTTTATTTTTTTGACCGAAACTAGTGTATAATACTATGATTTTTGACCGAAACTTGCATTGCGAAAAGTTTCATAGAATCTAATTTTCCGATGATTTTTTGCATGGACTTCCATCATTACCTTCCCTCATTAAAATATAAATGATATGGGAAGTTTTGTTTCATTTTGATCAGTCCCCGATTTAAGTTTATTTTTGACTGAAACTAGTATAAACTTGTGTATAATATATTATGATTTTTTGGCCGAAACTTGCATTTCGAAAAGTTTCATAGAATCTAGTTTTCAGATGATTTTTTTGCATGGACTACCATCATAATCTTCCCTCTTAACATATATAAATGATCTGAAATGTCTCGTATCATTTCAATTAGTCCCCAATTAAATTTTATTTTTTTGACCGAAACTAGTGTATAATATACAATGATTTTTTACCGAAACTTGCATTGCGAAAAGTTTCATAGAATCTAATTTTCCGATGATTTTTTGCATGGACTTCCATCATTACCTTCCCTCGTAAAATATATAAATGATATGTGAAGTTTCGTAGCATTTCGATCAGTCACCGATTTAATTTTATTTTTGACCGAAACTAGTATAAACGTGTGTATAATATATTATGATTTTTTGGCCGAAACTTGCATTGCGAAAAGTTTCATAGAATCTAGTTTTCAGATGATTTTTTTGCATAGACTACCATCATAACCTTCCCTCTTAACATATATAAATGATCTGAAACGTCTCGTATCATTTCAAATAGTCCCCAATTAAATTTTATTTTTTTGACCGAAACTAGTGTATAATACTATGATTTTTGACCGAAACTTGCATTGCAAAAAGTTTCATAGAATCTAATTTTCCGATGATTTTTTGCATGGACTTCCATCATTACCTTCCCTCATTAAATATATAAATGATATGTGAAGTTTTGTATCATTTTGATCAGTCCCAGATTTAATTTTATTTTTTACCGAAACTAGTATAAACTTGTGTATAATATATTATGATTTTTTGGCCGAAACTTGCATTTCGAAAAGTTTCATAGAATCTAGTTTTCAGATGATTTTTTTGCATGGACTACCATCATAATCTTCCCTCTTAACATATATAAATGATCTGAAACGTCTCGTATCATTTCAAATAATCCCCAATTAAATTTTATTTTTTTGACCGAAACTAGTGTATAATATACTATGATTTTTGACCGAAACTTGCATTGCGAAAAGTTTCATAGAATCTAATTTTCCGAAGATTTTTTGCATGGACTTCCATCATAACCATCCCTCGTAAAATATATAAATGATATGTGAAGTTTCGTATCATTTTGATCAGTCCCCGATTTAATTTTATTTTTGACCGAAACTAGTATAAACTTGTGTATAATATATTATGATTTTTTGGCCGAAACTTGCATTTCGAAAAGTTTCATAGAATCTAGTTTTCAGATGATTTTTTTGCATGGACTACCATCATAACCTTCCCTCTTAACATATATAAATGATCTGAAATGTCTCGTATCATTTCAAATAGTCCCCAATTAAATTTTATTTTTTTGACCGAAACTAGTGTATAATACTATGATTTTTGACCGAAACTTGCATTGCAAAAAGTTTCATAGAATCTAATTTTCCGATGATTTTTTGCATGGACTTCCATCATTACCTTCCCTCATTAAATATATAAATGATATGTGAAGTTTTGTTTCATTTTGATCAGTCCCCGATTTAAGTTTATTTTTGACTGAAACTAGTATAAACTTGTGTATAATATATTATGATTTTTTGGCCGAAACTTGCATTTCGAAAAGTTTCATAGAATCTAGTTTTCAGATGATTTTTTTGCATGGACTACCATCATAATCTTCCCTCTTAACATATATAAATGATCTGAAATGTCTCGTATCATTTCAATTAGTCCCCAATTAAATTTTATTTTTTTGACCGAAACTAGTGTATAATATACAATGATTTTTTACCGAAACTTGCATTGCGAAAAGTTTCATAGAATCTAATTTTCCGATGATTTTTTGCATGGACTTCCATCATTACCTTCCCTCGTAAAATATATAAATGATATGTGAAGTTTCGTAGCATTTCGATCAGTCACCGATTTAATTTTATTTTTGACCGAAACTAGTATAAACGAGTGTATAATATATTATGATTTTTTGGCCGAAACTTGCATTGCGAAAAGTTTCATAGAATCTAGTTTTCAGATGATTTTTTTGCATAGACTACCATCATAACCTTCCCTCTTAACATATATAAATGATCTGAAACGTCTCGTATCATTTCAAATAGTCCCCAATTAAATTTTATTTTTTTGACCGAAACTAGTGTATAATACTATGATTTTTGACCGAAACTTGCATTGCGAAAAGTTTCATAGAATCTAATTTTCCGATGATTTTTTGCATGGACTTCCATCATTACCTTCCCTCATTAAATATATAAATGATATGTGAAGTTTTTTATCATTTTGATCAGTCCCCGATTTAATTTTATTTTTGACCGAAACTAGTATAAACTTGTGTATAATATATTATGATTTTTTGGCCGAAACTTGCATTTCGAAAAGTTTCATAGAATCTAGTTTTCAGATGATTTTTTTGCATGGACTACCATCATAATCTTCCCTCTTAACATATATAAATGATCTGAAACGTCTCGTATCATTTCAAATAATCCCCAATTAAATTTTATTTTTTTGACCGAAACTAGTGTATAATATACTATGATTTTTGACCGAAACTTGCATTGCGAAAAGTTTCATAGAATCTAATTTTCCGAAGAATTTTTGCATGGACTTCCATCATAACCATCCCTCGTAAAATATATAAATGATATGTGAAGTTTCGTATCATTTTGATCAGTCCCCGATTTAATTTTATTTTTGACCGAAACTAGTATAAACTTGTGTATAATATATTATGATTTTTTGGCCGAAACTTGAATTTCGAAAAGTTTCATAGAATCTAGTTTTCAGATGATTTTTTTGCATGGACTACCATCATAACCTTCCCTCTTAACATATATAAATGATCTGAAATGTCTCGTATCATTTCAAATAGTCCCCAATTAAATTTTATTTTTTTGACCGAAACTAGTGTATAATACTATGATTTTTGACCGAAACTTGCATTGCGAAAAGTTTCATAGAATCTAATTTTCCGATGATTTTTTGCATGGACTTCCATCATTACCTTCCCTCATTAAATATATAAATGATATGTGAAGTTTTGTTTCATTTTGATCAGTCCCCGATTTAAGTTTATTTTTGACTGAAACTAGTATAAACTTGTGTATAATATATTATGATTTTTTGGCCGAAACTTGCATTTCGAAAAGTTTCATAGAATCTAGTTTTCAGATGATTTTTTTGCATGGACTACCATCATAATCTTCCCTCTTAACATATATAAATGATCTGAAATGTCTCGTATCATTTCAATTAGTCCCCAATTAAATTTTATTTTTTTGACCGAAACTAGTGTATAATATACAATGATTTTTTACCGAAACTTGCATTGCGAAAAGTTTCATAGAATCTAATTTTCCGATGATTTTTTGCATGGACTTCCATCATTACCTTCCCTCGTAAAATATATAAATGATATGTGAAGTTTCGTAGCATTTCGATCAGTCACCGATTTAATTTTATTTTTGACCGAAATTAGTATAAACGTGTGTATAATATATTATGATTTTTTGGCCGAAACTTGCATTGCGAAAAGTTTCATAGAATCTAGTTTTCAGATGATTTTTTTGCATAGACTACCATCATAACCTTCCCTCTTAACATATATAAATGATCTGAAACGTCTCGTATCATTTCAAATAGTCCCCAATTAAATTTTATTTTTTTGACCGAAACTAGTGTATAATACTATGATTTTTGACCGAAACTTGCATTGCGAAAAGTTTCATAGAATCTAATTTTCCGATGATTTTTTGCATGGACTTCCATCATTACCTTCCCTCATTAAATATATAAATGATATGTGAAGTTTTGTATCATTTTGATCAGTCCCCGATTTAATTTTATTTTTGACCGAAACTAGTATAAACTTGTGTATAATATATTATGATTTTTTGGCCGAAACTTGCATTTCGAAAAGTTTCATAGAATCTAGTTTTCAGATGATTTTTTTGCATGGACTACCATCATAATCTTCCCTCTTAACATATATAAATGATCTGAAACGTCTCGTATCATTTCAAATAATCCCCAATTAAATTTTATTTTTTTGACCGAAACTAGTGTATAATATACTATGATTTTTGACCGAAACTTGCATTGCGAAAAGTTTCATAGAATCTAATTTTCCGAAGATTTTTTGCATAGACTTCCATCATAACCATCCCTCGTAAAATATATAAATGATATGTGAAGTTTCGTATCATTTTGATCAGTCCCCGATTTAATTTTATTTTTGACCGAAACTAGTATAAACTTGTGTATAATATATTATGATTTTTTGGCCGAAACTTGCATTTCGAAAAGTTTCATAGAATCTAGTTTTCAGATGATTTTTTTGCATGGACTACCATCATAACCTTCCCTCTTAACATATATAAATGATCTGAAATGTCTCGTATCATTTCAAATAGTCCCCAATTAAATTTTATTTTTTTGACCGAAACTAGTGTATAATACTATGATTTTTGACCGAAACTTGCATTGCGAAAAGTTTCATAGAATCTAATTTTCCGATGATTTTTTGCATGGACTTCCATCATTACCTTCCCTCATTAATATATAAATGATATGTGAAGTTTTGTTTCATTTTGATCAGTCCCCGATTTAAGTTTATTTTTGACTGAAACTAGTATAAACTTGTGTATAATATATTATGATTTTTTGGCCGAAACTTGCATTTCGAAAAGTTTCATAGAATCTAGTTTTCAGATGATTTTTTTGCATGGACTACCATCATAATCTTCCCTCTTAACATATATAAATGATCTGAAATGTCTCGTATCATTTCAATTAGTCCCCAATTAAATTTTATTTTTTTGACCAAAACTAGTGTATAATATACAATGATTTTTTACCAAAACTTGCATTGCGAAAAGTTTCATAGAATCTAATTTTCCGATGATTTTTTGCATGGACTTCCATCATTACCTTCCCTCGTAAAATATATAAATGATATGTGAAGTTTCGTAGCATTTCGATCAGTCACCGATTTAATTTTATTTTTGACCGAAACTAGTATAAACGTGTGTATAATATATTATGATTTTTTGGCCGAAACTTGCATTGCGAAAAGTTTCATAGAATCTAGTTTTCAGATGATTTTTTTGCATAGACTACCATCATAACCTTCCCTCTTAACATATATAAATGATCTGAAACGTCTCGTATCATTTCAAATAGTCCCCAATTAAATTTTATTTTTTTGACCGAAACTAGTGTATAATACTATGATTTTTGACCGAAACTTGCATTGCGAAAAGTTTCATAGAATCTAATTTTCCGATGATTTTTTGCATGGACTTCCATCATTACCTTCCCTCATTTAATATATAAATGATATGTGAAGTTTTGTATCATTTTGATCAGTCCCCGATTTAATTTTATTTTTGACTGAAACTAGTATAAACTTGTGTATAATATATTATGATTTTTTGGCCGAAACTAGCATTTCGAAAAGTTTCATAGAATCTAGTTTTCAGATGATTTTTTTGCATGGACTACCATCATAATCTTCCCTCTTAACATATATAAATGATCTGAAACGTCTCGTATCATTTCAAATAATCCCCAATTAAATTTTATTTTTTTGACCGAAACTAGTGTATAATATACTATGATTTTTGACCGAAACTTGCATTGCGAAAAGTTTCATAGAATCTAATTTTCCGAAGATTTTTTGCATGGACTTCCATCATAACCATCCCTCGTAAAATATATAAATGATATGTGAAGTTTCGTATCATTTTGATCAGTCCCCGATTTAATTTTATTTTTGACCGAAACTAGTATAAACTTGTGTATAATATATTATGATTTTTTGGCCGAAACTTGCATTTCGAAAAGTTTCATAGAATCTAGTTTTCAGATGATTATTTTGCATGGACTACCATCATAACCTTCCCTCTTAACATATATAAATGATCTGAAATGTCTCGTATCATTTCAAATAGTCCCCAATTAAATTTTATTTTTTTGACCGAAACTAGTGTATAATACTATGATTTTTGACCGAAACTTGCATTGCGAAAAGTTTCATAGAATCTAATTTTCCGATGATTTTTTGCATGGACTTCCATCATTACCTTCCCTCATTAAATATATAAATGATATGTGAAGTTTTGTTTCATTTTGATCAGTCCCCGATTTAAGTTTATTTTTGACTGAAACTAGTATAAACTTGTGTATAATATATTATGATTTTTTGGCCGAAACTTGCATTTCGAAAAGTTTCATAGAATCTAGTTTTCAGATGATTTTTTTGCATGGACTACCATCATAATCTTCCCTCTTAACATATATAAATGATCTGAAATGTCTCGTATCATTTCAATTAGTCCCCAATTAAATTTTATTTTTTTGACCGAAACTAGTGTATAATATACAATGATTTTTTACCGAAACTTGCATTGCGAAAAGTTTCATAGAATCTAATTTTCCGATGATTTTTTGTATGGACTTCCATCATTACCTTCCCTCGTAAAATATATAAATGATATGTGAAGTTTCGTAGCATTTCGATCAGTCACCGATTTAATTTTATTTTTGACCGAAACTAGTATAAACGTGTGTATAATATATTATGATTTTTTGGCCGAAACTTGCATTGCGAAAAGTTTCATAGAATCTAGTTTTCAGATGATTTTTTTGCATAGACTACCATCATAACCTTCCCTCTTAACATATATAAATGATCTGAAACGTCTCGTATCATTTCAAATAGTCCCCAATTAAATTTTATTTTTTTGACCGAAACTAGTGTATAATACTATGATTTTTGACCGAAACTTGCATTGCGAAAAGTTTCATAGAATCTAATTTTCCGATGATTTTTTGCATGGACTTCCATCATTACCTTCCCTCATTAAATATATAAATGATATGTGAAGTTTTGTATCATTTTGATCAGTCCCCGATTTAATTTTATTTTTGACCGAAACTAGTATAAACTTGTGTATAATATATTATGATTTTTTGGCCGAAACTTGCATTTCGAAAAGTTTCATAGAATCTAGTTTTCAGATGATTTTTTTGCATGGACTACCATCATAATCTTCCCTCTTAACATATATAAATGATCTGAAACGTCTCGTATCATTTCAAATAATCCCCAATTAAATTTTATTTTTTTGACCGAAACTAGTGTATAATATACTATGATTTTTGACCGAAACTTGCATTGCGAAAAGTTTCATAGAATCTAATTTTCCGAAGATTTTTTGCATGGACTTCCATCATAACCATCCCTCGTAAAATATATAAATGATATGTGAAGTTTCGTATCATTTTGATCAGTCCCCGATTTAATTTTATTTTTGACCGAAACTAGTATAAACTTGTGTATAATATATTATGATTTTTTGGCCGAAACTTGCATTTCGAAAAGTTTCATAGAATCTAGTTTTCAGATGATTATTTTGCATGGACTACCATCATAACCTTCCCTCTTAACATATATAAATGATCTGAAATGTCTCGTATCATTTCAAATAGTCCCCAATTAAATTTTATTTTTTTGACCGAAACTAGTGTATAATACTATGATTTTTGACCGAAACTTGCATTGCGAAAAGTTTCATAGAATCTAATTTTCCGATGATTTTTTGCATGGACTTCCATCATTACCTTCCCTCATTAAATATATAAATGATATGTGAAGTTTTGTTTCATTTTGATCAGTCCCCGATTTAAGTTTATTTTTGACTGAAACTAGTATAAACTTGTGTATAATATATTATGATTTTTTGGCCGAAACTTGCATTTCGAAAAGTTTCATAGAATCTAGTTTTCAGATGATTTTTTTGCATGGACTACCATCATAATCTTCCCTCTTAACATATATAAATGATCTGAAATGTCTCGTATCATTTCAATTAGTCCCCAATTAAATTTTATTTTTTTGACCGAAACTAGTGTATAATATACAATGATTTTTTACCGAAACTTGCATTGCGAAAAGTTTCATAGAATCTAATTTTCCGATGATTTTTTGTATGGACTTCCATCATTACCTTCCCTCGTAAAATATATAAATGATATGTGAAGTTTCGTAGCATTTCGATCAGTCACCGATTTAATTTTATTTTTGACCGAAACTAGTATAAACGTGTGTATAATATATTATGATTTTTTGGCCGAAACTTGCATTGCGAAAAGTTTCATAGAATCTAGTTTTCAGATGATTTTTTTGCATAGACTACCATCATAACCTTCCCTCTTAACATATATAAATGATCTGAAACGTCTCGTATCATTTCAAATAGTCCCCAATTAAATTTTATTTTTTTGACCGAAACTAGTGTATAATACTATGATTTTTGACCGAAACTTGCATTGCGAAAAGTTTCATAGAATCTAATTTTCCGATGATTTTTTGCATGGACTTCCATCATTACCTTCCCTCATTAAATATATAAATGATATGTGAAGTTTTGTATCATTTTGATCAGTCCCCGATTTAATTTTATTTTTGACCGAAACTAGTATAAACTTGTGTATAATATATTATGATTTTTTGGCCGAAACTTGCATTTCGAAAAGTTTCATAGAATCTAGTTTTCAGATGATTTTTTTGCATGGACTACCATCATAATCTTCCCTCTTAACATATATAAATGATCTGAAACGTCTCGTATCATTTCAAATAATCCCCAATTAAATTTTATTTTTTTGACCGAAACTAGTGTATAATATACTATGATTTTTGACCGAAACTTGCATTGCGAAAAGTTTCATAGAATCTAATTTTCCGAAGATTTTTTGCATGGACTTCCATCATAACCATCCCTCGTAAAATATATAAATGATATGTGAAGTTTCGTATCATTTTGATCAGTCCCCGATTTAATTTTATTTTTGACCGAAACTAGTATAAACTTGTGTATAATATATTATGATTTTTTGGCCGAAACTTGCATTTCGAAAAGTTTCATAGAATCTAGTTTTCAGATGATTTTTTTGCATGGACTACCATCATAACCTTCCCTCTTAACATATATAAATGATCTGAAATGTCTCGTATCATTTCAAATAGTCCCCAATTAAATTTTATTTTTTTGACCGAAACTAGTGTATAATACTATGATTTTTGACCGAAACTTGCATTGCGAAAAGTTTCATAGAATCTAATTTTCCGATGATTTTTTGCATGGACTTCCTTCATTACCTTCCCCCATTAAATATATAAATGATATGTGAAGTTTTGTTTCATTTTGATCAGTCCCCGATTTAAGTTTATTTTTGACCGAAACTAGTATAAACTTGTGTATAATATATTATGATTTTTTGGCCGAAACTTGCATTTCGAAAAGTTTCATAGAATCTAGTTTTCAGATGATTTTTTTGCATGGACTACCATCATAATCTTCCCTCTTAACATATATAAATGATCTGAAATGTCTCGTATCATTTCAATTAGTCCCCAATTAAATTTTATTTTTTTGACCTTAACTAGTGTATAATATACAATGATTTTTTACCGAAACTTGCATTGCGAAAAGTTTCATAGAATCTAATTTTCCGATGATTTTTTGCATGGACTTCCATCATTACCTTCCCTCGTAAAATATATAAATGATATGTGAAGTTTCGTAGCATTTCGATCAGTCACCGATTTAATTTTATTTTTGACCGAAACTAGTATAAACGTGTGTATAATATATTATGATTTTTTGGCCGAAACTTGCATTGCGAAAAGTTTCATAGAATCTAGTTTTCAGATGATTTTTTTGCATAGACTACCATCATAACCTTCCCTCTTAACATATATAAATGATCTGAAACGTCTCGTATCATTTCAAATAGTCCCCAATTAAATTTTATTTTTTTGACCGAAACTAGTGTATAATACTATGATTTTTTACCGAAACTTGCATTGCGAAAAGTTTCATAGAATCTAATTTTCCGATGATTTTTTGCATGGACTTCCATCATTACCTTCCCTCATTAAATATATAAATGATATGTGAAGTTTTGTATCATTTTGATCAGTCCCCGATTTAATTTTATTTTTGACCGAAACTAGTATAAACTTGTGTATAATATATTATGATTTTTTGGCCGAAACTTGCATTTCGAAAAGTTTCATAGAATCTAGTTTTCAGATGATTTTTTTGCATGGACTACCATCATAATCTTCCCTCTTAACATATATAAATGATCTGAAACGTCTCGTATCATTTCAAATAATCCCCAATTAAATTTTATTTTTTTGACCGAAACTAGTGTATAATATACTATGATTTTTGACCGAAACTTGCATTGCGAAAAGTTTCATAGAATCTAATTTTCCGAAGATTTTTTGCATGGACTTCCATCATAACCATCCCTCGTAAAATATATAAATGATATGTGAAGTTTCGTATCATTTTGATCAGTCCCCGATTTAATTTTATTTTTGACCGAAACTAGTATAAACTTGTGTATAATATATTATGATTTTTTGGCCGAAACTTGCATTTCGAAAAGTTTCATAGAATCTAGTTTTCAGATGATTTTTTTGCATGGACTACCATCATAACCTTCCCTCTTAACATATATAAATGATCTGAAATGTCTCGTATCATTTCAAATAGTCCCCAATTAAATTTTATTTTTTTGACCGAAACTAGTGTATAATACTATGATTTTTGACCGAAACTTGCATTGCGAAAAGTTTCATAGAATCTAATTTTCCGATGATTTTTTGCATGGACTTCCATCATTACCTTCCCTCATTAAATATATAAATGATATGTGAAGTTTTGTATCATTTTGATCAGTCCCCGATTTAATTTAATTTTTGACCGAAACTAGTATAAACTTGTGTATAATATATTATGATTTTTTGGCCGAAACTTGCATTTCGAAAAGTTTCATAGAATCTAGTTTTCAGATGATTTTTTTGCATGGACTACCATCATAATCTTCCCTCTTAACATATATAAATGATCTGAAACGTCTCGTATCATTTCAAATAATCCCCAATTAAATTTTATTTTTTTGACCGAAACTAGTGTATAATATACTATGATTTTTGACCGAAACTTGCATTGCGAAAAGTTTCATAGAATCTAATTTTCCGAAGATTTTTTGCATGGACTTACATCATAACCATCCCTCGTAAAATATATAAATGATATGTGAAGTTTCGTATCATTTTGATCAGTCCCCGATTTAATTTTATTTTTGACCGAAACTAGTATAAACTTGTGTATAATATATTATGATTTTTTGGCCGAAACTTGCATTTCGAAAAGTTTCATAGAATCTAGTTTTCAGATGATTTTTTTGCATGGACTACCATCATAACCTTCCCTCTTAACATATATAAATGATCTGAAATGTCTCGTATCATTTCAAATAGTCCCCAATTAAATTTTATTTTTTTGACCGAAACTAGTGTATAATACTATGATTTTTGACCGAAACTTGAATTGCGAAAAGTTTCATAGAAACTAATTTTCCGATGATTTTTTGCATGGACTTCCATCATTACCTTCCCTCATTAAATATATAAATGATATGTGAAGTTTTGTTTCATTTTGATCAGTCCCCGATTTAAGTTTATTTTAAACTGAAACTAGTATAAACTTGTGTATAATATATTATGATTTTTTGGCCGAAACTTGCATTTCGAAAAGTTTCATAGAATCTAGTTTTCAGATGATTTTTTTGCATGGACTACCATCATAATCTTCCCTCTTAACATATATAAATGATCTGAAATGTCTCGTATCATTTCAATTAGTCCCCAATAAAATTTTATTTTTTTGACCGAAACTAGTGTATAATATACAATGATTTTTTACCGAAACTTGCATTGCGAAAAGTTTCATAGAATCTAATTTTCCGATGATTTTTTGCATGGACTTCCATCATTACCTTCCCTCGTAAAATATATAAATGATATGTGAAGTTTCGTAGCATTTCGATCAGTCACCGATTTAATTTTATTTTTGACCGAAACTAGTATAAACGTGTGTATAATATATTATATTTTTTGGCCGAAACTTGCATTGCGAAAAGTTTCATAGAATCTAGTTTTCAGATGATTTTTTTGCATAGACTACCATCATAACCTTCCCTCTTAACATATATAAATGATCTGAAACGTCTCGTATCATTTCAAATAGTCCCCAATTAAATTTTATTTTTTTGACCGAAACTAGTGTATAATACTATGATTTTTGACCGAAACTTGCATTGCGAAAAGTTTCATAGAATCTAATTTTCCGAAGATTTTTTGCATGGACTTCCATCATAACCATCCCTCGTAAAATATATAAATGATATGTGAAGTTTCGTATCATTTTGATCAGTCCCCGATTTAATTTTATTTTTGACCGAAACTAGTATAAACTTGTGTATAATATATTATGATTTTTTGGCCGAAACTTGCATTTCGAAAAGTTTCATAGAATCTAGTTTTCAGATGATTTTTTTGCATGGACTACCATCATAATCTTCCCTCTTAACATATATAAATGATCTGAAACGTCTCGTATCATTTCAAATAATCCCCAATTAAATTTTATTTTTTTGACCGAAACTAGTGTATAATATACTATGATTTTTGACCGAAACTTGCATTGCGAAAAGTTTCATAGAATCTAATTTTCCGAAGATTTTTTGCATGGACTTCCATCATAACCATCCCTCGTAAAATATATAAATGATATGTGAAGTTTCGTATCATTTTGATCAGTCCCCGATTTAATTTTATTTTTGACCGAAACTAGTATAAACTTGTGTATAATATATTATGATTTTTTGGCCGAAACTTGCATTTCGAAAAGTTTCATAGAATCTAGTTTTCAGATGATTTTTTTGCATGGACTACCATCATAACCTTCCCTCTTAACATATATAAATGATCTGAAATGTCTCGTATCATTTCAAATAGTCCCCAATTAAATTTTATTTTTTTGACCGAAACTAGTGTATAATACTATGATTTTTGACCGAAACTTGCATTGCGAAAAGTTTCATAGAATCTAATTTTCCGAAGATTTTTTGCATGGACTTCCATCATAACCATCCCTCGTAAAATATATAAATGATATGTGAAGTTTCGTATCATTTTGATCAGTCCCCGATTTAATTTTATTTTTGACCGAAACTAGTATAAACTTGTGTATAATATATTATGATTTTTTGGCCGAAACTTGCATTTCGAAAAGTTTCATAGAATCTAGTTTTCAGATGATTTTTTTGCATGGACTACCATCATAATCTTCCCTCTTAACATATATAAATGATCTGAAACGTCTCGTATCATTTCAAATAATCCCCAATTAAATTTTATTTTTTTGACCGAAACTAGTGTATAATATACTATGATTTTTGACCGAAACTTGCATTGCGAAAAGTTTCATAGAATCTAATTTTCCGAAGATTTTTTGCATGGACTTCCATCATAACCATCCCTCGTAAAATATATAAATGATATGTGAAGTTTCGTATCATTTTGATCAGTCCCCGATTTAATTTTATTTTTGACCGAAACTAGTATAAACTTGTGTATAATATATTATGATTTTTTGGCCGAAACTTGCATTTCGAAAAGTTTCATAGAATCTAGTTTTCAGATGATTTTTTTGCATGGACTACCATCATAACCTTCCCTCTTAACATATATAAATGATCTGAAATGTCTCGTATCATTTCAAATAGTCCCCAATTAAATTTTATTTTTTTGACCGAAACTAGTGTATAATACTATGATTTTTGACCGAAACTTGCATTGCGAAAAGTTTCATAGAATCTAATTTTCCGATGATTTTTTGCATGGACTTCCATCATTACCTTCCCTCATTAAATATATAAATGATATGTGAAGTTTTGTTTCATTTTGATCAGTCCCCGATTTAAGTTTATTTTTTACCGAAACTAGTATAAACTTGTGTATAATATATTATGATTTTTTGGCCGAAACTTGCATTTCGAAAAGTTTCATAGAATCTAGTTTTCAGATGATTTTTTTGCATGGACTACCATCATAATCTTCCCTCTTAACATATATAAATGATCTGAAATGTCTCGTATCATTTCAATTAGTCCCCAATTAAATTTTATTTTTTTGACCGAAACTAGTGTATAATACTATGATTTTTGACCGAAACTTGCATTGCGAAAAGTTTCATAGAATCTAATTTTCCGATGATTTTTTGCATGGACTTCCATCATTACCTTCCCTCATTAAATATATAAATGATATGTGAAGTTTTGTATCATTTTGATCAGTCCCCGATTTAATTTTATTTTTGACCGAAACTAGTATAAACTTGTGTATAATATATTATGATTTTTTGGCCGAAACTTGCATTTCGAAAAGTTTCATAGAATCTAGTTTTCAGATGATTTTTTTGCATGGACTACCATCATAATCTTCCCTCTTAACATATATAAATGATCTGAAACGTCTCGTATCATTTCAAATAATCCCCAATTAAATTTTATTTTTTTGACCGAAACTAGTGTATAATATACTATGATTTTTGACCGAAACTTGCATTGCGAAAAGTTTCATAGAATCTAATTTTCCGAAGATTTTTTGCATGGACTTCCATCATAACCATCCCTCGTAAAATATATAAATGATATGTGAAGTTTCGTATCATTTTGATCAGTCCCCGATTTAATTTTATTTTTGACCGAAACTAGTATAAACTTGTGTATAATATATTATGATTTTTTGGCCGAAACTTGCATTTCCAAAAGTTTCATAGAATCTAGTTTTCAGATGATTTTTTTGCATGGACTACCATCATAACCTTCCCTCTTAACATATATAAATGATCTGAAACGTCTCGTATCATTTCAAATAGTCCCCAATTAAATTTTATTTTTTTGACCGAAACTAGTGTATAATATACTAAGATTTTTGATCGAAACTTGCATTGCGAAAAGTTTCATAGAACTAATTTTCCGATGATTTTTTGCATGGACTTCCATCATTACCTTCCCTCATTAAATATATAAATGATATGTGAAGTTTTGTATCATTTTGATCAGTCCCCGATTTAATTTAATTTTTGACCGAAACTAGTATAAACTTGTGTATAATATATTATGATTTTTTGGCCGAAACTTGCATTTCGAAAAGTTTCATTGAATCTAGTTTTCAGATGATTTTTTTGCATGGACTACCATCATAACCTTCCCTCTTAACATATATAAATGATATGAAATGTCTCGTATCATTTCAAATAGTCCCCAATTAAATTTTATTTTTTTGACCGAAACTAGTGTATAATACTATGATTTTTGACCGAAACTTGCATTGCGAAAAGTTTCATAGAATCTAATTTTCCGATGATTTTTTGCATGGACTTCCATCATTACCTTCCCTCATTAAATATATAAATGATATGTGAAGTTTTGTTTCATTTTGATCAGTCCTCGATTTAAGTTTATTTTTGACTGAAACTAGTATAAACTTGTGTATAATATATTATGATTTTTTGGCCGAAACTTGCATTTCGAAAAGTTTCATAGAATCTAGTTTTCAGATGATTTTTTTGCATGGACTACCATCATAATCTTCCCTCTTAACATATATAAATGATCTGAAACGTCTCGTATCATTTCAAATAATCCCCAATTAAATTTTATTTTTTTGACCGAAACTAGTGTATAATATACTATGATTTTTGACCGAAACTTGCATTGCGAAAAGTTTCATAGAATCTAATTTTCCGAAGATTTTTTGCATGGACTTCCATCATAACCATCCCTCGTAAAATATATAAATGATATGTGAAGTTTCGTATCATTTTGATCATTCCCCGATTTAATTTTATTTTTGACCGAAACTAGTATAAACTTGTGTATAATATATTATGATTTTTTGGCCGAAACTTGCATTTCGAAAAGTTTCATAGAATCTAGTTTTCAGATGATTTTTTTGCATGGACTACCATCATAACCTTCCCTCTTAACATATATAAATGATCTGAAATGTCTCGTATCATTTCAAATAGTCCCCAATTAAATTTTATTTTTTTGACCGAAACTCGTGTATAATACTATGATTTTTGACCGAAACTTGCATTGCGAAAAGTTTCATAGAAACTAATTTTCCGATGATTTTTTGCATGGACTTCCATCATTACCTTCCCTCATTAAATATATAAATGATATGTGAAGTTTTGTATCATTTTGATCAGTCCCCGATTTAATTTTATTTTTGACCGAAACTAGTATAAACTTGTGTATAATATATTATGATTTTTTGGCCGAAACTTGCATTTCGAAAAGTTTCATAGAATCTAGTTTTCAGATGATTTTTTTGCATGGACTACCATCATAATCTTCCCTCTTAACATATATAAATGATCTGAAACGTCTCGTATCATTTCAAATAATCCCCAATTAAATTTTATTTTTTTGACCGAAACTAGTGTATAATATACTATGATTTTTGACCGAAACTTGCATTGCGAAAAGTTTCATAGAATCTAATTTTCCGAAGATTTTTTGCATGGACTTCCATCATAACCATCCCTCGTAAAATATATAAATGATATGTGAAGTTTCGTATCATTTTGATCAGTCCCCGATTTAATTTTATTTTTGACCGAAACTAGTATAAACTTGTGTATAATATATTATGATTTTTTGGCCGAAACTTGCATTTCGAAAAGTTTCATAGAATCTAGTTTTCAGATGATTTTTTTGCATGGACTACCATCATAACCTTCCCTCTTAACATATATAAATGATCTGAAATGTCTCGTATCATTTCAAATAGTCCCCAATTAAATTTTATTTTTTTGACCGAAACTAGTGTATAATACTATGATTTTTGACCGAAACTTGCATTGCGAAAAGTTTCATAGAATCTAATTTTCCGATGATTTTTTGCATGGACTTCCATCATTACCTTCCCTCATTAAGTATATAAATGATATGTGAAGTTTTGTTTCATTTTGATCAGTCCCCGATTTAAGTTTATTATTGACCGAAACTAGTATAAACTTGTGTATAATATATTATGATTTTTTGGCCGAAACTTGCATTTCGAAAAGTTTCATAGAATCTAGTTTTCAGATGATTTTTTTGCATGGACTACCATCATAATCTTCCCTCTTAACATATATAAATGATCTGAAATGTCTCGTATCATTTCAATTAGTCCCCAATTAAATTTTATTTTTTTTGACCGAAACTAGTGTATAATATACAATGATTTTTTACCGAAACTTGCATTGCGAAAAGTTTCATAGAATCTAATTTTCCGATGATTTTTTGCATGGACTTCCATCATTACCTTCCCTCGTAAAATATATAAATGATATGTGAAGTTTCGTAGCATTTCGATCAGTCACCGATTTAATTTTATTTTTGACCGAAACTAGTATAAACGTGTGTATAATATATTATGATTTTTTGGCCGAAACTTGCATTGCGAAAAGTTTCATAGAATCTAGTTTTCAGATGATTTTTTTGCATAGACTACCATCATAACCTTCCCTCTTAACATATATAAATGATCTGAAACGTCTCGTATCATTTCAAATAGTCCCCAATTAAATTTTATTTTTTTGACCGAAACTAGTGTATAATACTATGATTTTTGACCGAAACTTGCATTGCCAAAAGTTTCATAGAACTAATTTTCCGATGATTTTTTGCATGGACTTCCATCATTACCTTCCCTCATTAAATATATAAATGATATGTGAAGTTTTGTATCATTTTGATCAGTCCCCGATTTAATTTTATTTTTGACCGAAACTAGTATAAACTTGTGTATAATATATTATGATTTTTTGGCCGAAACTTGCATTTCGAAAAGTTTCATAGAATCTAGTTTTCAGATGATTTTTTTGCATGGACTACCATCATAATCTTCCCTCTTAACATATATAAATGATCTGAAACGTCTCGTATCATTTCAAATAATCCCCAATTAAATTTTATTTTTTTGACCGAAACTAGTGTATAATATACTATGATTTTTGACCGAAACTTGCATTGCGAAAAGTTTCATAGAATCTAATTTTCCGAAGATTTTTTGCATGGACTTCCATCATAACCATCCCTCGTAAAATATATAAATGATATGTGAAGTTTCGTATCATTTTGATCAGTCCCCGATTTAATTTAATTTTTGACCGAAACTAGTATAACTTGTGTATAATATATTATGATTTTTTGGCCGAAACTTGCATTTCGAAAAGTTTCATAGAATCTAGTTTTCAGATGATTTTTTTGCATGGACTACCATCATAACCTTCCCTCTTAACATATATAAATGATCTGAAACGTCTCGTATCATTTCAAATAGTCCCCAATTAAATTTTATTTTTTTGACCGAAACTAGTGTATAATATACTAAGATTTTTGACCGAAACTTGCATTGCGAAAAGTTTCATAGAACTAATTTTCCGATGATTTTTTGCATGGACTTCCATCATTACCTTCCCTCATTAAATATATAAATGATATGTGAAGTTTTGTATCATTTTGATCAGTCCCCGATTTAATTTAATTTTTGACCGAAACTAGTATAAACTTGTGTATAATATATTATGATTTTTTGGCCGAAACTTGCATTTCGAAAAGTTTCATAGAATCTAGTTTTCAGATGATTTTTTTGCATGGACTACCATCATAATCTTCCCTCTTAACATATATAAATGATCTGAAACGTCTCGTATCATTTCAAATAGTCCCCAATTAAATTTTATTTTTTTGACCGAAACTAGTGTATAATATACAATGATTTTTTACCGAAACTTGCATTGCGAAAAGTTTCATAGAATCTAATTTTCCGATGATTTTTTGCATGGATTTCCATCATTACCTTCCCTCGTAAAATATATAAATGATATGTGAAGTTTCGTATCATTTTGATCAGTCCCCGATTTAAGTTTCGTATCATTTTGATCAGTCCCCGATTTAATTTTATTTTTGACAGAAAGTAGTATAACCTTGTGAATAATATATTATGATTTTTTGGCCAAAATTGCATTTCGAAAAGTTTCATAGAATCTGGTTTTCAGATGATTTTTTTTCATGGACTACCATCATAACCTTCCCTCTTAGCATATATAAATGATCTGAAACGTCTCGTATCATTTCAAATAGTCCCCAATTAAATTTTATTTTTTTGACCGAAACTAGGGTATAATATACTATGATTTTTGACCGAAACTTGCATTGCGAAAAGTTTCATAGAATCTAATTTTCCGAAGATTTTTTGCATGGACTTCCATCATAACCATCCCTCGTAAAATATATAAATGATATGTGAAGTTTCGTATCATTTTGATCAGTCCCCGATTTAATTTTATTTTTGACCGAAACTAGTATAAACTTGTGTATAATATATTATGATTTTTTGGCCGAAACTTGCATTTCGAAAAGTTTCATAGAATCTAGTTTTCAGATGATTTTTTTGCATGGATTACCATCATAACCTTCCGTCTTAACATATATAAATGATCTGAAATGTCTCGTATCATTTCAAATAGTCCCCAATTAAATTTTATTTTTTTGACCGAAACTAGTGTATAATACTATGATTTTTGACCGAAACTTGCATTGCGAAAAGTTTCATAGAAACTAATTTTCCGATGATTTTTTGCATGGACTTCCATCATTACCTTCCCTCATTAAATATATAAATGATATGTGAAGTTTTGTTTCATTTTGATCAGTCCCCGATTTAAGTTTATTTTTGACTGAAACTAGTATAAACTTGTGTATAATATATTATGATTTTTTGGCCGAAACTTGCATTTCGAAAAGTTTCATAGAATCTAGTTTTCAGATGATTTTTTTGCATGGACTACCATCATAATCTTCCCTCTTAACATATATAAATGATCTGAAATGTCTCGTATCATTTCAATTAGTCCCCAATAAAATTTTATTTTTTTGACCGAAACTAGTGTATAATATACAATGATTTTTTACCGAAACTTGCATTGCGAAAAGTTTCATAGAATCTAATTTTCCGATGATTTTTTGCATGGACTTCCATCATTACCTTCCCTCGTAAAATATATAAATGATATGTGAAGTTTCGTAGCATTTCGATCAGTCACCGATTTAATTTTATTTTTGACCGAAACTAGTATAAATGTGTGTATAATATATTATATTTTTTGGCCGAAACTTGCATTGCGAAAAGTTTCATAGAATCTAGTTTTCAGATGATTTTTTTGCATAGACTACCATCATAACCTTCCCTCTTAACATATATAAATGATCTGAAACGTCTCGTATCATTTCAAATAGTCCCCAATTAAATTTTATTTTTTTGACCGAAACTAGTGTGTAATACTATGATTTTTGACCGAAACTTGCATTGCAAAAAGTTTCATAGAATCTAATTTTCCGATGATTTTTTGCATGGACTTCCATCATTACCTTCCCTCATTAAATATATAAATGATATGTGATGTTTTGTATCATTTTGATCAGTCCCCGATTTAATTTTATTTTTGACCGAAACTAGTATAAACTTGTGTATAATATATTATGATTTTTTGGCCGAAACTTGCATTTCGAAAAGTTTCATAGAATCTAGTTTTCAGATGATTTTTTTGCATGGACTACCATCATAATCTTCCCTCTTAACATATATAAATGATCTAAAACGTCTCGTATCATTTCAAATAATCCCCAATTAAATTTTATTTTTTTGACCGAAACTAGTGTATAATATACTATGATTTTTGACCGAAACTTGCATTGCGAAAAGTTTCATAGAATCTAATTTTCCGAAGATTTTTTGCATGGACTTCCATCATAACCATCCCTCGTAAAATATATAAATGATATGTGAAGTTTCGTATCATTTTGATCAGTCCCCGATTTAATTTTATTTTTGACCGAAACTAGTTTAAACTTGTGTATAATATATTATGATTTTTTGGCCGAAACTTGCATTTCGAAAAGTTTCATAGAATCTAGTTTTCAGATGATTTTTTTGCATGGACTACCATCATAACCTTCCCTCTTAACATATATAAATGATCTGAAACGTCTCGTATCATTTCAAATAGTCCCCAATTAAATTTTATTTTTTTGACCGAAACTAGTGTATAATATACTAAGATTTTTGACCGAAACTTGCATTGCGAAAAGTTTCATAGAACTAATTTTCCGATGATTTTTTGCATGGACTTCCATCATTACCTTCCCTCATTAAATATATAAATGATATGTGAAGTTTTGTATCATTTTGATCAGTCCCCGATTTAATTTAATTTTTGACCGAAACTAGTATAAACTTGTGTATAATATATTATGATTTTTTGGCCGAAACTTGCATTTCGAAAAGTTTCATAGAATCTAGTTTTCAGATGATTTTTTTGCATGGACTACCATCATAACCTTCCCTCTTAACATATATAAATGATCTGAAACGTCTCGTATCATTTCAAATAGTCCCCAATTAAATTTTATTTTTTTGACCGAAACTAGTGTATAATATACAATGATTTTTTACCGAAACTTGCATTGCGAAAAGTTTCATAGAATCTAATTTTCCGATGATTTTTTGCATGGATTTCCATCATTACCTTCCCTCGTAAAATATATAAATGATATGTGAAGTTTCGTATCATTTTGATCAGTCCCCGATTTAAGTTTCGTATCATTTTGATCAGTCCCCGATTTAATTTTATTTTTAACAGAAAGTAGTATAACCTTGTGAATAATATATTATGATTTTTTGGCCAAAATTGCATTTCGAAAAGTTTCATAGAATCTGGTTTTCAGATGATTTTTTTTCATGGACTACCATCATAACCTTCCCTCTTAGCATATATAAATGATCTGAAACGTCTCGTATCATTTCAAATAGTCCCCAATTAAATTTTATTTTTTTGACCGAAACTAGGGTATAATATACTATGATTTTTGACCGAAACTTGCATTGCGAAAAGTTTCATAGAATCTAATTTTCCGAAGATTTTTTGCATGGACTTCCATCATAACCATCCCTCGTAAAATATATAAATGATATGTGAAGTTTCATATCATTTTGATCAGTCCCCGATTTAATTTTATTTTTGACCGAAACTAGTATAAACTTGTGTATAATATATTATGATTTTTTGGCCGAAACTTGCATTTCGAAAAGTTTCATAGAATCTAGTTTTCAGATGATTTTTTTGCATGGATTACCATCATAACCTTCCCTCTTAACATATATAAATGATCTGAAATGTCTCGTATCATTTCAAATAGTCCCCAATTAAATTTTATTTTTTTGACCGAAACTAGTGTATAATACTATGATTTTTGACCGAAACTTGCATTGCGAAAAGTTTCATAGAAACTAATTTTCCGATGATTTTTTGCATGGACTTCCATCATTACCTTCCCTCATTAAATATATAAATGATATGTGAAGTTTTGTTTCATTTTGATCAGTCCCCGATTTAAGTTTATTTTTGACTGAAACTAGTATAAACTTGTGTATAATATATTATGATTTTTTGGCCGAAACTTGCATTTCGAAAAGTTTCATAGAATCTAGTTTTCAGATGATTTTTTTGCATGGACTACCATCATAATCTTCCCTCTTAACATATATAAATGATCTGAAATGTCTCGTATCATTTCAATTAGTCCCCAATAAAATTTTATTTTTTTGACCGAAACTAGTGTATAATATACAATGATTTTTTACCGAAACTTGCATTGCGAAAAGTTTCATAGAATCTAATTTTCCGATGATTTTTTGCATGGACTTCCATCATTACCTTCCCTCGTAAAATATATAAATGATATGTGAAGTTTCGTAGCATTTCGATCAGTCACCGATTTAATTTTATTTTTGACCGAAACTAGTATAAATGTGTGTATAATATATTATATTTTTTGGCCGAAACTTGCATTGCGAAAAGTTTCATAGAATCTAGTTTTCAGATGATTTTTTTGCATAGACTACCATCATAACCTTCCCTCTTAACATATATAAATGATCTGAAACGTCTCGTATCATTTCAAATAGTCCCCAATTAAATTTTATTTTTTTGACCGAAACTAGTGTATAATACTATGATTTTTGACCGAAACTTGCATTGCAAAAAGTTTCATAGAATCTAATTTTCCGATGATTTTTTGCATGGACTTCCATCATTACCTTCCCTCATTAAATATATAAATGATATGTGAAGTTTTGTATCATTTTGATCAGTCCCCGATTTAATTTTATTTTTGACCGAAACTAGTATAAACTTGTGTATAATATATTATGATTTTTTGGCCGAAACTTGCATTTCGAAAAGTTTCATAGAATCTAGTTTTCAGATGATTTTTTTGCATGGACTACCATCATAATCTTCCCTCTTAACATATATAAATGATCTAAAACGTCTCGTATCATTTCAAATAATCCCCAATTAAATTTTATTTTTTTGACCGAAACTAGTGTATAATATACTATGATTTTTGACCGAAACTTGCATTGCGAAAAGTTTCATAGAATCTAATTTTCCGAAGATTTTTTGCATGGACTTCCATCATAACCATCCCTCGTAAAATATATAAATGATATGTGAAGTTTCGTATCATTTTGATCAGTCCCCGATTTAATTTTATTTTTGACCGAAACTAGTATAAACTTGTGTATAATATATTATGATTTTTTGGCCGAAACTTGCATTTCGAAAAGTTTCATAGAATCTAGTTTTCAGATGATTTTTTTGCATGGACTACCATCATAACCTTCCCTCTTAACATATATAAATGATCTGAAACGTCTCGTATCATTTCAAATAGTCCCCAATTAAATTTTATTTTTTTGACCGAAACTAGTGTATAATATACTAAGATTTTTGACCGAAACTTGCATTGCGAAAAGTTTCATAGAACTAATTTTCCGATGATTTTTTGCATGGACTTCCATCATTACCTTCCCTCATTAAATATATAAATGATATGTGAAGTTTTGTATCATTTTGATCAGTCCCCGATTTAATTTAATTTTTGACCGAAACTAGTATAAACTTGTGTATAATATATTATGATTTTTTGGCCGAAACTTGCATTTCGAAAAGTTTCATAGAATCTAGTTTTCAGATGATTTTTTTGCATGGACTACCATCATAACCTTCCCTCTTAACATATATAAATGATCTGAAACGTCTCGTATCATTTCAAATAGTCCCCAATTAAATTTTATTTTTTTGACCGAAACTAGTGTATAATATACAATGATTTTTTACCGAAACTTGCATTGCGAAAAGTTTCATAGAATCTAATTTTCCGATGATTTTTTGCATGGACTTCCATCATTACCTTCCCTCGTAAAATATATAAATGATATGTGAAGTTTCGTATCATTTTGATCAGTCCCCGATTTAAGTTTCGTATCATTTTGATCAGTCCCCGATTTAATTTTATTTTTGACAGAAAGTAGTATAACCTTGTGAATAATATATTATGATTTTTTGGCCAAAATTGCATTTCGAAAAGTTTCATAGAATCTAGTTTTCAGATGATTTTTTTTCATGGACTACCATCATAACCTTCCCTCTTAGCATATATAAATGATCTGAAACGTCTCGTATCATTTCAAATAGTCCCCAATTAAATTTTATTTTTTTGACCGAAACTAGTGTATAATATACTATGATTTTTGACCGAAACTTGCATTGCGAAAAGTTTCATAGAATCTAATTTTCCGATGATTATTTGCATGGACTTCCATCATAACCATCCCTCGTAAAATATATAAATGATATTTGAAGTTTCGTATCATTTTGATCAGTCCCCGATGTAATTTTATTTTTTACCTAAACTAGTATAAACTTGTGTATAATATATTATGACTTTTTGGCCGAAACTTGCATTTCGAAAAGTTTCATAGAATCTAGTTTTCAGATGATTTTTTTGCATGGACTACCATCATAACCTTCCCTCTTAACATATATAAATGATCTGAAACGTCTCGTATCATTTCAAATAGTCCCCAATTAAATTTTATTTTTTTGACCGAAACTAGTGTATAATATACTATGATTTTTGGCCGAAACTTGCATTTCGAAAAGATTCATAGAATCTAATTTTCAGATGATTTTTTTGCATGGACTACCATCATAACCTTCCCTTTTAACATATATAAATGATCTGAAACGTCTCGTATCATTTCAAATAGTCCCCAATTAAATTTTATTTTTTTGACCGAAACTAGTGTATAATATACTATGATTTTTGACCGAAACTTGCATTTCGAAAAGTTTCATAGAATCTAATTTTCCGATGATTTTTTGCATGGGCTTCCATCATAATCATCCCTCGTAAAATATATAAATGATATGTGTAGTTTCGTATCATTTTGATCAGTCCTAGATTTAATTTTATTTTTTACTGAAACTATTATAAATTTGTGTATAATATATTATGATTTTTTGGCCGAAACTTGCATTTCGAAAAGTTTCATAGAATCTAGTTTTCAGATGATTATTTTGCATGGACTACCATCATAACCTGCCCTCTTAACAAATATAAATGATCTGAAACGTCTCGTATCATTTCAAATAGTCCCCAATTAAATTATAGTTTTTTGACCGAAACTAGTGTATAATATACTATGATTTTTGGCCGAAACTTGCATTTCGAAAAGTTTCATATAATCTAATTTTCAGATGATTTTTTTGCATGGACTACCATCATAACCTTGCCTCTTAACATATATAAATGATTTGAAACGTCTCGTATCATTTCAAATAGTCCCCAATTAAATTTGACTTTTTTGACCGAAACTAGTGTATAATATACTATGATTTTTGACCGAAACTTGCATTTCCAAAAGTTTCATAGAATCTAATTTTCCGATGATTTTTTGCATGGACTTCCATCATAACCATCCCTCGTAAAATATATAAATGATATGTGTAGTTTCGTATCATTTTGATCAGTCCCATATTTAATTTTATTTTTGACTGAAACTAGTATAAATTTGTGTATAATATATTATGATTTTTTGGCCGAAACTTGCATTTCGAAAAGTTTCATAGAATCTAGTTTTCAGATTATTTTTTTGCATGGACTACCATCATAACCTTCCCTCTTAAAAAATATAAATGATGTTTTTTGGCCGAAACTTGCATTTCGAAAAGTTTCATAGAATCTAATTTTCTGATGATTTTTTGCATGGACTTCCATCATAACCTTCCCTCTTAACAAATATAAATGATTTGAAACGTCTTTTATCATTTCAAATAGTCCCCAATTAAATTTTAGTTTTTTGACCGAAACTAGTGTATAATATATTATGATTTTTGGCCGAAACTTGCATTTCGAAAAGTTTCATAAAATCTAGTTTTCAGATGATTTTTTTCCATGGACTACCATCATAACCTTCCCTCTTAACAAATATAAATGATCTGAAATGTCTTATATCATTTCAAATAGTCCCCAATTAAATTTTAGTTTTTTGACCGAAACTAGTGTATAATATGCTATGATTTTTGGCCGAAACTTGCATTTCGAAAAGTTTCATAGAATCTAATTTTCAGATGATTTTTTTGCATGGACTACCATCATAACCTTCCCTCTTAACAAATATAAATGATCTGAAACATCTTGTATCATTTCAAATAGTCCCCAATTAAATTTTAGTTTTTTGACCGAAACTAGTGTATAATATGCTATGTTTTTTGGCAGAAACTTGCATTTCGAAAAGTTTCATAGAATCTAATTTTCAGATGATTTTTTGCATGGACTACCATCATAACCTTCCCTCTTAACAAATATAAATGATCTGAAACGTCTTGTATCATTTCAAATAGTCCCCAATTAAATTTTAGTTTTTTGACCGAAACTAGTGTATAATATGCTATGTTTTTTGGCCGAAACTTGCATTTCGAAAAGTTTCATAGAATCTAATTTTCAGATGATTTTTTTGCATGGACTACCATCATAACCTTCCCTCTTAACAAATATAAATGATCTGAAACGTCTTGTATCATTTCAAATAGTCCCCAATTAAATTTTAGTTTTTTGACCGAAACTAGTGTATAATATGCTATGTTTTTTGGCCGAAACTTGCATTTCGAAAAGTTTCATAGAATCTAATTTTCAGATGATTTTTTTGCATGGACTACCATCATAACCTTCCCTCTTAACATATATAAATGATCTGAAACGTCTCGTATCATTTCAAATAGTCCCCAATTAAATTTTAGTTTTTTGACCGAAACTAGTGTATAATATACTATGATTCGAAATGTTTCATAGAATCTAAATTTCCGATGATTTTTTGCATGGACTTCCATCATAGCCTTCCCTCGTAAAATATATAAATGATGTGTGAATATTCATATCATTTCGATCAGTCCCCGATTTTATTTTATTTTTGAATGAAACTAGTATAAACTTGTGTATAATATATTATGATTTTTTGGCCGAAACTTGCATTTAAAAAAGTTTCATAGAGTCTAGTTTTTAGATCATTTTTTTTCATGGACTACCATCATAACCTTCCCTCTTAACATATATAAATGATCTGAAATGTCTTATATCATTTCAAATAGTCCCCAATTAAATTATAGTTTTTTGACCGAAACTAGTGTATAATATGCTATGTTTTTTGGCCGAAACTTGCATTTCGAAAAGTTTCATAGAATCTAATTTTCAGATGATTTTTTTACATGGACTACCATCATAACCTTCCCTCTTAACAAATATAAATGATCTGAAACGTCTTGTATCATTTCAAATAGTCCCTAATTAAATTTTAGTTTTTTGACCGAAACTAATGTATAATATGCTATGTTTTTTGGCCGAAACTTGCATTTCGAAAAGTTTCATAGAATCTAATTTTCAGATGATTTTTTTGCATGGACTACCATCATAACCTTCCCTCTTAACAAATATAAATGATCTGAAACGTCTTGTATCATTTCAAATAGTCCCCAATTAAATTTTAGTTTTTTTACCGAAACTAGTGTATAATATGCTATGTTTTTTGGCCGAAACTTGCATTTCGAAAAGTTTCATAGAATCTAATTTTCAGATGATTTTTTTGCATAGACTACCATCATAACCTTCCCTCTTAACAAATATAAATGATCTGAAACGTCTTGTATCATTTCAAATAGTCCCCAATTAAATTTTAGTTTTTTGACCGAAACTAGTGTATAGTATGCTATGTTTTTTGGCCGAAACTTGCATTTCGAAAAGTTTCATAGAATCTAATTTTCAGATAATTTTTTTGCATGGACTACCATCATAACCTTCCCTCTTAACATATATAAATGATCTGAAACGTCTCGTATCATTTCAAATAGTCCCCAATTAAATTTTAATTTTTTGACCGAAACTAGTGTATAATATACTATGATTCGAAATGTTTCATAGAATCTAAATTTCCGATGATTTTTTGCATGGACTTCCATCATAGCCTTCCCTCGTAAAATATATAAATGATGTGTGAATATTCATATCATTTCGATCAGTCCCCGATTTTATTTTATTTTTGAATGAAACTAGTATAAACTTGTGTATAATATATTATGATTTTTTGGCCGAAACTTGCATTTAAAAAAGTTTCATAGAGTCTAGTTTTTAGATCTTTTTTTTTCATGGACTACCATCATAACCTTCCCTCTTAACATATATAAATGATCTGAAATGTCTTATATCATTTCAAATAGTCCCCAATTAAATTATAGTTTTTTGACCGAAACTAGTGTATAATATGCTATGTTTTTTGGCCGAAACTTGCATTTCGAAAAGTTTCATAGAATCTAATTTTCAGATGATTTTTTTGCATAGACTACCATCATAACCTTCCCTCTTAACAAATATAAATGATCTGAAACGTCTTGTATCATTTCAAATAGTCCCCAATTAAATTTTAGTTTTTTGACCGAAACTAGTGTATAATATGCTATGTTTTTTGGCCGAAACTTGCATTTCGAAAAGTTTCATAGAATCTAATTTTCAGATAATTTTTTTGCATGGACTACCATCATAACCTTCCCTCTTAACATATATAAATGATCTGAAACGTCTCGTATCATTTCAAATAGTCCCCAATTAAATTTTAATTTTTTGACCGAAACTAGTGTATAATATACTATGATTCGAAATGTTTCATAGAATCTAAATTTCCGATGATTTTTTGCATGGACTTCCATCATAGCCTTCCCTCGTAAAATATATAAATGATGTGTGAATATTCATATCATTTCGATCAGTCCCCGATTTTATTTTATTTTTGAATGAAACTAGTATAAACTTGTGTATAATATATTATGATTTTTTGGCCGAAACTTGCATTTAAAAAAGTTTCATAGAGTCTAGTTTTTAGATCATTTTTTTTCATGGACTACCATCATAACCTTCCCTCTTAACATATATAAATGATCTGAAATGTCTTATATCATTTCAAATAGTCCCCAATTAAATTTTAGTTTTTTGACCGAAACTAGTGTTATAATATGCTATGTTTTTTGGCCGAAACTTGCATTTC
Source organism: Lathyrus aphaca (assembly GCA_963966055.1). Lineage (NCBI taxonomy): Eukaryota > Viridiplantae > Streptophyta > Magnoliopsida > Fabales > Fabaceae > Lathyrus > Lathyrus aphaca. Next base: position 585,289,290 of record OZ014521.1, read on the forward strand.
GAAAAGTTTCATAGAATCTAATTTTCAGATGATTTTTTTGCATAGACTACCATCATAACCTTCCCTCTTAACAAATATAAATGATCTGAAATGTCTTGTATCATTTCAAATAGTCCCCAATTAAATTTTAGTTTTTTTACCGAAACTAGTGTATAATATGCTATGTTTTTTGGCCGAAACTTGCATTTCGAAAAGTTTCATAGAATCTAATTTTCAGATAATTTTTTTGCATGGACTACCATCATAACCTTCCCTCTTAACATATATAAATGATCTGAAACGTCTCGTATCATTTCAAATAGTCCCCAATTAAATTTTAATTTTTTGACCGAAACTAGTGTATAATATACTATGATTCGAAATGTTTCATAGAATCTAAATTTCCGATGATTTTTTGCATGGACTTCCATCATAGCCTTCCCTCGTAAAATATATAAATGATGTGTGAATATTCATATCATTTCGATCAGTCCCCGATTTTATTTTATTTTTGAATGAAACTAGTATAAACTTGTGTATAATATATTATGATTTTTTGGCCGAAACTTGCATTTCAAAAAGTTTCATAGAGTCTAGTTTTTAGATCATTTTTTTTGCATGGACTACCATCATAACCTTCCCTCTTAACATATATAAATAATCTGAAACGTCTCGTATCATTTCAAATAGTCCCCAATTAAATTTTATTTTTTTGACCGAAACTAGTGTATAATATACTATGATTTTTGACCGAAACTTGCATTGCGAAAAGTTTCATAGAATCTAATTTTACCGATGATTATTGGCATGGACTTCCATCATAACCATCCCTCGTAAAATATATAAATGATATGTGAAGTTTCGTATCATTTTGATCAGTCCCCGATTTAATTTTATTTTTGACCAAAACTAGTATAAACTTGTGTATAATATATTATGATTTTTTGGCCGAAACTTGCATTTCGAAAAGTTTCATAGAATCTAGTTTTAACATGAATTTTTTGCATAGACTACCATCATAACCTTCCCTCTTAACATATATAAATGATCTGAAACGTCTCGTATCATTTCAAATAGTCCCCAATTAAATTTTATTTTTTTGACCGAAACTAGTGTATAATATACTATGATTTTTGACCGAAACTTACATTGCGAAATGTTTCATAGAATCTAATTTTCCGATGATTTTTTGCATCGACTTCCATCATAACCATCCCTCGTAAAATATATAAATGATATGTGAAGTTTTGTATCATTTTGATCAGTCCCCGATTTAATTTAATTTTTGACCGAAACTAGTATAAACTTGTGTATAGTATATTATGATTTTTTGGCCGAAACTTGCATTTCGAAAAGTTTCATAGAATCTAATTTTCAGATGATTTGTTTGCATGGACTACCATCATAACCTTCCCTCTTAACAAATATAAATGATCTGAAATGTCTTATATCATTTCAAATAGTCCCCAATTAAATTTTAGTTTTTTGACCGAAACTAGTGTATAATATGCTATGTTTTTTGGCCTAAACTTGCATTTCGAAAAGTTTCATAGAATCTAATTTTCAGATGATTTTTTGCATGGACTACCATCATAACATTCCCTCTTAACAAATATAAATGATCTGAAACGTCTTGTATCATTTCAAATAGTCCCCAATTAAATTTTAGTTTTTTGACCGAAACTAGTGTATAATATGCTATGTTTTTTGGCCGAAACTTGCATTTCGAAAAGTTTCATAGAATCTAATTTTCAGATGATTTTTTTACATGGACTACCATCATAACCTTCCCTCTTAACAAATATAAATGATCTGAAACGTCTTGTATCATTTCAAATAGTCCCTAATTAAATTTTAGTTTTTTGACCGAAACTAGTGTATAATATGCTATGTTTTTTGGCCGAAACTTGCATTTCGAAAAGTTTCATAGAATCTAATTTTCAGATGATTTTTTTGCATGGACTACCATCATAACCTTCCCTCTTAACAAATATAAATGATCTGAAACGTCTTGTATCATTTCAAATAGTCCCCAATTAACTTTTAGTTTTTTTACCGAAACTAGTGTATAATATGCTATGTTTTTTGGCCGAAACTTGCATTTCGAAAAGTTTCATAGAATCTAATTTTCAGATGATTTTTTTGCATAGACTACCATCATAACCTTCCCTCTTAACAAATATAAATGATCTGAAACGTCTTGTATCATTTCAAATAGTCCCCAATTAAATTTTAGTTTTTTGACCGAAACTAGTGTATAATATGCTATGATTTTTTGGCCGAAACTTGCATTTCGAAAAGTTTCATAGAATCTAGTTTTCAGATGATTATTTTGCATGGACTACCATCATAACCTGCCCTCTTAACAAATATAAATGATCTGAAACGTCTCGTATCATTTCAAATAGTCCCCAATTAAATTTTAATTTTTTGACCGAAACTAGTGTATAATATACTATGATTCGAAATGTTTCATAGAATCTAAATTTCCGATGATTTTTTGCATGGACTTCCATCATAGCCTTCCCTCGTAAAATATATAAATGATGTGTGAATATTCATATCATTTCGATCAGTCCCCGATTTTATTTTATTTTTGAATGAAACTAGTATAAACTTGTGTATAATATATTATGATTTTTTGGCCGAAACTTGCATTTAAAAAAGTTTCATAGAGTCTAGTTTTTAGATCATTTTTTTTCATGGACTACCATCATAACCTTCCCTCTTAACATATATAAATGATCTGAAATGTCTTATATCATTTCAAATAGTCCCCAATTAAATTATAGTTTTTTGACCGAAACTAGTGTATAATATGCTATGTTTTTTGGCCGAAACTTGCATTTCGAAAAGTTTCATAGAATCTAATTTTCAGATGATTTTTTTGCATAGACTACCATCATAACCTTTCCTCTTAACAAATATAAATGATCTGAAACGTCTTGTATCATTTCAAATAGTCCCCAATTAAATTTTAGTTTTTTGACCGAAACTAGTGTATAATATGCTATGTTTTTTGGCCGAAACTTGCATTTCGAAAAGTTTCATAGAATCTAATTTTCAGATAATTTTTTTGCATGGACTACCATCATAACCTTCCCTCTTAACATATATAAATGATCTGAAACGTCTCGTATCATTTCAAATAGTCCCCAATTAAATTTTAATTTTTTGACCGAAACTAGTGTATAATATACTATGATTCGAAATGTTTCATAGAATCTAAATTTCCGATGATTTTTTGCATGGACTTCCATCATAGCCTTCCCTCGTAAAATATATAAATGATGTGTGAATATTCATATCATTTCGATCAGTCCCCGATTTTATTTTATTTTTGAATGAAACTAGTATAAACTTGTGTATAATATATTATGATTTTTTGGCCGAAACTTGCATTTAAAAAAGTTTCATAGAGTCTAGTTTTTAGATCAATTTTTTTCATGGACTACCATCATAACCTTCCCTCTTAACATATATAAATGATCTGAAATGTCTTATATCATTTCAAATAGTCCCCAATTAAATTTTAGTTTTTTGACCGAAACTAGTGTATAATATGCTATGTTTTTTGGCCGAAACTTGCATTTCGAAAAGTTTCATAGAATCTAATTTTCAGATGATTTTTTTGCATGGACTACCATCATAACCTTCCCTCTTAACAAATATAAATGATCTGAAACGTCTTGTATCATTTCAAATAGTCCCCAATTAACTTTTAGTTTTTTTACCGAAACTAGTGTATAATATGCTATGTTTTTTGGCCGAAACTTGCATTTCGAAAAGTTTCATAGAATCTAATTTTCAGATGATTTTTTTGCATAGACTACCATCATAACCTTCCCTCTTAACAAATATAAATGATCTGAAACGTCTTGTATCATTTCAAATAGTCCCCAATTAAATTTTAGTTTTTTGACCGAAACTAGTGTATAATATGCTATGATTTTTTGGCCGAAACTTGCATTTCGAAAAGTTTCATAGAATCTAGTTTTCAGATGATTATTTTGCATGGACTACCATCATAACCTGCCCTCTTAAAAAATATAAATGATCTGAAACGTCTCGTATCATTTCAAATAGTCCCCAATTAAATTTTAATTTTTTGACCGAAACTAGTGTATAATATACTATGATTCGAAATGTTTCATAGAATCTAAATTTCCGATGATTTTTTGCATGGACTTCCATCATAGCCTTCCCTCGTAAAATATATAAATGATGTGTGAATATTCATATCATTTCGATCAGTCCCCGATTTTATTTTATTTTTGAATGAAACTAGTATAAACTTGTGTATAATATATTATGATTTTTTGGCCGAAACTTGCATTTAAAAAAGTTTCATAGAGTCTAGTTTTTAGATCATTTTTTTTCATGGACTACCATCATAACCTTCCCTCTTAACATATATAAATGATCTGAAATGTCTTATATCATTTCAAATAGTCCCCAATTAAATTATAGTTTTTTGACCGAAACTAGTGTATAATATGCTATGTTTTTTGGCCGAAACTTGCATTTCGAAAAGTTTCATAGAATCTAATTTTCAGATGATTTTTTTGCATAGACTACCATCATAACCTTTCCTCTTAACAAATATAAATGATCTGAAACGTCTTGTATCATTTCAAATAGTCCCCAATTAAATTTTAGTTTTTTGACCGAAACTAGTGTATAATATGCTATGTTTTTTGGCCGAAACTTGCATTTCGAAAAGTTTCATAGAATCTAATTTTCAGATAATTTTTTTGCATGGACGACCATCATAACCTTCCCTCTTAACATATATAAATGATCTGAAACGTCTCGTATCATTTCAAATAGTCCCCAATTAAATTTTAATTTTTTGACCGAAACTAGTGTATAATATACTATGATTCGAAATGTTTCATAGAATCTAAATTTCCGATGATTTTTTGCATGGACTTCCATCATAGCCTTCCCTCGTAAAATATATAAATGATGTGTGAATATTCATATCATTTCGATCAGTCCCCGATTTTATTTTATTTTTGAATGAAACTAGTATAAACTTGTGTATAATATATTATGATTTTTTGGCCGAAACTTGCATTTAAAAAAGTTTCATAGAGTCTAGTTTTTAGATCAATTTTTTTCATGGACTACCATCATAACCTTCCCTCTTAACATATATAAATGATCTGAAATGTCTTATATCATTTCAAATAGTCCCCAATTAAATTTTAGTTTTTTGACCGAAACTAGTGTATAATATGCTATGTTTTTTGGCCGAAACTTGTATTTCGAAAAGTTTCATAGAATCTAATTTTCAGATGATTTTTTTGCATAGACTACCATCATAACCTTCCCTCTTAACAAATATAAATGATCTGAAATGTCTTGTATCATTTCAAATAGTCCCCAATTAAATTTTAGTTTTTTGAACGAAACTAGTGTATAATATGCTATGTTTTTTGGCCGAAACTTGCATTTCGAAAAGTTTCATAGAATCTAATTTTCAGATAATTTTTTTGCATGGACTACCATCATAACCTTCCCTCTTAACATATATAAATGATCTGAAACGTCTCGTATCATTTCAAATAGTCCCCAATTAAATTTTAATTTTTTGACCGAAACTAGTGTATAATATACTATGATTCGAAATGTTTCATAGAATCTAAATTTCCGATGATTTTTTGCATGGACTTCCATCATAGCCTTCCCTCGTAAAATATATAAATGATGTGTGAATATTCATATCATTTCGATCAGTCCCCGATTTTATTTTATTTTTGAATGAAACTAGTATAAACTTGTGTATAATATATTATGATTTTTTGGCCCAAACTTGCATTTCAAAAAGTTTCATAGAGTCTAGTTTTTAGATCATTTTTTTTGCATGGACTACCATCATAACCTTCCCTCTTAACATATATACATAATCTGAAACGTCTCGTATCATTTCAAATAATCCCCAATTAAATTTTATTTTTTTGACCGAAACTAGTGTATAATATACTATGATTTTTGACCGAAACTTGCATTGCGAAAAGTTTCATAGAATCTAATTTTACCGATGATTATTGGCATGGACTTCCATCATAACCATCCCTCGTAAAATATATAAATGATATGTGAAGTTTCGTATCATTTTGATCAGTCCCCGATTTAATTTTATTTTTGACCAAAACTAGTATAAACTTGTGTATAATATATTATGATTTTTTGGCCGAAACTTGCATTTCGAAAAGTTTCATAGAATCTAGTTTTAACATGATTTTTTTGCATAGACTACCATCATAACCTTCCCTCTTAACATATATAAATGATCTGAAACGTCTCGTATCATTTCAAATAGTCCCCAATTAAATTTTATTTTTTTGACCGAAACTAGTGTATAATATACTATGATTTTTGACCGAAACTTACATTGCGAAATGTTTCATAGAATCTAATTTTCCGATGATTTTTTGCATCGACTTCCATCATAACCATCCCTCGTAAAATATATAAATGATATGTGAAGTTTTGTATCATTTTGATCAGTCCCCGATTTAATTTTATTTTTGACCGAAACTAGTATAAACTTGTGTATAGTATATTATGATTTTTTGGCCGAAACTTGCATTTCGAAAAGTTTCATAGAATCTAATTTTCAGATGATTTGTTTGCATGGACTACCATCATAACCTTCCCTCTTAACAAATATAAATGATCTGAAATGTCTTATATCATTTCAAATAGTCCCCAATTAAATTTTAGTTATTTGACCGAAACTAGTGTATAATATGCTATGTTTTTTGGCCTAAACTTGCATTTCGAAAAGTTTCATAGAATCTAATTTTCAGATGATTTTTTTGCATGGACTACCATCATAACATTCCCTCTTAACAAATATAAATGATCTGAAACGTCTTGTATCATTTCAAATAGTCCCCAATTAAATTTTAGTTTTTTGACCGAAACTAGTGTATAATATGCTATGTTTTTTGGCCGAAACTTGCATTTCGAAAAGTTTCATAGAATCTAATTTTCAGATGATTTTTTTACATGGACTACCATCATAACCTTCCCTCTTAACAAATATAAATGATCTGAAACGTCTTGTATCATTTCAAATAGTCCCCAATTAAATTTTAGTTTTTTGACCGAAACTAGTGTATAATATGCTATGTTTTTTGGCCGAAACTTGCATTTCGAAAAGTTTCATAGAATCTAATTTTCAGATGATTTTTTTGCATGGACTACCATCATAACCTTCCCTCTTAACAAATATAAATGATCTGAAACGTCTTGTATCATTTCAAATAGTCCCCAATTAAATTTTAGTTTTTTGACCGAAACTAGTGTATAATATGCTATGTTTTTTGACCGAAACTTGCATTTCGAAAAGTTTCATAGAATCTAATTTTCAGATGATTTTTTTGCATAGACTACCATTATAACCTTCCCTCTTAACAAATATAAATGATCTGAAACGTCTTGTATCATTTCAAATAGTCCCCAATTAAATTTTAGTTTTTTGACCGAAACTAGTGTATAATATGCTATGTTTTTTGGCCGAAACTTGCATTTCGAAAAGTTTCATAGAATCTAATTTTCAGATAATTTTTTTGCATGGACTACCATCATAACCTTCCCTCTTAACATATATAAATGATCTAAAATGTCTCGTATCATTTCAAATAGTCCCCAATTAAATTTTAATTTTTTGACCGAAACTAGTGTATAATATACTATGATTCGAAATGTTTCATAGAATCTAAATTTCCGATGATTTTTTGCATGGACTTCCATCATAGCCTTCCCTCGTAAAATATATAAATGATGTGTGAATATTCATATCATTTCGATCAGTCCCCGATTTTATTTTATTTTTGAATGAAACTAGTATAAACTTGTGTATAATATATTATGATTTTTTGGCCGAAACATGCATTTCAAAAAGTTTCATAGAGTCTAGTTTTTAGATCATTTTTTTTCATGGACTACCATCATAACCTTCCCTCTTAACATATATAAATGATCTGAAATGTCTTATATCATTTCAAATAGTCTCCAATTAAATTTTAGTTTTTTGACTGAAACTAGTGTATAATATGCTATGTTTTTTGGCCGAAACTTGCATTTCGAAAAGTTTCGTAGAATCTAATTTTCAGATGATTTTTTTGCATAGACTACCATCATAACCTTCCCTCTTAACAAATATAAATGATCTGAAACGTCTTGTATCATTTCAAATAGTCCCCAATTAAATTTTAGTTTTTTGACCGAAACTAGTGTATAATATGCTATGTTTTTTGGCCGAAACTTGCATTTCGAAAAGTTTCATAGAATCTAATTTTCAGATAATTTTTTTGCATGGACTACCATCATAACCTTCCCTCTTAACATATATAAATGATCTGAAACGTCTCGTATCATTTCAAATAGTCCCCAATTAAATTTTAATTTTTTGACCGAAACTAGTGTATAATATACTATGATTCGAAATGTTTCATAGAATCTAAATTTCCGATGATTTTTTGCATGGACTTCCATCATAGCCTTCCCTCGAAAAATATATAAATGATGTGTGAATATTCATATCATTTCGATCAGTCCCCGATTTTATTTTATTTTTGATTGAAACTAGTATAAACTTGTGTATAATATATTATGATTTTTTGGCCGAAACTTGCATTTCAAAAAGTTTCATAGAGTCTAGTTTTTAGATCATTTTTTTTCATGGACTACCATCATAACCTTCCCTCTTAACATATATAAATAATCTGAAACGTCTCGTATCATTTCAAATAGTCCCCAATTAAATTTTATTTTTTTGACCGAAACTAGTGTATAATATACTATGATTTTTGACCGAAACTTGCATTGCGAAAAGTTTCATAGAATCTAATTTTACCGATGATTATTGGCATGGACTTCCATCATAACCATCCCTCATAAAATATATAAATGATATGTGAAGTTTCGTATCATTTTGATCAGTCCCCGATTTAATTTTATTTTTGACCAAAACTAGTATAAACTTGTGTATAATATATTATGATTTTTTAGCCGAAACTTGCATTTCGAAAAGTTTCATAGAATCTAGTTTTAACATGATTTTTTTGCATAGACTACCATCATAACCTTCCCTCTTAACATATATAAATGATCTGAAACGTCTCGTATCATTTCAAATAGTCCCCAATTAAATTTTATTTTTTTGACCGAAACTAGTGTATAATATACTATGATTTTTGACCGAAACTTACATTGCGAAATGTTTCATAGAATCTAATTTTCCGATGATTTTTTGCATCGACTTCCATCATAACCATCCCTCGTAAAATATATAAATGATATGTGAAGTTTTGTATCATTTTGATCAGTCCCCGATTTAATTTTATTTTTGACCGAAACTAGTATAAACTTGTGTATAGTATATTATGATTTTTTGGCCGAAACTTGCATTTCGAAAAGTTTCATAGAATCTAATTTTCAGATGATTTGTTTGCATGGACTACCATCATAACCTTCCCTCTTAACAAATATAAATGATCTGAAATGTCTTATATCATTTCAAATAGTCCCCAATTAAATTTTAGTTATTTGACCGAAACTAGTGTATAATATGCTATGTTTTTTGGCCTAAACTTGCATTTCGAAAAGTTTCATAGAATCTAATTTTCAGATGATTTTTTTGCATGGACTACCATCATAACATTCCCTCTTAACAAATATAAATGATCTGAAACGTCTTGTATCATTTCAAATAGTCCCCAATTAAATTTTAGTTTTTTGACCGAAACTAGTGTATAATATGCTATGTTTTTTGGCCGAAACTTGCATTTCGAAAAGTTTCATAGAATCTAATTTTCAGATGATTTTTTTACATGGACTACCATCATAACCTTCCCTCTTAACAAATATAAATGATCTGAAACGTCTTGTATCATTTCAAATAGTCCCCAATTAAATTTTAGTTTTTTGACCGAAACTAGTGTATAATATGCTATGTTTTTTGGCCGAAACTTGCATTTCGAAAAGTTTCATAGAATCTAATTTTCAGATGATTTTTTTGCATGGACTACCATCATAACCTTCCCTCTTAACAAATATAAATGATCTGAAACGTCTTGTATCATTTCAAATAGTCCCCAATTAAATTTTAGTTTTTTGACCGAAACTAGTGTATAATATGCTATGTTTTTTGGCCGAAACTTGCATTTCGAAAAGTTTCATAGAATCTAATTTTCAGATGATTTTTTTGCATAGACTACCATTATAACCTTCCCTCTTAACAAATATAAATGATCTGAAACGTCTTGTATCATTTCAAATAGTCCCCAATTAAATTTTAGTTTTTTGACCGAAACTAGTGTATAATATGCTATGTTTTTTGGCCGAAACTTGCATTTCGAAAAGTTTCATAGAATCTAATTTTCAGATAATTTTTTTGCATGGACTACCATCATAACCTTCCCTCTTAACATATATAAATGATCTAAAATGTCTCGTATCATTTCAAATAGTCCCCAATTAAATTTTAATTTTTTGACCGAAACTAGTGTATAATATACTATGATTCGAAATGTTTCATAGAATCTAAATTTCCGATGATTTTTTGCATGGACTTCCATCATAGCCTTCCCTCGTAAAATATATAAATGATGTGTGAATATTCATATCATTTCGATCAGTCCCCGATTTTATTTTATTTTTGAATGAAACTAGTATAAACTTGTGTATAATATATTATGATTTTTTGGCCGAAACTTGCATTTCAAAAAGTTTCATAGAGTCTAGTTTTTAGATCATTTTTTTTCATGGACTACCATCATAACCTTCCCTCTTAACATATATAAATGATCTGAAATGTCTTATATCATTTCAAATAGTCTCCAATTAAATTTTAGTTTTTTGACTGAAACTAGTGTATAATATGCTATGTTTTTTGGCCGAAACTTGCATTTCGAAAAGTTTCGTAGAATCTAATTTTCAGATGATTTTTTTGCATAGACTACCATCATAACCTTCCCTCTTAACAAATATAAATGATCTGAAACGTCTTGTATCATTTCAAATAGTCCCCAATTAAATTTTAGTTTTTTGACCGAAACTAGTGTATAATATGCTATGTTTTTTGGCCGAAACTTGCATTTCGAAAAGTTTCATAGAATCTAATTTTCAGATAATTTTTTTGCATGGACTACCATCAAAACCTTCCCTCTTAACATATATAAATGATCTGAAACGTCTCGTATCATTTCAAATAGTCCCCAATTAAATTTTAATTTTTTGACCGAAACTAGTGTATAATATACTATGATTCGAAATGTTTCATAGAATCTAAATTTCCGATGATTTTTTGCATGGACTTCCATCATAGCCTTCCCTCGAAAAATATATAAATGATGTGTGAATATTCATATCATTTCGATCAGTCCCCGATTTTATTTTATTTTTGATTGAAACTAGTATAAACTTGTGTATAATATATTATGATTTTTTGGCCGAAACTTGCATTTCAAAAAGTTTCATAGAGTCTAGTTTTTAGATCATTTTTTTTCATGGACTACCATCATAACCTTCCCTCTTAACATATATAAATAATCTGAAACGTCTCGTATCATTTCAAATAGTCCCCAATTAAATTTTATTTTTTTGACCGAAACTAGTGTATAATATACTATGATTTTTGACCGAAACTTGCATTGCGAAAAGTTTCATAGAATCTAATTTTACCGATGATTATTGGCATGGACTTCCATCATAACCATCCCTCATAAAATATATAAATGATATGTGAAGTTTCGTATCATTTTGATCAGTCCCCGATTTAATTTTATTTTTGACCAAAACTAGTATAAACTTGTGTAAAATATATTATGATTTTTTGGCCGAAACTTGCATTTCGAAAAGTTTCATAGAATCTAGTTTTAACATGATTTTTTTGCATAGACTACCATCATAACCTTCCCTCTTAACATATATAAATGATCTGAAACGTCTCGTATCATTTCAAATAGTCCCCAATTAAGTTTTATTTTTTTGACCGAAACTAGTGTATAATATACTATGATTTTTGACCGAAACTTACATTGCGAAATGTTTCATAGAATCTAATTTTCCGATGATTTGTTGCATCGACTTCCATCATAACCATCCCTCGTAAAATATATAAATGATATGTGAAGTTTCGTATCATTTTGATCAGTCCCCGATTTAATTTTGAAACTAGTATAAACTTGTGTATAATATATTATGATTTTTTGGCCGAAACTTGCATTTCGAACAGTTTCATAGAATCTTGTTTTCAGATGATTTTTTTGCATGGACTACCATCATAACCTTTCCTCTTAACATATATAAATGATCTGAAATGTCTCGTATCATTTCAAATAGTCCCCAATTAAATTTTTTTTTGACAGAAACTAGTGTATAATATACTATGATTTTTGATCGAAACTTGCATTGCGAAAAGTTTCATAGAATCTAATTTTCCGATGATTTTTTGCATGGACTTCCATCATTACCTTCCCTCGTTAAATATATAAATGATGTGTGAATATTCGTATCATTTCGATCAGTCCCCGATTTTATTTTATTTTTGACTGAAACTAGTATAAACTTGTGTATAATATATTATGATTTTTTGGCCGAAACTTGCATTTCGAAAAGTTTCATAGAATCTAGTTTTTAGATCATTTTTTTTGCATGGACTACCATCTTAACCTTCCCTCTTAACATATATAAATAATCTGAAACGTCTCGTATCATTTCAAATAGTCCCCAATTAAATTTGACTTTTTTGACTGAAACTAGTGTATAATATACTATGATTTTTGACTCAAACTTGCATTTCGAAAAGTTTCATAGAATCTAATTTTCTGATGATTTTTTGCATGGACTTCCATCATAACCATCCCTCGTAAAATATATAAATGATATGTGAAGTTTCGTATCATTTTGATCAGCCCCCAATTTAATTTAATTTTAGACCGAAACTAGTATAAACTTGTGTATAATATTTTATAATTTTTTGGCCGAAACTTGCATTTCGAAAAGTTTCATAGAATCTAATTTTCAGATGATTTTTTTGCATGGACTACCATCATAACCTTCCTGTTAGAACAATTATGGTTCTAAACCTCTAAGTGTTTTGATGATAACAAAGATTATTATGCTAGAATAGAAGTTCTAATGACTACCTTTATTCTTGTGTAGAAGAGAAATTCAATTGAAGGAGACATGCATTACTAGAAGATATATTGAGCCATTCTATAGAAGATACACTTAATGAAGAATCCATCATTTAATGACATGATTTACTGGCTGCGTATCATATATTTATTATCTCTGATTTCCGTCTAGAAGATGATGATATTCATAATGAAGACATTAATTAAAGAATATTTTAATTAATGATTAAGACAAGTATCTCTTGTTTTGGAAGGAATTATGGTATTAACTAATATCCTAAATTAGCTCAAGATGTCTCCAACAGCTACATTTATTCAAGAACTATATAAAGGAATCAATTTGAAGAATTGAAGGCAATACACTCACGCAAAAAGACTGAATCATTTTGTGCTAAAATATTGTAACTTTCACTTAGTGATCCTAGCTTGATAAGAAGCAATTTAGTTACTATATTATTATCATTGTAATAGTTGTATAATATTCCTTGAGTGACTAGTTCAGTCAGAAGACTCAAGAGGACATTGACTGTAGGTCAGTGTGTGTATTCATTTGTTGAATAGTGGATTAAGACCTCAGTAGAGGCAAAATCACCTTGGCGGGTGGACTGGACGTAGTTTGAGTTCAAACATACCAGGATAAATTAACTTGTCATTAGAAGTTATTTTTAGTTGTTAAAGAAAACCCAATTCCAACCCCCCTTCCTTGTGTTTTGCGCACCTTCAATTGGCATCAGAGCGCTAGGTTCTGAGAAAAACACTTAACCGTGTCAGTAAAAGATCCAGAAGTTAAAACACATGGCAGAAGCTGGAAATAATAACAATGACTACCAAAATGACAAGATCAACGCTAAACCTCCAGTGTTCAATGGTGACAATTTTGACTACTGGAAGGATGTTCTGGAAAGTTTCTTTCTAGCTCTAGATGGAGATCTCTGGGACATGGTGACAGATGGATACATTCATCCTGTTGGAGCAGATGGTCAAAATATTGAAAGAAAAAATATGACAGCTCAGCAGAAGAAGGAATTCAGAAATCATCACAAAGCTAGAACCATACTTCTAAGTGTTATCTCATATACAGAATATGAGAAGATCACAAACATGGACTCAGCTAAACACATGTTTGATTCTCTAAGGATGACACATGAAGGCAACACTCAAGTCAAGGAGACTAAAGCTCTAGCCCTCATCCAGAAGTACGAAGCTTTCAAGATGGAAGAAGATGAGACAATTGAAAAAATGTTCTCAAGGTTCCAAATTCTGGTAGCTGGACTGAAAGTTCTGGACAAAGGCTACTCAACAGCAGATCATGTGAAGAAAATCATCAGAAGTTTACCAAAAGCTTGGAGGCCCATGGTCACTGCTCTAAAGCTATCTAAAAATCTGAATGAAATATCCTTAGAAGAACTGATTAGCTCCTTGAGAAGTCATGAGATTGAACTAGAAGAAGATGAACCCCAGAAGAAAGGTAAGTCTGTAGCTCTTAAATCTAACAAATCTATTTCTAAAGCTTTACAGGTAGAAGAAGAAGAAAGTTCTGGATGCTCATCAGAAGAAGATGAATTATCTCTCCTATCCAGAAGAGTTCAACAAATTTGGAAGCATCGTCAGAAGAAGTTCAGAAATACCAGAAGAACCAACAATTATTCTGAATCAACATTTGGTCAAAAGAAACCCAGAAGCAAAGAAGTTGTGTGATATGAATGCAAAGAACCAGGACACTACAAAAGTGAATGTCCAAAACTCCAGAAAGAGAAACCCATAAACAAATTCAGCAGAGAAAAGAAAAAGAGTTTCATGGCAACATGGGATGATTCTGAATCATCTGAAGCAGAGTCAGATTCTGAAGATGAACAAGCTAATATTGCATTAATGGCAAACATACCAGAAGATGATCACTCATCAGAATCAGAATCAGATTCAGAAGAGGTATTTTCTAAACTTTCCAGATCTCAATTAGAAGCTAGCCTCTCAGAAATTCTTGAAAAATATCAGAAGCTTCAATTCAAATACAAAGACATGAAACAAAGTCTGGTATCTGAATTAGAAGAAGTTAGAAAACTAAAAACAGAAAACTCTGAGCTGAAAGAAAATATTTTTGAATGTAAAAACTCCTTTGAAAAACTTAAAGCTCAGAAGGAATTTGAATTAGAAGATCTAATCAATTCTGATAATATCATAAAACAATATGATTATGGTTTTCAAAAATTCCTAGCTAAAAGCATATATAGAAGCAAAATTGCATCTATGATCTATGGAGTTAGCAGAAATGATAGAAGAGGCATAGGCTATGAGAAAACTAAAGAAACTCTGAAGTATAAAAAGATTGATGACATTGTTATAAAAACTAATACTCCTCTAAGTTCTCATTTTACCTATGGTCATAATCATGATCTAATATACACCAGTGAGTCATCTTGTTCCACAAGTTCTGATTTGAACCCTAAAATGAATCAGAAGTTTGTAAAAACTAACAAAAAAGGACCCAGAAGAATATGGGTACCCAAAGATAAAATTGTGTATGTTGCAGATGTCTTTAACAGCAAAACTGGAACACCAATCATGGTACCTGGACTCTAGATGCTCACGACACATGACGGGAAGAAAGCATATGTTCCAAAGTCTTGAATTAAAAGATGGAGGCCACGTAGGTTTTGGAGGCAATCAAAAAGGAAAAATAATTGGCTCTGGAACTATTGGTAATGGAAATCTTCCCTCTATCTCTAATGTTCTGTTAGTAGAAGGATTAATGCATAATCTATTATCCATAAGTCAATTAAGTGATAATGGTTATGACATAATCTTTAATCAAAAGTTCTGTAAAGCTGTTAGTCAGAAAGATGGAATAATCCTCTTTAGTGGAAAGAGAAAGAACAACATTTATAAAATAAAACTTTCAGAATTAAAAATTCAGAATGTAAAATGTCTAATGTCTGTGGAAACTGAGCAATGGGTCTGGCGCAGAAGATTGGGACATGTTAATATGAGAAGATTATCTCAACTTAACAAACTCAATCTAGTCAGAGGACTTCCAAATTTGAAGTTCAACTCAGAAGCTCTGTGTGAAGCATGTCAGAAAGGCAAATTTTCAAAACCTGGTTTTAAAGCTAAAAATGTTGTATCTTCCTCTAGACCATTAGAACTTCTGCACATTGACTTGTTTGGACCAGTGAAAACTGCTTCTGTCAGTGGCAAGAAGTATGGATTGGTGATCGTAGATGACTTCAGCAGATGGACATGGGTAAAGTTTCTTAGACACAAGGATGATTCAATTGTTGTATTTTCTAACTTCTGCAAACAAGTTCAAAATGAAAAAGAATTTAAAATTATTAAAGTCAGAAGTGATCATGGTGGAGAATTTGAAAACAAAAAATTAGAATCATTTTCAATGAAAATGGCATCTCTCATGATTTTTCTTGTCCTAGAACTCCACAACAAAATGGGGTTGTAGAACGTAAGAATAGAACATTGCAAGAGATGGTCAGAACCATGATAAATGAGACTAATATGGCTAAACATTTTTGGGCAGAAGCAGTAAATACAGCATGCTATATTCAGAATAGAATCTCTATAAGACCTATTCTTGAAAAGACTCCTTATGAATTGTGGAAGAACAGAAAGCCCAACATTTCATATTTTCATCCTTTTGGATGCATATGTTTTATTTTGAATACTAATGATACTCTGAATAAATTTGACTCTAAGGCACAAAAGTGTTATATATTAGGATACTCTGAACGGTCTAAAGGATACAGAGTATACAACACAGAAACACGTATGGTGATAGAATCTATTTATGTCAGATTTGATGATAAGCTTGGTTCTGAAAAACCAAAGCAGAATGAATTAATTGCAGATATAGAAGTTGATATTTCTACAAACAGAACATCTGAAGATCAATCACCTAAAGAACAAAACAAGACATTTACTCCAACAACTTCTGAAGAACCCACTCAGAAGAAACTATCCAGAAGCAAGGTGAATCATCCAGAAGATAAAATCTTGGGAAAGGAATTTGCTAAGTCTATGCAGGCAGAATTTGAAATGAGCATGATGGGAGAATTAAAGTTCTTCTTAGGAATTCAAATAAATCAAACATCAGAAGGAACATATATCCATCAAAGCAAATATGTAAAAGAACTTCTGAAGAAATTTGATTTATCAGAAAGCATAATATCTAAAACTCCTATGCATCCTACATGTATTCTAGAGAAAGAAGAGGTAAGTAAGAAAGTAGATCAGAAGCTCTACAGAGGTATGATTGGCTCTCTCCTCTATCTAACTGCTTCTAGACCAGATATTCTATACAATGTATGTTTATGTGCTAGATTCCAATCAGATCCTAGAGAAACTCACTTAACAGCAGTTAAGAGAATCTTTAGATATCTGAAAGGTACTACTAATATTGGTCTATATTACAGAAGATCCGAAGATTATAAACTTGTAGGATATTGTGATGCTGATTTTGCTGGAGACAGAACAGAAAGAAAAAGTACTTCTGGAAGTTGTCAATTTCTGGGAGATAATCTAATATCTTGGTCCAGCAAAAGACAGTCAACCATAGCATTATCAACTGCAGAAGCTGAATACATTGCAGCAGCTGGATGCAGTACTCAGATGCTCTGGATGAAAAATCAGCTTGAGGATTTCAATATTTATGAGAGTAACATTCCCATCCTCTGTGATAATACCTCTGCTATTTGTCTATCAAAAAATCCAATTTTACATTCTAGAGCTAAACACATAGAAGTTAAACATCATTTAATTAGGGACTATACTCAGAAGGGAATTTTAATGTTAAAATTCATAGATACAAATCACCAATGGGCTGATATTTTTACAAAACCCCTTCCTGAAGATAGATTTAGTTTCATACTAACTAACCTTAGCATGAAGTCATGTCCAGAATGAAAATGCTTTAATTATATGTCTTTAACTCTTAGAAGTTCTGAAATTAATCCTCTATATTATTATCTCAGAAGATACTATGTTCTAACTGTTTCATTCTGAGAACTCCTGTTCAAAGGAATAACTTGCAGATCTTCAAATCAACAAGTGTCAACAAGGCTCTAAGGAATCCCAGCAGAATTAAAACAAGTGTCCAAATTCTGAAGAGTGACAGAACAAGCATTGGACAACTGTCCTCTACAGAATGACATCTGTTGATCTTCTGGGAAACTGATACGGCTAACTTGACACCAAAAAGGCAAAAATCTCTTGGGTAACTGTTCCAGAATCTTTTACGCCTTACCCTATGTCAACAGCATTTATTGCATATAATCATTATGTTTTTAAACTTAATTTTTCCCAATAATTTCTCGTTTTATTAAATGCATTATTTTTTCTTATATAAGTAACTTTTCATTTTCACTTTCACTTTTTACCCTAATTGCATTTTTACTGAAAAATCTTTTCACTCTCTCTTTTGCGTTCTCTCTGAAAATTTTCTAAAACCCTAAACTTCAAAAACCTCATCTTAGTAACAATGGCTTCCTCTTCTCAACAACAAAAAGACTTCTCTGATGTGTTCTACGTTGAACCTATGAAGACCCTTACTACTCCTACTGATAAACTGGAAGTTCTTTGTGAACTCTTTGTGGATTTCAACAGTCTCAAGGATAATGGTTTTGATCTCTTTCCGGTCGTTCAAGCTCAAGGCTGGGAGAAGTACTTTGATCGTCTAATGGGACCAGTCTTCCCAAAACTGGTAAAGGAATTTTGGGCTTATGCAACAGCCTCCAACACTCATGTCACTTCGTACGTGCTGGGTAAAAGGATAATTATTTCTGAAGATCACATTGACAAACTCATAGAAGCTGATGGCAATGGTATTAAGTGTAGTGACATGGACAGAATGTCTGATACAAAGCTGATAGCCAAGGAGATCTTCACTTCTGGCCAACCTTCCAATAAGATAAAGGATCTGAAGACTCCTCTCAGAATTTGGGCCAAGATCATTCTTGGGACAATCTGCCATAGGAAGGCTACAAACTCTCCAGACTATATAAACATGGATCAGCAGTTTCTGCTGTACTTCATTGCCAAACAGAAGAAGATCAACCTTGCACACACTCTGTTTCAACATCTGAAAACTAGTGTGAAAGAAACTAGAGATGGGGAGAAAACCAAGAGGGATTGGATTCCTCTAGGACGTGTTATTTCTAACATTCTCTGTCAAAATAAATTGGTGGACTTTCTGGAAGAATTGAAGCAGACACAATTACTTGAAACAGATGTTGGTAAACCTCTAAATGCGAAGAATTTGAAAAAGATGAAGTTTATACCTTCTATCCAGCAAGAACCTGTTCTTCATTCTAGAGAAGTTATCACCACCAGGAAGATTCCCCTGGAGAACTTCCCCCTCTTCTCTTCTGACACACCTCCAGAGGTTGTGGTCAATTACTTGGATATATGCAAGCAACATGGTGTGGACCCTATGTTCAAGCCAACAGAACTCACTCAGGAAACTCCAGATGATGCCTCTGCAAGAAACAAGAAGAGAAAGGCTGGAGAAGGATCATCTCAGAAGACTCCCAAATCAACCAGAAGATCAGGTAAAACTTCTGCCTCTAACTCTGAATTCATTTCTGTAGTAGAAGCAGTTACAGTAGAAGTGTCTGAAAAACCTTCTGAACCAATACCTTCTGTTGAAATTCCTTCTGCACCTATCCCATCTTCTGAACAACCTCAATCCTCTAATCCTATTCCAACTGAAATACATGCATCTACTGCTGTTTCATCCATCCTATCATCACTTTATCCACCAGAAGCTGAACACAATCAACCACAAACAATTTCTGATTTTGATATTCCAATTGATACAACACCACTGTCTGATATTGACCGCTCTCCTATAACTGAAACACAAACTGCCCTGCAACATGTCCTCTCTGATATTGACAATTTCCAACCCCCAGAATCTGTCCATATTCCATCCTCTGAAAATACTTCTAATCTTTCCCCCATAAGAGAAAGTTCATTGTCTTCATATGAGTCTACACCTCCCAACTCACCAACTTTTATAAACATCCCTGACACACCACCAGAAGAATATGAACATGAAAATCCTCTTAGAACCTCTGTTAATATTGAAGCCTTACAAAAATTGTCCTCTATATCTAACAAAACAGCCATACCTTCACCTAAACCAAAGCCCTCAAGAACAGACATTTATGCTTTGTTACTTGCTTTTGAAACAGTCATGAAATTGAAGTTAGAGGATCTGAAGTCTGCGTGCTCAGAGCTTACAGATCCAGCTGCTTCTGACTTTCTGTGGGCTACCTTCAGAAAATGGTTTAATGCTGAGACAAAGAGACTCAAGGACATCTGCTATGATATTGCTCACCAGAACTTCTGTGAGTATCTTTAAGCAGTTGTTTCTAACATTGAATAGTATAAACCTCTTCTGCTGGACAATAACCCCTGGACAGAGTCAGAAACTCTGGAAGAACACTCTGGACTTCAAATGGTTCTGGTACCTTCTGAAGAAGATCATAATGATGAACCTGCTCAATCACCAGCAAATATAGAAGTTCCTGAGAATCAACCTGCCCCAGATGTTGAAGATCCCCTGCCAACAAATTTTGTTCTACAGACCTTGGAAGAGCTGAAGAAGGAAAATGAGATGGTGAAGCAACGCCTTGATAAGCAAGATGAAACCACTCCTGAGTTGAAGACAATGCTTGGCAAGAAAGTGGAATCATCATCTGAGATCAAGTCTCTGCTGGAGGCCTTAGTTACTAAGATGCACTCCTGATTTTCTGCTTATCTTCTGCTTAACTTTTTCTGTTTTATCTTCTACTTCTTCATGACTTTTTAAAGTTCTACTGGTTTTGTTATCACTGGTTTTTAATTATATTTAATGGTAAAGTATTTTGCTTCTATACACTTGTATTGTTTCTTCTGCGTCTATTCTTTTTGATTATGACAAAAAGGGGGAGAAACGTAGAAGATCCTGATCCATAGCAGTTTACCATGATTTGCCTCTTACATATAAAATTCTAATAAAACTATTTGAGTTGTGATTCTAAAATAGAAACAGGTCAAGTAATCAACTCAGGGGGGGCTAAGGCTAATGAAACATCTGAAGGATAAAACCTCTGAAGAAATCTTTAAAAGAAATATTTGATTTTATTCTATCAAAGGGAGTTCCTCTAATCTTATTAAAATCTATTCTCATTATCTAAATAAATGTTTTGTCATCATCAAAAAGGGGGAGATTGTTAGAACAATTATGGTTCTAAACCTCTAAGTGTTTTGATGATAACAAAGATTATTATGCTAGAATAGAAGTTCTAATGACTACCTTTATTCTTGTGTAGAAGAGATATTCAATTGAAGGAGACGTGCATTACTAGAAGATATATTGAGTCATTCTATAGAAGATACACTTAATGAAGAATCCATCATTTAATGACATGATTTACTGGTTGCGCATCATATATTTATTATCTTTGATTTCCGTCTAGAAGATGATGATATTCATAATGAAGACATTAATTAAAGAATATTTTAATTAATGATTAAGACAAGTATCTCTGGTTATGGAAGGAATTTATGGTATTAACTAATATCCTAAATTAGCTCAAGATGTCTCCAACGGCTACATTTATTCAAGAACTATATAAAGGAATCAATTTGAAGAATTGAAGGCAATACACTCACGCAAAAAGACTGAATCATTTTGTGCTAAAATATTGTAACTTTCACTTAGTGATCCTAGCTTGATAAGAAGCAATTTAGTTACTATATTATTATCATTGTAATAGTTGTATAATATTCATTGAGTGACTAGTTCAGTCAGAAGACTCAAGAGGACATTGACTATAGGTCAGTGTGTGTATTCATTTGTTGAATAGTGGATTAAGACCTCAGTAGAGGCAAAATCACCTTGGCGGGTGGACTGGACGTAGTTTGAGTTCAAACGAACCAGGATAAATTAACTTGTCATTAGAAGTTATTTTTAGTTGTTAAAGAAAACCCAATTCCAACCCCCCCTTCCTTGTGTTTTGCGCACCTTCAATTCTTAACATATATAAATGATCTGAAACGTCTCGTATCATTTCAAATAGTCCCCAATTAAATTTTATTTTTTTGACCGAAACTAGTGTATAATATACTATGATTTTTGACCGAAACTTGCATTGCGAAAAGTTTCCTAGAACCTAATTTTCCGATGATTTTTTGCATGGACTTCCATCATAACCATCCTTCCTAAAATATATAAATGATATGTGAAGTTTCGTATCATTTTGATCAGTCCCCGATTTAATTTTATTTTTGACCGAAACTAGTATAAACTTGTGTATAATATATTATGATTTTTTGACCAAAACTTGCATTTCGAAAAGTTTCATAGAATCTAGTTTTCAGATGATTTTTTTGCATGGACTACCATCATAACATTCCCTCTTAACATATATAAATGATATGAAACGTCTCATATCATTTCAAATAGTCCCCTATTAAATTTTATTTTTTTGACCGAAACTAGTGTATAATATACTATGATTTTTGACCGAAACTTGCATTGCGAAAAGTTTCCTAGAACCTAATTTTCCGATGATTTTTTGCATGGACTTCCATCATTACCTTCCCTCGTTAAATATATAAATGATATGTGAAGTTTCGTATCATTTCGATCAGTCCCCGATTTTATTTTATTTTTGACCGAAACTAGTATAAACTTGTGTATAATATATTATGATTTTTTGGCCGAAACTTGCATTTCGAAAAGTTTCATAGAATCTAGTTTTTAGATCATTTTTTTTGCATGGACTACCATCATAACCTTCCCTCTTAACATATATAAATAATCTGAAACGTCTCGTATCATTTCAAATAGTCCCCAATTAAATTTGAATTTTTTGACTGAAACTAGTGTATAATCATGCACGAACCAAAAATCATTTATTCAGATTTTTATTATTTTTATTTTATTTATTTTGATTTTATTCATTTAAAATCATTTTAAATCAAAATAAAATTATATATGTGAGGTTTAGCATGCACTCATCGAATATATGAACAAACTGAATATTGGTGGTGGGAAGGAAGCATCCCAGAAAAGCCAGGCGACAGGTGTCGGAGTAAACCGTTGAGAGGAGTATCAGAGATTGGCATACCCAAAGGAAGATGAGAGTTTGATAGAGTTCTTTCAGAGATGCCAAAGGAAGAAGGCTGAAGTAATGTTGTGCCCTAAAGATGAGTATTCGATGTCTGTGGCTGAAATTCTAATTGATTTTGCTGCAGGACATGAGTATCTAAGTATGTTGGATGGCTACTCAGGATACAATCAGATATTCATTGCTGAGGAAGATGTCCCTAAAGTTGCTTTTCGATGCCCAGGGGCTTTGGGCACCTATGGATGGGTAGTAATGCCCTTTGGTTTGAAAAATGCAGGGGCAACTTACCAAAGAGCAATGGATTCATTTTTTCATGATTTCATATATACGTTTATGCAAATTTATATTGACGACATAATTGTAAAGTCTATTTCAGGATTATACCATGTCAGTCATCTTCGACGTTCTTTTGAAAGAATGAGAAAACATGGTCTTAAAATGAATCCTCTTAAATGTGCTTTTTGTGTGTAGGAAGGGGACTTTTTGGGATTTATGGTCCACAAAAAAGGGATCAAAATCAATCAAAATAAGACTAAAGCGCCTTCAACGAAGAAGGAGTTGCAATCACTCTTAGGCAAAATCAACTTCCTAAGGAGGTTCATATCAAACCTAAGTGGCAAGACGCAAGCCTTCTCACTTTTGTTGCGGATGGGAAAAGAAGGGTTTCAATAGGGGCAAGCTCAACAGGAAGCCTTCAACAAGATTAAGGAGTACTTGAGTCATCCTCCAATTCTTTCTCCACCTTGTAGGAAGAAAAGTATGAGATTGTACATAGCTGCTTCAGATAGAACCTTAGGGAGTATGTTAGCTCAAGAGGATGATGATGGCGTCAAAAGAGCCATTTATTACCTTAGTAGAGTTTTAAATGATGCAAAAACTAGGTATAGCATGATAGAGAAATTATGCTTATGTTTGTATTAATCTTGTACTAAATTGAAACAATATATAAAATCAATTGATGTTTATGTTTCTTCGCGCTTTGAGGCTGACATTACAGGGGTTTTTGTATATTTAACCCTTAATTTTATTATAAATAACTCATATTTATTATCTCAACAGTAATAATGGATGAATTTAAAAACAAAACTATGAAATTTATTATCTCAACAATGTTTGGACAGTGTCATGACCTCTCGGCACGAACTCTGAATTACTGGGATCCCTTACCCTTAGGAACCAGAGGGTGAAAAACCAAAAAAAAAATAACTTAACACAAAAACAAAAGCACTCTTTTATTCCATCCAATAGCTAGCTCCCTAAATTTCCCCATCCCAAAGTTCTTCAACAGATTTGTAGCCACCATAAGTTTCATGAACAAATACATCCATCCGAAGTAATCTTGTCTGTAATAATAAGAACCATTGTCATAAAATCATGCATATTAATACACCTCTGTTTTTTTAATGTAAAAAAATGTTTCTTTTTTAGATTCATTGAAGAATTAATATATCTGGACTACATACATATAGTACAGATACATTGATTATTAGATACTGGAAAGACGGAGAGAAACTATGAAATACTTACTTGTTCAATCTCAGAAAATTTAGCAAACAAGTCTTCAGGTATAGACCAATCAAAAACATCAAGATTTTCTTTTATCCTTGTTTCATTTGCACTTTTGGGAAGCACACTGTGACCTGCTTGTAATCCCCAACGTAGAGCTACTTGTGCTGGAGTCTTGCCTAGTTTCTCCGCAATCGCAGTTAGAGTTTGATGGTTAAGGACACTACTTTTAAGCCAAGCAGGAGAACCCAAAGGTGAATATCCCTAAACATTAAATAGTTAAAAAACACTAAATAAAATGGTTTTGAACTTTCAAAAAACATCAAGGCTTCAATATTTGGGAAGAACTTACAGAGAAGTGAACACCTTTGGAGTTGCAAAAATCCTTTAGCTTGTCTTGTCTCCAAGAAGGATGACACTCGACTTGATTGACAGCGGGAGGAATGCGAGAAACCTCCAACAAATCACCCAACTTCTTGACAGAGAAATTGCTTACACCTATAGCTCGTGCCTTGCCCGAGTCATAAAGTGCTTCCATTGCCCTCCATGTGCTGGCAAGGTTAGGTTGAACAAGATTTTGAGGATTGTAACCTGAAGATGTTGTGTTGGAAATGTTAGGTTCTAAGATATTTTCAGAATTGAAACCTACTGATTCTTTCTTCATTTCTGATTCTTTCTTCATTGCAACAGGCCAGTGGATCTAAAAAAGAAGAATCATCAATTATCAATCAATAAATCATTTCTTAAATAAATTATTAAACCATTAATTTTTGAAGAGTGAGGATCAACTTACTCAAGAATAAGTTTTTTTAACTTATGTTGTAATTGTAGTTTTTAGAAATTAGATTCAATTGAATGGTTAAATTAACATTTATACATATAATCATTCAATTGAATCTAATTTAAAGCCTGCGATTTGGAGTATGTCTTTTTAATTCACTCATTTTTTTAAATTAGATAATATAATCAACATACAAGATACAAATCAACATAATCAAGTTGTAAGTCTCTCAAAGTCCTATCCAATGCTAGAGGTACATCTTCTGGAGCATGCTCTGTATTCCTGCAATGCATTTTGAAACTATTTTTTTTAAAACCTCATTCATTTTGAAACAGATGGAATAATATGTTAATATATAAACAAACCAGAGTTTTGAGGTAATCCCCAAATCTTCACGTTTCACTATACCATCATCAAATAGTTTTTTCAATGTAGCTCCAATCTGCAAGAGTAATAAATAAGTGAATCATTGTTTCCACGTGTAAAATTGCATAAACAATGAATTACCTCTTTCTCATTGCCATAGATTGGAGAACCATCAATGTGACGGTAACCGGCCTTGATGGCAATTTCAATGGCTTGACCGACGACTCCGGGATCAGACTGCCAAGTTCCCAAACCGACGGAAGGGATCTTGGCTCCAGTGTTGAGATGAAAGAATTGAATCTCATTTGACATTGTTAGAATATTAAATTTGGATGAGAATGAGAATGAGAATGGCATATCAAAGAGAGTATGTAGTTTTATATAGGTGGGAATTTTCAGAAAATTTGTTTTCTACTTTTGGTCAGAAATGCCCTTTCCAAAATTTATTTCTTTTTGGATCAAGTGAGTTTGATATAATTTCTATATGTTAAAAAGAATTGATATTAATTTTATGGGATATGATTTTTATTTTTCTTATAATCTTTATTAAATTATTTTTATTAATAGTTTTTAGATGTTTGTATGTAATAATGTGTTCAAACATTGAATTTGTTCTATATATTGGTTTTATATTCGGTAAGATTCAAAAAGTAATTTTTAAGTTGTAAAATTAATTTTGACGTGTTTGATTTTTTCTTAAAGTGGAATTAATTATTTTTTAGAATTCATTCTACATTCAAAATTCTAATTTATGTTTGATTCGACTTCATATATAAATTACATTATTATCATCTCATTTTTAATCATGATCAGTTTTACAAAATCAATTTAAATATAATTATTTTTTATCACTATAGAACCTTACGCACTTATAATTTTCAATGTTCTAATTTTTTTATATTTTATTTTGTGTTGACAGAAAACCACTTTCTAGAAGTATGATAATGTGTTTTTTAAGGGTTGCATTGATTTGTTTTGATTGTTAATATATATTTTATTTTGGCTTTCCTTTTAACAAAAAAATTGCTTATTTAGCCATTAATTATTTTAATATCATCTGTGTTTGAATTACTATAAGTAATGTGTTTGATTTACTACACGTAATGTGTTATCAATTTATTATTTTAATAATATTTATAAGTTTGATTTATTTATTTTTATAATTTATATACAGAATTCATATTCTATTTAGAATTATAAAGTAGATAGATATCCAAAAACAAATCTAAATATTAGTTTTGTCATAAATTAATGCCTTTTATTTAGTTCTTTTATTTAATAAAATATTGTTTTATTGTTTGGAAAAACAAACATTTATACAAATTAATATTAAATAAAACTCATTAAGGCATCTTTGATATGCAGAATATGGTAGAGATATGATATAATATAAAATATGATAAGGATATGATACGATATCGACAGAATAAGAATATATTATCATGTATTTGATTCATACGTGATACTTATAAATATAAAAATATTATTTATATTTATATATTTATATATATATATATATATATATATATATATATATATATTCAAAACAACTGCATTTTATAGAAATTTTTTATAAAATATTTTAAAATTCATAAATTAAAAATAAATTAATAACTATATATAATTTAAAAAAATAAACTCATTAACACTAATGAGTAAAAATTTTAGTTTTTCTTGAAAAGATCATGAATTTTATCATATATGTTAGATAAGCAAAATAAAATTGTGTATATATAATATGTAAATAACAAAATTATCCTTGCAAAAAATATATTTAATTTGATAAAAAATAAAATTAGTATTTATTATTTAAAAATTATACTAATTATTTTATTTTTAACACTACCAATTTATTAGATTTTGATTGTTTATATTATATAAAGTTACAAAATTTTCCATGACAAAATCTTATATATTTTTTAAAAAAATTATTGATAATTTTTAATTAAATATCAAATTAATTTTTATTTATATTTTATTATATTATATTTTTTATTTTAAATTATATTTTATAAAAATAAATTTATAAATTATTTTGTTATTGTATCCTATCAGATTCTAATCTCACTCATATTCAAGATAAAATTTAAATTAATAAAGCATGATATAATAAGTTTTAGAATTAAGATATGATACGATATAAATATCCTATCATGTCTCGTATCATGTGCATCTAAGATATTCTTATTATCTATATAATTATAATATCAACTAAAGTTAAATATACTTTTAACTTTGATAATTTTTAATCTGTACCATGCACAAAAATTAAAAAATAAATAATTTATATAAATTAATATTATATTTAAATCATAGTTTTACATACATAAATTATTCATCATTATAAATTTCACTACTTATTTTATTTATATTTATTTATTTATAAAATTTAATTTTTCTTGTGCTACTCTCACTTATAGAAAAGATATTAAAATAATAATAAACAAATAACTTTATATATATATATATATATATATATATATATATATATATATATATATATATATATATATATATATATATATATATATATATATATATATATAAGTGATTAAAAGATCTATATTGTTGAAATTTTCAACAATCTCGACAAAAGCACCAAAAATTTGATTATTTTTTTAAAAAGTGTACTAATACGATCGAAGTAATAAAAATATATTTGTTTACATATTGATTGCAAATTTAAACAAGATAGTAATTGTGTGATTTAAACAAAATACGAGGAGTTTTTAGGTTGAATTTGCGAAAAATTAATTACACTAATAGAACTAATAAAAGATACGATAATGCGAAGGTCGTTAGATCTTATTACTAATTGATCGTTCATGACGATCAGAATCTGTAGTGGGCCCCGGACGCTGATGTAGATGATGAGGGCGATGCTCGGTCGTCGATGAGAGATGGGGGTGTGCCTGCAAGGTACTCCGATGTCAAAGTAAGAACGGACAAAAGAGTGTGCAAGTACGAGTAAGAAAGTTAAGGGAGTGAATATTCGATACATGGCCCTCTCGAATGAGAGGGTTTATAAAGAGGCTCCAACACTTGGCTATTGGTCCCTATTTTGGGCCTGGATCGTGGAGCCCCCGAAAATAGGTAACTGTCGGAACTAGTGTTGGAATGAGCCTGCATGATCGGATGGGTGCGTCGAGCAGAGGCCAATCCGAGCACGAGCAATTCCTTGGCCGCTTTTGAGCGACTTCCCTGGATGACGGGCAGAGGTCTAGAAAGAGCAAAGGAAACCAACCACGGGCAACTGTGGTGGACCAATCCTCTTTGGATGAAGGGTATAAACCCAGTGGGTCCCTTTGACATTGGGTTGTTGGGTCGTCCTACAAGCAAGAGTGAGTTGGGTCATGTCTAGTCATTGGGCCAGTCCGGAACAGGAGCCCCCTAAGTCGTTGCTTCTGGTCATAGAAGTGATGACTTAAGGGTAGTATGCTATGTGCGGGGTGAAATTGAGACTTGTGAAATTCTATTGTCATCAGCTTGGTATGTAAGAGCCTGAGTGCACCTGGGCGTTAAAACGTGGTCGACAAACGAGGATCTCAATTGTTGTGCTGAGAAGTCACGTCACGCATGTGCCTTGGGAAACCTGTGCATTTAATATGCAATGATGGCAAGTCTACGGTCGTCTCTAGGAAATGAATGCGTCGTTCATAGGTCATATGACACATGTGCCTGCGCATGTACTGAAGGAGGTTATAAATAGGGCATTGGGATTCAGTTTCATACTTTTCGTTCATCGTTTTTCTGCTCGACAAAGACAAGTCCCTAAGCTCCGCCGCAAACCACCATCTGTCGTCGTCGTCAACAAGTACAAACAAACGACCACAGCGTTCTCTTCTATGAACTTGTAAGTTTCTTCATTTATTTATCCATTCTTCCTTTTGATTCTCGTTGGATATGTATATGCATGCGGTTAAGATAGATATTAGGGTCAATAGGACCCATAACTCAGACTGTTAGCGTTTTCTCGTAGGGTGTCCCTGTTTTTGTGCGGCGGTTGACGTGTAACGTGTCATCTTCGTTGCGATAGTTACGGCTTTTAATGGCATTCCCCGTAGTTTTATACGGCGGCTCCGATTGAGCTTCAACCGGAGTTCTGGGCTTCTACGTATAGTCATCTGCGTTTTATGCGAGATTAGAATTTGATATCCACGAGTTTTCCCCTCCTCGTGTAAGTACTTGGACATTATTACGAGCATAAATTACCTTGAATAAGGGTTTAGGTCGGGGACAGCGTCCTCGTTCCTCTGCACGCCATTTCACTTGGTCAGGGGTGGAAGGGTGAATTTGATTTAACTCATCGAATTCACGTTTACTTTCACTGCTTTTCAGGTGCAAATATGTCTACAGACGAACCATCTCATATGGACATGGAGGAACTTTCTGACGACACGGCTTTGTCCCCGAATCACTCCGAGGAAACGGCATCGGGAGAAACTACTTCTGCCTCGAGTGATTCCGAGGAAACCACTTTCGATCATACTGAAAATAACTACCCCGGAGAGAATGATGACGATCAGGATATTCCTATCGGAGAATGGGCTGCTGAGGAGCCGCTAACTATCCAGTCGATATACTTCAAGCCCCTAAAAGGTCTGGATTCGGTGGTCGGGGATCCCGAGGATTGGTTCATCAGATATCCCGACAAGAAGGATCGTATATGCTCGTACTACGGTCCTAATAGGTTCCCTATGTGTGACTTCTTTTTCAAGGAACTCATATTCAGGCTCCCCTTCTCAGATTTTCAAATATTCGTGTTCGTTCACCTAGAGCTTTTGTAACGCCCCAAATTTTATTTAATTATTTATTTAGAATGTGGTGTCTTGGTGTGTGGAAGAATAATATATTATCGAATATAAATTTAATTTAAAGATTATATTGTGGTGGATAACTATATTATTAAGTGATAAAATAAATAAATCGAATAAAATAAGGTAAGGGGAAAGATGGTTATTTGGTGGAATTAGTGAGGGTAATGTTCGAATTCCCTAAGTTGGTCTAAGGGGTTATGTTGTAAGAGGGAGAGAACGATCGTATTCTAAAAAAAGAAGAACGATCGTAAAATTGAGAAAAGAAGAAGAGAAAGGGCAAAAGTTGAAGTGGGGAATCCGTGAGGAAGAGGAATTTCTCGTCAAAACCAAGATAAGGGTGGGATTCTTCCGTCTCTAAAGGGTTGTATAATGGTAATTGGGTCGGTTGGTGGTTAGAGTTTGGGGTTTTTGTGGTTTGAATAAGAGTTGTGTGGATTAGTTGGTGATTTGTTGTTGTTAGTTGATAATGTTAAGAATTAGATGGTAAAATAAATAATTACTATGAATTCTGGCTGGATATTGGTATTTTGGGGTGAAAATCAGTGCAGGTTTGAGTGCAGAACACAGAGAGGAGAACTGCGAAATCGCAGAGCTCGCTTAGCGAGCAAGTTGGATTTTGGAAAAGTCAGAACCCGAGATTTGCTCGCTTAGCGAGAAATCCCCCTCGCTCAGCGAGACCTGGAGTGAAAAATGTCGATTTTTAATTCCGAAAAATTCCTTTAAATTACCTAATTAACTTAGTAATGCTTAGGAATCGATGTGGTGTAGCTGAATGCAGTTAGAGAGGAGTTATACACATAATTTTAGGGATAATTAGTATAACTTGAATGTGAACATAGTTTAGTATGTTTGTTGGCTTTATAGTTATTGTCATGAGTTGTTGTTGTTATTGTGATAAGTTACATGTCATTGTTGTTGACACATGTATATATAATATGTTGTTGTTGTGTTAGTGGTGGTTGAAGTTGATTTATGTGGTTATATTCTAAAAATGCATGATATTGATTATAATTGTTGTGGTAATGAATTATTGTATGTTGATCGGTGTTGTGATGAGTTGTATATGAGTTGTTGTTGTTGATGTCGTATGGTGTAATCATTGCATATATGCATGTATGTCATTGGTGTTACATGACATGTGCATAGTTGGAATAACATACCCAAGTGGGGTATGTTTGTTGTTGTGATGTTGGTGCAATCATGAAATAGGGATCGTGCGTGGCCATGAAATAGGGGTCGAGGGTGTGATCATGAAATAGGGATCATACTGGACCACGAAAGAGGGGTTGATAGTTCTGATGGGAACTGGATCTTGAAATAGTGATCGGAGTATGGTACGACATGCATAGAGTTTGGTGGTGTCTCATTGCATATTTGTTGTTGTTGTGTATGATGTGGTCATTGTGTATGATGTTGTTGTGCATATGATGTGTTTGTGTAGTTGATTGTTGAGAAGTGGTGTTTTATTTCTAATACTTACTAGTTCTTATTATATTTCTCTTTTAAGATGTAAGTATCGCATCCCTTTTGTTTGAATGTTATCTTTATGTTGGTAATGTGCAGGTGAGCAAGATAAGTCGAGTGGTGGTCAGTGAAGTCAATGTACTTCACATCGTTAGGATGTCGGCTCTGATACGTCGCTTTGGGTGTCGGGACAACGTTGCTTTTTTTATTTCTTTCTGAAAACATTTTTTAAATTGAATTAGGAATGGTTTTGATTTAAAAATATTTTCGATGCATGTTGAACAATTTATTTTGAAAATGTATCATTGAACCAAGTGTGTTTTGAAGTTGAATTGTGACCCTCAAATTATTTTGTTGAAATTTTAATTTGGTTTTTATAAATAATTTCGTGGGTTGATTTGGGTGTTACAAAGTGGTATCAAAGCAGGTTGGTTCGTTCGACCAAGTAGTTGAGTCGTTAAGTCGTAGAGTCGTTGAGCTGTTGTGTTGTTGTCGAGTGTTAAGCGTTGTTGTTGCATTGTTATTGTCGTTATTGTTGTTGATTCTAAATCATTGTTGGATTATGGTATGTAACAGATTTAGAACGGCTTGAAGAAATGATGTTGCATTTTCCGCTTCTATGCAAGCGATAGCACAGGCCGTGCAAAATCCGATGAATGTTGGGGATCGCGAAAGTAATGAGTTCAGGAAGAATGATCTGCCAATGTTCAAGGACGAAGTATGACCCTGATGGAGCACAGGATTGGCTCAAGGAGATCGAGAGGATCTTCAGAGTGATGGAGTGCTCGGAAGGAAGTGAGGTGTGGTTGGGTGCGCACAGACTGATAGTTGAAGCTGGTGATTGGTGGGTTGGCACTCGTCAACGATTGGATGCATCTGGTGAGGCAGTCACCTGGGCTGTGTTCAAGAGATAATTTATGAGTATGTATTTTCCCGAAGATATTCGGGGAAAGAAGGAATCGAGTTTCTGGAGCTGAAGTAGGGTAGTATGTCAATGACTGAGTATGTTGCGAAGTTCACTGATTTGGCAAAGTTCTATCCTCATTATAGCGAGGCAAATGCTAAGTTCTTGAAGTGTGAAAAATTTGAGAATGGTTTGGGCCTGAGATTAAGCAGGTGATTGGCTATCAGAGAATCCGTAGGTTTCCATATTTGGTGGATTTTTGCAGGATCTTTGAAGAAGACAGTAAGGCTTGATCTGAGCATTTCAAAGGTCTAGCTGAGAGAAGAGGTAAACAACAAGTGAATCATGGAAAACCTTATGCAGCTCCTGCTGATAAGGGTAAATCAAAACAGAATGACGGTAAAAGGTCAAGTAGGGGAGGTGTTCCTGCTTCGCTGAAGTGCTATATGTAACACCCTGATTTAATTAAGTTATTTAATTAAATTGTTTTGAGTTGAATTGTTGTTAATTGTGATGTGTGATGTTTGATAATAAGATTATTAATTGAGTTAATTTATTTTAAGCCAAGTTGTGAGTTAGACTTAGTTTGGGGAGGTTTTAGGAGTAATGATGAGTGATGTAAATAGAAGCCCATTAGTGGATTAATTAAATGATTTTTTTTAGTGAATATTAATATTAGTATTATTTTAAAGGCGTATTAATTTAAAATAAGAAAAATAGGATTAATAAGGGTTTAGAGAGAATTATTCATAATTAGAATTTTTGGAGAGAATAACGAGTCTTTAGGAGATCAAGAGTTAGGGCTAAGAATTTGCAAGGAGATTTTCGGAGGAATTTTCACCCATAGATCCGAGCTGCCTTCAATCCAAAGGTAAAGGTGGGATTCGTATCTTATAACTGGGAAAAAATAATTTGTATGTATTGGTGGGTTGTTTGGATTTCTCGTTGTTGTTTGTATGATGTTTTCTGTGTAATTTTGTGTGAATATGATGAATTGATGTTTGAATAATTGCTGAAAATCCTTTGTTGATTGTTGTTATATATATCTACTATGATGATGTTCTGAGATGTGTGATGAAAATTGTGACGAATTTGATTTAGATGATGATATTAGGATGATAAAGTGGTATAGTAATGATAGATGAATAATAAGATGATGAATTAGGATTCTAAAAGATGGTAGAAATCCAATTAGGACTGAATGGGAATGACAGGATGATGAACCCGTAGCAGAAGATGAACTGAGATGGTCTCTGTTGATTTGCGTAATGGATCTGGTCATACGCGTATGAGGCCAAGCAATACGCATAATGCATGGTGGTTACGCTTCCTGTTACGCGTATGGATATTGGATTTTTAGGCCCTCTGGCCATTTGCGTATAGTACGCGTAAGAGCGTACACTGATACGTGTAAGGGGAAGGTTGTTACGTGTTTGGGCAGCAGAGATGCGTTTTATTGATTTTCGTAGCATTTCGCTTATCGATTCGCGTTCGTTCCTTTTTTTTATGTTCCATAAGATGACTAAGAACTAGTAACTGATGATAGTTGTAATTAGAGGTTAATAATAGGATGATTTGATGATTGTTGTTGAAAGAATTTAATGATGAATTATTTAGATGTCAAACTAAGACAGTTAAGATGACTTTACCTGATGTGATGGGTATATTGTGATGTAGGTCTTATGGCCAATGATGTTGTGATGATTTAAGATGATGTGATGAACGATGTTTACGATGTTTGATTGTGTTGGATGCTATTTTCATACCGCATACATTTGCATTATTAAGATAGCCTGGAATGGCAAACACGATGTTTAAGATGAAGACTTATGTCTTGCTGATGCCCACCTAACTGGCATGAATTTTAAGATGGGAGTTCGTTCTGAATGGTACCACGTGCATACATTGTCGAGTCGCATATGAATTGTATTGTTGTATGAACTATTGAGATGTGATAGATGTTATGAGGATGCAATGTTTATGATGAATGTGATGTGAATGGGTGATTGAAATGACTTTAACTTGTATATACTGGTTATTATATCCTGTTTATAATTGTCGATATCTCACCCCCTTCTGTTTGAATGTTGCCCTTGGTTGGTAACGTGCAGGTAATCCTGAGTAGCGAGGAGTTTTCGTTAGATGGTTCGAGTCATTGGTCGCTCTGATACGTAGCACTTCGAGGGGATTAGTGAATGAATTATTTTGACTTAACTTTCATTTTGTTATGTTTTGGATTTAAGATGTTTATTTTAAAATATGATGTTTGAATTGAGATGAAATATTATGAAGTTGATTTTAAAGATGAGTATTATGATTTAAATGAATTCCATTGCGTAGTGAAAAAGATGATTGTTACTTGTTATTTTATGATGATGATGTTTTTATGAGGAAAAATGTGATACCCCGTTTTGTTGAACTCTGATTTATTTAAAACTATTTGCAGGTAGAAATGGGGTGTTACACTATAGGTGTGGTGATATGGGTCATCGTGTCAGTAAGTGCACGAGTGGCGTGAAGAAATGTTTCAAGTGTGGCCAGCATGGACACTTGATTGTTGAATGCAAGACAAATTTGGTTACTTGCTACAACTGTGGAGAGCAAGGTCACATCAGTACACATTGTCAGAAGCCCAAGAAAGCTGCAACTGGAGGAAAGGTGTTCGCTTTGACAGGGACACGGACTTCCAGTGAGGATCGCTTGATCAGAGGTATTTATCATATTAAAAGTAATCTGTTGATTGTTATGATTGACACAGGTGATACGCACTATTTTATTTATCTTGATTGTGTGAGGAGATTGGGACTTGTTGTTTCTTAGCATCCTCGATTTAATTTGATTTTTTTAATGAAACTAGAATAAATTAGTGTATAGTATATTATATTTTTTTACGGAAACTAGCATTTTGAAACGTTTCATAGATTATAATTTTGAGATGATTTTCTTACATGGACTTCCCTCATTAAATATAGAAAGGATCTGAAAAGTTTCGTAGCATTTCGAACAATCCTCGAGTTCATTTGATTTTTTTACTAAAATTAGTATAAACTAGTGTGTAATATATTATGATTTTTTATAGAAACCAACATTTTGAAAAGTTTCATAGAGTCTAATTTTGAGATGATTTTTCGCATAAACTTCCCTCATAACCTTCCATCATAACATATATAAAGGATATAAAATGTTTCGTAGAATATCGAACAGTCCTCGATTTAATTTGATTTTTTGACCGAAACTAGTATAAACTATTGTATAATATATTATGAATTTTTGACTAAAAATAGCATTTCGTAAAGTTTCATAGAATCTAATTTTGAGGGTGATGTGGGGATTAGAGAGAAAAGTAAGGATAAATTAGGAATAATTTATATTTTTCGACAGAAACTAGTGTAAACCAGAGGCGGAAGCAGCAAACCCTTGACCTATGAATATAATTTTGATCTGATTTTTTGCATGCTTGTTAAAAATAATTTAAGCATATCTCCTACAAAAAAATTGGTATTTTTTTATGAAGTATGAATATATTATGATTTTTATAAGTGTCGGTTCTTCTTAGCATTTTGAACAGTCCTCGATTTATTTGAATTTTTTACCTAAACTAGTGTATAATACATTATGATTTTTTGACCGAAATTAGCATTTTGAAAAGTTACATAGAGTCTAATTTTTAGATTATTTGTTTCATGTACTTCCCTCATAACCTTCCCTAGTAACATATAGAAAGGATCTAAAAAGTTTTGTAGCATTTCGAAGAATCCTCGATTTAATTTGATTTTTTGACCGAAACTAGTATAAACTAGTGTATAATGATATATTATGATTTTTTTACCTAAACTAGCATTTCGAAAAGTTTCATAGAATCTAACTTTGAGATATTTTTTGCATGGACGTCCCTCATAACCTTACCCCGTAACATATAAAAAGGATCTGATACATTTCGTAACATTTCGAACAGTCCTCGATTTAATTTGATTTTTTTTACCGAAAGCAGTATAAACTAGTGTAAAGTATTTTATGATTTTTTTGACGGAATCTAAAATTTTGAAAAGTTTCATATAATATAATTTTGTGATGATATTTTGCATGGACTTCCCTCAAAACTTTCCCTATTAACATATAGAAAGGATCTGAAAAGTTTTGTAGCACTTAGAACAGTCCTCGATTTAATTTAATTTTTTGACTGAAACTAGAATAAACTAGTGTATTGTATATTGTGATTTTTTGACCGAAACTAACATTTCAAAAAGTTTCATAGTATCTAATTTTGAGATGATTTTTTGCATGGACTTCCCTCATAACTTTCCCTTGTAACATATAGAAAGGATCTGAAAAGTTTTGTTGTATTTCGAATAGTCCTCGATTTAATTTGATTTTTTTTAACGAAACTAGTATAAACTAATTTATAATATATTATGATTTATTGACTAAAACTAGCATTTTGAAAATTTTCATAGAATCTAATTTTGAGGGCGGAGTGGGGATTAGAGAGAAAAGAAAGGATAAATTAGGAATAATCTAGATTTTTGACCGAAACTAGTATAAACGGGAGATGGAAGCACCAAACCCTTGGCCTAAGAAATGATTTTTGATCTGATTTTTTTCATGCTTGTTAAAAACAATTTAAGCATGCCTCCAAAAAAAAATTGGAATTTTTTTATGAAGTACGAATATATTATGATTTTTATAAGTGTCGGTTCTTCCAAAACAAAAACAACGAAAACTTTGGCCTAAGAATCTAATTTTGAGATGATTTTCTGCATGGACTTCCCTCATAATCTTCCCTTGTAACCTATAGAAAGGATGTGAAAAGTTTCGTAGCATTTCGAACAGTCATCAATTTAATTTGATTTTTTAACTGAAACTAGTATAAAATAGTGTATAGTATTTTATGATTTTTTGATTGAAACTTACATTTTGAAAAGTTTCATTTAATCTAATTTTGATATGACTTTTCGCATGAACTCCCTCATAATCTTCTCTCGTAACATATAGAAATGATCTGAAAAGTTTTGTAGCATTTCGAACAGTCCTCGATTTAATTTGATTTTTTGATCGAAACTAGTATAAACTAGTGTATAATATGTTATAATTTTTTAGGTAAAACTAACATTTCAAAAAGTTTCATAGAATCTAATTTTGAGGATAAGGTGGGGATTAGAGAGAAAAGTAAGGATAAATTAGGAATAATCTAGATTTTTCGACCGAAACTAGTATAATCAAGTGGCGTAAGCAGCAAACCCTTGGCCTATGAAATGAATTTTTATCTGATTTTTTCCATGCTTGTTAAAAATTATTTAAGCATACCTCCCACAAATCATTGGAATTTTTTAATAATGTATGAATATATTAAGATTTTTATAAGCGTCAGTTCTTCCAAAACAGAAACAACGGGAACTTTGACCTAAGAATTTAATTTTGAGATATTTGTTGCATGGACTTCTCTCATAACTCTCCCTTGTAACATATAGAAAAGATCTGAAAATTTTCATAGCATTTCGAACATTAATCGATTTAATTTGATTTTTTTATCGAAATTAGAATAAACTACTAACATTTTGAAAAATTCTATAGAATCTAATTTTGATATGATTTTTCGCATTAACTTCATAATTTTTCCTCGTAAGATATAGAATGGATATGATATAATTTGGACTACATATAAGTTAGATATATCAATTATTTAATGAACATTAAAAGTTAAAATTTACTTATAAATAAAAATCGAGGGAGTAAATAATTTACTTGCGCATGAAACTCTGAAACCACTGCATCTAGAATTAATGTCAAGGAGATACCCTTTTCTCTACGATAAGAGAGCTCGAACCGCAAATAAAACTACTCTCAAAATTGAGAATACAATTTAGGAGATTTTTTGTCAAACATATTCACAAAGAAGACGCAAAAACAACAATATATATATATGACCAATGAGAGACATCAAAAATTTCATCATACATAACAAGGAAAATATTGTGGTATGCGATTAAATCAACAAGGATTTCGATTTATAGAGAAAAGAAAACACTAAGCCACTTCAAAAATAAAAATATCATGTGACAAAGGTTTTGAAAAAAAATTATTTATCTTATAGATCTCTCACACACCATGTGTACTTTCAATTATTTATTTTCTGATTTCGCTGATATACTTTTGGACTCATATTTTATTACGTTGAAATTTTTCGTTGATATATCTACGGAACTGATAAATTTTAGCAAAATATTTTTTTAATTAAATCAAACTAAATATTCTGAAACGTATATATAATGTTATAGAGACTAAAAACATATATTTATATTTAAATTCAATATGATGAAGATCTTGAGTCAAGAGATTAAATTTTCTCCCAATAGAAAATTTTGTTATCTGTATCTCTTCAATGTGTTGTTTTGGTGTAGCCACTAATTAGTCAAACTCTGTAACTGATCTGCAGTGAATCTATTTCCATCATACAACACATTGAATGAAGATTAATGACAACACCAAAATAATACATTGAAGAGATGCGAATAACAAAGTTTTCTATTGACGATAATCCTTTGACTCAAGGTCTTCATCATGTTAACTTTAATAGTATATGTTTTAGTGTCTATAATATTATATATACGTTTTAGATTTTTTAGTTTGACTTAATTAAAAAGAATATGTTTTCACTACTTATATATATATATATATATATATATATATATATATATATATATATATATATATATATATATATATATATATATATATATATATATATATATATATATAAAAGGTTTCAACGTATAATAAAAAAATAGTATGTCCGGAAATATATCAATAGAAAATTAAATTGTATAATTGAAAATATAACAAATGGTTAAGAGATATAACGGATGGATTAAGAAATTACCAAAATTTCTTTGCCTCCACCTGTCAACCAATGTGTGCTTCAAATAATAGAATCCAAGTATGTATTTTTGTGATAATCATAGAATTCGAACACTTAAAAAGCACATTTCATACCCTAGATTTTAAAAGAAACTTTTAAATTTTCAAGAAGATATTGAGATTATTTGAAAGGAAAAAGAATTATACTTAAAGTAGTTCAATGTATTTCTTTCAATATGCAAAGGTACAAGAAGGGGAGAATAATTTTTTGTTTTCTAATAAACTCAATAATGATGATAACTATTTAATATGTAATGATATAATTAAGAATTGGTTAAATAGTTCATTGGTCCATATAAACTGTGTGTTTTTATTTTCCGTCTTTGTATTTTTTTTTTTATAAAATCCTAGATGTCAACAATCTATTTAAAAAAAGACGATGTGGCTAACATTACTAACGTGGAATTACATTGTTAATTTTTTTCTATAAAATACAGATTTTTTTATTTTTTTAAATAACTTATTTTTCCAATTTAAATACTAAAAAAAACTATATTTTCAAATTAATTACGAAAATAATCATGTTTCTGATAAAGAAAAAGAGAATGTCTAAGTATACGTCATGATATGCCACAATCCTTTTTCTTTTCTTTTTTTTAATATATATATATATATATATATATATATATATATATATATATATATATATATATATATATATATATATATATATATTAATTATTGAACAGTATTTAAGCCTTAGGAATTATACATACATATAAAGGTGACAATTATTTTAGAACCAACGATAATAATTAAAAATTAGACATACATTGATAAATAGACTTCCAAAGTCTTACTACACCTCTCTGTAAAGAGTTTCTATCCCCACATAAGTCAACTATCATATTAAGAATGATTATCAAATGTCAGATTCTAGTGAAGAGTGTTCAGATTAGATTGTAATTTTCTTTGGGCTTTGTTAGTCTTTCTTTTGTAAGCTCGATGAAGAATTTTTAGTTCTCCTTTATTAATAGACTCCATGCTTATAAAATAAAAAAATTATGCAAATAAACTTAACACAAAAACAAAAGCACTCTCTTATTCCATCCAAGAGCTAGCTCCTTAAATTTCCCCATCCCAAAGTTCTTCAACGGATTTGTAGCCACCATAAGTTTCATCAACAAATTCATCCATCCTAACTAATCTTGTCTGCAATAATAAGAACCATTGTCAAAAAATCATGCATATTAAATACACCTCTGTTTTTTTAATATAAAAAAATATTTATTTTTTATTTTCATTGAAGAATCATGTATCTAGACTACATATATATAATACAGATACATTGATCATCAGATACCGGAAAGACGGAGGGAAACTATGAAATACTTACTTGTTCAATCTCAGAAAATTTAGCAAACAAGTCTTCAGGTATAGACCAATCAAAAACATCAAGATTTTGTTTTATCCTTGTTTCATTTGCACTTTTGGGAAGCACACTATGACCTGCTTGCAATCCCCAACGTAGAGCTACCTGTGCTGGAGTTTTGCCTAGTTTCTCCGCAATCGCAGTTAGAGTTGGATGATTAAGGACACTACTTTTAAGATAATCAGGAGAACCCAAAGGTGAATATCCCTAAAGATAAAAAAAAATCACTAATTAAAAAGGTTCTTTTCGTATTTGAACTTTCAACAAACATGAAGGCTTCAATTTTTGGGAACTTACAGAGAAGTGAACACCATTGGAGTTGCAAAAATCCTTTAGCTTGTCTTGTCTCCAAGAAGGATGACACTCGACTTGATTGACGGCAGGAGGAATGCGAGCAACCTCCAGCAAATCACCCAACTTCTTGACGGAGAAATTGCTTACACCTATAGCTCGCGCCTTGCCCGAGTCATAAAGTGCTTCCATTGCCCTCCATGTGCTGGCAAGGTTAGGTTGTACAAGATTTTGAGGATTGGGATTGTATTTGTATGTGTCACCTGAAGATTCTGATTCTTTCTTCAATGCAACAGGCCAATGGATCTGAAAAAGAAGAATTGTTAATTATCAATCAATAAATCATTTCTTAAATAAACTATTAATTAAACCATTAACTTTTGAGATTAGATAATATAATTAACATACAAGATACAAATCAACATAATCAAGATGTAACTCTCTCAAAGTCCTGTCCAATGCTAGAGGTACATCTTTTGGAGCATGCTCGGTATTCCTGCAATACGTTTTGAAATAATTTTAAATAAAAAAAACGACAATCATTGATGGAGTAATATGTTAAAGTATAAACAAACCAGAGTTTTGAGGTAATCCACAAATCTTCACGTTTCACTACGCCATCATCAAATAGTTTTTTCAACGTAGCTCCAATCTGCAAGAGTAAAAAATCAATGAATAATTTTCTCCATATGTAAAATTGCATAAACAATGAAGTACCTCTTTCTCATTGCCATAAATCGGAGAACCATCAATGTGACGATAACCGGCCTTGATGGCGATTTCAATGGCTTGACCAACGACTCCGGGATCAGACTGCCAAGTTCCCAAACCGATGGAAGGGATCTTGGCTCCAGTGTTGAGATGGAAGAATTGAATCTTGTTTGACATTGTTAAGAGTAAGAATGATAATGGAATAAGAAAGAGAGTAAGTAGCTTTATATAAGCGGGAATTTTTAGAATATTTGTTTTCTATTTTTGGTCAGACAGAAATGTCCTTTTCCAAAATTTTATGTGATGTGATTTTTATTTTTTTATAATCTTTATTAAATTATTTTTATTAATAGTTTTTAGATGTTTGTATGTAATAATGTGTTCAAACATTGAATTTGTTCTATATATTGGTTTTATATTCGGTAAGATTCAAAAAATAATTTTACAGTTGTGAAATTAATTTTGACTGTTTGATTTTTTTTTAAGTATAATTAATTATTTTTTAGAATTCATTCTACTTTTAAAATTATAAAATTATAATTTATGTTTGATTCGACTTCATATATAAATTACATTATTATCATCTCACTTTTAATCATATCAATTTTACAAAATCAATTTAAATATAATTATTTTTATCACTAGAGAACCACACGCACTTATAATTTTCAATGTTCTAATTTTTTTATATTTTATTTTGTGTCGAGAGAAAACCACTTTCTAGAAGTATGTATATGATAATGTGTTTTTTAAGGGTTGGATTGAATTGTTTTGATTATTAATATATATTGTATTTTGGCTTTTCTTTTAACATAAAAAAAATTGCTTATTTAGCCATTATATATTTTAATATCATCTGTTTTTAATTACTATAAGTAATGTGTTTGATTTACTACAAGTAATGTGTATCTGGATATATTTATTTGATGATGTGTTGTCAATTTATTATTTTAATAATATTTATTAGTTTGATTTATTTATTTTTATATTTTATATACAGAATTCATATTCTATTTAGAATTAAAAAGTAGATATCCAAAAACAAATCTAAATATTAGTTTCGTCATATATTAGTGCATTTTGTAGTTTTTCTATTTAATAAAATATTGTTTTATATTTTTGGAAAAACAAACATTTCTCTTTAAGCATATAAATTAATATTAAATAAAACTTATTAGGGCATAGACATAATAAGACTTATACTATCATATATTTTATTTACACATTTGATAGGATATAAAGTATGATAAGGATTGGATAGGATATAGACATAATAAGAATTATACTATCATATATTTGATTTACACATTTGATTTACATATGATTCTTATAAATATAATAACATTATATATATATATATATATATATATATATATATATATATATATATATATATATATATATATATATATATATATATATATATATATATATATATATATATATATATAACAAATACATTTTTATACTATGTATTTGATTTCCACATTTGATTAACATATGATTCTTATAAATATTATAACATTATATATATATATATATATATATATATATATATATATATATATATATATATATATATATATATATATATATATATATATATATATATATATATATATATATATATATATATATATATATATATATATATATATATATATATATATATATATATATATATATATATATATAAATATATATATATATATATATATATATATATATATATATATATATATATATATATATATATATATATATATATATATATATATATATATATAACAAATACATTTTTATACTATGTATTTGATTTACACATTTGATTAACATATGATTCTTATAAATATTATAACATTATATATATATATATATATATATATATATATATATATATATATATATATATATATATATATATATATATATATATATATATATATATATATATATATATATATATATATATATAAATAAATAAATATATATATATATGTATATATATATATATAT
Organism: Lathyrus aphaca; assembly: GCA_963966055.1. Taxonomy (NCBI): domain Eukaryota; kingdom Viridiplantae; phylum Streptophyta; class Magnoliopsida; order Fabales; family Fabaceae; genus Lathyrus; species Lathyrus aphaca. The sequence continues at coordinate 585,333,693 of OZ014521.1, forward strand.
ATATAAATAAATAAATATATATATATATATATATATATATATGTATATATATAAATATATATATATATATATATATATATATATATATATATATATATATATATATCAATATATATATATATATATATATATATATATATATATATATATATATATTGATATATATATATATATATAAATATATATATATATATATATATATATATATATATATATATATATATATATATATATATATATATATATATATATATATATATATATATATATATATATATATATATATATATATATATAATATATATATATATATATATATATATATATATATATATATATATATATATATATATATATATATATATATATATATATATATATATATATATATCAATATATATATATATATATATATATATATATATATATATATATATATATCAATATATATATATATATATATATATATATATATATATATATATATATATATATATATATATATCAATATATATATATATATATATATATATATATATATATATATATATATATATATATATATATATTTATAACAATTACATTTTAAAAATTAATTTATAAAATATTTTAAAATTCATAAATTGATTAAAAAAATTAATAATTTTATATAGTTTAAAAAAATAAACTCATTGACACTAATGAGTAAAATTTCAGTTTTTCTTGAAAAGAACATGAATTTTATCATATATGTTAGATAAGCGATAGATATATATATATATATATATATATATATATATATATATATATATATATATATATATATATATATATATATATATATATATATATATATATATATATATATATATATATATATATATATATATATATATATATATAATATGTAAATAACAAAATTATCCTTGCAAAAAAATATATATTTAATTTGATAAAAAATAAAAATAGTATTTATTTTTTAAAAATTACACTAACTATTTTATTTTTAACACTACCAATTTATCAGATTTTTATTGTTTATATTATATAAAGTTATAAAATTTCCCAGGATAAATTTTACATTTTTTAAAAAAACTTTATTGATATTTTTTTAATTCAATATCAAATTAATCTTTATTCATAATTTATTATATTTAATTTTTTATTTAAATTATATTTTATAGAGGTAAATTTGTAAATTATTTTCTTATCTTATACTATTAGATTCTAATCTGACTCATATTCAGGATAAATTTTGAATTATTGAGGCATGATATGATAAGTTTCAGGATTAAGATACGATATGATACAAATATCATATCATGTCTCTTATCATGAGCATCAAACATATTCTTATTATCTATATGATCATAATATCAACTAAAGTTAAATATACTTTAACTTTGATAATTTTTAATTCGTACCTTGCACAAATATTAAAAAATAAATATTTTATATAAATTAATATTATATTTAGATCATAGTTTTACATACATAAATTATTCATCATTATAAATTTCACTAGCGGGTGGGAATCAAAGAGGCTTAGAAAACATGTAACTCTCCTCATGATATAGGTTTTGGGTTTTTTGATGGTTGGATTTGACTGATCATCTTGTATTTATTGGTTTTTTGATGGTTGGGTTTGACTGATCATCTTGTATTTATTGGTTTTTTGATTCAATATATTTCCATTTGTTTTAAAAAAATTACTAATTATTTTATTTTTATTTATTTATTTATTTATAAAATTTATTTTTTCTTGTGCTACTCTCACTTATAGAAAAGATATTAAAATAATAATAAAAAAATAACTTTATATATATATATATATATATATATATATATATATATATATATATATATATATATATATATATATATATATATATATATATATATATATATATATATATATATATATATATATATATATAAAAGTGATTAAAAGATCTATATTGTTGAAATTATCAACAATCTCGACAAAAGTATCAAAAATTTGATTATTTTTTTAACAAGTGTATTAATAGGATCGAAATAATAAAAATAAATTTGTCTTTATATAGATTGTAAATTTTAACAAGATTGTAATCGTGTGATTTAAACGAAATACGAGGAGTTTTTAGATTGAATTTGCGAAAATTTAATTACATGAATAGAACTAATAAAAGATAGATAATGCGAAGGCGGTTAGATCTTATTACTAATTATTCTCTATTGATGAATGTGTGTCATTTGAATAGAAATTTATATATAATATTAAGGAGAATTATAAAATACCATTACACCGAATTTTTTGGTGTACAACTCTCAACCGTCAGTTTGGTGTCTACCGTCAATTTGAGTCAATTTCTCACATTTTTTGTTACGTGATATCGACAAAGTAATGTGTACGATGTAGGAAACACTTTTCCAACCGAATTCATCATTGCAATGTCTCGATCAATGATAATTACATTCAGTATGTTTTATTGGTCCTTTAACATAGTCTTGCACATTTACAAGGCACATATATCTTTGACCACTTTTTTGGATTCCAAAAATTCAAATTCCACTGAAAAGTCTTCTCCATAGAAGTAACACCAACAATTTTCAAAAGCGGAAGCTTATACTTGTTGGCCTTATATGTTGAATCAATTATGAGGACTGTGAAAAATGTGTTAAACAAATTGATACTTTGGGGATGAGTCTAGAATATGTCACGAACAATGACTTTATCCTCACAAACTTTGTACCTTGAAATATTGTGGTTATCATAAAATAAAAACCTTCAAAAGTTGTTGCATTTTGGATCTTTGACCTCTTATCACCATGTTGATTTGATTACGCGCATTGTATACCTTCTTGATATTTGAAACACTTTCAGGTTTTTTCTGTTTCAAATCTGCAAGTATGTTTTTCAGCACCACCTTAATTAAAGACATGTCTGGAACAATTTTTTTCTCCTCTAGTTTAATGCGACATACAATGGGATGACCGGTTAGCTCGATTTGCAATGCATGATTATGTAAACCAGAAATCACATTAAATTTTCATGTATAATTCACCTTATGGTATCCACGACAAGTGTACTAATACGACCGAAATAATAAAAATAAGTTTGTCTCCATATAGATTGCAAATTTAAACAAGATTGTAATCGTCTGATTTAAACAAAATACGAGGAGTTTTTAGATTGAATTTGAGAAAAATTAATTACACGAATATAACTAATAAAAGATATGATAATGCGAAGGCGGTTAGATCTTATTACTAAGTATCCTATATTGATGAATGTACGTCATTTGAATAGAAATTTATATATAATATTACGGAGAATTATAAAATACCATTGCACCGAATTTCTTGGTGTACAACTCCATACCGTCAGTTTGGTGTCTACCGACAGTTTGAGTCAACTTCTCACATATTTTGTTACGTGATATCGACAAAGTAATGTGTATGATGTAGGAACAATTTTTTTCTCCTATAGTTTAACGCGACATACAATGGAATGACCGGTTAGCTCGATTTTCAATACATGATTATGTAAACCAGAAATCACATGAAAATATTATGGTATCCACGAAATGTAAATGGACACTCACATTTTCTCAATCTAGTGTCATCGTGTTTCAACTTCTGAATCGGTGGAACATACGTGCCACTTCTCTTGCATCTCATGGTTACAAATGTGTGCCTTTTATTAGAACCAATGTCGGACCTTTTGATTAAAAGGTCAAATTTCAATATCCTGGCCTCCATGTAGACCCATTCAATCATATGTTCACGAGCAGTAAATAGTTGTTCATTTCTAATTTGTTGACCAACATCTAACTCGACATCAACCAGTCTAGCAATTGATTTAACATAATCTTTCACCTCGTCCAATTTAACATCATCTTTCACTTCATTCAATTTTACATCATTACATATCACAAATTTGAGAATGATATATGGTTACACTATATCTAATACAAACCAAAATAGAAAAAACAGCTAAAAATTTTGTAGTAGCAAGCAACATCGGAGATGCATCTCCGAAACAGATAGCAGGTGAATTCAGATATGCATCCTCGGATGTAACGTTTATTTTTTCAGCTCAAGAACAAGATTAATGCAATCAATGAGGTATGAAATGAATGAACTTCACCTTAAATTGGAGTTTCGTTTACTCCATTTGATGTGATAAAACACAATAATTATGATTTGGAGTCGAAAAGTTGTTTGAAAATGAAATTTTTTAAGGGTTTTGGGTTATGGAGGAGATATGAAGTGTGATAGAGATGATCATGGAAGGTGGTCATAAATTCAATTTCCCACTTGAGATTTGCAGAGATTCACCTTCGAAAATATTACTTAATGGTTAAATGATAAATCATCTTAATGAAAGTGTTCTTTAAATGGCTTTGGGAGTCTTTTCAGAGATGCATTTGCAAATTCATCCCATAAATCTTCGAAGATGTATCTCCATACTAAATTTTAACAAAAATGAGTTTTAGTTCATTCGGATATGCATCTTAGAAAAATCATGAGGACGTTGTTAGCCTTTCAGAGGTACGACCCTAACCATAAAGTTGGGAAGAAATTGACAAAGAAAATTGACTGTGATCTGAAAACATACATAGAGTTCAACCTTAATCCGATCCTGATCATCTACTCAATAAATTGGTCTCACCTCAATCCAATCCTTGATGATAGTGCCAATGGAGAACAAAATAAAGATATTGTTCCGGACTGGGCCTCCAGACTGTATTGGGTTGCGGCCCGATATGTCGAGCAGAGGCCCATATGCTCGGGCAGATACGTCTGATAGACGGGCAGGGGCGCTTAACGGTCGGACACACATCCTAGATGTCGGACACGCACTTGGAACGGGCAGAGAACACGTCTTCCAGTTCACTTGCCACGTCATCCAACTGTCCCCCATTATTTCCTGAAAGATAAGGGTAGTTGAACCAAGGACCAGACCCATTAGTTAGGTCTTCATGCTTCTCACGCGTTCCTTGACAGTTCTTCCTTGGGCCTAGCTGATTCAGCCCAAGGAAGGACCTTGGCCCAACGCTGGGGGCTCTCTATATATACCTTTTCTCATTAAAGGGTCAGGTATTCTGATTCCACTTTTCTACTTACCTATTCATTGTATCTCTATTGACTTTGGCATCGGAGCGCCTTGCAGGTACACCCCTTCCATTCCATCCGCTTGCTGCATTCACCCAATTGCTGGAAGGCCCTTCTGATCAGGTAAGATCAGTGGCGCCGTCTGTGGGAAACTAGCTTCCCCTTCTTCCACGGCAGAAGATCAAAGCTCAACTACTACATCCTTTCAGCATGGCCGGAGAACAGCCCAATGACCGTAACTGTCCCCTTGTCGACTACACGATGGAGGATAATTTGAACTACCATGAATCTGACGCCCGAGATGGGCGCCCTTCCACCCCATCCCCTGAACCTGAGGACAATGGGAACCAACCTCAGATTCAAGACCAGGCGATCACCACGTTCCAGCCCATCCCCTTGCCCGTCGAGGGGATGCCACCATGATTGATATGGTGAACGCCCTTAATCAGGTCAGCTTCATGCTCTACCAGCAGCATGAAAGAATCATGGCCCTGGAGGCTAACCGGCAGGAGAGCCGACCTCAGTAGGAAAGAAGGACGCAACAGCGTCCAGAAGCGGCGAAGAAACGGGGACGACGCTCCCCGGAACCCAACAAGAGCAGGTCACGAACACGCCGTGACACCGGCCGATCAGGGACCTCACCAAGGCACGACTAGAGCCCTGGTAATAATGAGCTCTCCCCACTGAGGAGCGACGAAGAAGACCCGCATTGCCCCCTCTCGCGGGCGATAATAGAGGCTCCACTCCCCAAGGGAATGGAGAAACCCCCAAATTTGGCCATCTACGACGGGACCACTAACCCCGACGATCACGTCGACAACGTTAATGCGATGCTCGACTACCGCAATGACATCATCGAGCACCTCAAATGCAGGTTGTTCTCGACAACTCTCAAGAAGGGAGCCATGGTCTGGTACAAAAGCTTAGCCCCAGAATCCATCACATCCTGGAGAGTCATGAGATTCATGTTCACGAGGCATTTTACAGCCTCCTGACGCCATCCCAAGACCGAGACGACCCTCGAAGCCATATCGCAAAGGAAGAATGAAACATTGCGCTCGTATATCGAGCGGTTCAACCAAGAAGCTATCGAGGTGGACACCACGGGTCACATGAAGAAATACCTCCTCGAGAGGGGACTCCTGCCCGGAAGTGAGCTTAGCAGGGCAGTCGGGATAGAACCTCCACGCACCCTGAATGACATCCTGCATAAAGCCCATGCTTACATTAGATATGAAGAAAAACAGGTTGCCCACAACGCTCGCAGCAGTCGCAACACTGGGGAGACCGATAATCCCAAACGCGAGGACCCGAACATTCTACGTCGCAATATGGACAGGCGAAGGAAGGAGAAACCCTGCGAGCATCACGAAGCAAGAGGACCTGCGGGTCGATATAGCGAGTACACATAGCTAACAGCTCCCCGCGAGCTCATCCTCGCCGAATGCATCAACTCCGACTTCAAACAAGGTACGGTGAGGTTCCCCAAACCTTCTGCACCCAAGCCCCACACTGACAAGTCCAAGTACTGTAGGTTCCACAGACGCCATGGGCACGTGACTGAACACTGTGTCCACTTGAAGGGCGCAATAGAAATTTTGATCCAAGAGGGCCATCTCAAATAGTACACTAGGAAGAACGAAGCTTTCAAGCACGAAGAGCAAGAAAAGAAGAGACCCTGCGAGGACACTCCCCCCGACGACTATTCTTATCAAGTGGCCCTATGCATATCACGTCCAGAGGAATTCATCTTCCCCGATTCGCCACCAGAAGGGCGGATCACTGCCCTTAGCCCCTGGGAAGACTTCCCAACCGCCCTTGTCATATCGGGGGGAGGGATGAACGGCGAAAGCGCTACCCTTTCAGTAAAGCGCAAGTTCGACAAACTCCTGCTGACTGCGCCCGAGCAAAAGGCAACATTGACAAAATACCGGGGCAAGTCCAATCCGATATCCTTTTTCCTAGAGGAGCTTCCGGGCGGTTCCCCCAACTCGAGCATCCCGCTGCTGATCAGAGCCAAGATGGCTCACTTCGACGTCCGACGCATCCTGGATGACCAAGGCAGTTCGGTGGATATCATGTACGTCCACCTATTCAAAACCCTAAAGCTAGACAAGACCAACTTATCTCCCTACGTCGGATCCGACATCCAAGGGTTCAACGGGGCCACGACAAAGCCGTGGGGTTACGTTGAGCTCCTCGTCACCTTCGGAGAGCAAGAGACGGTCAGAGAAATCAAGATCCAGTTCTTGGTCATAGAATGCCCCTCCCTTTACAACTGCATCCTCGGTCGCCCGACCTTAGCTGAGCTGACAATAGTCTCATCCATCGTTCACCTGAAGATGAAGTACTACACCAAACTGGGCCACGTGGTCACAATCCACGGCAACATCGAGGCCTCCCGAAGGTGTTACGATGATGCAGTAAAAGGACAGGCCACAATCAACACCAAGAACAACAAGAAGCCTAGGGTCGAAGAGCCTCCCCCCCAGGGAATCAACGCCATCGACCTCAATTGCCGCATCGGTGAGGACGAAGCTGAAGAACAGAGACCCGTCGAGGGGCAAGCTCCCACTCACCCATTCCGCCCAATCCCAGATGGAGAGTTCGAGCTCGTCCCGCTAGGCGATGATCCCGAGAGAGCGGTGAAGATAGGCACGGGCCTGTCCGAGGAAACAAGGAAGCAACTCGCGATCTGCCTTAGGAAGAATGCTGACCTCTTCGCATGGAATGCTGCAGAGATGCCCGGCCTAGATCCTGAAGTCGCCTTCCACCAGTTAGCGTTAGACCGGGCGATTAAGCATGTAGCACAGCATAGGCGCAAACAGTCCCCCGAGAAAGCAGCAGTTGTCGAGCGAGCTGTAAAAGACCTCTTAGAGGCGAATTTTATTTCTGAAGCTCAATACACAACCTGGCTCTCTAATGTAGTCCTCGTTAAGAAAAATAATGGAAAATGGCGTATGTGTGTTGATTATACCGATCTTAATAGGGTTTTCCCCAAAGATGTTTTTCCTCTTCCTAACATAGATAAACTGGTCGACAACTCTGCAAGTTTCAAACTCTTGTCCTTCATGGACGCATATAGTGGATACAATCAAATCCTTATGTCGGACATGGACAAGAGACACACGGCATTCATGACCCCGACAGTCAATTACTATTACTACGTAATGCCCTTCGGGCTAAAGAATGTCGGGGCCACATACCAACGCATGATGAACAAAATCTTCCGAGGAGAAATCGGGGACATGCTCGAAGTATATATGGACGACATGATCGTCAAATCACACGAGGAGACCGGCCACGCACGACACCTTCGCAAGGTCTTCGAGCGGGCGCGGCAATGCAAAATGAGATTTAACCCTGAAAAGTGCACATTCGGTGTCCGGGCAGGAAAATTCCTAGGCTTCTATCTCACTGAATGGGGAATCGAGGCCAATCCCGACAAATGTCGGGCATTCTCGGAATTCCCGACCCCGAAGTCTAAAAAATCCATTCAATCCCTCAACGGGATGCTCGCCTCACTCTCCCGTTTCTTCGCCAAGTCCGCTCAACACGCTTTACCTTTCTTCAAACTCCTCCGAAAAGAGGCCACCTTCGAGTGGACCGACGAATGCGAACGGGAACTACTCCATCTGAAGAAGGCACTCTCCGAGCCCCCGGTCCTGTCCCGACCACTGGAAAGGGAGACCCTGTACCTATATTTGTCTGTGGCGACCGAGGTCGTCAGCGTCGCGCTCATTAGAGAAACCAACGAAGGGCAAAAGCCTATATACTTCACGAGCAAAGCACTCCAAGGCCCCGAGCTCAGATACCAACAAATCGAAAAGGTCGCATTAGCCATCATAAACGCCGCGAGAAGATTATGTCACTACTTCCTCGCCCACACGATCAATTGAGAATCGATCAACCAATAAAACAACTCCTTGGTCGACCAGACATGGCCAGCAGAATATTGAAATGGTCGCTGAAACTTTCTGAATTCGACATCCAATACAAGAGCAGGAAAGCTCTGAAAGCTCAGGCCCTGGTCGACTTTGTCGCAGAAATGACGCACGGCCCAAAGCCAGCGGACAACGCCCACAAATGGACGATCTTCGTCGATGGTGCCTCTAGCCCGGCTGGAAGCGGTGCAGGAATCATCCTCGAAAACGAGGACGGAATCCTGATCGATGTCTCATTGGCATTTGCCTTCCCAACCTCTAACAACCAAGCCAAGTACGAAGCTTTCCTCGCCGGTCTAAAATTATCCGAAGACCTGGGAGCAAAGGAAGTAAAAATATCGACAGACTCCCAACTCGTGGCATCACAGGTACGGGGGGAATACCAAGCCAAGAACGACAACCTCATCGAATACTTGGCATTGGTAAGGGAAAGACTCGAACAATTCGAGAAATGGGAGGTCCAACACGTGCCCCACGACATAACACGCGGGCGGACGTCCTGACGAAGCTCGCGAGCACGAGGAAGAAAGGCGGAAACAAATCAGTAATCCAGGAAATCCTTCCTCATCCTAGCAACAAAATACTGCCTCCCCCGCTCGAGGTAAACGTGATTGGGGACGATCATTGCTGGATGACATCCATTTACAACTACCTCACGAAAGACGAACTCCCCGCGGACCCTAAAGAGGCAGCCACAACTAAGAGGAGGGTGTGCTCATACGTCCTCCTCGAAGGGAAACTCTACCGTAGGGGACTCTCCATCCCGTTACTCAAATGCGTCGAGGAGGAGAAAGTCCCATACATATTAGGGTAAATGCATCGGGGAATTAACGCCCAACATCCCGGCGGAAGTTCGTTGGCGCGCAAGGCTCTACGAGAAGGCTACTATTGGCCGACTATGCAGCACGACTCCAAAGAGCACGTCAGAAAATGCGACAAATGCCAACGACACGCCGACATGCATCTCGCACCTCCCAACGTGCTAAAAACGCTCTCCTCCCCTTGGCCCTTCGCCTGGTGGGGCATGAACATCCTCAGCCCATTTGTGACCGGTTCTTACCAAAACAAATACCTCATTGTAGGGGTGGACTACTTCACCAAGTGGATCGAAGCAGAAACACTGGCCAAAATAACGGCACAGAACATTCTTCATTTTTTCAAACGAAACATCCTCGCCTGGTTCGGCATACCCCAAGTCCTCATCACTGACAACGGAACGCAATTCACGGACAGAGGATTTCAGGACTTCGTAGCCAGCCTAGGCACTAAACACTTCACGTCCGTCGAGCACCCTCAAACCAACGGACAAGCTGAGGCGGCCAACAGGGTAATCTTGCGCGGACTGGAGCGCAGACTCGGCGAGGCAAATAGGGGATGGGTCGAGGAACTACACAACGTCCTGTGGGCATATCGCACGACACCACACTCCACGACCGGGGAGACGCTGTTCAGACTAACGTACGACACCGAAGCAGTCATCCCGGTGGAAATTCGAGAGCCGACGAGACGTGTGGAGGCGCCCCTCGACGAAGAGATGAACGATGAGGCACTTCGAGCCGAGCTGGATCTCGTCGATGAGATCCGCTCCGAAGCAGCCCTTAGGGAAACCTCCCTCAAACAAAAAATAGCCTTACGCCATGACGCGAAGGTCATAAAAAGAGAGTTCCATGTGGGCAGCCTGGTCCTCAGAAGAAACCAAAAAAAGCCAAGAGAGGGAAAATTGGCCGCCAACTGGGAAGGCCCCTACCGCGTCCGCAATAAGACGGGCAATGGGGCCTATTATCTGGAAAACCTACAAGGTGAAGAACTCGCTCGACCATGAAACGCAAAGAAACTTAGACAATATTATAGCTAAACATAACTCGGGGAGACATGGGAGGTACGACCACGCTCTTCACCACCAAAACAAAAGGGAGGATTTGCGCTCCTCAGGGGCGAACACAACCCTCCCTGACGATTGGCACCTCAAACGAACCCCAATGTCACAGTACCACGTTGGCAGGGCACCCAGCTTGCGATGGGAAAGCTCAAGCCCCGAGTTCAGAGTTTTTCGATCGCAAACGCTACCTCGATTTAAGGCGAGCACAACGATCGCCGCCTTGTTGGTTCCCTAAACCAACGAGACCAGCAGTGTCGAGCACAAACAGTTCAAAAATAAATAAATAAAACAAATTAATATCGAAAATAACATTCATTAAGAACGGTCGCAACCGACCAAGAAAAATACAAAAGGAGCCCGAAGGCCAATATCCAAACGGGAACAAAAGGCCATTACAAACGGGCACAAAAGGTCATTATAAACAGGCATGCAGGCCCTACAAAAAGACAACAAAAAATTCTAAATACTCCGTCCGGAGTTACTCTTAACGACCATCCTGCTCCTCTTCCAGCTCCTCCTCAGCTTCGAAGGGGCACAAGATCTCCCCGTCAACCACACAGTAGTTGTGGGACGAACCCTCCGTCACTAGCCCGGGGTTCAACACCTTCAGCTGCTCGGTGGCGTTGTCGAACCCATCCTTGAACATTACAACCAGCTCTTTGTTGAGTTCGCGGATATGTCCGACCAACTCGCCCCGGGTACGAAGGGCAAGCTCCTCCTCAGTCTCATCATCCCGAGGGCGGATTGTACCCTCGAGCAGAGCTGCCCGAGCACGAAGCTGCACATTTTCTTCAGTCACCTTCTTGTGCCCCGCAGCTTGATCCTCTAGACTCTACTTCTCGGCCTTCAGAGTGTCCCGCTCGAGCTTCAGTTCCTCCAGCTCTTTCTTCAGCCCCTCCTGCAACTGGTGCTCCTCCTTGTAGTCGGGTAGATCCTTAGACAATCTATCCTTCTCAGTCTGGGCAGCTAGAAGAGCATCCTCCAAAGAAGTCGTGGAAACAACAGTCTCAGACAGGACCATGGCGGTCTCCATCACCTAACGGCGGCAATGTCCCTAGCTAGGTCTCTTCGTCGGGCATTGGCATCTTGGTTCAGAATGGCCTTTTCCTCGAGCGCCGCCACCATGACGGAACCTTCGGCCCTAAAAAACTCCTGCTCCATATAGTAAGGAAGCAGCAAGTAACTCTCAGTGGCATCAGAATCATTGCCCCCCACAGCAGCAGACAGGGCAAGAGTACCGTCCAAACGTTTCCGCTTGAGAAAAGGAGAGGTGGAAGGGGGGGACTGTCTCGTATCTGGATCGGAGAGGTTTGTTGAATGGGCTGAGGGAAGTTGGTCATCGGGCTAGGAGTACCCGAGCTACCCACCCCGAGCTCCGTGGCCACCTCCTGGACACAGGGTGTCATTTTCTTTTTCTTTTTAGGGACCCTGTCTGGGGCCCCAGCCTGGTTCGTCAGCTTCAAAACTCGTTCACGATGAGCGGGCATAGTTCCTACAAAACAAAAACAAAGATTAGTTGGACGAACACAAGATCGAGAAAAGAAAATAAATAAAGAAAACCTACGCAGTAACTCCACGGCCTCCTCGTCCGTATCACACGCGAGCAGAGCCCTCGTGTTTATAAGACGAGTTTCATGAATCGGCGTCTCGGCCTCATCGACGTAGGGGTCTCCTTTTCGGTCAACCCAAACCGCCAGGTTAAAGCTCTGTACATACTCCACCAGCCTCTTATAGGCCAGCCTATCCTCGACCCCCATGCTCGAGAATTTGACCTGGTAGTGACTGGTCGATAGATTGAAATGGTCGGGCTGCCATCTCAAAAGGATCCTCGACATAAGCTTTTCCTCCCCAGCAACATTCTATTTGTAATAGTAAAGGGAATTTAAGGCAGCACGAGTGATCGGCTTCACCGTATACCATCGCCCTTTGAAGTGTCGGGCAGAATCGACATAGGTTTTGAATAACCTCACCGGCTGCTTCAGAGACACCCAGCTGTGACGTCCCCGGGCACCCGACCGTTGCAGGTGGAAGATATGGAAAAAGAGAGGCAAGGTGCACCCAATGCCAAGAAAACGGAAGACTAGCTCGAACGCCCGGATAAAAGCGATGGCGTTTGGATGCAGTTGCGACGGTGCCAGTCTGAGCCACCTGAAAACCATCATCTGAAAAGAGTTGAAGGGAAGCCTGACCCACGCTTCTCGGAAGGCAAATTCGTACATAGCAAACTGCTTCCCCGGGAAGCGGTGACATATCCGGTCTGACTCCTGAGGAGCAAGGCATTTCCAATTCGTAGGGTCCTCGGGGCTAATATCTTCCACCACGGCGTATGCAACGATCGTCTCATTTGCGAAGTATGATTCTTCCTCCAGTGGTTCGTCCGCGACCCAAGACAAGTCATTACGCCCGAACGAGGAAACATGCTCGTTGTCCTCCTCGACATTCCTGTCGTCGGGGTTCCGATGCGCGACCTCCCCTTCATCAGCTTGACGATGTTCGACATTCTCTTCCCCGACCTGTCGATGCTCGGTCGTACCTGAAATGCAGACAGGAAAAGTGAATTTGACATCGCATCAAATTCACCCTTCAACCGCAAGTCAAGTGAAAGGGCGAAAGGCTAAAACGCCCAGAATCCCATTACTAACCTAGACCGACGAAGGGACAACCCCCGCACGCGTTCGAGCACATAAAGATCCGACCTACAATTTCATACATACATGAACTCTACGCCCGTGGCATGCTAGCATTGCCCGATATATGCATACGCATATGAATTGCACGCCCGTGACATGATAGTTTTGCCCGGGTTATTCAAGCACATATGAAATTTTTGCCCGAGACATTCTAATCCTGCTCGGGACATTCATACCCAAAACCTAAAAAACTATCCCTAAACCCAGATTTATCTACTCTACACTAAAGTTTGCCTACTCTACACAGACATATCAGGCATTTTCCTACCTACCAAACGAAAAAGCATGCAAAACAGAGAATTTGAGTTGTTACCTGACATATTGGAGACGAGGAGAAGGCGGTGGCGCGCGGGCAGAAAACGGAGGTGCAGACGGCGGAGACGGGCGGAGAGAGGGTTCTTCTCAGAGCTTCCGGTCAAACGTGAGAGCGAAAAAGTCCAAATGAAGTGGACCACCCCCTTTATATAGCCACAAGCGCGTGGATGGACGCGTCAGGTAATCATTACCTAGACCCTATGTCGCCGTTTGCACAGGAAATGAAGCGACGCACCATTAAGGCTGAGACACGTCAGTCCACAAGAATCCTGAACGACGCCGAGCAACTGCAAATCTCCCCGACTATAAGGAGCATCCTCGACTCTGTGAAATACCACATGCCCGACAAACTCAACAGCACGTGCAAGTATATGCCCGACACCTTCTTCAACGCACCTATGTCTGCCTATGCTCTAATTCATCGCTCCGACTCGGAGACTCGACTTGGGGGGCTCTTGTTCCGGACTGGACCTCCGGACTGTATTGGGCTGCGGTCCGATATGTCGAGCAGAGACCCATATGCTCGGGCAGATACGTCTGATAGACGGGCAGGGGCGCTTAACGGTCGGACACATATCCTAGATGTCGGACACGCACTTGGAACGGGCAGAGAACGCGTCTGTCAGTTCACTTGCCACGTCATTCAACTGTCCCCCATTATCTCCTGAAAGATAGGGGCAGTTGAACCAAGGACCAGACCCATTAGCTAGGTCTTCACGCTTCTCACGCGTTCTTTGGCAGTTCTTCCTTGGGCCTAGCTGATCCAGCCCAAGGAAGGACCTTGGCCCAGCGCTGGGGGCTTTCTATATATATACCCTTTCTCATTAAAGGGTCAAGTATTCTGATTCCACTCTTCTACTTACCTATCCATTGTACCTCTATTGACTTTGGCATCGGAGCGCCTTGCAGGTACACCCCTCCATTTCATCCGCTTGCTGCATTCACTCAATTTCTGGAAGGCCCTTCTGATCAGGTAAGATCAGATACCATAAAGATCATTAAAGAATGAAGAAAGAATATCTTAAATCAAAAGGCGTGGATTTCTTATGGTTGGCTTAAACAAAGATCAAATGCAATTGAACAAGATCAAGAAGTGTGAATTTCAAGTGTCTCCTCATTATTTTTCCATATAGGAAAAATAATGAGTCATTCAGAGACAGACAAAAGTAAGGCAACCGTTGTATTACCCATTATAAAAAACAAAATACATCTTTGTAATTCGTATAAATATGTATAATAAAGTTCCAAATAAAGAAAATTGGAAGTGGTTGAACTAAATCTAGAGTTGTAAAGGTATATCCAGATTCAAACTCTAAATCTAGAGTTGTTAAAATATTTACCAGAAATTATTACATGAACATAAACCATGCCTGAAATGATGAAATCTGGTTTTGTCCCTAACTATTAGTTCCCTGTCGTAAATCTTAGAAACCACCATTGCCATATGGTGACAATCCACACACATTCTAAGGTTCTTCACTATTCTAATGGTAACTCCATGTCCTGAACAAATAAGAGCATAAGCAATAGCCAATTTTTCACTATGCCAATAAAGTGAAGTTTCCTTATCCTCTTCACCAACATCAAGAAAAACCTCTGATGTATCAGGTGAATACCCTGCATTTATCAATTCTTGCTTCATGTTTTCTAGCTTTTCATAAATCTCTTTAGACTGAGGATGTGACTTGTCTCCAGCAACAAATTCATTGACAATTCCATTCATTTCCATCAAACTACAGCCTGGTGTTTTCTTGATTCCTCTCTCCATCATCAATTTCCTTACTTCATGCAAATTTTCCCATTTCTTGCATGCAGCATATATGTTACATAACAGAACATAAACAGCCCCATTCTCAGGCTCTAACTCGAGTATTTCTTTAGCTGCCATTTCTGCTAGTTGCACATTTTTGTGAACTCTACAAGCACCAAGTAGTGATCCCCAAACAATTGAATTTGGTTTCAGTGGCATAGTTAAAATTACTTCAAGGGCTTCTTTTAAATGCCCGGATCGACCGAGAAGGTCAACCATGCATCCATAATGTGCTACGTTAGGTCTAATTCCATGTTGGATGGTCATGTTGGAGAAAAAGTTTTTTCCTTTCGCTACCATGCCTACATGCGTACACGCACACAAGACTCCAATATAGGTGATTTCATCTGGTGTAACCGAAGCTTCTAGCATATTTGAAAACATAGTCAGAGATTCTTCACCATGACCATTATTAGCAAGCCCAACTATCATTGCTGTCCATGTAAATTTGTCCTTGTTCTGCATTTCATTGAATATTTTCCTTGCTTTCTCAACATTCCCACATTTGAAGTACATGTCTATTAGAGCATTCCCAATGAAAGTATCGTTTTTAATCTTGTTTTTGTCAATGTAAGTCTTTGCCCATTCACCTAGTTCAAGTGCTCCTAGGTGAGCACAGGCTGTTAGAATGCTAACCATTGTGAATTCATCAGGTTTCACATTTGACACTTGCATCTCGCGGAAAAGCGTCAAAACCTCTTTGAAACGATTCATTCTAAGGTAGCCGTCAATCATAGCAGTCCAAGAAACATAATCTCTTTCAGGCATTTGATCAAAATACTTTCTTGCTAAATCAATCCGACAAATATTTGCAAACCCGGTAACAATGGATGTCCAAGAAATTACATCTCGAGTCTTCATATCGTCAAAAACACCTTGTGCAGCATCCATTTCTCCACAAGAAGCAAACATATCAATCAATGCATTTTCCAATATGAGATTAGGTTCAACAATACCATTTTTTATATACTTATAATAAACGTACTTGCCCCCATCTAAATCCTTCAATTTGGAACATGCTGAAAGCATCAAAACTAGAGTAACTGAATTCGGCAATACGCATTCACATTTCTTCTCCATCTCAACAATCAGCCTCTTCGCTTCCTCAAATCGCTTAACCCTATTGTACCCAGATATCATTACATTCCACGTGACAACTTCCCATCCATCACCCATGTCGAAAATCTTACACCCTAAATCCACTAGCCCGCATAACGAAAACAGATGCACAAACGCCTTTTGAACAAACATATTAGAATCTAAAAAACCATGTTTCGCTGCATGGTTAAGTAATACTTTCCCATACTTAAAAGCCATATCTTTGGTAAATCCCTTCAACAAAAACGGAAACGTATAATTATCCGGCTTGATGCTATTGTTCAACATTAGTTTATACAAGGAAACTCCATTCTCACAACAGCTTATCCTAGAATACCCTTTGATCATAGTATTCCATAGGAACACACTTGGTTGTGGAATTTCTTCAAACAGTTGACGTGCATAATACACATCCCCTGATTCGTTTGTACAACAGAAGATTATAATTCTAGTTAGAAACAAATGGTTTGAAGAGAGACCTACTTTGATTGTGTGTGAGTGAATTTGGTTTAATTGATACATGGAGTTGCAAGATTCAAGAAATGAGATAGGAGATTCTAGTAAAGAGTGTAAAAAAGAGTTGGAAGGAGTGTTTGAAATCATTCTCTTGAGGAAGAAAGAAAGAGAAAGTGGAAATTTTGGAAGGGAAGAAAACAAGACTGTTGGGGAACAAAACATGAAGAACATGTTAAACGTTAATTATGTAAGATCATCTATGTCACAATGAACTATTTATAATTTGTTAAGCTCAAACCAAAATACAAACATTGGAGAAAATGAAAAGGAGAACAGTGTAGGAAATGTAAGTGAGCTAAAATAAATAGTCAAGGCTTATTCAAATTCGAAGTATCCAACGTATACTTTTTTATTTTATTTTAAAACTATCATTTTTGTTAAACTTTTTTTAAAGTCAAATATTCTAGGCAATAGATTTATCTTGTTGTGGATGATAGATACTAAGGATAAGGTTTTATAAGAGTGACGGGAGGAGTTAATAATTTTAATAGTTTTTTGTATAACTGATAATGTTGATCTGTTAATTATTTTTCTCAGACACTTATTGTTTCTTGTGGCTCGTCTCATGATTGTTGACTTAATATTTATTTTGGGCGGGTTATATCTTGTTTTATACAATCACATTGATGAAAACCATCCTAAAATGAAGCATAAGTCAAGTGAATACACGATCGGCTTCTAAAAACTTCTTTTGACCACTTGACTATCATATATCTCACTGTAGGGGATTTACACCACAAACCCATCCAACGATCCTCCGAGTTCCACGCCAAAAAGATAACAAAATTGTGATTCATCTCACTAATATACAGGAAATGACGTCATTCCATGTAACAAGTTTCAAACACAATTTAAATACTCTTTATTCTTTCACATATTGATTTGAGCGTCTGAGTGTTAACCTTACGGGTACTCCCCCGCCCCGCCGGAGCGGAAGCTCTACTTCGGTTCATCTTCCACATATCATTCTATTTCTAGTTCCAAAACGGAACGGTGGCGTCGTATGTGGAAAATGACTTTTGGTTCTCGCGTTTTTTGTCAAGAACAACTCGTTTTTAACTTGGAGAAACATATCTACCATAAACAAATCGAGCATAAGTAGTAGCATCCAATAAGATGGTTGAAAAATCTAATTCCAGTTCAGATCTGGTCTTTCATGTATCATCATTGATCGATGCTTTTTGAAACGTCACCTCGTCTAAGGATTCACCATTCTCTGATTGTTTCTTACTTGACGCTGACTCGAGAGTTCAACAAGT
The DNA here is from genome assembly GCA_963966055.1 of Lathyrus aphaca. Lineage (NCBI taxonomy): Eukaryota > Viridiplantae > Streptophyta > Magnoliopsida > Fabales > Fabaceae > Lathyrus > Lathyrus aphaca. The sequence continues at coordinate 585,352,283 of OZ014521.1, forward strand.
TGATATATCTGAGTTAGGATTCTTAGATAGTGAGAAGATCGGCTGAAATGCAAACTCTAAAGTACCATTAGTCATCGAGGACGTTATCTCCGATAAAGTCATGACAGGACTTCTGGTGGACGATAGAAGCTCTTGCAATGTCCTATATAAAGACGTATTAGAATTGCTAAGTATTAAGTAAACAGATATCGATTGGAAAAGGAACACATCGGAGAAAATGGCCTCAATCCTTAGCCTTTTTTAGGCATTCTAGGAAGATCCTTCTTAGTATCGTTCACTTGACTGTCGCCTATCATGACAAAGAAGCATCGGTTGTGATTGGTGCGGATTTATAGGAGGCAGGAACAGGAGAATAATCTGTGAGAAAATCCAGGTATCAAAGTCAAAAGGTGATGATGGGTTCGACCTGTATTCGCACGAAGACGAAGTCAAACCTACCTCAGACGACGAGTTAGTTTTCGAGCAATTCAGACAAAATTCGGCTAGGTCAATCAATATCGAGTTCGGGCTCTCCCCTGAGGTGAGATCCATGTTAATCAAGTTCCTCCAAGAAAACGTAGACCTTTTCGCGATCTTTTCGCACGAAATGATGAGTATCAATCCTTATATGGCTTGCCTTCTGTTAATATAAATGTCGATTCTCAATATATGTCCCAACGACGGAGAAAACAATCCCCTGAAAAGGCCGGGGTTATCAAAACACTATGAGAGGCCTCTTAGTTGTTATTATTCATGGACGCATACTCCAGATATAACCATATACCAACGTTCGGACTCGATTGGATAAAAATCACATTCATGACTGAGCAAGCTAATTACCAATACAATGTCATGCCATTTGGGCTTATGAACGCTGGAGCAACCTAACCAAGAATGATGAACATAATATATCGAGAAGAGATAGGGGAGACTTTGAAATTGTACATGGATGATATGATAGTGAAGTCCAGTGTGGACACATTTTACGCTCAACGTCTCCAACGAGTATGTAAAAGAGTTCGATCGTCCTGGAGTACAATATGAAGCTTCATACTGAGAAATACAATTTTGCGGTAAGGGCTTGCAAGTTTCTGGATTTCTATTTGATAGAAAGAGGGATTGAGGCCAATACTTATAAATGTGAAACAGATGTCTAAATGATGGGACCGACCACAAAGAAGGATATACAAAGGCTAATCGGGATTTCATCTCCAGAATCCGCTCAACAAGCACTAGCTTTCTACATTTTGTTGAGGAAAAAGACAAAATTTAAATAGAATATCAAATGCAACTACGCATTTGAGTCCCCAAAGAAGATCTTAGTTATCCCACCAATATTCACCATAATGTATCACTAGTCTCCCTGAAACACAACCCTGTCTGGTTTCCTTCAACAAATTACACACCCAATGTAACAAAAAAGAGATACAATCTTTCATGATTACACTCAAGAAATTGTTCTTCAATCAAGAGAAAGACTTAGACCCCCACAACTGCACCACCTCATTAAACAAATTAAGCGTCAAGTTCAACCAATGACCAACTAAAAAGCACAACCTCACTGAATTGATTATGTGTCAACCAATGATTGTTAAATCTAAAAGACTTAGACCCTCACAACTGCTTCACATAACAAATAATGACATGACAATGATCAAACACATCTCTAGAAATGACCCACTGAGACATCTGACCTCACCTCTCACACTATGCACCAGACACAAGGATCCTATCTAGTCTATTGGTAACAAGCACATTCGTTTGAAACCAAATAAACTTCCTATCTAAGAGGGCAAAGTCGATAAGATTCATTTGAGAAATGAAATCATAGAACCCTAGACTATTAAACAACCCATTAAACAATGCTAACCAACAGCACCAATCCTCTCAAAAATGGAACAAACCAAATTAAAATTTCCAAGAACATATCAGGTCTCACGTGACAACCATCATCTAGATTTTATTTTTATTTTTTGGAAAATTAATTTCAAACAGAATGTAAATACTCCCTCCATTCCTATTTATAAACAAATTTTAATTTTTAAGGTTCATTGAATAATTGATGTATCTAACCTACATATAATCCAAATACATCATTTATTCAATGAACCTAAAAAGTCAAAATTTACTTATAAATAAGAATGCAGGGAGTAATTGTCAAGAGAAAAATAAGAATTAAGTAAATGATTAGAGAGAAGCTAAAATTGCTTCACTTTACAGAGTTACGTGAATAAAGTGTAAAATAGTTACATTTTAGATACTCAACAAAATCAAAGTACACCATGATTTCATCAAGCTCAGTGTAATTCCAAACAGACAAATATTCTCTTTAATGATGGGTATGCACACACCCATCTACAACTAAGTAGGGAATAATTAGGGCAAATTTACCAAAAAGAATAAAAACTACAATGGAAGATAAGGCATAAAGAATAATTTGCTTTATATTGAATGTAAGAAACAAAAAATGTTTCAGGTTTTCAATTCAAACAATGAAAGTATGTTAAAGCATTTGCTAATTGTAACTCACATGAGTTTAGTTTTCAAAAAGAACAAGTTCGAATAGAATTAGTAACTTTCTATTCTGTAAAACATATATTGACAATTATCACACAATTAAATGAGCTGAATAACGTTTTCAAAACTTGAATGAATACCTAAGATCTACTTGAGAATATATCACCTATCTCTGAAGTTTTGTTTTCTCAAGTGTATTTGAAACATTTTTGGGTAAAGATTTATGTTGCAACCAATCCTTGGCACAAATAAGGGCTTCAAGTGTATTGGATTCTAACGAACTTCGGTGATTATCCATTTTTCTGACTCCCGTGTCAAAAACAGAATCGGGAGACACAGTAGATATTGACATAGACAAGATATCAGAAGCCATTATAGACAATGTTGGATATTTCGATTGATTTAACCTCCACCAATTCAGAATATCAAATTCTGTTGCTTCAGACAGTTGAGGTTCTTCCAAATACTCGTCCAATTCTGACTTATATGGCTGCAAACAAGCCATATCAGATACACAAAACTCAAAGTCGGAAAATTCACCTTCGTCGACAAAAAGAGAACCATCAACCGGCCCTTCATATGGCTCTACTGTTAACATAGTCTCATCCCCTTCTCCACCACCATTTGTTGCGGCAAAATGAAGCATTTCAGTGTTATATTCAATGAATAGTTCATGAAGTCCATCCTCGACTATCCTTATCCACGGCTCAGCATTCTCTCCAAATATCTTAGAAAATGTGGTTTCCACAAGTTTCATTTTTTGCCGTGGATCCATGGCTACAGCAACTGCCAAGATGAGACAGCTATCTCTCCAATATTGATCAAAGTTCTGGAGCAAAGGCAAAGTCAAACTACTAAGAAAAAGATCCTGGCTGAAGGCTGCAATAGTCAACTCCATATGTAGTTTCGACACTTCGGCAAAAAATATGTTTGCAGTTGGATACGGTCGGGTAGTTAAAATGCAAGCTGCATCGTACAAATGTTTCAAATATGTGCAAAGAGTTTTAATCTGCTTCCAGTCATCCATAGTTAGAGTCATTGTGAAATCAGGACAAGGAGTATCCAAGTAAGCAAAGACTTCCTTTGATTCCCAGGCAGTTACAAGCATATGGTATGTTGTATCCCATTTATAATTGTCATCAATCAATAGATTCACCAAACTAGGTACCTGTAGTTGTTGCTTAAGCTCAATAAATTTCTCTTCGTGAGACTCAGAATATTTCACAAATTTCACATACTCGCGAACTTTGCTAATAGTTTCTCTCATTGCCTGTAGTGCATCTACTGCAAGGCGACTGAGAATACGAGCGTAACAATTCCGGTTTAATAACTGACCACTGAGAATCACAGGGTTATTAATAGAGAGATGGCTTCGCAAATTTACCTTGACAGTCTCACTTGAGAAAGACTTATCAAGTGCAAGGGTAAGTACCCGACCCGCCAAATGCCAATCAGATAAACAGGTCATTATAGATTGGTTTATGAATTCATCAGAATCAAGAAACGGCACTGTAACAACATTGAGAATAGGGTGATGCAAGTTGGAATCACTATCAATGAAGTGCCCTCTAATAATAACATACCCTGTTGTCTTGTTTGATGACCACACGTCCAATGTCAGGTTGAGTCGTCCAGGAATCCCGTTAATAAGATCGAACAAATTTTGCTTCTCTTTGAGGTACATAGAAACACAATACCCTTCAAAAGAATTCAAACACAACGGATTGAACTGGGGTTGAAGAGTCTGTGCAAAAGCAATGAAACCCGGTTGTTCCACAATATCAAGAGGATAATCATGTAAGATTACCATTTTAGCAACGTCATTGTTGCAACGTTCCTGATCAAATGAGATACCTTTACCAGCAGCATAGGTAGGCGTAGCTCTTTGCCTTTTCTTTGGTAGAATGCCATTATCTTGCAAACCACCATTTACACCATTTACGGGATGTGAGTTTGGTAGAATGCCATTAACCTGCAAACCACCATTTACACCATTTACCGGATGTGAGTTTGGTAGAATGCCATTAACCTGCAAACCACCATTTACAGGATGTGAGTTTTGTAGAATGCCATAAACCTGCAAACCACCATTTACACCATTTACAGGGTGTGAGTTTGGTTGTTGACTTTTCAGCATCATTACTTCATTTACAGGATGTGAATTTTGTTGATTTTTCTGCTGCATTACTTGACAGATTCCCAAGGAAATATGCTTCTTCAAATTACTTGTGCCCGCTACTTTTAAATTCGTTATATAAGAAAACGATTTGTTACACTGTTTACAGTAAGCTCTGGCACATCCAGCTACAACAGGTTCAACCGTGAAGTAATCCCACACAATAGACTTCTTTTTCTGCCGCTTATTGGGTTCTGTTCCTGAATCAGGTTTCTCATCGTTAATAATAGGAGTAATAATTTCTGAATCAGGTTTCTCATTGTTAATAATAGGAGTAATAATTTCTGAATCAGGTTTCTCATTGTTAATAATAGGAGTAATAATACAATTTCGAAACTCCATTAAAGCGTCCTATAAAACAAACAAAAAACGGAACATTTAAAGAGCAAAAAAAGGAAATGAAATCACATATTAACAAGAAAAACTAAGAATTACATTTTATACAAAACATAATTAACAAATTGACCAAACAAGAGTAGAATTCGTAAGATTTTAAAAAAGCTTCTGCTTCTAAGGACATACTCATACAAACAATGTAGAGCCAACATGATGTGAAAATCACCCAAGGCTCTAATACTGACAAAACATTCGAACTACCGTGTTGATTTTAGCACTTCATATAAAAGCAGATCATATTTGAGTATGAATTCGAAAAAAAGTCAGCATCCTCTTCATATATGGCGGCCCGAAAAAATCTGTCATGGCAAAAATCTCACTCAAGAGAAAACAAGCCTATGAGTCACCAAATAGCTTATTCAAAAGTTAGACTTATATCTAAAATTTCACTATAAAAAGAACATAAAAAACCAGTGTTGACGATGGCGGAGAGCCAAAATCCCGCCATATCAGCGGCTTTACGGAAGAAAACCCCGATATCGGCCAAAAGTTACCATTGCAGCAAACCAAAAAACCGCCATGTATATCCTGGCACCGTTATTTCATAACAGTGCCAAGAACCTTAAACCTTAAACCCTAAACCCTAATTCAAAGTTTTCTTTATCATTCCTTAAACCCTTAACCCCTTCTCATAAAAATCAAACATTACACACAACACAAACTTCAAATGTAATTTATACACTAGTTATATAAACGATTCCATACTTTTTGGTATAATAATTTCTAAGTAACAGAAATGAAGAAAAAAACAGAGAGCAAAGAAGAAGAAAGAGAAACAGAAGCAATACCGTTGATTCAATCAATGGATTAGAAACAGCAAACAGAGAGAACCTTGAGATTACAGAGGGGGTGCGGCGGAAAAAGAAAACTTGGTCGAGAAAATATTAGAGAGGTAACAACAAAAACAAGAGAATGCGTTGTTATAAGTACTAGTGGTGAGTAATGTTAATATATGAGAGAGAGAGAGAGAGAGAGAGAGAGAGAGAGAGAGAGAGAGAATGGGGAGGCGGAAATGTTAGGGGTTATAAGGGAATCGACGTAGAAACGGCTGCAAAGGAGAAAAGGAGAAGAGAGGCAATAAGGGTTTAAATTTTTAAAATACCCATTTACTCCTTTGGTAAAGAAATCAAATTTATTTCTTTTATTTATTTATCAAAAATATATTATTTTTTATTAAAATCCACTAAATTTTTTTACACGTCTATTTAATATATAAAATATAGTATTAATTTTTGTTATATCTCAAAAATATTTTTTATAAAAAAAAATTATTTTTATAATAAAAGTTAATATATTAAAATAAAAAAGATGATAAGAGAATAAGATTAGAAGATGATAAAAAAGGAGAATAAAGTTAACCCCTTTTTTTTTGTTAGTATATCTTAAAAATATTTTTTATAAAAAAATGTTATTTTTATGAAAAGGTTAATATATTTTTTTTTAAAAGGTGATACAAAAAAAAAAGAACAAAGTTAACCCATCAAGAAGTGAAATTTTTTTTAAAATGGATGTCTAATATATTTTATACAAAATTATTCCTAATTTCAATAGGGACTGAGTCAAAAAAAAATGATGCAGCTTGTATATGTGAGTGATCATAATGTTGGTGTTAGATGAATCCAAACATAATAGTTGTAACATTTTAAAAGTTTGATTAATTTATTTAATCAGATTATTATAGTTTTTATTTAATTATTTAGTATGTGTTATGCATTTGATTAAATGAGTGTATGTGTACGTGGTACATGGTGGAATGAAGTGAGCGTATTTATGGGTTGGTAGAAAGATTAGAACATTTAGAAATAATTAGAATTTATATTTATTTTTAATTAATTAAAATAAATATAAAATAGACGTTTTGGGTAGAAATATAAACTAAAATGGTAGGATTCATATTTTGTGCTCGATATGGTTGGTTGCAGTTTGGGTTATTTGGTCGATTAGAAACGTTTTGTAGGAAGTTGTAAAAGTGAATATTAAGTTTTTGGTTTGGAGATGGGATTATTTTGAGGATATTCCCTATGTCAACTATAATTTATATGGCTTGAGTTTGAATCTCATTAGAAACTTAGTCTAGATTATTATTGGTAGGGAATCTCTTTTGTATTTGCTTTGCTTGTATTTGGGTTAGAATAACCCTAGTATTATATTAATCAATTTGCTTTTCGGAGAAAAAATAAGGGAAATGTTAAAAATTATTAGTTTGGCCAAAGTGTGATTACCAAAAGATTAAATTAGGTTTAGAGATTAAAAAAAAGGTTAGTAGAGCCTTTGAGGAAATAATAAGTAAAGCTAATGTTTTTGGGAGAAAATGGAGGTTATGGCTTGAAGAAGGAAGAATAAACAATCAATATAATTCTGAATTTTGGCTAGGAATTTGAGGTAAGAGGGGAGATATGGTTTCTATATTGGTATTTTGCATGAAAGGGTGGAGAAGAGAGATTTTTACTCTCTTTAGGGATTATGTGAACTTTATCATGATTTGTAGTTGTTGTATGATGATCTGAAAAATGATAATAGGATGTGATATTATCTGATTTTCGTGACCAAATTGGTGTGTGTTGTTTTATTTATGTGTATGTGATTATATGTCATTGTTGGAATTTGGAAGCTTTGAACATAAACATGAATGTGATGAAAATGATGAATAGATTGTGTAATTATGTGATTTAGCATGTTATAATGATGTTATTATATGTGGTATTATTTTATGGGTGTGTTGTGATTGAGAAGTCAAAGTTACAATTCAAGAGAACTCTCATGGCAAAATTTGTGTTTTTGTCTTTTGGTGCAGGGTGGCTGGCGTCACCCGAATGACGTGTTAACCGTCATCAACATCAAACGGTTGACGATCGTCAACGCTATGACGGGGAGATTGTCATGGTCTCTAGGCTTGGTTTTTCCAAGTCAGACGTCAGTATGATGATGAATGGGGAATTTAAACATAATGATGGGTGTCACTCCGGTGACAGGTTATCCGTCATGTCGTTGGAAGGAGTGTTCTGTCAGTTCGGATTTTTAATGTGATTATACTATTTGGATGATAAATAGTTATTGTTTGGCCTTGTCGGTGTTGTTAATTTATTATAAATTTAATTAATTGTAGTTGAATTATGTTGTTGAATAATAATTGATTTATTTACATGTTGATGTTATATGGTGTGAATATGACTAGTATTTTTATTGAAATTCATGATTATATGGTGATTAATTATGTATTGTTGGTGTGCATTGTTGTTATTATTGGTGGATAGTAATTCAAAAGGGGGAATTACTATTGTCTGTCAATGTAGGTTGTTTATGGTCAGAAGGGGGACCATAAGCGTTATTATTGTTGTTGCATTGATTTGTATGTACATGCATCATGGTGTCGTGTCATTGAAAGAGACATGTTCTCTAGTTTAGAAGGGGGGACTAGTGGCTTGTCCCTAGCTCAGAAAGGGGGACTTGGAGCTCATAATATGGGTTAAGAAGGGGGTCGGTTCCTGAGAGAAGCAAATGTTGAATTGGTATCACATGCATATTATCGCATTGTGTCGTGAGTCACATTAGATATAACTGCATATTATTGTGAATGGTGTGAGATTATGGTGATATTGGTTATGTATTGAATGTTTGATGTATTGTGTGTTTCTCTACCTTTTCATTATTTACACTATTTACATCAAAGTTTATTTCTCACCCATTTTGCTTAACCATGGACATATCGCAAATAATCAGGAGTAAAGTTGTTGTTGTGTGTGGAAGGTGGCTTGTTGGAGTTATTCTTCGTTTTATTGCAAGTTAGTGATTTTAGTGTTATGATCTTATAGCATCACGAACGGGGCGTTTTGTTATGTGTTGATTCAATTTTGAACTATGTTGTTTGAAGTTGAATATTATAATTACGAAGTTTAAAATAAAGTTGTTATGATATGATTTTCCATTGCATGTTGATAAATGTTTTGAAAGTTGTTGTTAACTTGTCGAAGTGACACCTTAAATTATCGAGTAAATTATTTTTATATAAGTTTTGGGATTTATGGTGGTACATTAGTGGTATCAGAGAAGATCGGTCCATCCGGACAGGTTTTTGTCATGTTGTTTGTTCTCTAGTAGGCAACGACTGTATGAAAATTGACAGTGTAATGTTTCTGCTAATAGTTGTTTTATGGTGTGAGAGATATGGTTGGAGAAAGAAACAACTGAGCGATTATTGATGTCTTGGATACGATGGTTCGGGCCCTGTAGGGTCTGCAGAATCAAGTTGGCGATGAATTCCGTGGATTAGGAAAGTTTCAACGAAACAGTCTTCCAACCTTCAATGGAAAATATGATCCAGGGGGTGCATAGAAATGGCTTAGAGAGATTGAGAAAATATTTTGTGTGATGGCTTGCACTGAAGTTCAAAAGGTGCAGTTCGCATCTCACGGGAGGCTGAAGATTTGTGGGATAGTGTGCGTCAAAGTTTGGAGGATGTTGGTGCTGAGATTACTTGGGGTATGTTCAGGGGTGAAGTTTTAGAAAAGTGTTTTTCAGAGGACGTGTGCAGTAAGAAGAAAACAAGTTTCTCGAGCTAAAGTAGGGAAATTTGACAGTTGATGTAATACCTAAGGCCGAAGAGGTAGGATAGTGGTTACATGTAACACTCGAGGGAGAGGGAGTGGTTGTCGATGCATGAAGCATGACAATGAGACACTCCTAGCAACTTCTAGGAAAAATTGAATTCACATCTGAATTAGAGGGATCCTGAAGCTGTACAGATATAAGATTGCATGGTTGAAGGAAGACTTATAAGGATTAATTGATATTACATATCCCAACAAGATACATCTTATTTTTGGTAGGATAACAAATAAGAACTCCACAGTTAAGCGTACTTTCACGAAGCATGACAATGCTAAAAAAACTCGTCACTACTACAAAATAAAAATTTTGTAACATATTCTTCCACATATATGCCAAAATTAGAAGTGGCTTTAAAATTAAAAGAAATTTATTGAAAAGAAAAAATCTAGAATCAATTGGAATCTTCATGGGGATAGAAATACCATATTTTTCCACATATATGCCAAAATCAAGAACAGAACCAAGTTGATTTCTTCTCTTTTGATTAATGATCATGTTGTTATTAAGAAGGGGTTATTGAGAGACATGTAAACATGTCCTTATTTAACCAAGGTTTTATGTCTCAAAACAATGGTTTAATTGAGGAAATCATTCCCTCTCTATGGCAAGATTCTACTAATACCTTGTTCACAAATATCCCTTATGAAGAAAATTCACCAAGCCATTTTGAATCTTAACTCTGATGTTGCACCATGGCCAGATGGATTTGGAGCTTTTTTCTACCAAAAATGTTGGGAGATCATCAAATTGGATGTTACAAATGATATATCTATTTTTTTCCTTCAAGATAGGATCATGCCTCATTATAACTCCAACATTTTAATCGTGATTCCTAAATGCAAGGAAGCTGGCAATGTGAACCAGTTTGGGTCTATTGCTCTAGCCAACTTCAAGTTCAAAATCATCACAAAAGTGATAGCTGAGAGGCTTGCAACTATTCTTCCTTCTCTAATCTCTCTTGAGCAATGTGGTTTTGTGAATGGTATGAAAATAAGAGATGACATTTGCTTGGCTTCTGAAGCAATGAACCTCCAGAATCAAAAATATTTTTAGGGAAATGTCGCTCTAAAAATTGATATTTCTAAGACCTTTTATTCTTTAAGTTAGACATTTCTACTTAAAACCTTATATGCCTTTGGATTTTGTGACAAGTTTTGACGTTGGATAAAGATTATTCTTGAATCAACTCATATTTCCATAGGCATGAATTGCATGCAAATTGACTTTTTCAAATGCTCCAATGGGGTGAGGCAAGGAGATCCCCTTTCTCCCTTTCTTTTCTATTTGGTAGAAGAAATTTTGAGTCTTAAAACCTTATATGCCTTTGGATTTTGTGACAAGTTTTGACTTTGGATAAAGATTATTCTTGAATCAGCTCATCTTTCCATAGGCATGAATTGCATGCAAATTGGCTTTTTCAAATGCTCCAATGGGGTGAGGCAAGGAGATCCCCTTTCTCCCTTTCTTTTCTATTTGGTAGAAGAAATCTTTTCTATTTGGTAGAAGAAATTTTGAGTAGAGGTATTTCTAAACTTGTTGAAGACAATCAAATCTCCCTCATGAAAGGCCCTAGAAACATCATGGTTCCTTCTCATACGTTGTATGTTGACGACATGTTGATTTTCTATAAAGGTGGCCTCAAATACAAGACGCATGCCGATCTTCTTAGCTTCACAATGGACTTCATTCCTTTCATTTACCTAGGTGCCCTTATCTTCATTGGCAGACCTAAAAACATCCACTTCCAATACATTGCCAACAAAATCAGGATTAAAAATCAGGATTAAGCCTTCTGCTTGAAAAGCAAGCCTCCTATCTATGGTTGGAAGACTCCAACTAGTTAAAGTTGTGGTGCATGGATGATTGAATTGTATAACTATTACTCTTGACATGAATTTTTTAATTATTCAAATTTTTAGGAAAGCCAATGTTTGTGCGGGTTTGTTACCCACCATTAGTTTCATGTCTAGAACTAACAATGGGTTCAATTTTGCGTATTGTGACATAAACAAAGATTTTTTGTTAAACAAGTTTGACTTCCCAAGATTTAGAATCACTTCTTACGGGAATTTTGGTTTGGTCCCCCTTTGTGTTGCTTGTTTTTGTCTTTGAATATACTAGTTCTTTTGGCAATATACGATGCAAGCCTGTTTGACATAATGACATCTAATTATATTTAATAATATTCAATTTGATACACTTTTGTTTTCTTTATATTAATTTCCAGTTTTAATTTAAACAGAGCTAAACCCTAAACCCTAAACAGAGCTTAATCTGCAAGTCAATCGAAAACATAAACATCAGTGTTTCGTAATTACGATTTCATCCCCCATGAACTATATACACAAAACCTCTTGATGTGAATAGTTAGCAAAATGAGATAATCAAGAGTTGATATTAAAACCAGCATGATCGGATTTGTTATGCATTTCCACATAATATCAGCCATATCAAAGGTTGATGCTCTACTCACTTTACTCTCTAAAGTGAATTGCACAAGTAGAAAGGTCCAGTTTATATAATTTTTAATGTTACAATTATCAAGAAAAAATTCTGATAAACACCAAATGTTCTCACTGGTATCCGAAGACTAATAAATATACAGAAGTAGGGGGGGGAATTGTTTACATTGAAGTTTCTGCAGTCAGCAGCATATCTTAATCCAATCCAAACTGCATAAATTACGCAATGACGAATCAGACTCTTACGAATCTGACTCTTATGAAGCACAAGAGTAAGTAATCAAAAACAAACCTCGGTTCATATGCCATTAAGAATCTACTTATCGCCACCGCCAAACATTCCCATCATGTCCTTAGAAGATCCCATCTGTTTCATCAAGCTTTGTAGCCCACCCATACCTCCGATTTGTTTTAGCATCTGTGGAGGGAGGATTTTGCTCATGTGGTTGGCATTCATGTTTCGGGATAAGGCACTCATTTCTCCCTTCTTTGGTATTTTAAGCCCTTTCATTTTGCTCCATATCTTTGCAAGACGTTTGTACTCTTCCATCATCTCCATTACTTCCCTAACTTGCCGACCAGAACCTCGAGCTATCCGCATCATTCGTGACTCGTTCATGAGCTTTGGGTCTGAACTATCCAACTCTGAAACACAATAGCAATTAAAGGTTAGCGCATGCATTTAGTGCATATAACGTTGATCTTCCTAAATAATTCCAAAAAAAAAATATCCAATGCTTGCCTTTATTTGTCATTGAGTCCATCATTGTCATGTAACGCTTAATCTTTGCCTGACTTTCCTTCTCGCGGCCTTTTGGCATTAATTCAGAACTAAATCCGGGTAGCATAGAAAAAACCTACATAAATTCAACCATTGATTAGTCCCCCCAAAGAAAAACCAAAAAAAAACCCTCATTACACAAGAACCATCCAGTTTAGTGGATCAAATGAGAATTAATGTAAACAACAACAACCAAAGTCTTTTCCCACCAAGTGGGGGTCAAATGTAAACTAATATGTGCATAGGGTGGTAACCTGGCCAATGGGACCCATTTTAAGAATATTCTGAAACTGCTCGTACATAATCCTCAAGGTAAAGTGTCCATCTGACAGCATTTGAAGCAGTTCCGGTTGTTGATCCATAGGAACAACTTCATGGATTTTGTCCATGAACCCAGACAAATCTCCCATGCCTAGTTCAAAACACAACTGAAGATTAGTATTAAGGAAACTGACACATCCGTATACATGCTTGAAAAAGTGAGGCATATCCTAAAACTCATGTCAGGACGAAAACCAAAAAGTACATACCTAATAGACGACTGACAAATGGCTTAACATCAAAAACTTCAAATTCATCCATGTGTTCTCCAGTTCCAATGAATATGACAGGACTCTTTGTAGCCGCAACACTAAACATAAAAATCAAATTAAGATTAGATTTACAAATGATGACTACAATAACAAAATTAGATTATCATAAAACAGTGGCGTGCAAGCACCATATTTACAGAAGTTGGTGTTATATCATATAAATATAATACGATCATATGCAGTTACTTACGCACTAAGTGCACCACCACCCTTTGCATGTCCATCCATTTTAGTGATAATGACGGCTCCAACTGCAACACTCTGTTTAAATGCTTGAGCTTGATCAAAAGCAGCCTGACCGATACTGCTATCCATGACAAAGATAACAAGATCTGGTTTCTGAATCAATGCAAATAAAAGATATTAGAGATTACTGGCTTTTGGAAACAGACATTGATGCATACAATATCAACAGAAAATACCGTTGCTTCTGAAACTTGGCGCATTTCTTCAAAAAGAGCAGCTTCTTGTTTGTGCCGCCCACTAGTATCAACAATTATAAGATCACAGTTTTCTTTCCTGAATCTTTCCACACCTTCCACAGCAATTTTCACAGGATCTGACTCCATATAGCTGCAAAGTAATAATAGGGCATGGCAACCAAACAAATTATTCAAGCAAATGTGATTTATATAAAAGCAAGGAGTTGTAACATGTAGGACAATGTAATGATGGAATATGGGTTCCTCCCCTGACCACAGAACTAAAGTAAAAGAGGAGAAATGGAAATCACAAGAGAAATCCAAATAGATCCTTGGGATAAATAAAAAAAGAATGCTTTTAAATTTTGGTTTTATTATGCATGCTTGCTTATCTTCCAACCGAACAACAACATAGCTTGTCTATGAGAAAGATTGTATTCAATCACCAATTTTTCATGTTCTTAATTGACTAAGAATTTCCTTTTTCCTTAGTCTTCTTGCCTTTTTTTTTTTTTTGCAAGAAAGAACATCGGAAATTGAGAAGGCTGTAACATTTGATAGGAGGGGAGCTAAATATAGGCCTTGGACTTGGCAATTGTTAAAGGTGATTGGACATTCCCAATCTCACCACTGTCCTTGGTGATTTATTGACCCAAATAAAGCATGAAATGTCATTACTGCCTTGAAAGCCGAAAATGTAATTTTTTTTTCTAAAAAGCAATTGTCTAACTCTGAGCCGGTGTAAACTTCTAGATTACAAAGCAAATCCAAATTTCAAACAACTATACATGATTCTTCTAGAAGCAAATCTTCATATCATATTGTCTTTCCAAAATGAATCGGCCAATTTTCATGAAATATTATCCGTCTCATGGTTTCAAAATCTACTTAAAGAATAGGCCTACCATGACAAAATCCAACATAGAAAATTAAACTGGCTTTGTGCGCATCAACATCTACAACCTTGAATTTGTTATCAAAAGCCATGTATGAAGCATGTCTAGTAAACGTAAAACATAAATAACCTCAAGTTTTATTCAACTACACCATCAATTCCCTTCCCACAAGTCATGAATAATGTAAAAGTACCAGTGGAAGATTTTGAGTTTACATACAATATTAATCTATAATAACAATTAACAAATGGTAAGAGTACCTTCCATAGAAAGGGATCTTAGCTTTAGTAGCATTTTGCTTCAACTGATCAAACGCACCAGCTCTGAATGTATCTGCACATACTAGAGCAGGCTTCCAGCCTTTCTTTTGATGATAAAATGCATATTTTGTACAGGTAGTGGTTTTCCCGGATCCTAAATTCATTCAAAAAGCATATAAGCACCCATCAGTACGCGCAAATGCATTTTTTATTGGAAAAAAATGGACAAGCAATAATTGTAAGGAAAGGCACATCTTGCTTGCCAAATGCAAACATCTTGAGTATGCTTTGGATTGTTAATTTACATCCCAGAATCATTTAAATAAATTGAACATTGAAGTATAATATTAACAAAAAGCATGAAACATATTTAATTGAAAAAGACCTTGTAAACCAACGAACATCACAACACTAGCTTTTCCTTTTTTGGGAGTGAAAGAGGGCTTTCCAGGATCCAAGATATTGCAGAGTTCATTGAACACAGCCTACAATCAAATGAATTCATAGAATATTACAAATGAGTTAACATAAGGAGTAGTCACGATAAATGTCAACTATACATTAACCCGCTAACGAAAACACATCATCACAAAATCAAAGCCTCTTCTAAATTCTAAGATCAATTATTAGTATTAGACATCCATTTTTTCCAAATTTAGAGGTTGAATTGTGTACAGTAAAACATGTTAATCCCGGGTTTAAAAAAAGTGAGGAATTTCGTCCCGAAACCCTTATAGTGGTTGTGATAGTGGTTTGAGCCACAAATAGCAGCCGCTACACCAGTTATTGTTGACGGCGGCTTGCGAGTCAAAAACACTGTGCCGAACCCTACCACCGCAACGCTATTCTGCTATAGTGTGTTATTAATAACATAAACAAGTCGTTATCATTCCTAAGCAAAAGAGAGGTAAATGCTATACGATAACTCTATAAGTCTTACTTCAACAATTAAAATTGAATTATCTTCTAATTTATGGAGTTTCTCAAATGTGACAAGTATTTATTTCCTAAAATACTAAGGCACGCTTATAAGTTTATAGGCAATAAAGGATATTTAAAGCTTAATGAGACCTTTTGAAAAGGCTTGGGAGCATAACTGAATTAAACTAATGTAAAACATTATTACTTAAGAAACTCCTAAATACGACAATATGGTTTCACCTTTTTTTTAAGTGCTTGGTTAAAAGTTTATCCAAACGAACTCTAAGGATGTGTTTGAAAGATATTATTTACAGTTTATTTGAGGACATAAACACTCGTGTAAGTTTTCAAGGGAGCTTCCGAAGATAGACTACGATGTGTGCATTAGTTGTTTTCAGCTTATTTCAATAAACCTCCCACAGCAGCTTATTATACAGCTTACAACTTTAACAAAAACAGTTAAATCAAATTTCATCTTTAATCATTGAAATAACTTAGATACATCCACCCTTATATGCTAAACATTAATTCAATATGCACTTGATTGATCTCTTGATCCAAAATAGCTCTTGAATCAAACTTCTCAAGCCATGCCTCATAAATCAAAGCACATAGTAAATCAATCAAGCTGCAACGAGCATTCCCGTCCATATAAACAAAATTTAGAACTTTTAACCATAAACTCTAAACCAGAATACCATACATCACACTTCAATCCTCAAATTCAACATATGAACATATATAGTATGAAGCACGAACGCTAGCATGGACATCGAACACTAACGCGTCGAAAGTGGTAATATACAAGACACCAACAACAATACGTATGTAAGTTAAAAATCAAATAAAATATGTACATTTATAAAATATCTATATTGAAAATGAAAATTTACTTATGCATCTAAAGTAAGCAATTTATTTTATTACAAAAAAAAACAAAATTCAAATAAGATATACGTATTTCACCTTCGTCTATCCGTCTCCTACCAGAAAAAAAAATAATGCAATCAAATTTAAAATCTTAACAAACTAATTAATAATCATACTTGAGTCATCCAACATGTATTGTGCGAGTGTCATACGAGTGTTTTACACATAATCAAATTTAAGATCTTTAATCAACTAACTAATAATCATCCTTGAGTTATCCAACATGTGTCGTACGGGCATTATACGAGTGTTGGACACGTAATCAAATTTAAGATCTTTAATCAACTAATTAATAATCATCCTTGAGTTATCCAACATGTGTCGTACGGATGTTATTCAAGTGTTGGACACGTAATCAAATTCAAGATCTTTAATCAATTAACTAATAATCATCCTTGAGTTATCCAACATGTGTCGTACGGGTGTTATACGAGTGTTGGACACTGACCCGTGTCTTCAAAGAGTGTATGTGCTTCATATTATAAACAAACAAAAAGTTTAAAACTTTCAATATCTATATTTTTATTTTTTAAAGAGGGAGTGGATACTCAATTTTGCCTCTTAAGTTATATGACTATATAAACCTACCCCGTGTATTAGCAAAACTTCAAAATGGTCTCTAAAACTATGAAATATTAATCAAATTCATCATACAATGAAATTAAGTTAAAAACCTAATTTAACAAGAAGACCCTATAATTTCATGAAAAAATTGAAAATTTACTCCAAAAATTACACATGGAGAGATAACAGAAGAAAAAAGGGGAAATTTTACCTGTTGGATGATTCTGCGTTTGTTATGACCAGCAGCGAGATCATCGAGATTGACGATCTTCTTGATATTGGTCTGCATGTCACGGACGAGCTTGAATTGAACATCGGATTGAAGAAGAGCGCGAGTAATTTCATTGAGACATTCATTGAGAACTTTTTCATCGATGATTGTGGCATTGCTCATCTGCTGAAGAGCACGCGAAATGCTCCCACCTAATTGTGCGAGAACCATTTTTCCTCTTTCTGCGAATTTCTCCGATTAGGGTTTGGGTTTGAATCGCCGATCGGAGTTTGTTTTTTTATCGCCGCTGTGGATGAAGCTGCGTCGTTATTGAATAATAGTAATTATTATTTCGTTTCGATTTATGGTTTTATTTTAATTTAATTGGAACCGAGACAATGATTTATTTATGTTGTTTTTTCTTACAATTATTTATGTTTTTTTTTTTTTTCAATGAATTTTTTTAATCAAATGAAGGTGCATGCATTTAAGTTTGAGACGATTTTGTCGAAGAGATACAATATTTTTATGCATAATTTTTTGAACTTTTTGTAAAAGCTTATGGTATTAGGAAACTAAAAATGTGAAAAGTAAATGGTATCAAAACATGTTAATTTTTAAAACGTGTATTCTCATGTTTGACTATTTTATTTGAAGCGATTTTGAATGTAGTCCCATAGTAAACTCTTAAGTCTTAGTCACACTAGAAGATAAACCACAATCAAATTCACACATGCATGTTTTCCTCGACTCACGCGTACACTAGAACATATAATGACCTAAGTATCGATCTCCCCTCATGTGGGTCACTAAATAAATTAATGGTCGTCTGTTTCTCTACAAATACTTCGGCCCGCCGAAATATATCAGATAGGACCTTCCTAACAAGGTCGTGTCTGTATTTGAAGCTCATAAGCTCATTGTAGTAAATCACATGTTCCCCAAATGTATTTAAACATGCCTTGTGATTACAGTGAAAATCCCTTGGAAGTATAAAGGGACCGGATTACTCTCGATTTGTGGGAGGAAACGGGATAATTGTTTGTGTCCCTCTTTCTTTCCTTTATACCTCTAAATTGTTTTAATTTGTTGCTAAACACTTAAATATGGTTTAGATTCTAGACAGTGTGTGCAATATTTGATAAGAGATTTTCAAAGAAGAAATAAAATCTAACACAACTCAACCCCCTTCTTGTATTTTTCTCACCTTCAATTGCAATTAGAGCAAGGTTTGTGCTCTAACATTTAACAGTGGTACAAAAACGATCTCGAGAGAAAAACATGATTGATTTATCTAAAACCTCCGGTCCTAGAAACTTTTATGTAAGCTATGATTATAATACATCTAAAAAGACCAATTATACTTTTAAACCTCCAACCTTCAGTGGAGATCCTAATGAATTTGAATGATGGAAAACTAATATATGCACTCTTAGCATACATGTTAATGATGAGTTATGGGACATACTTGAAGATGGTATTGACATTCTTGTTGATGGAGTAGGAATGGTGGATGATAGAAAAAGTCTCACTTCAGCTCAAAAGAAAACTTATAGAAAACATCACATAGTACATGGCATTCTGGTAGATGTTTTGTCCTATTTTGAGTATCTCAAAATTATCAACAAATCTACTACTAAAACTATATTTTAATCCTTGGTAGCTACCTATTAAGGCATCAATAGGTACAAGAAGCAAAGGTTAACCTTTTCGTCCAACGGTATGAAATATTTAGAATGAAGGAAGATGGAGACATTGAAACCATATTCTCAAGGTTTCAAGTTTTTGTATCTAGACTTCAAGTTATGAACAAGAGTTATACAACTTCTGATCATGTCATGAAGATTCTTAGGAGTATTCATGTCAAATACATACCAAAGGTGACAACTATTCAAGAAGCCAAGGATTTAAAAAAATAAGTCTTGCAAGCTTAAAAATCAATCTCCAAAGTCATGAGATAAAGCTCATAGGAGAGGAAGTTCTAAAGAAATCAAAGTATTTTGCTTTGAAATATGTTGCTCAACCTACCAAGTTTAATAAAATATGGGACTATGAAAAAGCATCTCATACGAGAACTTTGGAAGAAGATTGCAATGATGAAGAAATGGCTTTTATAATAAATAAAAAATCAGTATTTGGCTAAAAAGAACAAAATGTTCTCTGGTTGAAGCAACGACTTTAAAGGATCAATCTCTAAAGAAAAGAAAGAATGCTAGAATAGATACTTCAACTGCAAGAAGCATGGTTACTTCATTACTGATTGTCCAGAGTTTCAGTATGACAAGTCAAAGAAAGGAAGTCATCAGAAAGATAGCTTCAGAAACAAAGTCAAGAAGAGTTTCATGGCAACATGAGATGAACTCGACAATGAAGAAGATTCTAATAAAGATGAAGAACAAATTAATATAACTTTGATGGCTCTTACATCTTTAGATACATAATATGACTCATATTCTAGTTCAGAGTTTAAAGAATAAGATGAGGTATTTTATAAATTATCTCGTTCTAATTTTATTACTCATGTTCAAGACTTTATGGGTTGTTGTCAAAAAATGTTAGACAAATGAAAATCTTGAAAAATTAAAATGATCTATTAAAAGATGAATTAAAATAAAAATGATGTTTTAGAAAGAGGTCATATTTCTCTAATAAATGTCTGATAAACCTCTTGATGTGCGTGAAATAGTTCTTCAAGAATTTATCATAATTAGATTTAATAGGACAAAACTTACATCCATGACTTAGGGTGTAAGTAGGATAAAATGATAGGTTCTTGGTTATTTTCAAAAACTTTTTAATCCAATGTATGGATCGTTGATTAAACAAATAGAACCTTCTTCTTCAAGCTTTTTTCAGAAAGGGTTATATTCATATTTTGTACCTGATGCTGACAAAGCAAAGGTTATGAACTAGTCAAAATCTAAAACTATAGTGTTTTGGATTGGCCCAACAACTAGATTCAGCCCAATACTCTCAATCTACGAGACGAACCAATGGCTCAAACACCAGGGAGATCCATTTTCATAATGCCCTCAAGATGGTCGTTTATGATCTCTCCTCGTTCTTGGTCTCTGCCGTATTTGGCAGTGACCACCTAGATTCGGCTGCGACAGTTCCTGCTCGCATGACCATATGTATGACACACCCCTATAGCGACCAGGATGCTCGTCCAATGGTTGAGTTCTGGAAGTTACTTATTTTGGCAGATCCACGATCCAGACCCAAAATAGGAACCGTTGGCCACGCGTTGGGGACTCTCTATATAAACTCTCTCACTTGAGACGGTCAGGTATCGAATATTCTCTCCTCAAACACTTTACTTGTACTTGTTTACTCTTGTGCTCGTTCTAACTTTGACATCGGAGTACCTTGCAGGTACAACCCCTCATTCTCCTCATAACGCGAACATATTCAAAGGTCCACGTTAGTCTTCATCTAGATTCTGATCTAAAGGTAAGATCATAGAAATTCAAGGGTTCCGAAGAAATCATAACTTGAGACTTCAAAGTCAAAGGTTCTGAAGAAACCATAACCAAAAACTCTAAAGTCAAAAGTTCTGAAGAAACCAGAATCTAAGGCATCAGATTCTAATGTTTGTTAGTAGATGGACAAAAACATAACCTACAGAGCATTAGTCAATTTTGTGACAGTGGTTATGAAGTAGTGTTTAATAAGAACAATTGTATAGTCATGAATGAGTCTGTCAAGTCCATAATATTTAATGGTAGGAGAAAAGGAAATGTTTATAAAATTAATTTTTCTGAATTGGCTGATTAAAAGGTACTTTGCCTTCTATCAGTAAGTGATAAAAAATGGCTCTGGCACAAAAGGGTAGGACATGCTAACTAGAGATTAATCTCTGATATGTATGTCCTTATTAACTTGTTTTACAAGAAGTCATATGAAAAAACCTTGATTTATCAATGAAAAATGATAAAATGAGTGTGTGGAAATTTTAACTATGCAATGATGAAATAAAGACAAAAATATCAAGAAATCAACTAAAACAACACAAGATACCGAGCTAGTACTTTCCCTAACAAATCAAGGTTCGTTAAGCCAAGAATTTAGGCACATTTAGCAAGCAAAAGTGAATCCTTGCTAAGTCAGGAAACACATGCGCGCTTAGAGAGAAAAGTGGTTCAAATACTTTAGGGTTAAGTTACTTCAAGGTAAATCAAGGGTTTGGTGGCTAAGCGAACTTGGTCGGTTTGCTTATATAGCATAGGCAACGAGGCTCGGCCTTTGGTAGATGACATGACTTAACCTAAAGAAATTAGGCACAGTCAGTGAGCCTGGGAAGTGCTCTTAGCAAGCGTACCTTTCCCTAGCATATAAATAAGGGTGTCATAATTTCATTTGAGATATGCAGTCATATTCAACTCAGTTAAATTCCAGATGATTCGATCATATTCGATGAATTCAAGGTGGTTCCTTAGCAGAGTTAGGTTCTTACCATGAATCACAATATGAGAGAATATGGGAGGAAGATTAAGGACAAAAACGTTGTTTGAGGAATCATCCATATACGTTTTTCAACTTCTTTCTTCTAGTGCTTGATTGTAAAGCTAGGATGCGTAAGCGTTGCCAATTTTCTCTTTTGTTGGGGTTATATGCAGTTGTCCTATTACTTATGTTTTGATCCCGACCATAATGTTCTATGTAGTTCTTCTTAAGTTTTAATATTGATGGATTCTCTGTTCTTAATGTTTGTTTTGTTAGCTTCTGAAAACACGTTTTTATGGTATGACTTGATATTCAAAAGATATTGATCATTATTAGATCCAAAACTATCATCTATTGGATGATAATGTTTAGACATCGATTTATATTTGATATCTGCCAAAATAACGATATCACTGAAATGGAATGCTAATATCTGACCTAATATCTGAATTCATTATTGAAACTTAATATTGATGTATTGATTAATAGAATGAGAGATCGTCTATTGGGTAACCGATTATAATTGCATATTATTGGTCAATGATGCTACATAAAAATATGTTAATGAAGTCTACGCCTGATAAAATTTTCTCACAATTAAAACACGAAACATTTATTTTATGTTATTTTACTTTTCAAATATTCAGGAAACAAACAATTTTTTGATAAACCAAATTTAAATTAATATAAACTATTGAAAAATCTTTGAAACATAAACAATTCCTATTGAGACTATAAAAATTGCACTTATTTTCTGCACTGCAATCAACGATAAACAAAGATTTCACATTCAACGATCTATTTCGTCGGGGGAGTATGCAATTTCCGTCTGTTATTAGTAAAGAATAAATACTTTTGCAATTTATTATTCAGTTAAATTCAATTTATTAAAAGACAAACCAGAAATACACTATATTCGCGTTCTAAATTTCCAATAATTTTTTCTTCAATTCAACCTTATACCT
This sequence comes from Lathyrus aphaca, assembly GCA_963966055.1. Lineage (NCBI taxonomy): Eukaryota > Viridiplantae > Streptophyta > Magnoliopsida > Fabales > Fabaceae > Lathyrus > Lathyrus aphaca. Next base: position 585,375,410 of record OZ014521.1, read on the forward strand.
TAAACTAGTTATTAAAAGTTAAAAAAAAATAGTAACATGATTGTTTTAAGAAAATATAATAAGAAACAAAATGAACTCATAAGTTATATAAACTTAGTGCTACCTGTCAATTTTTTTTAACTATTTTAAATGAAGATAATTATTAGACGACTCCTTTTTTATTTCTTTTGAGCAATTAACTCAAACTTTATCAATGAGAATTTTTTTTTCATAATTTGCTTTAACTCTTTCCATTCAATATAACATCTCATTCTCTTTTTCAGCGCATTTCCACACACTACAACGTCTCATTCTCTTTTTTTAGCTCGTCTATAAATTTATTATATAAATTTATATTAAAACAATATAAATTATTTTTAGTTTTACTTAATAGCTTATTCATAACTATAAATCTCTAAAATAACAAGAATATTTTTATTATATAAAAAATGAAATTTAAGGATCTATTTGAATGTAATATATATATATATATATATATATATATATATATATATATATATATATATATATATATATATATATATATATATATATAATTATAATTATATAAAAAACATATATATTTAATAAAGTATAAATGTAAAATATATTTTTTAAATAACTACGAGTGTAATATTATTATAATACTAAATATTAGTTGGTATATAATGTCGATGTAAATAGTTTTTATACTAATTTTCAATTACAATTGTAAAGTTGTTTAATATGTCTGGTTTTTATCGTAATAATTTTTAAAATATATCTTATATAAAAGTTGGTAAATTATTAAAGAAAATTTTAATTTTTAAATTATAGTTAATATATTATTTTTATCCATTAAATTAATTTTTTTTAATTATATTTTTTTCCACTAACTATTTAAATGTTTTTTATTGGTTCCCAGTAAAAATTATATAAAATATTTTAACAAAATATTAATTCCCAATTTTTGATATTTACTTTTTTATATACAAGTTTTGACAAATGAAATATATATTTTGAGTCAGGAACCTTGACATGATATAAGTCTAAAAATCTTATATCAAATTTCAATAGTTAATAAGAGTGAATCAAACTGTCATATAAAAATAAATAAATAAAATATGAGATAATTTAATTTTCCTAAAAAATAGGTTATTTATATGGCGATGGCCATTAGATTTATTCATATTAACAATTAAGATTTGGTGGTATCAACGAATTCACATATATTTTTTTAAAAAATAAAATATAATTCTCAAATTTTATAAAAATAGTTAGGTTATTAAAAAAAATTGAAGTCAAAATTAGAATTTATGATAAAATTAAAAATAATAATATATTTTTTAACACAATGAAAGCTACTATTTTTAATGGCTCTCTTTAGTTAGAAATTTTATATACAAGTTTTTAGTAAAATGAAACCTACATTTTATATTGCTTCTCTTTACTTATTTTTGTAATAATATATTTTTATTTTTTATTAAAAAAATTATATATTTTTATCGGGCTAAAATTATGTATAAAATTTGATTTTTCATCTGCCTCTTAATTAAAGTTTATTTATTGAAAATTTTAATATTTCTATTGAGATTAAATAGCTTAAGAATGAATTTTTTTAATAGAACAACATATTAATTATGGGTGAGAAAATTTTCATTTTCCTAAGCTATTAGGAAAGGATATGGATCCAAATTCCAATATATTTAATAAAATATAAATTAGGAAAAAGAAAGACACGGCATTTTAAGTAAGTGTGTTTATTTTAATTTTAAATATTTATTTATATTTAATTTTTTTTAATTACATTTTATTAAATTTCAATTTTAATATTATTTTATATTTTAAATTTAAATAAAAAATAGATTTATTATAAAGAAAATTTTATCAATAAAAAATATATATCTAAAATTAGTAATAATAGAACTTCTAGTTGAAAAATAAATAATAAAGTCTAATATATTAAAAGAAACTAATAGGTCATTAATGTTTTTGTGTGAATAAAAAGAATTTCCGACCTTCACAATATTTAAAGTGAAAAACTATTTTAAAATACAAATAAATGTAACAATAAGATGAAAAAAGTAAAATAGTTGAGATAAAAATAAAATATTTATATTTTTTTTGTGTAAAAGAAGAGTTAGCATATAATTACACAAATTCAAAATGTTAAATCTAAGAACATATTTATATATATCATTCATTACGAAATAGTTCATAATTTGTATATGTTTTCAAACAAATTCATTATTATTACATGTAGTCACATTTTATGTGAGTGATATAAGCACAGAAAAAAAATTAGATGTTATTTATTTTAAACCTAAGAACATATTTATATAATATAGAATGTTCATAATTTGTACCATTTTTAAACAAACTAATTATTAATATATGTGATCACATTTTATGTGTCATAATAATAATAATAATAATAATAATAATAATAATAATAATAATAATAAAATTTGCATATTATATATGTTCGACATTAGTTTGTTATTTTTATTTGAAATGATATTTATGTGGTTATATTTCAAAGTATTCGATTTAATATTTACCGTTATGCATAGTTAATTTATATCAACTCTAATTTAAGATAAATTTTTAAACCCAACTCTAATTTTTATAAATTTTGCTTAGTTTTTTTAGTTTGATCAAATTAGTTGGTGTTGGTTGAAAATCTCTTTGAATTTTCTGTTTGTATTCGATTAAAGTACCCTTAATGTTCTACGGATTGATCGGGTTTTAGAAAGAAAAAAAATAATCAATTTATATATATCAAGAAAATAAAATATCTTATAATAGATTATTCGTTAAGCATAAATCATTTGTACATTTTTTAATCAAACTTATTATTAGTATATGTCCTCACATTTTGTGTGTGTCATACTAACAACAACAAAATTGCATATTATTTATGTTCCACATTAATTTGTTATTTTCATTTGAAACGCCATTTTTATGTGGTTTTATTTCAAAGTATTTATGTGTTAATATGAACAATTATGCATATTCTAAATATAAATTATTTGTACATTTTTAAACAAACTCATTATTAGTATATGTGATCACACTTTTTGTGCGTGGCATTACAACAACAACAACAACACAAATTTACATATTATTTATGTTCGACATTAATTTGTTATTTTCATTTGAAATAATATTTTTATGTGGTTATATTTTAAAGTATTTATGAGTTTTTTTCTTCTTCTAAAAACAAGATATCATTGAAAAGAGGATACAAGAGAGTATTCTAACTCTTACAAAACAAAATACAAAAGGAGAAATTATCAACCAACAACAAACTAACCTAAGCAATTTAAAGGATCCATACTAAAGGGAAGAAAGCAAGAGTTGTAATAAGGAATTTCATCACAGCAAGACCATCTTTGAAGCTTTGTCCTTTCAATCCATGGGCATAATTACCTTCAATACATAGTCATCAATTGTAAAAGCCTTCAACTTAACATTTTTGTTGTAAGTCTTAGCTACTGGTTTTTTCTGTCTTAGAAGAATGTTTAGAGCAACTAATGTAACACCCACTTTTCCCATTTTCAAAATTATATAAATTTTTCATTAAATCAGAGTTAATCAACTAAAGTGAGTCGCTACATCATCAATCAACCATCATTCTTTTATTCAAAAGTAAGCAGCGGAAATAAAGCTTTAATATCAAATTGCTCAAAAGCATTACAATTCATTCATAACAATGTTCCTTAACTCAATACTTAGTTATATAAAAGTTTATAAAAATCAAATGAAATATTATATTAAAAATCCCCGTTCCCGTTACATATCAGAGCTCCTAGGACACAGACATCAACATCAAAAGCGTTCCTCACGCACCTGAATTATCTGTACTTCCGAAGAAGCACAGACACAACAAAATAAACAATAGGGGTGAGAAATAGATTCATAATATAACGACACATACGACATATATGAAGAAGTAATTCACCCCTAATCACACCAAACTATCAATCATATTACTCAATCAATCATATTATTCAATCAATCATAATATTCAATCAATCATAATGCAATGTGACTCTAATGCACAATGCAAATGCGGTACCGACTCATAATAACGGTTCATCAATAGAACCCCGAATGCATCGTTAACGTCTCCAACAAGACACGATCATCCCTGCAACCACGATTCTCAACGAATCCCGAATAATCACATCCACGACATGATTATTCCATCAAATGTATGCGCATGCAGACACAACAACGCATACCATATCACAATACACATGAACACATCATGCTTTACGATCATCATGATCTCATCAACCAACCATCAGTGCATCTTATTCACACACAAAGCATACACATATCTCATGTTATTCACAATCATAACAATCTACATATTCATATAATTCAATCATTATTATCATAATCTCTTAATATACCTAAGGGAGGAAGGAACTCCCAATTACCCTTCTATGTCCTATCACCAATTATAAACCCTTTTCTCCCCCTTACCTTAATCGATGGCCGCTTCGAATCTCCGATCGAATTTCCAATCCTTTGCCTATGTGGCCCTTTTTCCTCTCCTCTTTCATCCATAGAGATTAGAAATACGAACATGCTGCCATTGAGTTCATATCTTGACCAAAATTTAGCCTTCATCACCATCAATCCCGTAACCACTATTTGACCAATTTCCAGCATGAACTTCCAAACTTCAAATGCATTTTTCTCATTCAATACTAAACTTATTGACACGAAATTATATATCAATTCGAAGGGAATTTCGTAAGCTTTCCAAAAATCCAAGAATCGTTTTAATCAGAATTACGAGTAAAAAGTTATCACCTGTTTAGTAGAGGCTGTACCGTATGTGCGAAAATTAAGATATGAACATGAATCCTTCTTTCTCCTTCTTTTCTCCCAAGTTGTTTTCTCTCCTCTAAAACCCTTATTTTTCTCTAAGACTTTTTCCTCGTTTTCCCTAATTTCCACTATTCCCTTTTCTTCTCTTACTTCTTCCCTTTTGACTCATTCTATTATTCCTTTTTATTAAAATAATAATAATCCAATAAAACAATTAATGGGCCTAAACACTGCACCCCTTTAATTGCTAATTCCGACGAAATCCAAGCCCAATAACCAACATGCTCCAATAATCAATACTACCAATGATAATATTATTTCTTCGATTTTCCGATTTAACAACTTAATTTACCATAACGTTGAAAATCAATTAATAATTCACGACTAATTATTTTCTCCCGACTTAATTAGATTATCCTCCAACATTTGACCAAATGGTCCAAGCATCTAAACAACTTATCCAACCATAAACGGGAGAATATTCCACATCAATTCCCACAACTTAAATCGACTCATTCAACTTAATTCAAACGAACTTAGCAATTTATCACAAACAACTCTGATAATTCAACATAAATCAACGCCAATAACGCGAATATAATTAATTAAATAATTAATTAATAAACAGAGCGTTACAACTCTCCCCCACTTAGGATATTTTCGTCCTCGAAAATTTATCCGATTAAACTACTCCAACTACTTATTCCATCAGACTAATCAACTCTCATTCCAAAGGCAACCCACATATACCACAAACAATAATACATAACTTAAACACAACATATAATACAACAAAGCTACCAACATCGTTGTAATTCAGATAATAACAATTACATGACATCGCGCCTTCGCTGCGCACTCTGATTAATTGCACACTACCAAATTTACTGAGTTTAACTCCAACTTACACTCACCAAAATCGACATATAAACAAAGCCTCCGACTTAATCCTTTGGAATTCCGTTCCAACAGGTATTCTAACTCTTGTAGTTACTGAATAGTTACAAATTAGATCCTTAAGATAACGCCTCTAAACATTCAACCAATAACAACTGCGACTACTTCCAAATCTTGGATAAAATATTCATATACTTCTATGAATTCCCAATTATCATCAACATAGACTACAACTTTACTATCTTTCATTAACATGCCCTCTAAAATACTTAACATCATTACAACAACATATAACATCTGAGTTCACTTAACTCCAACCAGATCAATCATTTTCTTCGCTCCTAACGAATCTAACAACCAAATCATCGATTCCTACTTATATGGACAATATGCTTCATAGATTCTTTTCCAAGTCAACACCTCAAAATGGCTCTTCTTGTTACAACCAAAACCCCACTCTAATACACCAACTTATAATTTCATTTCTTCTAATACTTGCAACTTAGATTCATAAGGCAACACCTCTGAACATTCAACATAGATACAACTACGACAACTTCCAAATTTTAGACAATAACTATATGCTTCATGAATTCTCAATTATTCTCAACACAACTACAACTTTATCATCTTAAAATAACACATTCTTCGAAAATCATCTTAACACACTACATCATTAGGACAATATAAGGTCCATCGATATAACAATTTCCATAAGATAACTCATATCTCTCTGCTTCTAACTAATCCAACGTATCGAATCCTCGATTCTTACTCATACTAACACAACCTTTCATAAATTCTTATCCGAACCAACGCAACCAAAACAACTATCCATGTTCTAATCAAAATCACACTTTAATAAACCCACTCATAATTCCACTTCGTCTGGCTCTTGCAATTCAACTTTATCCTACATTCTTGACAATCTTGGTTTTACTTTACCATATACTTTACTTTTGAATTATCCCCAAGAAAACTTCAGGCCTCGTACCATTTAAATCATCACAAACAACATTCTCATTATCTAGCATTCAACTACGAATTTCCATAATACTATTTAATCCCAACGCAACTTCATACCATCATTCTTAAATCTGACTAACATTCTTATACATGATTCTTCATGAACAATTCAAACAATACTCAATTGCCCAACTCGACTTCAACTGATTTAACTCATATACCATACTAGTCGGTATGACACATCTATCCATCCATTATAATTTCGTCTTCTATCAACAATAGATTAAGGGTGATCAGTTCCTCAATTTGTCAATAGACATCCGTCAACCATAACGGTGGCATAAATAATCATTACTCAACATAATAGCATACTTCAACTTGTGCCCAAAGTCCGTAAGTATAATGCTCTGCCAACTTTCTACGGCTTATCCACTTCTCCTTAGTCTCTAAAATTTTCGACTTCGTCAATTACACCAACGCATCCAAAATTCGATACGCAATCTCTTATACATGCTCCAAGCGCAACACAACTTTAAATATCCTTCAAACACCAGAGCCGCCACAACATCAACATAATCTAATTCGGTTCGCTCCAATTACAACTCTCATCCAAGTTAAAATATTTAACAACACTACTCAACTTCGGTCTTCCTCTCAACATCACCATCATCTAGAATAGGCACTTTAATTTTCCTCATTTGATATAAATTGTATCTTTATGCATTCTCCGATACCAACATTTTATTCTTTAATAACATTTTCATCTTTCCAAATTTTCAGCAATAGACATTCAACTTCAAACACAATTATATCTTCCAATAAAAACCTCTAACTCACAAAATTATATTCTAACATGAAGAGAATTTCGTGAAGATTCCAGAACTTCAAAAACCGCTTGGATCCAACTTACGAGTAAGAAGTTATCCTCCTTACAATGAGACTGATTTAGAATTACCGTATGCAGAATTTCAAAAAAAAAATCAGTAGCAGATCCAATTATTAAAATACATTTATCTCCCTAATTATAAACCTCCTGAATGAAAATCTTATATGCAAATTGTAGGGAATTTTGTAAGCTTTCAAAAAAATCCATAACCGCTTCAATCCGATTCACGGTTAAAAATTTATGCCACTTCTCGTGACAGCTGCTCCAACATTGCAAAAACCAGATTTTTGAGATTGGCGAACATAAGTTCTATCTCTCTTGCTCTTACTTCCAAGCTCTACCAAGAATCTTACTCTTCTTCCAACTTAGAAAATTACCCGACTTAATCCAACTACACTCAAAGCGAAACAATATACCGACTTGGTCCTTCAACTTATCATTTCCATCAAAATAAATCTTCCTCCTCAAACAATTCTCATATAAAATATACGCACTTCTCAAATTCGACCGATATGAACTCATGAGTCCATGCTCTTACCGGTCTGCAACAACATCTCTTCAACAACCTTGCACTCTTGCAATAAACATCAACTTTGAACCAACTTCGACATTCCAACAACAGTCTGAGAGTCAAGCTTCTCCCCCACTTAATTCCAACAAACACCTGCAGGCAACGACTAGAAACTAACAACAAGTACCGACTGTGTTTCACACACATGTCGCGTACTAAGGAATTAACAACGCTAGACAACATTGGCCGGACGGACCGACCAGCTCTGATACCAATTGTAACACCCACTTTTCCCATTTTCAAAATTATATAAATTTTTCATTAAATCAGAGTTAATCAACTAAAGTGAGTCGCTACATCATCAATCAACCATCATTCTTTTATTCAAAAGTAAGCAGCGGAAATAAAGCTTTAATATCAAATTGCTCAAAAGCATTACAATTCATTCATAACAATGTTCCTTAACTCAATACTTAGTTATATAAAAGTTTATAAAAATCAAATGAAATATTATATTAAAAATCCCCGTTCCCGTTACATATCAGAGCTCCTAGGACACAGACATCAACATCAAAAGCGTTCCTCACGCACCTGAATTATCTGTACTTCCGAAGAAGCACAGACACAACAAAATAAACAATAGGGGTGAGAAATAGATTCATAATATAACGGCACATACGACATATATGAAGAAGTAATTCACCCCTAATCACACCAAACTATCAATCATATTACTCAATCAATCATATTATTCAATCAATCATAATATTCAATCAATCATAATGCAATGTGACTCTAATGCACAATGCAAATGCGGTACCGACTCATAATAACGGTTCATCAATAGAACCCCGAATGCATCGTTAACGTCTCCAACAAGACACGATCATCCCTGCAACCACGATTCTCAACGAATCCCGAATAATCACATCCACGACATGATTATTCCATCAAATGTATGCGCATGCAGACACAACAACGCATACCATATCACAATACACATGAACACATCATGCTTTACGATCATCATGATCTCATCAACCAACCATCAGTGCATCTTATTCACACACAAAGCATACACATATCTCATGTTATTCACAATCATAACAATCTACATATTCATATAATTCAATCATTATTATCATAATCTCTTAATATACCTAAGGGAGGAAGGAACTCCCAATTACCCTTCTATGTCCTATCACCAATTATAAACCCTTTTCTCCCCCTTACCTTAATCGATGGCCGCTTCGAATCTCCGATCGAATTTCCAATCCTTTGCCTATGTGGCCCTTTTTCCTCTCCTCTTTCATCCATAGAGATTAGAAATACGAACATGCTGCCATTGAGTTCATATCTTGACCAAAATTTAGCCTTCATCACCATCAATCCCGTAACCACTATTTGACCAATTTCCAGCATGAACTTCCAAACTTCAAATGCATTTTTCTCATTCAATACTAAACTTATTGACACGAAATTATATATCAATTCGAAGGGAATTTCGTAAGCTTTCCAAAAATCCAAGAATCGTTTTAATCAGAATTACGAGTAAAAAGTTATCACCTGTTTAGTAGAGGCTGTACCGTATGTGCGAAAATTAAGATATGAACATGAATCCTTCTTTCTCCTTCTTTTCTCCCAAGTTGTTTTCTCTCCTCTAAAACCCTTATTTTTCTCTAAGACTTTTTCCTCGTTTTCCCTAATTTCCACTATTCCCTTTTCTTCTCTTACTTCTTCCCTTTTGACTCATTCTATTATTCCTTTTTATTAAAATAATAATAATCCAATAAAACAATTAATGGGCCTAAACACTGCACCCCTTTAATTGCTAATTCCGACGAAATCCAAGCCCAATAACCAACATGCTCCAATAATCAATACTACCAATGATAATATTATTTCTTCGATTTTCCGATTTAACAACTTAATTTACCATAACGTTGAAAATCAATTAATAATTCACGACTAATTATTTTCTCCCGACTTAATTAGATTATCCTCCAACATTTGACCAAATGGTCCAAGCATCTAAACAACTTATCCAACCATAAACGGGAGAATATTCCACATCAATTCCCACAACTTAAATCGACTCATTCAACTTAATTCAAACGAACTTAGCAATTTATCACAAACAACTCTGATAATTCAACATAAATCAACGCCAATAACGCGAATATAATTAATTAAATAATTAATTAATAAACAGAGCGTTACAACTAACATATCTTCATTTAGATCGACCAATTCATCCATCATCATATTCCAATAACGGTCTAATGGAATTTCGCCTTGCCTTTGGATTCTAACTAATTGTAAGTATATTTCATCAAACAATACTACATCATGACCAAATGTCAGTAAAAAAGGAGTAGTGTTAATTGTTTCCTTAGGAGAATTTCGACAATCCCAAAGTACTTGGTCCAAAGTTTTATGCCAATTCTTTATCTTCTAACCCACAAATCTCTTAATTCGGCCAAATATGATCTTATTTGTAGCTTTGACTTGGTCATTTGCTTGAGTATAATAAGGGGTGAAAGTTAGAAGTTTGATTCCCGAGTCTAAGCAAAATCAACCATATTTCTACCAGTAATCACTGAACATTGGTGAGTGGTTAATGTTTCAGGAATTCCAAACCTACAAATTATTTGACTTTGAATAAAATTGATCAACATTCGTCAAAGGTACGACTTTGACCTATTTGGTAAATTAATCAATGTTTATTAAAATTTACTTATGAACCTTAAATGATATAGGTAGAGTTTCATCAATTAAATATAATATGCGTCCTTTAAATGGTTAAGGCTTGATAATTGAATTTAATTCACTAGCAGGGACATGTTGGATCTTTGCATGCTTTTGGAATTCCTGACACCCTTTGAAAAATTTTATACAATCTTTCAACATAGTTAGCCAACACACCCATTGTCAAAACAAAAGTCATTTCATTTTATGACCTATTTGATGGGCCCCACATGATCCAATATGGACGTTAAAAATTTCCAAATAGGCTTCACTTTCAGTAAGGCATTTTAGTAAAACTCCTTATGGAGTCTTTTTGAACAACACATTGCCAATAATATCATAACTTTATGCTTTGTATTTGATTTTCGATCTATTGTTCATGTTGGGTTTTCCTGAAATTCTATAATTGATTTTTCGTCCATCATTATTAGACACATTGTCAATGGCAAAAATTTCAAACTTTTTAGGATTTTGATTTTAAAATCTTCCACCCTTTCTACCCCCACCAACTTTGACTTTGAAAATTCTAATGGGAGAATATTGGGGAAATTAATTTTTCTTTGACTTTTATTAACTCTTCTAGCTTTTCCTTGGAGACACTATATCCTGAAGCTAATTGGGCTAAGTCATTAGCCTCTTGATTTTTTAGTCGAGGCACATGTTTGATGTCAACTGAATTAAATCTCCTTAGAAGTGAATTGGTTGTGATGAAGTACATACATAAATTATCTTTGATGCACTTATATTCTTTCATTAACTATTTCACAACTAATTCTGAGTCGACTTTGATTTTGACTCCTTTTACCCCTAAATCAAGTAGGATTCCTGCAATTAGGGTTTCATATTCAGCCTCATTATTTGAGTAACACCATTAAATTTTGAATTTAAATTTGTTTGGAATTCCTTTGGGGAAAATAATTCTAATTCTAATGCTAGTTCCATTTTAATGTCTAGAATCGTCAAAGTATAACTTCCAAGATTTAACTTTGACATAATTTTGTGTTGCTTCGACTATTGCATGATCTAAAATAAAACCAGCAATAAATTTACCTTTCATGGCCTTCAAAGGCATATACCTCAGGGAATATTCAGTTAAGGCCAAATCCTACTTCCTAATTCGACTATGTAGAATGGGTTTCGAAAACATATGTTTGATAATATCAACATGCGAGTAAGCACTGATGTCAATAGGCTTTATATAATTCTTTAATTTTGTACATGATAAATATAAACAAATACATAATTTCTCTTTTGAGATATACCTAGTATTTACATCACTTAACACTCGACTACGACAATAAATGGTCCTTTCGACGCAAACATCACCCTTCTGGGATAACATACTGCCTATTGTCAACTCAGATGCAAAAACATATAACTTTATAGATATATTTCTTATGGGAGATATCAAAACAAGGGGATTCATCAAATATCTCTTGATTTCGTCGAAAGGTTTTTGGTGCTCTGACTCCCATTTGAATCCTTCTTCCTTTTTTAGGTGAAGCAGTGTTGAAAAAACCTTTGTTTTGCAACTTATATTTGACATGAAACTCCTAAAAAAATTGATTTTCCCAAATAAGGACTAGAGTTGCTTCTTGGTCGACGGGGACCTTGTATCCATTATAGCTCTGGTCTTATTTTGATTTATCTATCCTTTTATTATGTACCATGAAGCCTATAAAATCTTCTGCATGGACACAAAAAACACATTTTAGTGGATTCAATTTTAGCCATTTTTCCTCATTCTTTCAAATGATTAATGGTCTATGTGACCAAGTTTCGACGTTGATTTAATGACTATATCGTCGATGTAAAAATGCATAAAGGTCTCAATGAAATCATGAAAAATTGAATTCATTACCCTTTAATTTGGTAGGTTTCACCTGCGTTTTTCAAACTAAAAGGCATCATTACCCACTGATATGTACCCAGGGTTGTTGGACATCGAAATCCCATTTTCGGCACGTCTTCTTTTGCAATGAAAATTTGGTTTTATCCAGAATAACCATCTAACATACTTAGATAATCGAAACCCAATGTTAAGTCGACCAACATTTCTGCCACATGCATTGGGTAGTCATCTTTTAGGGTCACAACATTTAGATCTTTAAAATCTAGGCAGATCCTAAGTGTTAACCATTCGACATACCTAAAAATTCTTATGAGCTTGCTTTTCAGAAGTCTTTTGATATCCTCTTTGATTTTTGACATGACTCTAGTGCAAATCTTTTTGGCATATACTTTATAGGTTTTGTGTCGGGTTGAATTGGCAGTTTTCACTCCATCAACTCTTGACTCAGCCTTTACATCTCATTGCAATTCCAGGCAAAACAGTCTTTAAATTCCTTGAGTAATTTGATTATTTGGGTTCTCAAGCATGGATCGATTTTGGCACTTATATAGGTTAGCCTTTTGATCGTACCATCCCCTAAGTTTATCTCTTCAAAAGGATTTTGAGCTTGCATCCTTTTGGTAGAGACTATTGGATCTTTCTCAAACCCCAAAGGCTCATCATCATAGATGTAGTCGAGTATGCATCTTTCTAAAGTTGTTTCTTGGCCATTCTGGCCATTTTTATTGTTTCAATAGTTTGAAACATTATGGCTTAGGCATCCAACTTTGGTCGGGATTTAGCCTCTAAGGCCTACCTTATTTTATTTTCAACCACATAGACCGAAATTCGAGCAAGTACGCTCGAATTAGTCATTGTTTTCACTATCCACAATTCACCTAGTTGGTGTGATGGTACCTTCTTCTACATACCCATTTCCCTTTATCTCATTATCCCATATGAAACCATGGGTGGGATGTAATGTCAAAAAATAAAAAGCATTTTCCAATGGCACAAATATTGTTTCAGCATAATGGCATGGTAAGATTTTTTTTTCCAAATTTTTGTCGGAAATTTTCTTATCAACATGATTTACCTCAGCCAAAAAATAACTTTGATCATCTTGAATGCTTCCAAAGATACCATTGTGCCTTCAAATAAAAGTCTTTGATGTAGGGTTGATAGAATTGCTCATATTCCATGTGTCCATTCTCGTCCTAATAACAAAGTATAATTTTCTTTGGATGATATAACCATAAACAAGGTTGGTCTTGTTAGTATGCCTATAGAGATATCTACATGGATTACTCTAAAAATATGGGTTATTTCCCCTTCATAATTTGACAACACCATGTTATGAGGGCATAAATTTGTATCGAACTTCTCAATCTTTTTCAACAAAAAATATGACTTGAGGTGGTTCACTACAACACCTCTATCAATAAAACCTATTATCAACCTTAGATTAAATATAGAGGCTTGAGGTTGTTCACCATGTTTACATCTGGTTTCTCAAACATTGCTTGTTGCTCTTCAACACAACCATTATTCATTATGCAATAACACAATGGGTTATGATTTGCCATTTCTTCTGCAAAATAATTATCCCCTGTCTCAGTAACTTCTATAACACAATCAAACTCTCTAGGTAAGCTAGAAACAACATTAAAAATAATATTTAAGTTGTCTTTTGATCCAAAGTCAAAGTTAGCAGATATCATTTTGTCATCATGTAATACAAGATCTTTAGAACTGTTATTCGTCATTGGTGGCAAAGTAGGAAAAAAGTCTCTATTTTAATGGCCCTTTGGCCACTTCGCCAAACGTTGTTGTTGACGCTTTATTATTGTTGGTGCCAAATCCCACAACTTTAAAGGCCATTTTCTTTTTTCTCTGATGTCTTTGCCACCGAGTCCTCGTCATGGAATTTTTTCCCAAGTAATTCTAAGGACCGTAAGAATATATCTTCACCAATGGGAATTTTTGTGGTAAGATGATCATGTGCCCATATTAAACGTATTTCACTTTTGTTGGTTATAGTTGCACTTATCTAATGGTCGAATCCATTCTCCCTCAGGGACATTAGAGAGGAGAACATATGTTCTTCACTGATTTCTTGACTTCTTAGAAACTATTAATGTTTTCTTTGAGGATCACCTCTCTTGTCGAAAGTAAACTAAGGTTTCTTCCTGCCCCATTTTTTCTTCCTTAGTGACCTCTTTATGTAATACAATGGTACATATAGGGAATAACACCACTTCATAATCCTCCAGCTCGCATATATTCAGGAAATCAATAGGTTCTTCCTTAGCCTTTGGATAAACCACCTCATTATTTATTTGTATTCTTCTACAACAATTTGTTCGACTTCCATGTTGAGGCCTTCAATAGTCTCAACCATTATGATTTTAATATGCTCAACATGATTTCCCTACATGACATCAAAGGCGTTAGAGTCCACTTGCATTAGAGGTTTGTATTTATCCCTAAATTGCAATATGTATTCTTTGAGTGTGTTCTGCACCAAATCCTTGAAAAGGACACATTGAGAAGTTTTATGGCCAAGAAAGTTATGAAATTTACAAAGCCATTTTCTCTTTATTTGTTATAGTGGTGGTGTTTTGAGTCCTTTAGGGACTACAATTTGGCAATCATAAACTAACAAGTCAAAGTTTTTGTCACACTTGGATACATCAAACATGTGTGTTTTCGTGACAAATTTCTCATTTTTGGTAGGTTCGACAGGGATTTTTCCCGTTTGATGGGTTTAACACCTTACAAACATAAGGAGGCATTGGTTTTAATTTTTCATTTTTAACCTCATTTTCTTTGACATGATCACCATCAACGTTAGATACACATTCAATTTCACCTAGCCTTTTCAGCTTTCAGTCGTTCAAATTGTTTAACTTTGTCTGCTAGTTAGGCCATGTCCCTCAAGTATTAGGTATCAAAATCCTTCCTAATGGACTAGTCCAGACCCCCATGCGGCTAGTTCGACTAACTCATGCTCAGAAACTTGAGTGAAACAACCCTACTTCATTATCATAAACCTATTGAGATAGTCATTTATTGACTAAACCATCTTTTGTATCACACTGGCTAATTCCTTGAGGCTGATCTTTAACTGACCCATCTAAAACTGCTCATGGAACGCCATTTTCTAACTCACTCTAATTATGAATAAACTATGAGGGAAAGGTAGTGAACCATGTGAAGGCATTCTTGGTCAAAGAATTAAGGAAATACTTCATTTTCAATTTTTCATTATTGGCTAAGTCATTTGCCTCCGACTGATATTGAGCAACATGTTCGATAGTGGATTCATTAATTCCGCCTGCAAACTTAGTGAACTTTAGGATTTTCCAACCGATGGGCAATTCAGTTTGCAACACGTATTTAGACATTGTTGACACAAAATTTGGTCTGTGGAGGCCAACATTAAGTTTGTTCTAGGCCAATACTTGTTTGACCACGTTAGTTATATTGTTCTTCCATCCCACCTAAAAATATTTTTTTGGCAAAATACCCTTTTTGATCCCTTAAATATACTCTTGGGTTCAGTTTGGTACTTAATTATTTTTTGTGTCAAATTGGTCCCTTAACTTTTAAAACGTGTCATTTTTTTTCCGTCTAATTAACAACGAAAAATAAAATTCAAAAATCAATCGTTGAATTCGTCGCTAATTAGACAAAAAGGAATAACATGACACATTTTAAGAGTTAAGGGACCAATCTGACACAAAAAATAACTAAGGGACAAAACTGAACCCAAGAGTATACTTAAGGGATCAAAAAGGGTATTTTACCATATTTTTTTGTTGGACATTTCTAACTACTTGGTCAACATTTTGGTTTATGTGCAATAACACTACCTCGGGGCCATTTTTGCATGCATTGCCTTCGACTACCCTAAGTATGGGTGCTTTGACAAGTATAGTTTATTGTGGTATTTGTTTATTAGGTACCTATTGTACAGGAGCTTGGGGAGCATTAAATAAGTCATCCATTTGACCCATTTGATGTGCCAATTACTGATAATTGTGATTAGTGTTCTAAATCAGATGATTGAACATTGTGTCAATTTGATTTGTAAGCATAATAACCATTTCATGATTACCCGCATCCATTTGTTTCCTAACAGACTAAAGAGAACTAAGGCTTAAAGATGTCATACATGAGGAATATATATTTTAACCCTTTTGGATGTTATGTCATTTGACCAGGGTTGCTAATAGCAAATCTTGATGTTATGAGCAGATTAATAGGATATGCAATAGTCATCACATTATTTACATATGTGGATGCACTAGTTTGTAGGTCTGTCATTATTGTAGTTGACATGCCATAAGAGAGTTCCCACCACTTGGGAATAACATAAAGTTCAAGGGAAAAAGGAGGCATTGGTTCTCCTATCAGACTTTGTGTAGCCCCAGGAATATTGATAACACTTGTTACATGTGGTAAGGAAACCACCACTTATAGTGGTACAATCGATTTTGTTATCTGGTTTATAATAGTTGGGTTTTCTCCAACGGTGGTTGAAGTCCATGTATTTCCAAACGTTGAATATGTTGATTGTTATTCCATGTTATGAGCATTTCTCTAATGGGGAAGTGGATTTTTTGAAGTTAGACGAGTCATTTCTAGAAGTTTTTTTACTACTCCTCGAACGCGTAAATATTCAACCAATAAAGACATTTCATGAAAGAAGAACAAAATAAACAAATGTAAAAGTCACAACACTTTTCTGCAAAAAAAAGTTTAAAATTCTTTGCACAAAAGAGTCTCACCAAGCGTGACAAATTGTTTAGTTGTATTTTTAATAAACAATCACGAGTTTGGTTCACTTAAGAGATTAAACTCTGAAAAATCTCAAAGACAATTTGTGCTGAAAAGTGCAAAGAAAAATGTGTGTGACTTATCCTTAAATGCTTATAAATTAACGAAGTAATTTTAAATGAAATATTAATTTCAAGAAATAAAGTAAAGAAAAAGCATAAAAAATGTTATAAAATAAATGCTTTGACTTAAAAGAAACTTAAATAAAGTTAAAAGATGGATGCAAACTCATAAATTTCTCACATATTTTTTCTCTCAGTGACTTGGATATTTTAGTTCTATAGAATGTGTGAAAATTTTCGACCTCAATTCCATACACTGAGATTGACTTATATACTAATACAATAGTAACCATCGACAACAGATAGATCCCCAAGATCCGACATGTATCCCACTATATAGGTTGCACCGCTCTAACTTGCTTCCACGCATCTTCAAAGATAAAAGTGTTAAAAATCAACAATCGTGTTGATAAATGCATTGGTAACTACTTTGAACCTTTTAAGTGCCTCTGTCGAGAGTTTTTGGTCAACTCCTGTAATGTTGAGACATCTTCACATCACATAGACTTTGGACTTAAGAATATCTTAAGACCCTAACATTTGGTGGATGCGTCAAAGAATTGATTTATAATTCCTTCGACATTTTGGACGCGTTTTGAAGAAAGTGATCTTAATCGTGTAGATTTGTTTATGAGACCCCTCCAAACCATTCTTTGTCTCGACTCATCTAATGGGTTGGTCAAGCCATCTTAGTCGACATAGTTAGTATATTGAAGTATTTCATCGAAGCTCTTGACACTTAGCTTTTTTCAATGCAGTCACCACCATTCTTTGTTGATTTCCTCCAACTAGAATTTCTAGGTTAACAATTATGCATTCAAAGAAAAACTGCCAAGTCTTCAGTCAAGAAAAATTGACATATGTAAAAACTATATTTGAAAAGTAGAAAAAATTCAACTTTCAAAAAAGTGGAAGAACCCCAAAGAAAGAAAGACTCGAGTTTATTCACTCTGATGTTTGAAACATGTTCTGGACTGAACTGATGCCCTACTAGGGGAAAGGCCAAATTCAGTCCAGCTATGGGTAAAAGCCTAACAAGCAATCCAGGATAATATGATTGTTGGGAGGATATAGCCGTTAGAGTTATAGCCATTGGGGATCTCCACCTCACACGCTTGACAGTTGTCACACGACCAACTGTCCCTCCGAAACTCATGGATACAATTAGACCAGGTTGTAGACCACACATCCACTTATTTCGACCACATGCACCTATAAATACCCTCCCCTTTGGAGAATCAGGTATTCAATTCAATTCAATCTTATACTTTTACCAAAACACTTTTGTTTTGTTTTCATTCTCCCATTGAAACTTACTTGAAACTTCAAAGTACCTTGCAGGTACACCACCCCTTATCCTACAATTGTTGTTGCTGCCCCACGTTGAAGGCCAGAAAGATCTGTTCGGAGTACATCAGAACAAAATCCAACAATTGTCTCATTCATTTGTGGAACTGACTACTTTATAGCTTTTATCGATGATCACTCTAGAAACATATGAGTATATTTTCTAAAATATAAGTTTGAATTATTTAAGACTTCAAAGAGATAAAAACTATAATGAAAAATGAAACAAGATTGAGATCAAAAAGCTAAGAACCAACAAAGATGGTGAATAAGACATTATATTATACTCAAAAAATTTAGTTATGAGTACACGCTCAGAAGGGAGAGAACCATGCTAAGAACGTATCAACACAATGGTATAACGAAGTATATAAATAAAATATTGACTGAAATATAAATAGAATATTGACTGAAAGAGTCAGAAGCTTATGTTTATACACAAACTTACCTAAATAGTTTCGAAAAGAAACAATAACACATTAGCTTACTTAATCAACACAGGTCCATCATTATTTCATAAATCATTATTTCATAAGCTTATGTATATACACAAACTTACCTAAGTAGTTTCAAGAAGAAACAATCAACACATTAACTTACTTAATCAACACATATGTTTATACACAAACTTACCTAAATAGTTTCGAAAAGAAACAATAACACATTAGCTTACTTAATCAACACAGGTCCATCATTATTTCATAAGCTTATGTATATACACAAACTTACCTAAGTAGTTTCAAGAAGAAACAATCAACACATTAGCTTACTTAATCAACACATGTCCATCATTGACTGAGAGAACCAAAAACTTATGTACACAAACTTACCATAGCTTCATGAAGTAACACTCGACATGTTATCTTACTTAATCAACACAAACTTACCAAAGTAGTTTCGTGAAGAAACACTCGACATGTTATCTTACTTAATCAACACAAACTTACCAAAGTAGTTTCGTGAAGAAACACTCGACACGTTAGCTTACTTAATCAACACAGGTCCATCAACTCCATTGAAGCACAAAGTGATATGGACAACAAATGAACTCTATATTGATAATTTTGTGTTCTACATGTCAAAGTTCCAATATTCAACGGTAAAATTAACAAGAACATTGTGTGAGCTCGAGCACTTGTAAATTGCACATGTTTATTTATTACCATCGTCCACATTATCATTCATTTATTAGCATTGTAACAACTAAGTTCATAAATTAAACCGATTGTTGAGTGCTAAAGAACCAACACATTCAAAACAATATTATTCTTACTTTTCACCGATTTTTATCATCATATCTCAAACAAT
Source organism: Lathyrus aphaca (assembly GCA_963966055.1). Lineage (NCBI taxonomy): Eukaryota > Viridiplantae > Streptophyta > Magnoliopsida > Fabales > Fabaceae > Lathyrus > Lathyrus aphaca. Next base: position 585,395,611 of record OZ014521.1, read on the forward strand.
CAATCAAAACTCTTAAAATTGATTTTTCACTTTAAAAAAATAATTTGTTTCATGAAAAAAAAATTGTAACAAATGAGCTATATATTAGTAAATTTGAGTTCTGCATGACAAACTTCCAATAGTCAACAGTAAAAATATCAAATTGATCTTGAACATCTGTGTGAACTCAATAGACAACAACAAAGGCAAAATATGGGAATGACTTATGGATAAAAGTTTGTCAAGTTTTATATGGGGTTGATAGGATCAAACACTCCAACTATAGAAACAAAAAGCATGCTTGCAATAGAAGCTACACAAACTATAACAAAGCTTAATCTTTCGTGATGAAGTACAGAGAACATAATTAACTGGATGCAACTGTTTGCCGCCTTTATTAGGGACATACTACTTATTGATTTAGTTAGAAGACATCGGGTGGGAAATTTCCTTGAAATCCGTTGCTCTGTTGAGCCTGCCTCAAATGCATTCCCAATGCATAGTTATTCATCTGTTGACAAACACATAGAATTCATCAGCATGAATGAAAAAAAAATTTAATGTACAAGAGTTTAACTTTGAAAGTTGTTTAGTTTAGATTTTTTATCCACCACTTCAATAATTTGTAATAGAACAAGGAACCAAATTTATTTTATAGGTAAAATTAATTTCTTATCATATGCAATAATTGAGCATTTGCCCCTCCTTGTTTTCAGCCGAAGCAGAATTGTGTATCCAACAGAAGGAAGGAGATTAAGAGAAGACCGACTAATGTGAATCTCCCAACAATCACTTTAAAACCTACATATAGTATTTGGCAGATTACTAAAATAACTCCCAAGTCTCAACCCCAAAGGGAGATTATTTACATGACAGTAATGTATTTCTAGTTACTAGTATCCGAACAAAACGTGCTTCAGATTCAGGAATCAATAATGAAAATCAAATTATAATCAGGAAGTAGTTTCTAATACCTATGCAGTCACACCACTTTTCCCCCTTCTATCCCCATTTAGAAAGGAATAGTATCAAAACTGAATCCTATCTTTAAAAAGATTCACACCAAATTACGAGGAAATATTAACTCTAACTAAGAGCGAGCTGTTTGACGATGCAAATAAAATAAGAGATAAAATTGAATCAGACCTCAAGAGTTCTGATCTGTTCCTGGTATTGAGACGCCAACTGCTTCAACTGCTGCAATTCTTGATTCTTATTATCATAATCAGAAAGGCGTTCATGCTGAATCCTGAATGCGTTTTTAAAAGAATTTTTCTCCTTAATCAGCACTTCAATTTGCTGCTTCAGCATCAAATTTTCCTGAAAACGAAACCATCTTATATCGATTAAGATAAAAGCTCAATTGAGGATAACAGGGGGGAAAATACAGTAGTTACTCCTAACCCATTAATAGGTTGTATCAGACACGCATGCACAGAGGTCAACCACGCATCACAAAAATCGTAGCCAGGACTACCGCAAATCTGGGTATTCTGATCATAATAAAAACCATTCTTGAAAAGCTATCAACAAATATGCTGAAAAAGATTTAGCAGCAAGAGAATGCCTGACAAAATATTAAAATATCTATAGAATAGATTGTCTAAGCAAGTTTATTCCACCCTCTTCCCCCAGTCAGTGTTACCTTGACACATAAGCAAGTAAGACTAAAGAAGCTACATAGATTTCTTATATCACACCACTGTACACTCTTCCTAAAAGAAACAAATTTCAAAATACACAATACCGCCAAACAGATAGCTCAATAATCCTTGCTCTTCAAAAAGGAGACTTATTTGTGACTACAAGACAATCCAATTTTAAGACGAGCCATAAATGACTATAAATACCTTCTGAAGAGAATCTGTTGCCTCAGCCTTTGCTCGTTCACTGATTGATTTCTCTAGAACCTCCAGCATTCTAGCAGCACGAGCTCTAGCATCATCAACACTGGTAGCAACCATCATTTCTCGAACAAAAAAGTCAATCCATTCTGCTCCATCTGCAGGAAGGTTGTTCAAAGTGGACTGATTCACAGAAGCAGAATCATGCACATCATCTTCTAATTTACCTGCACAGTTTTTCAAAGACATGTCAATATCTTGGTTTATGATTTCACTGCCAATAATCAACACTTTTTAAAAATCCATTCAAACTATGTTATTAAAATTTCAGATGGTGGCGTAGAGACATACTACAAACCAAACATAATCCCAACAGGATGCATAAATATTCAAAAATAAATATACACAGTTTATGTCCTTCAAAAAATTATATTCCCAAGCCATGTAAAGGATGTCACCACTGGGCTAAAAGTAACATTTACTGTCAGAGGTTGGTAATGCCATTCTTCTCGCAGGAAAACCCAGAAAACAGAGAGGAGCAAACCAAAAATACAAAGAAGGAACATTGCATGTGCATGTGAGTGGGTGAAAGAGAGTAGATGGGATTCGTTACAAAAGAGAGTAAAGATGAATGTATCTTTTTTTTTATAGAGTAGATAGGATTTGTTACAGAGGGACTGAGGGAATGACACTCAACCTGACAGAAACAACAGAGAGACCGAGAGAGGTCACAAATGAATGAATTAAAAGAAGAAAAAAAAATGTCATCAGAATTGTAAAAAGGATTTAATTGAAATGCACTGACAGTGTAAAGAAGTTTTACACTGACAGTGAATCATAGCCATTGAATGTTGGAAGAAGTTTGACTTTTATTTTAAAAACTTATAAAGTAATACAAACGGATGATGATGATGAATTGACAATGTAAAACAATGCATAGCAATTAATCTCTTTTAAAAATGCCACAGGATGAAGAATGAAAACTTTGGAAAAGGCGTTTTAAGATGATCCTGTTTACTTTTTGAAAACATTTTCTAAGACGTGTTTCAAATTAAACAGGGCCTTACGGTTTCAACATTACCAAAAATTGCAACCTCTTTGTTCCCAAAAATATGAAAGAAAATGAAAACACCAAATGCAACCAAGTTAACCAAAAATTTACTTTCCAACGCCAACCATACCTTGATCCCCACTGACATCAATCACTGATTCTTCAGCAGTTCCAAAATTCCCACCGCCAGCTCCCAAGTAAAGCTCATTCAGGCTCTTGATGGCAGCATCTAGATCATTGTCACTCTCTTGGAGAGCTCTCTCAAGAACCTGAAAGCTCAAACATCAATACAGTAGCAAAACATTCTTACATACCACATAAAATTATACAATGGACTGGCATTTTCCCTCCCTCCATTAAAACGTCTCTTGCTCTCTCTCATCCTCTCGCGAAGCAAACAAAAAGAATAGGATTATTTTCACTTCCATCAACCAAACACAATATATCTCATTCAAATTGAATCCTCCTTTATCAAAATATATATAATTCAAATTCAACAAACAAAAAATAAAACGACAACTGAAAAAATAATCAGTTGTTAATCGAAATTATCATATCATCGTTCACAAATCATCTCATCTCTAACACAGATACAACTGTTAATATTAAATAATCAGTTCATAAATTCAAATTAACAGCATCATCATCGTTCATTAACCTAAACATAAAATAAGATAATATAAAACAAAACAAAACTAAATACATTTTAGATTTTTCAATAAATATATAAAAGCCAAAAAATCAAAAAAGAAAGAATGAAAAAGTACCTGTTGTTCCATGTGAGGGAAGAGATTACGAAGCTGGTCGAAGAGTGATGGCGTAGGAAAACGAATCGGAGAAGTAGCAGATGAACAACGAAGCCTCTTGGATAACGGCGGAGAAGGAGGAAGTTCTTCAAAGAAAGATCTCTTGCTTCCGCACACAGCAGCAGACATCGTTCGTTCGTTCGATGCTGAGAACGAATTTCGATCCAATTTCCTCCTCTTCTTCGCTTCTCCTTCTTCGATCTACAATCTACTCAATTCAATTCAACTCATCCAAAAACAAACACACAGAATCGAATTCGATTGGATTGAATCTGAAGAAGAAATTAGGGTTAGGGTTTTGAGAAAACGAAGAAAGGTTTATCGTGAGGGTTAGGTTTTTGTGATGGTGGAGTTGACAAAAAGAATTGTTGAAAATTGAGGAGAATGAGTATTTATAGTGGGATGGAAAATGCGATAAAGGAGAATGAATGAAGAAGAAAGTGTGAAGACGGTGCCACGTGCTTGCGAGCGCGTGGTCTGAGAAAATCTGCAAAAGTGAAAAAGAAAGGTGAAATTATTTAAATTACTGTTATATAGTGGGATAATGAGATGATCAGAGAATTTAAATGAGATTTTATTTTATAGTAATTTTGAATTCAGTTAGAATACAAATATCCTTAATCAATCAAACATAACAATTTAATGTTGCATTGCTTTTTATTTTATTTTTAAATTAATTAAAATTTTATTGGTGTCAAGATAATTTTTATTGGAATTCTTTAGTTTAGATGTTAAGGAGTGGATTTATGAAAATTTAGTGTGTAATTTTGATGGCTGAAATATTGTGTGGACTATCGTTTGTCATCTCTTTTGGAGGTGGAGGAATATGGAAGCACATGAAAATGACTTTGTGAGGCCTTTTAATCAAAGTCATACTATCTTGCAAAAAATCAAAGAGCATGAAGATGCGACAATGGCGAATTTCATAGCTTCTTACTCAGACAATATAAGGAAGGAGTCGCTTAATAGAGTTCTCAAGTGGGAGGCTCCTTCGAAGAACATGGCTTGACACTGATGGTGCTTGTAAAAATCACAACAATGCTGGATGTGGTGGTGTGGTGAGGAATCAAGAAGGAAAGTGGATTGGAGGATTCTCAAAATATTTGGGGAGATGTAATGTTACAAGGCTGAACGTTGGGGAATCTTGGAGAGTCTCAAACTTACTAAAAGGTTGAGATTTAAAAGAGTTGAAGTTAATACGGATGCTAAAAGCATAGTTAATGCTATTAATGAAGATGGTGTGGAATTCCTAGGTGCAAGGGCATTATTTCGGACATCAAGAATCTGATCAGAGATCACGACTTAGTCGTTATTTCTCATTCTTATCGTGAGACTAATGCTTGTGCGGACGCGTTAGCCAATGTTGGTTGTAGATCTAAGGAGTTCATGTTTTATAGTGAAGCTCCTGATTTTTTGGTTGACCTTTTAGAGATTGATAGAGTCACATGTTATATCCCGACTGTGGGGATGGGCTAATTTTCTTCTTCTTTCGTTGGACTTCAACCCTCTTTGTAAACAAAACAAAATTACCTTTATTTTATCTTTTTATTTACTTCAAAATAGAATAATGTTATCAATCATTAGATGGTGTGGTAGTAATTAGAGCAGTGACATTAATTTGTATTTTCTTGGAATGAAGCATCTCGATGTGGCTGGTGACACAAGTATGCATCATTTCATCTTTTAACTCTAAGTTTCTAAAAAGAATATAAAATATTATTATATGTGGTGTGATTGAAATTATTGTAGGTACTACTTGTGGTAGATAGAAGGAAAGATATAGGGACTAATTAATAAATGATAACTTGAGATATTAACTAATAGGGGTGGTAAAGTGGATCTGGTTCATTGGGTATATATGTTTTGTCTGCACTTTAATATGAGGCGGATTAAGGGTTTAGGCCCTGACTTTCTAAAGTTGTTGTCCTGTTTTCTTCGCGGGTTTTTGTGGCCATGTATATTTATTTAAATTTTTGCATTTTTAGACTTAAAAAGTACAATACATGCAGGTTTTTCCCCCTTGCCCTCACTTTTTGCGGGACTGATTTACGTTTTAGGTCGCATCCTCAACTTGGACTCACCCGCCACATTTTTTGTGTGGACTTTTGTGGGACGAGCCTAAACGGGGCGAACATATCTGTTTACCACCCCTACCAATGAATAAGGGTAATATTAGAAAAAACAATCAACATTAAATTGATTAGAGATGACAAAATGGATATATTGGAAGAATATTGATTGAATTGCTAATTGATGGATCCAAACAATCCACTAATTTATTAACAATCCATTAAAATTTTCTTTAAAAAATCAAATTAAATACATCCATTAAAGATATAATATAATCTAATTCATCTATTAACAACTTTTTAATGGATGATTATCCATCCATCTATTAAACAAATTTAATTTAATTTATTTTTTTATAAATTTATTTTATTTGTTAAATTTTATAAACGAAAAAATTATATGAACTCTATGAATTAAAGTCTTAACATTGATGATGAAAGTGTTTAAAATAATTTTTAATAGATTTATAAATATATATATTTCATTAGTAAAACAAGTTTGTATTTTTTATTTATAAATCTGTAATATTCATCGAATTTTCAATTTTTTCATTTGTTTTGTTTGTCTCTTCTCATATGTTACTTTTTAATTTCTACCATGATTTGCATTATATGTGAACTAATGAACTATGTAACATGTAAATGAATTTTTCAGCAGCGTTTGTATATTTCTCACAAAAGTATTTCTTTGTTTCTCATTTTTCTTTTTAATAAATATGCATCAGCTATAAAAAAATTATAAATTGATATAAACTTCCATTTTTAGATTACTACTATATATATATATATATATATATATATATATATATATATATATATATATATATATATATATATATATATATATATATATATATATATATAAAAGTATTTTTAATATAAAAGTTTCAAATGCATAAAATATTAATTTTTAATATATTAACTTACATTTTGAATCGGTTTAAGACATGACCAATGAGTATAGGAAATAAATATATTTTGTATTTTTATAAAATGAGTGATTTTGTTGGATTTCAAATAAAAAATATCCATTGCATTTTTATAATACTATATTGGATGGATTAGATTCATCAATGATTTTAAATGGAAGATTTTACTTACCACCCCAATTAAACCTGACACCTAATTTTTAATATTTTTAAAATAATCTTGATCTTATTTACCTAAAAAATTACATTTGTTTTACTAAAAAAATCCACTTTTTCAACCCAACAAAACGAAATTCTTGGTACGTTCTTCTACTGGGTTCTTAAAATTTTAGAGTTTACACTGGGAATATTGTAATATCCAGTAATTTTTACCTGTAATTCTTACCTGTAGTTCCGAAATTCCCGGTAATTCTTACCTGTAATTCCATAATTTCTGGTATTAAACTCAACATTTTGAACAATAATATCGGGAAATCTAAATTTCCGGTATATAGAAAAACTTCTCGGGAATTTCAAATTTCCGATATACCGGGAATTTCAGTTTTACTTGAAATTACTGGTAGCGGGTCTGTTAGGAGAAAATGCTTGTGTTGTGCGGTCTGGAGCCGACAGGATCATCTACAGATTTGTGTAGTGATTACACTCAGTTCTTCACCATAGACAAAGTATGTATTATATTATTTCGATTCAAAATTACTATTATTTCGTAGTCAACCTTCTAATATGTTGGGTCAAAGTCAACCGTCCACTGTATCTTCTAGGCATACTTTCTTGTCTCAGTTCCCTGGTTTCATGCATTCATACATTGATGACATAATTGATGTGGGCGACGATGGAAATTGTGATTTTTGGGCTATTGCAGTTTTACTTGGATGAGGCGAAGAGTCATAGGTGTTGATTCAGACTCAGTTGGATACTCAAATTCACCTACACCCAAAATTATTTTCCAAATTGTTCCATGACATCGTTGATGAAGTTAGGAATTCCTTAAAAGTAGAACACTTAGATATACACGATAGAGAGAAATGGATGTTGATTCCTGATATGGGTTATCATATTGCGACTAGGTACAATGTGATTTTTGTCCATTGTCAAAGACACTTAACAAACCTTTTTCCCTCTTACCATAGTTCCATCTATGTATAGGAGCAGACATAAAATTATTGTTGTTGCTTTTGTCAACAACAATAATTGGGTTCAGATAAAATTAAAATCTGATAGTCTTTTGTCTCTTGTCACTGCCAGGTGGAGAGAAAATTGTACTTAATAGGCAAGAGCATGAGAATTAGCATATGCAGAACGAATTAAACATTAAGAGGAAGAACTTAGGAAGTCATCTTAATTTTATATGTAATATTGTTGATATTATGTATTTATTTACGTTTGAATACATTTATGCAGGACGGTGTGAGCAATACAATGAAAATATATATTTTTTTAAGTTCTGGACACATACTGAGAATTTCAGGGATTCTGAAAATTTTCGGCATACCGGAAATTTGAAAAATCCGGTATATCGAAAATGTGAAAAATTCAGTATAGTATGTATCTGGAATTTGAAATATCTGGTGGATGGTACCAGAAATTTCAATATTACCGGTATTACATATAAAAAAAATGTTGAATCACAATAATTTCAACAAAATATTCGGAATTGAGTGAAATTCCCTTATGGACCCGTACATTGTGAAAATCCGGTATTTTTGGAAAGGGTGAAAATGAACTTCATTGGTTTTGAGGGGGTGTCAAGTACAACTGGAAGGTGGCAAGTAGAATCTTCCTATAAATGAATGAATTGAATCTAATCTATTAATTAAAATTTTACATTATTGATGAATTGAATGAATTATTTTATAGATGAATTGGATGAATAATTGTTTAATGGATTCAATTATCATTCTTATATTGATACCTTATTAGTGAAAAGTAACTTGAGATGTGTTAATATTCTAAAAGCAACAGATAATATGATATGGGAGAGTGCCAAGTTTTTGTTTATAAGTTTCAAAAGATTGAGATTTGAAGTAAATTGGCGTAGTTTGGAGAAAGAAATATGTAGAGGACTAAAGTTCTGAGTTATCTTTATCTATATTGACTAAAGTTCAAAATTGATGGATTGTAGGAGAAATTTGTGTCCATGATTGCTGATGCAGGGGATATTTAGTTGTAATATGAAGGGTAGGTATTTATAGATATTTTTTGTATCAGAAAGTGAGAGTTTTATACAGATGTTGATTTTATCACTTACATTGTTAAATGATCAAATAGACTTTTTAATAAACCTTGAGAAAAAAAAAAGCTTAAGTTGTGTGCTTTTTATAGAACTTTACACAACATATTAGTTACAAACTAGATAACCTCTTCAAACTACCAAACCAACTAACTCTGTTTGAATTAACTTCAAATTATTATTCATTGAACTAATGAAGTGCTTGTGTTTTAATACTAGTAATTCAGATACTGGAGGTGGCTTTATCCCAAATTACAAATTATATCAGGATTTATCAAGATGAACATTTTGATAGTCATATAGATACAAATGTCTTGTAGAGGATAATGTTTTTGTTTTCTTTGTACTCAAAAAAGCAAATCTTTTAGTGGTTATAAGGACATAGATGCGATTGTACCGAATTAAATTAATATTATCTATGTTATTTATTTTGTTTATTTGTTATTTTTCATTTATTCTATAAATTATCACACATATTATTTCAATATTGTGTGCAACATCTTATCTCTAATTAAAAAAATTCAATGTGTGTACAGAAAACTTTAAATGTCTCATAATTTGCATGAGTATAGTTAGACCTGATAAGTTGGAATTATCCTCGATATGAAAATTTTAAATAGAAATATTTTGCATGAGTATAGTTAGGTTATGATAAGTTGCAATTACCCTCCATATGAAAATGTTAAATACAATGTTGATGACTTTCTTAACTATGGTGAGCATATAACAGCTTGTGAGGGAAGTATTGTGTGATTGTGTGGGTTCATGGTTTGGGTATGCTTAATCCACATGGGTGAATTATGAGTGTATTTTCCTTTAAATGAATAACAGGAGACATCTTTTTAATAGTTTGAGTAGAGATCGTGAGAAGAGTTTTTTCGTTTACAAACTGTTAATTAAATTTTCTCTTTTTATATTTTATGTAGATAATTTTTTATAACATAAATAAATTAATATTTAATTATTTAAAAATTATGACAAAATAAATAATTAATTAAAATATTATAATATAGATTTAAAATTTTCAACTTCTTAATATTTTAATAATTTGTCATATTTAATGCAGATTGAAGAAACTTAATATTTGATTAAATTTTTTAAAATTATTTATTTTTTTAAGATTTTTGTTTTTGGTTTCTATACTAACTTCTAGTATCTTTAACAAATAAAAAATGATTTTATTTTTCGACAAAGATACAAATAACATCGCTCCAATCTTAAGTGTTTATTAAATCAACAATTTTACAAAATAACTTTAATGTTTATTGTATTTTTATTTTAAGAGCTTTTAATATTTATTTTAATATTTTTTTAAACATTGATTTTTTATTGGTTGTTCTAAATATGAAATATGAAATATTATTGATAGCGTACATACACGATACCTTAATTTTTTTCATTATCATAATAATTTCAATATTATATATATTTAATTTTTGTTCATACCTTATTCAATAAATTTTTTATATTTCTGTTATACAAATTTCAATATTTTAACTTATATTCAATTATTTTATTGTCTCTATCCAATTAAAAAGAATATTTTATTTTGTTTCTATTCTAAAAAATACAACCTAACTATCATTTAAATTGGACTTTTATTTAAAATTATTGATTTATATACATTAACAACTTATTTATATTGATATGCATTTAGAAAAAGTAGTGTTAAAATATAAAGGAGTATTGAAAAAGAAACATCATAATTAGGTGGTTTTTAAGGGGAGTGATCATTTAAATTACCATGGATGTATGATTCAAGTTGACAAAATTCAATTATGATTGTAAGTCTTCAATCATATCATAATTAGATGTATCAGAGAAAATAAGTATATATTCAATTTTTGACAAGAATTCTTCACACTATTAACTGAATGTTGTTCTTTGACAGTTATAACTTGGTTTAATGATTGTAAGTCTTCAATCACCATCTCTCCCCTTCTACTTTTGTTTACAAAGTAAATAATATTTTGCAAAATGAACTAGAGGAGAAAACAAAGACAATTGAAGAACTATGATCATTAAACCAAGTTCTAACTGTTAAAGAACAAAATACAATTTGAAGAACTCTTGTCTAACATTTAATGCGAATTTGTTCTTTTAATATAACTTAATTTGTCATGCATATTGAAAGGTTATATGTTTAATGAGCATTTGCGAAATAAGCATTCCACATGATTTATAAAAAAAACTCAGGTTTATATATCACAACAATTGCTTAGCACAATTGTTATTAAATATTTTGCATTAAAGAATATCACAACGTTGTTTAAAGCAGTGTTTTAAAAACCGGACCGATCATCAAACCGATAAGGGTACTGAGTCATTGGTTTATTGGTTGAACCACTGGGTCACTGGTCGAATCGCATGACCAAATCGGATTAAATCGGATAACTCGCTTAAATAGACCGGTCTTTATAAGAAAACTATATAGGTATAAAACTGGTCGAATCAGATGATTCAATCTCTACAAAATATAAATAACACTTAATTTTTAAAAAAAAATATCATATCATAAATTCACAAGTTCATAATCTAAATTTAAATATTAAATAAAGATATCACACGTAACAAAATAGTATAAAATTACAAAGTCTATTGCAAACAAAGTCTAATTACAATATAATATAATTAAATAGTTTATAACAAAATAACTCAAATGTGTATCAAATTTAGTTTAAACGAGGGAAAATTGTTTCAATATTGGGATCTCCTTCTTTAATATTAAAATAATTTGCAGTAAAATCAACCGCATCCGCAACAATTTCTTCGTCAATGATATCACTATGTTTTATTTTATTTTATTTTTTATTTCATTTATTTTATTTTCTATTTATTTTATTTTAAGTTTTTAATTAAAATAATAAAAAAAATTATTTTTTTAAAAAAATTACAATTAAACCGCCGGTTTATGAAAATCGGTGATTTTTTCGATTTTCCCGGTTTACACCGATTCGTACCGGTTCAATGACATGAGTGATCCAACATTCGAACCAGACCGATTACCTGGCCGGTTCCCGGTTCGACCGGCCGGTCCAGTTTTTAAAACATTGGTTTAAAGTAAATGTTGTAATAGGTAACACGATACATAAATACAATCACGGTTGCATGACCTTGGTGGAAAACATCATACATGCAATCACATTTTACCTCACAACGGTTGGAACAATACAACAATATCCATTTTCTAACCATTGTGACAAGTGTTTTTCGTAGTAGTGATTTTTTAAAATAAAATTTATTTATATTACCTTAATAGAAAATCAAGTGGAATAGAAAACTTCAACCAAGGAATTGATCCAATAGCCCTAATCTTGGCCAAGCAATCAATTATAACATTAACTTCTCTCCAAGAATTCATAAGTAGGACTCGACAGTTTCTATCCAACATCTTCTTAATATTTGAAATAATAAATGTAAAATAGTGTCAAAGATTAACTTCTGTCTTCATTAAGTGGATAGCGAGGCGTAAGTTCAAAATAAATTAAATCTCCATTATCCTTTTATTGCATGCTATTGTAATCCATGGTATAAATTAAGGAGTTCTACACTGATTTGTAACACTACCACCGACAAAATCAATTACCCAAAAATAATATAACCAAGATATCTCATAATACATAAAAAAACAAATTAGAATTGTCAAATTTCAAAAAAAAAAAAAAACTATTAATGTAAAGCAAAATAAAATGATCTAAAAATAAAATATCTCCTAATTGACTCTTCATTATCTAATATATTAATCTTTAAAAAAATAAAATGATTGGTGACTCTTATTTTTTAAACTATTACTTTTTATAAAAAAAACATGTAAAGTTATATAATTATATATTATATAATTCATAAAATATAAAAATTAAATAATATGGTCGGGGTCGAGAAATTCACGAGACAGAAGGTACTTCATCGATCCACATATTAAAATATTCTCGAAAGAATTTTTTTCCTCTATCCTTGTTTCAGCGGGGGAAAATTCTCCGACTTCAAAACTTCGAACAAATAATTTTTACGAAGATTTTCGTTAATAGATACAAATTGATATCTCTTTACAAGATCAATATATATATTATAATGAAAAAATATTTTAATTATAAGAAACACTCATCTTTAATAAATTTTATCCAAAATAAATAAATTTTATCCATAATAATAAATTTTGATAAATTCTTAGATACCCATGATAAATAATTGAGTACCGATATCTCCCGTATAAATTGTAAAAATATTTTTTTATTTTAAAATAAAATAATATAATAAAATGACATGACACTGAATCATAATTTTTTGTTGGTTAAAAATATTGATATCCAATTAAATACAAAGATACCAGAACATTCACCATAAATTTTTACCCTATCATCATGAAAAAACTATTATTCCAAGATTTTTTTTGTTATTGGGATAACGAACCAAATCAACAATCAATTTTAATTGTTTAACTAATCAACTCCCAAAATAAAATAGATACTCAACAAAACCTCTATGAGATATATCTTTCCATCAACACAGTAGTTGTGATCCATTAATAGATTTTTGAGAGCTGAACTTTATCAAAAAAGAGGGGACTTAAAAGAACATGTTGTAGTAGAGTAATAAGTATTTGAATGCTTCCATACAAGACTCGTGAATTTCAAACTTAGATGATGCTTCTATTTATAAATGAGTTATAATCGCTTGTGTTGTTGGCTTCTTATCGGTCCAAAATAAATACACAGTAATTGTGACAATTTTGAAGTCTTTTATGATAGAGATGAGAAGTGTCTCTTAGGACTTTTTTAAATACTAACAATAAAGTGGCATAAATGCTTCAAAGCTTTCACACAACAATTTTGTTGTTGTTGTTGTATTTGGAATAAATGTATCTGATCTAAAACAATAACACAGATGAGGATTTGGATTTGGTTGCAACCACAAATTCTCTACATGCCGTCACGTATTGTTATTTGATTAAGATCAAACAATTACGATTTAAGAAAAATAGTTTCAAATTGTTAAATAAAATTTAAATATATATGCTTGTCTGATTGATCAAAATAAGACAATCAGACCCATCATAACTGCACAAAAAGATGTAACAAGAAGTAATCCATTTTCAAAAAATGAGTACATTCTTAAGTTGTTAGTTTATGAAAATTTGATTCCTTAGAAATAATTGTAAGTTTCTTCTTCATGTTTGATATCTTGATGATAAGATTATTATATGAGATTCAGATGAGGTGACTAAGGCTCATGACATCATTTGGGAGACAAGTTATGGATTAGGCATCGAATTGAATATTCGTAAGACTGAGATCTTTTGTCGTTCATGAGATGGTAGTAAACTTTATGAGGATTTGTTCCTGTCGGATATTGGAAGACTGCTGTTGGGGATGAAGTTACTTGAAGAGACTGTCAAGATGACAACTTTATCAATGAAGTGTCCATGGATAGAGCTTCCAGGGGTATTAAGCTAATGCATCTTATACTACAACTAAGGAATCCTCACAGTGAAATTCTTCTTCTTCAATCCTGCATGGGTATTGTCAAATTATTTTATGGCCTAAGAATGTGTCAACCTAATCATATGGAGGAAACCATTATTTGGTTTGATAAAAAATTGTGAAGGGCGGTTGAAGAGAAAGTGGTTGGTGAAGGTCTTTTCTTCGTAGACCTTCAATGAATATTTGTTTCTTTACCCATTAGAGTTGGAGGGATTGAGTTTGTACTCAGTAGTAAAGACTACCTTATACGTTTTTATGGCTTTTAAAGTCCAATCTTAGGTGTTACAAGATCATATCTTAAGAGATAACGTGTTATATGATATGGACTCAAATTTCGATAGAGCTTTGGATGATCTTAGTGTTGTGATTTCAAAATTTGACTTTAGTAGTTTTACTAGTAAGGACATCGTTTCTCCTATGTTTTTGACAAATGTTCTATTTAGTAAAACTATAAGGATATGAATGCAAAGTTTGATATGACAACAAGACAAAAATAAGTTTTTGGTTGTTTGCAAGTTGCATATGCTTAAGATTTTATCATTGCTATTCCTAATGATGAGTTAAACCAACGTATGTCATCAATGGAACACCGTACTATTCTAAGATACCACCTTATGATTTCTTTATTTCCTATCGATAAGGTTTGTCCGGTTTGTTGTAAGGTTTGTTTGGATACATTCGAGGAATACACGATTTATTGTAGGGAGCTTCCAGACTTCAAATATCAATATAATCTTGTTAGGGATGTCATGTTAGATATATTTCAGCGAGGCAAAGTATATGTGAAGAAATAGTCGTTTGTGAATTTCTTGACTGATCCACATGAGATGAGATCACACTTAATCAACATATATTCTGATGTAGGAGTGAGTTGGAGAAAAACATTCTTGTGTGAACATGACTATAAGAAAAAAATATATTGATTAGTTTCAAATTTATATTATTTATTTCAAAAAGTAAATACTTTATAATATGCTTAACAAGTAAAATATGCTTAAAACACACTTATCTCTTGTATCTATCAATTCTTCACTACCCACCTTCCCACCGCGTAGTACGGCACATCACCGACCACAAAACTCAAAATCTCATCAAATCACCTACACATCCTCACCAATCAAAATTTTCCCTTTTATGTATTTTATCCACACAAAAAATTAATATTTAATTCTTAAAAACTTTCCTTTTCCCGAAAAATCAAAATGCACAAAACATGAACATCATAGTAATAACTTCGGAAATTCCGTCAATTCCAACCTCAAATTTTCCGATCCATATAAATCCAATTCCCAACAACTCCATAATGTCATCCCCACTTTCATCATTCTCTAACTACCATGAACGGCGGCGCCACCTCCTCCTCCTCCGGTGACGCCTCCGTCGTGAATCGCAGACGCAGCACCCAAACCACCGTTCATTCTAACGGCGTTAACGTTACGGATTCAATGCCGAAGAACTCTTCTCTCTTCTCTCAACCTTCGTTTCTGAAATGGACTTTATCTGATGTTGTACACGTGGCAACACATCATTGGATGCCTTGTTTGTTTGCTTGTGGTCTTTTGTTCTTCATGGCCGTGGAATACACGCTCCGTATGGTTCCTTCTTCTTCTCCCCCGTTTGATTTGGGGTTCATCGCCACGCGCTCTCTTCATCGCGTTCTTGAGTCTTCGCCTGAGCTCAACAACGTTCTCGCCGCACTCAATACGGTTTGTCGTTTACTTGCTCTCTAGATCTGAACGACAACATGCCTTTTGTCACTTTGTGATTTTTTTTTGGGTAATTGGGGAATGAAAATGGGTTTGTGTCAAAATTTGATTTTTTAATTGTTTCTATTGGTTTTTGTTTGAGTTAAAATTTGATGTTTGTTTTTGCATTGTAGGTGTTTGTGGCAATGCAAACGAGTTATATATTATGGACTTGGTTGATTGAAGGACGTCCTAGAGCAACGATTTCAGCACTTTTCATGTTTACATGTCGTGGGATTTTGGGGTATTCCACTCAGTTACCATTGCCTCAGGTGATTCATTCATTTCATTGACATAGTTTCATTGTTTTGCATTAGTCATAAGAACAATGTTGAAAGTTTAATTTACCATTTCAAAAGGACAAACTGTGTATGTTTGGATTCATTTTTGTCAGAAATATAAGTGATTCTAGATAATGAATTCTGCTTAGGCTTCAAAAATGTTGAAGTATAGGTGTTTGAGATAATGACCAACCCAAAACAACTAATTGTATGTTTGATTCCATTTTCGGAGGAGCTAAACGATTTTAGAGTTTTTGAGTCTAAAATTGATATTTACACTGAAATTTAATGATTAACTCACTTGAGTCTAAGATTGTTAACAATGTTTTTGTTTTGATGGTGAATAGGATTTTCTGGGTTCTGGTGTGGACTTTCCTGTCGGAAACGTATCGTTCTTCTTGTTTTTTTCGGGCCATGTGGCGGGTTCGATGATAGCTTCGTTAGACATGAGGAGGATGAAGAGGTGGGAGATGGCATGGACATTTGATGTATTGAATGTTTTACAAGCTGTGAGGTTGCTTGGTACAAGAGGCCATTACACTATTGATTTAGCAGTTGGATTAGGTGCTGGCTATTTATTTGATTCTTTTGCTGGTAAGTATGTTGAAGATAGCAAGAAGAAAATAGCTAAACATAGTGTCAATGGCGTATGAACTAAATCAATAGGCAAGTACTCAATGTGTGAAATTTGTAGTGAAAAGAGGAAGAGTTTGAGTTGTAGTTGTAAAGCAAATAACAAAAGAAAGAAGGGTTAGAGAGTGATGTTATTGTAATAGTAGTTGTTTTTGTTGTTGAATAATTAATGTGTAGTTTCAATAATTAAGTTCTTTCAATAGTATGGTTAGGATTTGTTTACTTTTCATTTTGTTATGAGGTTTATGATTTATGATTCTGTTATGGTTTCAAACCTAAAAGAATCTTGTTGGTTGTTTTAAGAAATTTGACATTTGCATCAATATAATATTTTGCTATTTAAAATTTGCACTTGACTTTTCAACATGTTGATCGGTTTTTCTACGATTTGACAACAATGATGTTGATGGGCTTGTTAAATGACTTTTAGAGGAAAGATAAAGACTTTTTAATGGGAATAAAACATCTCCATACCCCATATTTCAAAATAAAACACCTAAATATCCTATTTTGAAAAAAATATCCCAATATATCCCTTTTATTGGGTATATTCGGCCATTGGGTTGGCGAGCACGTGAAAAAGGTATTGGTTATTGTGTGCTCGGTCACTGAGTTGGCGAGCATGCAAAATTAATTTTTTTCTGTTTTTGTAAGTTTTCTGTGAATTTACCTGCGGATTTTGTTAATTTCCTGCGAATTTACCTGCGGATTTAACAAAATTAAAACGACTTTTGATCGTATCACTGTGAGAGAATTGAATCTTCTCCAATTTTTTCTCTCATGCCCTCTCTCAGGTGTAACTTTCAATTATTGGATTAATCTAACAATTAAAAAATATGAAAGAGAAAACATAATATTTAAAGAAGAGAGAGAAATATATATTTCTGTTTTTCTTTTTTTTAAATCCAACATTTGAAAAATAAAAATGAGAACATTTAAAGATTAGAACGAAAATGGACAATTCTTTTCTTTAATTTTTGTGATATTTTTTTCTGATAATATTGCTATAGCAATTAAATCACATGAATTGTGGCTAACAAAAAAATATTTTAAAATTAATTAAAGAAGTTCAAAATAATATTCTTCTCCTATGTAAATAAAATTACAAACTTCTTAAAAAGTAAAATATATCCTCAATATTACAAATAAAAAATGTAGCATCTAATATTTGTCACCATAAAAATCAGTCAACCGTTATTATTAATCATGATGCTAATTTGAACGACCATAATGTTTAAAATCTATATTAGTTAATTTAAAAATAATTTTTTTATATATAAAAAACTCAATACTTAATGTACATAATAAGAAATTTGTTATTTTTCGAAAATTTGACGATATTTTTAAAATGATTTTTGAAAATATATTGAAAAGATTGCCTAAATAAATAGGATGGTTTTATTATCAATGAAAAATAATTTTTAAAGGAAAATAAATTCTAAAAATTTAAATATTTTTTTCCATCTCAAAAACTCATTAGAATTATATATATATATATATATATATATATATATATATATATATATATATATATATATATATATATATATATATATATATATATATATATATATATATATATATATATATATATATTTTAAAACTCAAGATGTGTATCGGCCTTGCATGTCTATAGTAATTTTTCGTATTATTGTTATTTTCTATTTCAATGGGAAGATTGATATAATAATAAAATATAATGATAATATAAAGAAAAACTATAAAAATGATAAAAATAAATAAAAATAAAACTAGATATGTATTTCTCTCTTCTTTAAGTATTATGTTTTCTCTTTTATATTTTTAATTGTTAGATTAATCTAATGGACGAGAGTTGCACGTAACTGAAGACATAAGAGAGAAAATTGGAGAGGATCCAATTTCCATTTTGAGCTTTTCTTTAGCCACTTGTTCTAAAATGAAATTTAGTTTTAATGTATTTTATATATCAAAACACATTTAATTTTTAAAAGACTAATTTGTTACAGTATAATAAAATAACTCAAACATTCTGACAATAATTTTACCAATTTGTTTTGAGTCGGCAAGGGTCCCACAAAAGAAACTTAAAATCCAAGCATGAGAAATGTATAATTTCAATTCATTCTCATGTTCCCTTTAATCTTTATAAGCAAAAGTCCTATATTTATTATATTTAATGTAATTATTTCAAATATATCTCTATTTTTTTCGCATTTATATGTTTTGAACGATTTCCAAAGTAAAAAAGTAGGGATAAAATTAAAAAAAAGTATGAGACTTAAATGCATTAAAATATTTTTCTTAAAGGACGATTTTTTTTGTAAATTTATTTATATATGAGATTAGAGGGAATATATACTAGGATTTAACGTGTTTGTTGCAGAGTTTGGGAAATACAGAGAGTGTCAATAGATTAAATATTTAGGATTTAAAATAAATTGTTACCACATATCCAATACCTTAAGACAATGAGGATATGAGTCACCTCTTTTATATACCTAATATTTATTTTAATTCTTGGTGGACGATAAATATATATTTTCTTGTAATGCCTTAGAGTAACTTTAACGCTGGTTTTTTAACCACAAGTTTATTAGAGTTGACGTTCCATATAGTTCACTTGCATTGGAAAACATTTAGCTGACAGTAAATATAAATTGCCGTGAATTCCATAATCAACGGTAACTAATGAAATTTGCACCTTAAATACTATTAAAATAATGAAATTTGCACCTTAAAATTAATTATAAATAAATAAATATAAATATGTGGGGGTCAAATTTGACTTATTTATAAACAACTACCATTAAAGTAAAAATAAATTAGATCAACTAAAAATTCTTTAAATCCTACATAGTAATTTGATCCCACAAAAAGTAACTTAGTTGTCCCAATTTAGTTTCTTATACTTCACCCGTAAGAGTGTCTACCATAACATTTTTTGTTGTTGAAAGAAACTAATGCAAAACAAACATGTATTGTACAAATAATTTTAGAATCGGTCAAATGATAAGTAATCAAATCGAAACAAAACAAAAAACAAAAAATGTTAAAATCAAGTTTAAAATTTGTTATTAAAAAAATTCAAAGAAAATATAAATTCTTTTAAAAAATGGTTTAGTTTGAAATAAAATATTTTAACAATTTAATAAAAAAAGTATCAAAGAATGTAAAAATGTGATTGTATTATTATTCATCGGTGCTAATGCATTTATACAAATAAGCCTCGAACTAACAAGCCGTTAGTTAGTTACACCAACTAATTAGTTAGTTTACACACTAACTAACTCTAACAACATATTACTTTTTGATTCTAGTATTTCTAAATTTTTATTTGATTTTGATTCATACATATATTTTATTTACTCATTGATCATTTTTTTGTTTTGTTTTTAATCCTTATAAAATTATGTTTTGTTTTGTTTTGATAATATACGTAGCGTAGCGAATATCAAGTTGAATTTCAAAATCTAAAAGTACATAGAAGAGAAGCAAGAAAAAGACATTTGAGGAACATGAACCTTCCTTAAACTTTTCAACCCTTCTTGACTTAAACCATGAACACTCCACAAATACTTCATGGTCCAAATCAACGTCTTAATGGATTAGATTAATGGATTATAGACATTGAATAATGGATTACTAAGGCTACAAATGAAAGATTTTGAAATTTGTAAATAATTCATGGTCCAAATCAACGTCTTAATGAATTAGGTTAATCAATTATAGACATTGAATAATGGATTACTAAGGTTACAAATGAATTTTTTTGAAATTTAGATGTTACAAATCATTAAGAGACTGCTCAATTGATTTTAGACTCAACCAAACATGGTCTAATCAATTAGACTGATAGTTTAATCAATGATTCAATTAAAAAATGACTTTTAATCAATCAAACACTCTCATAATCAACTAGTTGGACCCCTACATTATTTTTAGGTGATTTAAATGAAATATGAGAGGCTTCTAAAAAGTTTTTGTGTGTGTGATTGATTTAGCCATAACATTTCCAAAAAAATCGTTGTGTCTTTACAAGACACTAGTTACTTAGACATACACGACTAAACAAACTTTCACATTTCTCTCTTTCACAACTTATGAAGTTTCAAATATTACATCACTATCTTTGAGTTTAACATCACACAAGAACCTTGAGGCTTATCGAGGAGGCTTGATATACTTTCATGTTGAATACCATCACTTGAAAGTTTGAGAGGTTAAACAACTAATGACCCTTGAAACAAAAGTCTTCACTTGAAAGTTGTTTGATCATAATATTAAATTTAAGTAGATGTCTTGATCTTCAAGAGCATATCTTGATTAAGAAGGATAACTCATTCAATCATCTTAAACATCTTCGACCGTTTGAGCTATTTTTAACAGATACTGACTTCACTTCACTGATTATCATTTGCTATCTTATTCACACTTGTTTCCATGTAAATATTGTTAGTAATATTATTTTAGTATCTTTAATTTTTTATTTAACTTTTGTACTTAACAAAAAAATTAAAATCAAATATATTTTAATACTATATTTCAATTTTAAGGGAACATCAACTTCAAAATCAAACTATATAGAAGAGAGGCAAGAAAAAGACAAATTTTGATGTACTTGAAGCTTCCTTAAACTTCTCCAACCTTCTTGCCTTCAACCATGCACACTCCACAAATACTTCATTCACTTCAATTCAATTCATAATCATTCCAAAAATGGCAACACTTTCTCCATTTTCTTATACTTACTCTTCCAACAAACACTCTTCTTTTCTTCCATTACGCTCCAAAAATTTCAAAACCACTTCCTTCAACTTCAAATCATTCTCATCCCTCAAAGACGAAAACGAAACCAATTCATCACCGGTTTCTATCGCTCCTAACAAACACGACAACAATAACAACAACGATGATGTTGGAAGAGAAAGAGAAACAAACGAGGATGAAAAAGAACAACAAGAAACGGATTGGAAAATGGATGAAGAATTTAAGAACTTTATGGGAAATCCATCAATTGAAGCAGCAATTAAGCTGGAGAAGAAGAGAACTGATAGAAAGTTAAAGGAGCTTGATGATGAAAGAATTAAGAGTAATCCAATTGTTGGTTTGGTTCGTCGTAATTTGGTTATGGAAAAAGAAAGACTAGAAAAAGTTGAGGAAACTTTCAAAGCTCTTGATCTCAATAAGGTGAAGTTCATGATAATAACTAATAAGTACTTTTTGTTGTTGAATTTGAATGGCACTGAAGGTGTTTGTTTGTTTGTGCAGTTGAAGAGTTGTTTTGGTTTTGACACGTTTTTTGCGACGGATGTTCGAAGATTTGGCGACGGAGGGATTTTCATTGGGAATTTAAGGAGACCGATTGATGAAGTGATTCCCAAGTTAGAGAAGAAACTCTCTGATGCAGCTGGTAGAGAAGTTGTTGTATGGTTTATGGAAGAACAAAAAGATGACATTACCAAACAGGTATACTTTGCCATCAATTTGAGATCTTGCTCGCTTTATTATAGTTAAGCAATGAAGCAGGAACATGATACGAATATCAGACACGAAATATATCTGATACGGAGATTCTGATACGAAGATTCGTTAGTCATTGAAAAACTTAGGATTAGATTAGGATACGATACGTTTAAGATACCTATATAAAAAATTAAAATTAAACATGAGTTAAATCATTCTCTAAAAAAATCAATTGAGTTTGCAAACTTTGATAGTAATTCACTTTGATAGTAATTCGTAAAGGAATTATGAGAAAAAGAAAAGATAGTTAAAGTTGAGAGAAAAGTAATTAAAGGAAATGTTTTGATCCTTGTAATAGAAAAATTGAAAGTGACCAGGTAATTAAAGTTGACAAAAGAAGATTTAAGGATGAAGAAGATTGATTCATGTTCTAGAAATATCAATATTCACGAGCTTAATTAGCCGTATCCGCAGCGTATCGGAGATGTGTCGTTAGCATATCCGAATTTTTTTTTTTATTTGAAAAAAAAAATCAAATACTCCTTCGATACATATCAGTTCAGTGGTGTATCGGTATGTAGCACATCTGATACGGCGTAGATTTTAGATATTATCTGTGCCTCATTGCAATTAAGGCTTTTGGTTAATTGTGTGCTTTATACATTCAGGTTTGTATGGTGCAACCAAAAGCAGAAATGGATCTCCAATTTGAGTTAACTAATTTGAGCAACCCCTTTGGCTATTTAAGTTCAGTTGCATTAGCAGTAACTACTTTTGGAACAGTTGCTTTGATGAGTGGTTTCTTCCTTAAACCTGATGCTACATTTGATGATTATCTTGCTAATGTTGTGCCTCTATTTGGTGGTTTCTTGTTTATTCTAGGAGTTTCTGAGGTAAGTCATTTTTAAAGTTTCAACCAAACTTGAAAAATGACAGTAATTGAATGCAACTACATATCTATGTGGCTTTGTCGTTGAGGTTTAAATTGTTTTGTGGTTGTATTCTTTTCATTGTGCAGATAGCCACTAGAGTAACGGCTGCTCGTTCTGGTGTAAAACTCAGTCCTTCATTCTTGGTGCCGTCAAATTGGACAGGTTGCTTAGGAGTGATGAATAACTATGAATCTCTTCACCCAAACAAGAAAGCTCTTTTTGATATTCCTGTAGCGCGTACCTCTAGTGCATATTTGACTTCATTGGTGCTTGCTGTTGCTGCATTTGTAGCTGATGGAAGCTTTAATGGCGGCGATAATGCATTGTGAGTTATATGCAAAAGTAGCTTTGTTCAAAGAAGAAGTAATGATAGATAGGCATTGTTTGAATAAAAAACTTAATTAAGTGCTTATAGACCATAATGTTATAAGTACTATGCATTAGCATTTCTCTTGATTGTAACTTTCTACTGCTACATTTGCAGGTACATACGGCCTCAATTTTTCTATAACAACCCTTTGCTTTCATTTATTCAATTAGTCATTGGGCCTTACACGGACGACCTAGGAAATGTGTTGCCCTATGCTGTCGAAGGTGTTGGAGTTCCTGTTGATCCACTTGCTTTTGCCGGACTTTTAGGTACGTATTTTGTAGTTTCTGTCCCGTCTTTTCTTCTTTTAATAAGAATGATACAATATACAAATCTACATGTTTTATCCGCGAACAATTTGATGCTTGTGCAGGGATGGTGGTGACTTCTTTGAACTTGTTACCATGTGGGCGACTCGAAGGAGGGCGAATCGCGCAAGCCATGTTTGGAAGAAGCACTGCCACATTGTTATCTTTTGGTACATCATTGTTACTTGGTATTGGTGGCCTAAGTGGGAGTGTTTTGTGTTTGGCATGGGGATTATTTGCAACCTTCTTTAGGGGAGGAGAAGAAATACCTGCAAAAGATGAGATTACACCTCTAGGAGAAAGTAGATATGCTTGGGGCATTGTTCTAGGCCTAATCTGTTTTCTCACCCTTTTCCCTAATATTGGAGGAACTTTCTCCAATTCATTTCTAAGTGATCCATTTTTTAGGGGATAAAATGTAAATGTGTTGTATATTTGTAGATGTATGTAATTATATGTGTATATTTGTAGACGTACGTAATTATACGAGAAATGCTAAGCAGTGCTTTCAGGACATTTTTTAAGAACTTCAGATAGTAAGTTTTTATAAAGTATGTGCAATAATATGCAATCAACATTAAAAATTGAACTGTTTGAATTTATTAATAAATAATTTTTAATATAAAATGTTTAAAGAGTGTCTTGAGGGTATTCGTTAGCAAGATCCTTATTACTTTAATAAAAAGTAAAAATCAATTGACTTAATGGGGTGTGGTCATGGAATTTCATACAATCCGACAGGTCTTGTTGCAGGAAGCTTGGTTCATCACGAGGAACATTCGTATTGAGTCTGAGCCAAGAGCAACACACAAGTGAGAGATACCAAATATTTATCTCAAATCTTAAGGTGATAGATGTATGAATCCTCACTTATAAAGTGTTCAACCTCCACTTTTCTAAGCAATGTGAGACATCCAACTCACACTTGTACACAATAAGATCTCTTAATAGATTTGTTTGGGGGTACGATCTATGAATCCTCACTTATAAAGTGTTCAACCTCCACTTTTCTAAGCAATGTGAGACATCCAACTCACACTTGTACACAATAAGATCTCTTAATAGATTTGTTTGGTGGTGCGATCCAAACGGCTTCTCCATCAAATCGACATATTCCAAACTAATTCCTATTTTCTTCATTGATGCGATGTTGAATTCTTTGAAACCAAATTAATTCCAAACTAATTCCTATTCCAATAGTATTCCAATCTAATTATAACTTTTTTTAGTAATAGCGTACCGATTATATTTGAACGCATCACAAACTCAAACAACTTACTATATGACTATGTATCCAACATGTTACCATGAACAATGATATGTTAATTTTAGCTTGGTAACATTTAGTCTTGTTCTCAACCAAATCACACATTCAGATACTGAGGATGAACAAAAACTAGTCTGTCTGAATTGAAACATATTTTTGCTAAACTTTTTCCAATAGTATAGGGCTAACTGCTAAGTGTGCAATTTACATTTTATATTATACAATATTATTTTATGTACTATCAAAAGTTACAACAATATGCATGATGGAAGTGAATTTTTGTAATGCTTGTTATTCCTCAGAGTCTGAATCCACTTCAATTGGACATGATCCATCATCTACATTGGCCATTGGATCGTACATGGGCGAGCTAGGATCGATGCACCCTAGAACAAGATTCAGATCACAGCGATCACCCTGCATAGATGGTTTCATTCATCGTTTAGAAAACTCGATTCTAGAGTTCGATTTCTAACTACTAAGAATTGAAGAATGTTATGCTTACCCCTTCTTTTGACAAATTACCAACCATAGCACATTTAGATATAACTGTAGTTGTGTCTGGAAATATTGCTTTTTCACATGCTCCTTCTTTACTTAGTTCCTCTGCCAAACCCTACCAAAAGAATAGTATACATCAACAAATGTCCTAAAATGTTCTTTTTATATGACCAAGAGTGACAAGTATTTGCCGTGAAACGGAACAGTTACTAGATATCAGTCGTTTGATGAAGATCAGACGACTGGTCAAGAGACGTTAGAAGAATTTATCGAGTGTATCAAGTGACATGAAATGTACATATGAATATAACTTATGATATTGTATAAAAATTGTACCTCATTAAAGAACTCAATTGGCTTGTTCTGTAAAGTTTTAGGAACTCGAAACTGCAATCTATATGGACCATCCCAATCTTCTCCATTTGTAAATGAGAAGATCAAGTTTAATGCTACAACAAAAAAAGAAAAGTTCAGAATATGATACTAAATAATGTTGTTAATATGTTTTGATTGACGTGAATTTGACAGAATCACGTTCATCAGACTTTTCTGAAACCTAACGTGCCAGACTCTTCTGAATCCTTACGCGCATTTAGAAACAAAAGAAGCGTATTACCATGTTTAGGAACACATATTTGAATGGAATATATAGGAGAATCAGCTTTGCCTCTATCCTTTCTTAGCATAACTCTTGGTTCACCACCACACATAATTGGTTGATTAAAACCTCCTAAACACATGAAAACCAAAACTCAAATGAAGAAAAAAAAAACTCCTAACTTTTGTTCTATGATGAATCAAAACATTTTTCCATACAAAAAAGCAGCATCAACAAATTACCATTAAAAGCAATTCCATATTCTTCATTTGGAGCAAGTTTTGTTGCTGGATTATAGAAAAGTGTAATATTTTCACCCTGCCAAAATTTATTAAAGAAAAACAATTTAGAAAAAGTTGATTGAGTAACTCAATAACTTAACGTAATACTTTTCATACTTACTGAAGTAGGATGAACACCATTCATGGTTTTCCAGTATACTGCGGCTTTCCCAAATTCAAACATAGCCCATGAAGGTAGCTTGTATCTGTAATCATCAATAGCATATGAAGCACAAACACAATACGTAACACTAGATATGACACTGACACGGTAATATTAATAGTAGTCTGAGAAATTAGAATTACTAAATGTGTCAATATTAGACACCAGACATCATATACTATCAGGTGCCAGACACCAGACATATCTTCAAGTTTAAGAATCGAATCTACATAAAGCCAACAAACAATATTCCTATGATCATTCTTCTCCATAATTAATCAAACATTAGTATTAAATGAGAATTCATACTCTTGAATTTCTTCACTAGGACTTGTTGCAACAGAAGTGGCAGCAGCATTGATTACATGTCTAACTTTCACATGTCTTTCCTTCATAAGGTAACATCTTGGTAATGAAACATTCATAAAATTACTACCTGCATCAGAAATTATAAAGTCTTACACATGAAAAAAACTGTCCATAAATAATTGCAAAAAAAGTGGATTCAAAAATGAAAAAAATAAAATAAACTAACCAAACGTGTTTGTTATGGTATGAGTAGGAAGAGAGGTTGTGAGAGAGAAGCAAGGTTTTGTGGAAGAAGCAAAGAGTGAAGCATTAGTTGCAGCCATGAATCACACTTTTTTGGTGATTCCTAAATATTGGATTGGAATATGGAAATGAATTAAGAGAAGAAAGAGTGGTGGCTCAATCTAACAACTCAATATGTAGTTAGATATTTTTTTGGTAAATATATGATGACCATAGATTAAATAAATATATTAGAAAACAGACAAAAAGATATTTTTTGAGGGACAAGTGGCAAATGATAGAACAGAAAAAATATCACCTCATAACCAAAATCTTTAAGAAAATATCAAAGGAAGATAAGAAATCAACTCTATTCAATTATAATAGATTTAAGCTCTCATACTTGAGTTCAATATAATTTAACCAATATTTTTTAGACATCTATATCATATGAAAAAATTATAAATTAAATTATATAGAAAAATAATAAATATTGTTTAATAGAATACATTTACAATAAATATCGATATTATCTATTTTTTAAAATAAGTTAAAATAATATGATTGTTAATTGTTCCAAAAATATATTTTTTTAATAAAAGTTATAAGATGATCATTTATTCAATGATGACTCATTTTATTATATAGGTGATTTTTCACAAATTTCATAATTGAAAAAACAGATTCCACACTTGCACTTGCAATCGACAAGACTAAATTCAACTTTAGAAACTTATAAATCATATAAAACGTGCAAATAAAAAACACAACAAATAACCATGCTTATAGTGATGCAAATTAGAAACACTAGAGGTTGCAGCGTGTCACTTAGGTTTGTTCCCTTGCACATACGGTGCATCCGTAACAGGCACTCAATATAATACTTATTGCAATTTTCCATAACCTTATAAGCTCTTCCCATCCATCATTTCTCATTTCTAGTAATTATTGTTTGGTAGCATTGACAAGTAATAAAATATTCAAAAGATTTTAATCACACTTTTATAGCGCTAAGCTCAAATAATTTGTAAATCTTAAAATCTCAACAATCATATATTAAGAAAAAATCAAAGGATTGAAACACATATAACAAAAACATAGTTTTACCATTTTTTTCAAATGATGTATTTTTCCCACATACGATGCCACTGTACTATTACAAAACAAAGAATGACTAGAGATTTGGTGGTTGCGATGGACAACAGTGGATCCAAACTTTCGATATAGTGAAAAAGAAGATGACCTGTAAGGTTAATACTCTAATGCTCAAGTTAAAGTATGCGAAGGAAAATAGTGAATGAAATTTGAATTTAAAATTGTGTACTGAAAATTGACACACGTTCTCTTCATATAATAGTGCGGTTATAACAACCTACTATTTGCTAGGCGTATGTTGCGAACCGTTGGATATATCTTGAACTTGGATCGCGTATATTAATTCTTCCGTAAAATAGTCGTCCTGTACTTTGAATATTTTAGACGAATCGTAAAAAGGGAAATTTTTTGGATTGGCTAAAGCCACACCCAACCTCGATGTGCATTCTTCCATGATATTGATAATCTTTAATAATAAATATTTAAAGGGTCATGCTAACTAGTGTTTCCGGGACAATCTTTAAGCATTCTAAATTAAGAAAATATTTTTTTTAAAAAATCAAATATTTCAATTTTTGATGTTTTGAATGCACGTATTTTTAAGAAAATATTTTCTCATCAAAACAAACTCAATTCATATCATTAATAAAAAAACGTTCAATACAAGGAGGATCTAAATTCAATGAAATACGTCTAGATCAAGAATTGACACCGCCCTAATAAGAGAATGGACAACCATATTCGCTTGACGTCTAATGAACTTTACCTCAAAGTTAGGATAAAAAATAACAAGACTTTTATAAAATTAATAATAAAATAAAACTCTGAACCACCATTATGATTGAAGTGAATGACTTGAACAACTAGGGATGTAAATGGATATCCATGGGGATAAATAATATGATATCAGTGTCTGTTCCATTGGATAAATATGATATCCATATCCGCGCCATATCCATGCGGGTATCCGCTAAATAGATAATCCGCGGGTTTTAAGATATCCACAAATATTTACAGATATCCATGGATACCATTTTTTTCTATTTTTTTTTTGAAATTTTTCTCTCCAACTCATTTTAAATATACAAGAAGTTATTATCATATAACATCCATACAAATATCTCCTATTTTAACAACAAAATGTTATCACATTAATTTCCTTCATTTTAAACAAAAGATATTATGATTGTGAGTTATGGTTAAAGAGAGGACGACCGCGAGATTGAAAGGAAGACACTGGTTGGACAAAGAAAGTGGTTGGTTGGACGGTCGAATTGAATTGTTGAAGTAAGGTATGGAGTAACGAAGTAGCTTAAATATGAAATGACCAATATGATTTGTATGAAATGTAAAAGGTTTTCTTCAAAGAAAACTTCAAAAAAAAAGAAGAGAAGACTAGTTTTTTCGAAGATGAAAAGACAAAGTATAATAAACTAATATTTAAGCAATTATTATAATTTATTAACGGATACAGATATCCGCGAACATGAATATCATTAAACCTGTATCCATATCTATTACTAAACGAGTATTTAAATATCCATTTATTTTATCCGTGGATATCTATTAAGTTACCCGTCCCGTACCCATGACGGATTATATCCGCGAATATCCACGGGTATGAATATTTTTTCCATCCCTATGAACAACATTTTCCAGATTTGATCAAATGGCTTCGTGGATTGCTTCTTTAAGAGCCAAAGCTTCAACTTCATACACAAACATAGTTCCGGGATCCCAAATCACACCTATAGAAATGAAATTCCCAATGTGATCATGCATACACCAACCACTATTAGAAAATTCATTATGATTATTGAACGTCACATACACATTACATTTCAACCATCATTCCTTAGGCGGACTCCAAGTAGAAAGTATCTGATGATTATTAATCAAATCATATACTTTTTGAGACAAAAACCATTCCTGCCACCTGTGGACCCAAGTAGAAAGTATCTGGTGGTTATTAATCGGATCATGTATTTTTTTAAACTCTTAAAGAGCGTTCAGGAAAATCGTTAACATTTTCCACATTAAAATTAAAATTATTTTGAATATTTTAAAAAAAAAAGTTTTGAAATATATTTTTATGAAAAATATTATGAAATGTTAAAAAAATTAATTTTTAAATTACTTAAATCAAAATTAAACTTTACGTTTATCAAATGCATATTAATATTGTGAAATTTTTTAATAATGCATATTAAAAGTTATACTAATTCATGATTTATAATAAAGACAAAGTCAAAGGTTATCCCAACATAGAAATCATCCAAACCAATTCTATGAATCATGTGAATCTCACTCTTCAAAGATCAATGCCCTTCACAAAGCCAAACACCACCTTATCCCTTCATTCAGCCCACAATATTTTTTCAATTCTCATTTTCCCAAACATGTACCACCGTTTAAATTACTTGGCTAATTCCACATCACAATCAATTCCAACACAACATAAACATTAACATAAAACCTTAAAAAACATATTCAAACTCTACTTCACCCTTTCACAAAAGCTTTGCCATAGAGTACAAGAAAAATTAACGAAAAAAAAAAAAGTCTTTTTTTTCTCTGCATGGCTTTGATAACTTCTCAACCCAAAAACCCTATTCTCCATAATCACTTCACAACCCTTCATTCTTCAATTCCACACCTCAATAGGTCTATAGTGAATCATGGGTCATTCTCAAAAAATTCAAAAGCTATTAAAGTTTGTAACTTTAACTCCAAGTCAAGAAATTTTCACTTGAAAAACAACCCCTTTAATTTCAACCCACAAATTGTAGCTAAACCCAATGCTGCAATTGGAGAAGTTGCTTCTTTGGAGCCAGAGGAATCACCATTGAAACATAGAAAGATTTTTCTATCTGATGTTGAAGTGAAGAGAGAAAAAAAAGTGTTCTTTGGAAGGAAATGGATTTCATTGGATATTGGAACTTTTGGTATTGTTTTGGCAATGCATTTGCTTTGCTTATTTGCTCCATTCAATTTCAATTGGCCTGCTTTTTGGGTTGCTGTGGCACTTTATGTTGTTACTGGACTTTTTGGTATCACTCTCTCTTTTCATAGGAATCTTTCTCATAAGAGCTTTAAGCTTCCTAAATGGCTTGAATATTTCTGTGCTTATTGTGGAGTTCTTGCTCTTCAGGTTTGAGTTTTTCTTCTTGAAAGTTTTCATTTTTTTTTGGTGTTTTTGCATTTAATTTTGTGTTTGTTGTTAGAATTGGTTGGAGATTGTTAAGTGTTGTTAAAGTTGGTTAGGATTAGGTGCAAATTGGTTGGAATTAATTAGGTTCGCCTACATCCGCGAGTTTCCCGCATTCACGCGTTTGTGACATATGTTAGTCCTCTACATTTTGTTAGACTATCTGACTATCTGATCTTGATTGAACGGTCACTAATGTGTGAATGCGTGAATGTGAATAAACCCAATTCGTAGTTGGTATAAAATACAATTTATATTGTGATCCTAATATCTCTTTTATGGTTTTTGTGTGCAGGGAAATCCAATTGATTGGGTGAGTACTCATAGGTATCACCACCAATTTTGTGATTCTGATAAGGACCCTCATAGCCCAATTGAAGGATTTTGGTTTAGCCATATGACTTGGCTATTTGATACCAATTCTATTGTAGAAAGAGTATGAATGCTCCCTCTCTCTCTCTCTAAAGATACATACAAAAGTTTTGTGCATGTTTGAATTGACAGCGAGATTTAGAAAATCAAATAGCACTGCGATTTTGTTAAAATTATGGTGACACATCATAATTTTGTTGAATTCGGCGTCAATTCAAACATGTACTCAATCTATTTGTAAAATGATTGTGTAATATGTATGTGTGCAGTGCGGAGAACCAACCAATGTTGGTGATTTAGAGAAACAATCTTTTTATAGATTTATAAGAAGCACTTACATTGTGCATCCATTTGCTTTGGGAGCTCTTCTATATGCAATTGGTGGATTTCCTTTTCTTGTTTGGGGAATGGTATGAAACTTTGTTAGTTCAATAAATTAAGTTGATAATATCTTCGATTTCAGAAATTAAACTTGATTTAGTTCTTAATAGGATTGAATTCAAATTTGAATGCGTGCAGGGTGTGAGAAGTGTTTGGGTTTACCACATTACTTGGTTTGTAAACTCGGCTTGCCATGTTTGGGGAAGCCAGTCTTGGAACACAAAAGATTTATCTAGAAATAATTGGTATGTTAACTTTTCATGGTTCAGTAATTACTTGATTAACAAGTAATTGATTTTTTTCTGTGTCAATCAATCACAGACCATCTTTGTTTAAATATTTTTAATGATTTATTGGTTACGATTGATCTGACGGTCTAAAAAGTATTTATTCTGTCACTGCAGATCAGCGAAATCTAATTATCTTTATTGTTATCTAAAATATTTTAGGTGGGTGGCTTTGCTTGCATTTGGTGAAGGTTGGCACAATAACCACCATGCATTTGAATATTCAGCTAGACATGGTTTGGAGTGGTGGGAAATAGACATGACTTGGTACTTGGTAAAATTTCTTCAAGCTATTGGTTTGGCAACTGATGTTAAAGTACCAAGCGAAAGTCAAAAGCAGAGAATGGCATTGAACAATAATGATGTGGTGGCCACATGAAAAACACATTTTTATTTATTTATTTTTAATTTAAGGTGTGAAAAGAAAGAGTATAATAACAAAAATGAAAGATAAAATGCTTTGAGAGGTTTTGGAAGACTATTATTGTTTTGAACGTTTATTTCATTCGTTTGGAATTATGGGTTGGATTTGACTATGTATATGGGACTATAATGCCAAAAGTTAGTGGAGAAGAATTTGTATTTCTTTTTCACACCATTTTCCTCTTTTCTGTTTTTATTTTATTCTTATATTACTATTCTCTCCGATTCATATTATAAATATATTTTTTTTTTAAATTCATTAAATAGTTGATGTATTTACATTAATTATTTAGTAAATTTAAAAATGTAAGAATTGTTTATAATATAAAATAGATGGAGTATATAATTGAATTATATTAAGCATGATCCAAACATTGATCTCAATGGATTGAAAAATTTCATTAAAAGATAAAGCATTTAGGGCCTATTAAGGGCTTTAATGAATATGACTAGTTGTCATCATCAAAAACATATTTAAACATATTTAAGAGAGTTTTGTTGATCAATAATCTGAAAAACATGGTTTATATTTTCTCCTTTTTGATGATAACAACACATTTCTCGTGAATGTGGTAAAAAAATAACAAATATATGTTTAGAGTAATTAAATTGCCTCTCAATTAGATATAGAGTATATTCTACTCCCCTAAAAATATACTCTCCTTTTTGTTAAAATAAAAAATATGGGTAAAGATGCATTGTGATAATTTAGATATACAAACATATTGGCAAATAGATTTTTAGGAAATGTAAATCATCATTTAATTTAATTTAAGAGAAAGTACAAATGGGAAATTGCAAGCAATAAAAACTCATAAGAAACAATTAGTTCATCTCATCATCATTCTCACTTGATATAATCAGAGATATGAGGGTTTCCTTTTTCCATTTTCCTTATAAGCTTTTTGATCGAGCACATAGCTCTTTGGTAATCACAGATATCATTGAGAATGTTTGAAAAGGATGGAGGGAGGCCATTCTTTCTTCGTTGTCTTGTCCTTCTTGGAGGTAGTGCAACAAATTTTCTTCCTTGAATTGTATATCCCATTTTTCTCGAGAATTTTTGAATGCGTAATTTCTGGTTCTTATTCTTCTTCTAAATCAAAGCTATTGTATGCTAGATTTTTTGTGATTAATTCACTAGTGTAGAATGGTGTTCTTCTTTTTTCTATCCAACATGTGATGAAGCATAACATCTATCCAATTTTTATCAACTTGATTTTCCAAAATCCAGACTGCAAGAATAACCAATTTTTATCAGTACCTTCATCGTCCTTTTGATCATTGTCTTGTTGGATGAAGGGTAGGTTGCAAGCTTGTGCAAATTCTTCAAGAGATAGAAAAATGAGACGCTTCTTGACTTTGGAGCTAATAAATCCATTCGAGTATTGTAAGTTTGAGTAGAAAGTTCTCTCTAATTCTGGATACCTTTCCCGAAGTTTTTCAAAGACTGAGGTTCTTAGACTGTCAAAGTTGAAGGCTTTTACAAAGAGGAAATACTTGAAGAACTCTTCATCCAAGTAGTGATATATTTAGACTTTTCTATCGGAAAAGTACCGATTGAAGGTGTTCTCTTGCTCTTAAGTGGAGAAATCTTCAGAGAAATCGGATTGTGATGATTGAGAGGACCAAGTTCTCTTTTGTGCCATTTAAGGTGATGATGGATGATTAAGAGAGATAAAATAATTATAATGCAATGCTCAAGAAAGGGTATGGTGAGATGAGAAAATAAGAGAGAGTTACCTTTATTTATAGCCTTTGTCCAATCAATTGGATGAATGTGTGAATCGATTGAAAGTTTCAATTACTGAGAGTTAGTCGTTGCAAATAACCATTTATATGTGAGCCAAATTTCAAACTTTTGAGTTTTGATATGATCTAATCGATTAGGTCATAGTTTTAATCAATGGGCTTGCCCATTTTCAACATTTTTTTGTTTTTAGACTTGTATTTGATTTTATTTTTACTATTACTTTTATGCACCCCTGTTTATCTTTATTTATATTTTCTTTGTATAAAATACTTGAAAACTAATCTACTTGAAAACTAATCTATTTATTAGTGAACTAATTTTATTTGAAGAGCATAATTAACTCCAATATTTTAAAGTATTAATCAGCATTTTTCGTTCATTCCATAAAAAAGTGTACTACCTCAGAAATCAAAACGTATTGATAAACTTTCCCTTAAAGGGAATCACTGACACATTATGGTCTGAAATTGTCTATGAATCTTTGGATATGAGAGTTGGTTTAAACGACAAGTTGGATATGTCCATCACAAATGTATCCACTCAACCTACTATGAGGTTAACTGATCGAAGAGATTGCAACTAAAAATTATGTAGCAATGATCATGAAGATTGATAACGTGTTTGCTATCAATTTGGTCAAGAATCCAATATCACATGGACGAAGCAAACCTATTGAGATGAGATTCCATTATCTTAGAGGTCAAGTAACGAATGAGAAGTTGAACTTGGAGCACTGTAGAACTGAGAATCAGATTGTAGATATTATGACAAAGGATGTGCAAGTGAATTTTTTCAAGAGATTGAGAACTATGATGAATGTAGATAGCTTAGACACAATGAGTTATGAGGTGTGTGAAATCTGTTATTCTTTGTGTCAAGCATGATTGCAAATTCGACATAGTTGAAGTTGTATATAGTTGATAATGTAGAATTTAGTTCTTAGCAGATGAATGTGTATGTATTGGACAGATAGTTGAAAACACTAATTGTTGTCCTAACTTGTATGTATTCCTCAGAGAGTCAAATATATTCCGTAGAAAGTAGTAAGCTAGTCATTTTGAGATTGTCTGATGTGCAAAGAAATCTCATTATAAATAGGAGGACACCTATTGTTTAAAAAGGAACGAAATAGAGAGAGTTCAAAGTTGTGAATTCAGATAGAGAAAAACTTTGTATTCAGTAGAATCGGTAAACATATTCTTATTCTCTTCTCCCAAAACCTAATTTTCTCTTTTCTCTTTCCCTTTCCTCTTTAAAATAATTCATTTTCTCTTCAAATCGTTATGTATGAGAATTGTGTTACAACGTGGTTGAATCACTAAAATAAAGAGTGAATAATGAAGATCTTAAATCAATAAAAAAATGAATGATTGAATCATGTTTTATAAAGAACGATTCCAATCTATAGTGTGTGAAAATTGATATAATCAATCTAAAAGAGTTTTTTTTTCCGCTTGTAAACACCAAGCTTCGTAACATTTCTTATTTAGGATTGAAATGATCCTCCATTATTTTGATGAGTTAGATTTTAATATACATTTAGCATTAGTAATATTGTTTTTTTTTTTAACATTAGAACACAATTGAAAGTGCTTTGTATCATGCTAAAAAAAGATAGTCATACATAAAAAAATAAATATAATTATGTTAATCAAAAGACTAAATTATTGAGTTGAACTTTTTGGCAGAGCTAATCTCCTTCTTATGAGCATGTAGCCCCTCATGAGAGATGGCAGATGAAGCAATTAGGTAATTATCCAGGACATGAAAATGCAGAATTAGTGAAACTTTGATTGGTCGATGATTTTTCTAAAATTGGTTTTCTTATGTGACTCTACATAAGTTGAAATGTATACAAAAATTGCTATAGATGGGGCCAAACATTGTTTTGTTACTATGTGTTGATTTTTATGAAGTGATGGTATATATGCTTTGCTGTTTTTGAGTTATTGGTTAATTATGACACTAACACAATCAAATTTGGTTGCTACTTTTAAAAATAACTATGATTCTCAAAGTGAAAGTGTTATTTAAGTGAATACATTAACTACATAAGCTTTGTCAATACATCAACTACAGAAGTTTAATTACATTTTTGTGGTGAAGCATTTTGGTAAATATAAATCTCATTGACAAATATGATTTTTTTAGTGCAAATTGGCCATATTTTAGGGTGCTAATTGTATAGGTAAATTAGATGAGGGATTTTTTCATAATAGGATCCTTTTTCCATCTAATTAGTCATTTACTTTCTTATAAAATCCTTTTTTTTTTTAATAAACATATGAATTATATTTTGGTCTATTTTGGAAATCAAGTCTGACCGAGTGTTTTAACTAAACTAAAATATATTAATTTAAATTTTATAAAAATATTATAATATCTACATTATATTTCATTTTCTATTTTAAAAATATAAAATATTTCATACAATTCAAAATAAATCATAAAACATAATATTAAAAATTGTTTAGTATCATTTATCAATTAGTTAATACAATCATTTCAAATATTTTTATAAATATTATTAAAATAAAAATAATATTTATATAGGGAAAAATTACATTGTTTGATTCAAATATTTTTATATACGAAAACAATTTTATATATACAGAAAAAATATTATTTGTTATAAACGGAAATAACTTTAATTGTTTCAAATATTAAAAAAAATATCATTTTTTTTTGTTAAAAATGTGAACAAATTTGGTTGAAAAATTTAATTTTTTAATATCATTTTTATTATATTTTGAAAAATAAAATGTGCATATCAATTTACCTGTGCGAATACACGTGTATCACTTTCAAATATTTTGAAAAAATATATATTTAAAAATAGTTTTTATTGGTCAATTATAAACAATGTTTTAAAATTTATATCAATCATCAAACCAACGAGAATACTAAGTCATTAATTCATTAGAAGACAACTTTTCTTTGAAATGACAATGAATATT
The DNA here is from genome assembly GCA_963966055.1 of Lathyrus aphaca. Taxonomy (NCBI): domain Eukaryota; kingdom Viridiplantae; phylum Streptophyta; class Magnoliopsida; order Fabales; family Fabaceae; genus Lathyrus; species Lathyrus aphaca. The sequence continues at coordinate 585,433,530 of OZ014521.1, forward strand.
TATCAGTAACATATTTATGTATAAATGCACGTAAAAAAACCATGTATAATTTTGTATATTTCATTTAAATCTCTTATATTTAATAATTGTACTAATTTAATTTTTAAGTTATAATTTTTATTAAATATTTTTTTCTATTTAACATTTTTGAAAAAACATATAAAACTCAGATTTGGTCATTATAAATCCAAAATAAATTACGGATAAATAAAAAAATGGAAATACTATTTGACATCCACCAAATAATATATTTAGTTTTAAAAAAATCATAAAATTTTAATTAAAATAATTTATAAAATTTAAATAAATGTGTATATCATTGAATTTTTTTTTACTTACAGGCAAAAAAGCATTTTTGATTTATATATATATATATATATATATATATATATATATATATATATATATATATATATATATATATATATATATATATATATATATATATATATATATATATATATATATATATATATATATATAAAAGTAATGTTATAACAAACTTAATTTTTATATACGTGATCAAATATATTGTTGATTAAGTTATTTATACTTTATGGTTATGCTTGTGATACATTATGATTAAGTTCAAACTGTTTTATTTTGTTGTAATGTATATTTCTGACTGTTTCTTGAACTTAATATATTTGACTATGTTTTTCTCCTTTTCATGTTGGATGTATTATGTTTACTTTATCAATACTTGATTTTCAACTATCATACTACTGGATTTTAATTTTCTAATCCAGTTAATTTTTCTGAAATAATTTATAATAATTAACTAAATATATATGTTAAAAATCACAATTTTATTTATTTTCCTATTTTATTTATTTGATGTTTAAATAATTTAATTTTTATATATAATACGTATTTAAAACGAGTACCCGTGCGAATATACGAATCTCCTACTGTGTTTTATAAAGAACGATTCCAATCTATAGTGTGTGAAAATTGATATAAGCAATCTAAAAAAAGGTTTTTTTTGGCTTGTATAACACCAAGCTTCCGAACATTTCTTATTTATTTTAACTTTATAGCTAAATCATCTTTTTTACAGGCAAACAATTTATTCTGTATCCAGTTGAAAGGTTTGTTTCATACTTATTTATATCACAGTGACAACTTGACATATATTTCTTGAATAAAAAATATTTTAATTGGTTTTGTGATGGCGACTAATTTTGGATAGCTAATTATAGGCAGGCATTAGTTTATATCGAGAAAGGGAGAAAGTAGACATTAACTATTTTTGAATTATGTATTTTAACTAATCTTATAATATATTACTCCCTTTATCTCATAATATTTATGAAAATAAAGGTAGTGCATTGTCGGTGTAAATTAATTTTAAATATTCATCTAATAAAATTATAACATTCAGTCGTATTATATTAGTATTTTAAAATTAAATGTGTGATTTGATGGAATATATATTCGTTCGTGATTAATTGATAATGTAAAAATATTTTAGATATATATTTCTTTTTCTCCTATTTTATTTAAGTTTTACATAATTTTTAAGAAAATAATTAGATATATTAATTTTAATAATATTTTTTATTAAAATATTTTATTTATTATGTAAAATATAGTATGATAATAACAAAATTTCATTGTATCAATTTTAAATTATTATTGTTCGTTTTCAATTTATAATGAATGTTGAATATAATTTATAAAGACACGTGCATAAAGAATAGATGATTAGAAATGGAAAAGAGCCACGTTAATAAAACTTTTGTTTTTTCATATCAAATCGAATAATTTTTTTGACTTAAATGCATTTTTGGTCTCTCTATTTTGAAGTTTTTTAAGTTTTAATCCCCTATTTTAAAAATCCGGTTTTTGTCCCCGAATTTTACTTCCCTGGAGATTTTCATTGCCCCCCTCCATTTTGGTACACTTGACACACTCATTAATGACGTGACATTGCTACTGTAAGTCCAAATCAGATAATATTTCATTTTTTAAATTTAAATTAGGAATTTTTTATTTTTATAATAATTTTAATTGAAATTAAATTTTTAATCATATTTAAAAGAAACTCAGGTATGAATTAGTCATTTTCTTCCTTCATTCTTATCTGTAACCCTAATGTCCATTAAAATTGAATCTTCTTTACCAATATTTTTTCCCATTAAAATTGATACTTCATTATCAAACCAACTCAACAAAGACACATAGGAAAACAAACCCATTTTGTTTCAGACCCGCGAACGGAGTTGGCTGGAAAACCAACATTCCATCTATTTGTTTTAGATCCGCGAACGTAGTTTGCTAAAAAACTATCATTCTCATCTGATTCAAACCCTTCACAATTCCTTTTCGTATTGAAGATCATTGGGATGAAACAGTCTTGGATTCTACGTGTTTGTTGATTTTGCATATTTTTTCCATTTTGTTTTTTTCTCTCATTTTTAAACATTCTTAAGGTTCTTTGATTTCTCATATTTTGAAATTTGAATTTTTCAGATTTTTTTCTTCAGGATTCTTTGATTTTGCAGATTTTCCCATTTTTTTAAATGTTTTTAATGTTTTGCAGATTCTTTGATTTTGCATGTTTTGAATTTTAATGTTTTTTGAGTGATTTTTTAGATTTGCATATTTGCGATTTTAATGTTTGTTAATATTTCAGATTTGTAGAATTTTTAAGATTTGCAGATTTAGAACTTTATTATTTTTCAGATTTGAAGATTTTTTACATTTATCTACATTGAAGAGAAATTGAAGATAATAAAATTTTGTAGGTTGTGTAGATTTCTTTTGATTTGTTGAGAACGGATGAAGGATAAGTTGAAGATGATGAGTTATGATGTTGAATATGAACAATAAAGAGATTTTGGCAAATTTCTCAATTTATTCTAATTTAATTTACATTAATACTAATTTAAAATTAAATAAAAAGTTTAATAATTAATAAACTATAAAATTCCTAATTTTAATTAAAATATTCAAAAAATGTGATGTGGATCCACAATGGCGTTATCATGTCATTAATGAGCATGCATTTAGGGACCAAAAAACTGATTTTTAAAATGGGGGGACTAAAACTTAAAAAACTTCAAAATAGCCGATTTTTTTTTTATATAAACCTGCTATTAGATTAGAAAAAGAAAACATGTACAAAAAGGGGAGCAAGTTAACCCCAAGATCAAGAGAATCTAAAGAACGATAATCATAGCTTAATCTTTACAAAATCATTTCTAATCTCAATCGGAATAGAATCAAAAAAATTAAGTAGCAAGTGCTAAGCACATAATTCGCCTCTAAGTTGGCACAAGAGTTACCTTCTCTATATATGTGCGTAATAAGTAAATTAGAGAAGTTGTCAGGTTGTAAACAGAAGTTCCAGCGGTTTCTACATTTCCAAGGAATTAAGTTACGGTTGGAAAACGCTTTGGCTACCAAGGAGGAATTTGTTTCGAGCCAAAGCTTAGACCAACCTTTCAAAATAGCGGTTTCCATTGATCTGATCGCCGTTTCGAATTCAGCATGAGAAGGGGAGCTACAATGTAAATTTTCAACAAAAGCAAGCAGGAAATCAAATTAATTAATTGAAAAATAAATAGAGAAAATAAGTTTTTGGTATATATATATATATATATATATATATATATATATATATATATATATATATATATATATATATATATATATATATATATATATATATATATATATTACAGAGAGAAAAAGAGAATATAATACTTATGCATATAAAATTGTATTTTTGGGACTCTTATTGAAAATTATAGGGTTAATATCTATTTTGACCCCTGTCATATGTGTGTTTTTTGAAAAACTCCATGCGAAAAAAGAAATTGTAAAAATTTCCCTAACATTTAAAGATTCTCTCAATTTTGACCTTCATCACACCTAGTCATCAAAAATGCTGACGTGACAGATAAATTATTATTTTTTATCTTTTTTTCCGTATGTGGATGACGAGGTGGCTTTTTTTTTGAATTGTTTGTATTTCCATGTAGACATTTAATGTACATATTGTTTGTGTAGCTATAAAAAAAAGGTATTCTTATACTTCAATCTTCTTGTTAGATAGTTCCCATTATCTCGTTTGCTTCATGTTGTTTTTGTTGATTGTTCTAATTTTTGCAGATTCATCTTCAATGGATCAATACTTTGACTATGGGACATATTGTTTGTGTAGGAATGAAAAAAATATATAAGAAGTATGAAGTTATGATGAAAAGTTCATCCACCTTATACTTTTTTGACATTGCTTCACGAACAAGATGTTTTTCAAACTCATGATGCTTCACAAGTTAGGTGAACTTCATTTTAATGTCACATATGGCAACAATGTATCTTGTTTTGTTACAGTACCACTTAGGTTTTGTTTCAACTTTTGTTGGTTTTGTTTTGAATACTAACTAATTTTCTTTTATTTGAAATAGTTGAAGCTATATAGTAAATATGATACATGGTGATGATGATGGTGGTAGCAAGCGTATAATATGATACATTGTGATATAGTATATGAATCTTAGTTTATTATATACTATGTATATTTTTTTTGTTTCATTATCCTTTTATTGAAAATGCAATAATTTAAATTGACATAGAACATTATAATATGAAATTTAAGATGTATTTGAAAACCAACCTATATCAATAAATGTTTTTCGAATTGTTTGCATCTCATTCTGAACATTTTATGTTCCTTAGCACATAATATATGGTTCAATGGTCTGTTTGCTTCAATTCATCGATATCTACAAGTCTGCTTTACCTCAACGTCGTCACTTATCACCGTGATTGTTATGATCATGATTGTTATGGTGATAAAATCGTGATGATAAGTAGCGATGATGAGGTAAACTATAATAAAAGATATCGATGAATTGAAGGAAACAGACCATTGAACTATATTTGTGCTAAGGAACATAAAATGTGCACAATGAGACACATTCAATTCGGAAAACAATGGTGTGTTTAAGTTGGTTTTCAATAACAGTTTAATTTTTAGATTATATAGTTCTTTACCAATTTTAATTGTTGTGAAATTCTGGTATGAAAAACCTAGATATCGAATACGATGTCGAGATATCTGATCTTTTACTGATAAACATGGCAAGGTACAAACAACAACATTACTCTATTCTGATATACCAGATACTAACTATCCTACAAGATGTTTAGACATCTGGTTTGACATTCAGCAAGAATACTGCATAATAAACAAAATAGAAAAACATAAATAACACATCCAAATTGTTAACCCAGTTCGATGCAAACTCATCTACTCTAGGTGCTACCAAGCCAGGAAAGTAATCCACTATGTAGTATCAATTCAAAGATCCTCAACAAACCACCCAGTTTACAATATTCTCACTTAATCACTACCAATGCAACTTCTATTTAGGAACTCCTAAATATGAGAAACTCATCTCACTCCTAATCACCACAATGATGTCTCACAGTCCCAACTCTCAGTTCGATGCAAAATCTGCTACAAAAAGATCTTCAATCTATAACTTCATAAAATATCTCTATATTTAGAAAGTATATATTCTTCAATATTCTGAACCATGCAGAGTCACAACCTTCTAAAAATAGCTCCTAATAATTCTCAACAAAAATACTCAAACAAATCTCTGAAAACGCGTGCAACAAATAAAATGGACAATTGGGTCTTCAGTACCAGATAGAGATGTCATGACATCAGTCTTGACATCTTGCTAAAACAGTAGCACTCTTAAAACTTCACACTGCAGATTGCTTAATAACATGTCATGACATCAAGCATGACATTAGAACACAAAACTTGTTTTACCATAGAATGCTGTCAATCTAAAACATCTACAAACTCCCCATTTGAATTTTTTGTTTGGCTAAAACAATTTAAGCATTATTCATAGCACAAACCAGCCGCAGAAACCAGAAGTCAGAATATCATTATAGGCATATATCAATCACAATCACTTTTACCAAAATGAATGCCAACACCAAAAGCTATAGAACTATCAATCTCCCCCTTTGGCATATTTTGGCTAAAACCTTTTGAACACTCATTCAACTCCTCCTCAACCAAGGGACACCTGATGTTACTTACATCACAATCAATTTTACCAAAATGAATGCCAACACCAAAAGCTACAAAACTATTAATCTCCCCCTTTGGCATAATAGGAGCCACCCAAACAAATGACATGCACCATCTAGAACACCAATAAGAACACTTACCCCCTTAACTTTACAAGTCCAGCTGCACAAAATTGCAACACTCCCCCCTATCAAGGATGACATGTGCTTCTTTGTACCTCGACGAATGGAAAACATAAGACACATCTTCATGTCTTCAAGAGCTCACTCTTTGTTTAAATCACAATTGAACACAATCACTCCTTGTACCAAAACACACATGATCTCCTCTTGGTTGTTGTCATTACATGCTCCAACAACTGATCAACTTCTTACTCGAAGGACTTGACACTAGGCCTACATTACCTTCACAGTCTTTTGGCCATACACTCCAGAAAATACTCATTCAAACTAATTCTGACATTAGACTTAATTTATGAATATCCACATTAAGACTACCATGCAATCAATACCTGATCTACTTCAGTATTCTCTACAAATCTTCTTCCAAGACAGATCATCTACTTCATCATTCTCCCATATGACTAGGTAGACTAAAATTAGATACAATGAGGACAATCATTCCAGATAATGTCCTAACATCCGTTACGACATCTTCCTTACACCAAGACATCATTACCATGATTTTTGATGAGCTCCACCAACTGGACTTACTATGGCATAGTAATCCAAGAACTATACTTTCAACAATACTATGCCACCAGCTTGAATCAGAAATCCAGAAAGAGAGATAAACTCTCATCCACCTTCAAGAAGAACAAATTTCCTTGAGTCTTCAAATCATCACTTTTCTGCCCAAGAGTAACTTGTTCCAAGACAATCCTCAAGACCAACCAGTTGCCACACTCTGATTATCTTGATTATTCGAATCCACTATAGAGATCAACCAATAGCCACCGTTTGATCACCTCATTTATGAATCCTCATATGAAAAAGCCAACTGCCACAATTTGTCTTCTTCACGTTTGTCAGAATTGTCACAAAAATATTCTGATCTACTTATTTTTGTAAATCATCCTATATTTAATTGATTTGCCACTTCACCAACTGAGATTCTGATGTTAAACTAGATGTTAGAATATTATCATTCCACATCCAGCTGTTGAATTCAGCTCCTTCTTCTGCCACTTGAAAGAACTTCCTCCCTTAGCAGAACAAGAGTTCCATGCTCTCATAGACTTGATTCACCAAACAAGTTTGAGTAGACAACCTTCATTATGTTGATTCTGCAGGAGTCCCTACCAATATCACACATTGATGAGAATCTGCCAATGCTTCTCCAAAGTCCTCAAACCTGTCACTATCTGAAACTTCAGAAGGAATAGTTAAGAACTACATCCCATAGCCATACCAAGGAAGACACATTTCCTTGAGTAAAACATACTTCACAAAGTTCTGATAATGCTATCTATTATAACTTCATGATAATCATTATGGTCTGCACCTGAACCAAAAATAGATCATTCCAAGTGGTCATCAAAATTATGATGTCTACATAGTCTATCATCTCTATCTCTGAGATGATACCAGGACCCCTTCATGATTCTGCACAACCTCCCTTGTCATGGAATCATTATGATCAACCCCAACAACACTCAAGCTTCATAAAAATAATTTGCACCCTTGCACCAATAGACCACAAATAACACTCTTAACTCCCTCTGATATGAACAAACGAAGCTCCTTCATAAAATGACCGCTTAACACCAATTTCTCAGTACACTTTCTGAAACATAATATTTAGCCAACAAATATGCATAACTTCCAGATAAATACTAAGTCTCCCGTCAAAGTATCCACCTTTAAGCATATTTATCACAACAACAATAGACAAATACCAAGTCTCCCTTCAAGGTATTTACTATTAGTCAGATAAGATTACCTTTTCACACAAGGTAGTACATGTATTATGACTTCTTCTTCTTCTGCAGACATCTGAAACTTCCTAAGATGATGTTCTAACATCTTCTCAAACATCAGTCTCAGTCACAAAAGACTTCACAAATTACTATGGTTCTGAAGACAACCTTCATAATAATCTACACATATACATACAGGGAACACCAGAGGATCATCCAGTAGTAGCTGATCAAGCTTTCAGTTAAAAATCATAATATATTATACACTAGTTTATATTATTTTCGTTCAAAAAATTAAATTAAATCGGGGATTGTTTGAAATGCGACGAAGCTTTTCATATCACTTCTATATTTTACAAGGGAAGGTTATGTGGGAAGTCCAGACAAAAAATCATCTCAAAATTAGATTATATAGAATTATCGAAATGCAAGTTTTGTTCAAAAAATTATGATATATTAATATACACTAATTTATAATAGTTTGGGTAAAAAAAATTGATGATTGTTCGAAATCCTGCGCAAATTTTCAGATCCTTTCTATATGTTACGAGGGAAGGTTATAGGGAGTTCCATGCAAAAAATATTCTCAAAATTATATTCTACGAAACTTTTCGAAATGTTAGTTTCGGTAAAAAAAATAAAAATATATTATACACAAGTTTATACTAGTTTCAGACAAAAAATCAAATTAAATCGAGGACTGTTCGAAATGATACGAAACTTTTTAGATCTTTTCTATATGTTACAGGGGAAGGTTATGATTGAAGTTCATGCAAAAATCATCTCAAAATTAGAATCTATGAAACTTTTCGAAATGCTAGTTTCGGTCAAAAAATCATAATATATTATACACTAGTTTATACTATTTTCGGTCAAAAATTAAATTAAATCGAGGACTGTTCGAAATGCTACGAAACTTTTCAGATCCTTTCTATATGTTAAGAGGGAAGGTTATGAGGGAAGTCCATGCAACAAATAATCCTAAAATTTAACTCTATGAAACTTTTTGAAATTCTAGTTTCGGTCAAAACATTATAATATATTATACACTAGTTTATACTAGTTTCGGTAAAAAAAATCAAATTAAATCAATGACTGTTCGAAATGCTACGAAATTTTTCAGATCCTTTCTATATGTTATGAGGAAGGTAATGAGTGAAGTCCGTGCAAAAAATCATCATAAAATTAGATTCATTGAAACTTTTTGAAATACTAGTTTTGGTCCAAAAATCAAAAAATTAGATTCAATGAAATTGTTCGAAATTCTACAAAAATTTTCAGATCCTTTCTATATTTTACGAGGGAATCTCATGAGGTAAGTCCATGCAAAAAAAACATCTCAAAATTAGATTCTATGAAACCTATCGAAATGTTAGTTTCAGTTAAAAAATCATTTTATATTACACACTAGTTTATACTAGTTTCGTTCAAAAAATCAAATTAAATCGATGACTGTTCGAAATGCAATTCAATTTTTCAAATCATTTCCATATTTTACAAGGGAAAGTTATGAGGGAAGTCCATGCAAAAAAACCTTCTCAAAATTAGACTATGAAATTTTTTGAAATGCTAGTTTCGGTCAAAAAATCAAAATATATTATACAATAGCTTATACTAGTTTCAGCCAAAAAAATCAAATTAAATCGATGATTATTCTAAATGATACGAAACATTTATAAATCCTTTCTATATGTTACAAGGGAAGGTTATGATTGAAGTCCATGCAGAAAAGCATCTCAAAAATAGATTCTATGAAACTTTTCAAAATGCTAGTTTCGGTCAAAAAATCATAATATATTATACACTAGTTTATACTAGTTTCGGTAAAAAATTAAATTAAATCGAGAGGTTGTAAGGAGAAGGTATAGGGTACACATTTATAGTCGGAAAATCGATATTGATGTTGGTTCAACTCAATTCTTCAAGGATGTATCAAGCTACCATGAGTAGCTAAATCCCTCTCTTGTTGGGATTGGTCGTAGTCCACCGAAATAGTATGTACTTTCATTAATCATGGCATTATATGCAATTTAATTATGAATCAATATTGATGTTATCTTCGTTTTAAAGTTTACTTTCATGGATTGAATTGATATTGACAAATATGATTCTAATATTGATATAAGATAACATCTATTAAACTCTAAATGCTAGACATTGATTTAGGGTTAATATTCACCAAAAGTATCGAATCTTAATGCTACCATATTGTTTAATAGGCTAAAAAATCATCGATTAAACCATAAGGTAGAAGTTTTATCGAGGTTTAGACATAAACTTTGTTTGTGAAGCGATACATGATAATATTGGAACATGTTTGAATTGTATATAACTGATTTGTGACATTCATATTGAATTGTTGAATGAACATCAATCCCAACAAGCCTATTCCTCTAAAAACTATCGTTATTTTTTCTACATGTTTTACTTTTCATAGCTATCAATCAAACATCTTGAAACTTTTGCTTAGAATCATAGAAAATATTGAACGGTTTTGATATTGCTCCAATCCATGTGGATATGATAAAACTAAATACTTACATTTGATTGTACTCGACATCTGACGTCCCGTCCAAATTTTGGAATACTATGAAGCAACTAGGTGTGGAAGGCGAAGAATACGATGGTGTTTTGGAAATCATTCTTAGGAATTTAGAAATTGATGATACGAAGGCTAGGGGTAGAAAAGGGGTGTTGAAATTCATGTTCCATGAATATTTTGTTGCTTAATGTGCGTGGGTGTTGTAGCTCCCTTAAGAACTAAAGAGTTTTTCAAATTATTAGTAAGGCCAAGCTGATATTTGTATACTCCAAGAAACTAAGGTGTGATCCATGTATGATCGTTTGGTTCGTAGCTTATGCAGATCTTTGGATATAAGTGGTTAGTGACTAATTCAGATTGTCAGGGGGAATGTTAACGATTTGGAAAAAAAGGTAGTCCATTTTGTTTGGAAGAACGTGAACTTATATATCATGAATGTTTATTCTCCGTGTGGGATAACTGAGAAAAGACGTTTGTGGCAAGAGCTAATTGCTGTTAAAAATAGGTTACCATTTTGGGGTTGGATTATTGATGGTGACTTCAATGCGATCAAATATGAGGAGGAAAGGAAGGGGATTAACGGTCCTAAATATGGTGAAATGGAGGAGTTCAGATCTTTTATTGACAATCTGAATCTTATTTATCTTCCTTTGGTAAGCAGTAGATTCACTTGGTATAATTCGAATGGTAAATGTCAGAGTAGGCATGATAGATTCTTGGTGAATGAATAATTTATGGATAATTTAGGTTTTAGTAACTTCAAATGTGGAATGTTAATACCTTTGGATGGCTATATCTGGAGGTTGAAACCTGCATAGCCAACCTTAATGAGATTGCGCAGAATTTGGAATCTTTTGATATTCGTCGAGATGATGGTTTGCTGAAAGAGAGACTTACTGTGCAAGAGGACCTTTGGAAAAACCTTTGGATTAAAGAGGGTATGATACACCAAAAATCCAAAATTAAATGGTTGTGTGATGGTGATGTGAATACGATTTTTTTCCTATAACTTCCTTAAATTCCATTACCGGACAATTTTTCTGGATGAAAATTGCAAAACACGCATATAATATCACTTTCCGGAGGCATGGTGCCTCTAAAAGCTAAATTATACTTCGTCGACAATTTTTTAATAAGCATATCCATCCGAAAGCTTTGATTTTCATTAGAACCACTACTTTCCACACCAAGTCGAAGGCTTTGTTGTAACACCCTTCTACCCAAAGCAAAATATTTAGAGTAATATCAGAGTAACCACAAGAACGGTATCACACATCTTACAAAAACATCAAACATACAGTCTCCTGTCCCGTAACACGGGTTAAACAACATCATAAAACCATATATATTCATTTCGCAGCGGAATAAAATTTCATAGTTCAAACATCATTAATTCACTTTATAACCATAACATTATTCATACAAAATTCAACGTCATAAAATAAAGGAAAATATTCTCAAATAAAATATACTGAAACAAATTTAACAACTAAATTCTCATCCCGGTGTTACAAGACACAGAGCAGGACACAAAGACTCGAAACCACTCCTAAAGTAAATAAGGTATGCCCTGAGACCCATGAAAAACTCCTCTTGCACTGCAAGGCTATTCTTTATCATCTGCAAGTTACCCACATAGAATGCAACATTTCCAAGCAGGCAGGGTGAGTAATCATAATACATTATAATTATACAGAAACATGGAATATAAATAAATTAGCATAAGCATGTCATAACAACTTCCACAACAAAATTCAGCATCATCAACACATTCAAGAACACATTCCAATAATGCAATTTCAACTATCATGATATGAAAAATATGCATGTGGTACCAATTTCATCGTGAGATGGATACATGACCATCAACCCTCCACAAGGGAGCACACCGTAATCACCAAATCACTTCAATCCACACAACGGGATTAAAGCTGTCAAATAGGCCGAAACCCCATCGACAATGTCATGAAATGCAATAATGCGTTACACCGTAAAAATTCATCGAGAGATCAAATGCACATCACTCATTTCATATTCCAGTAGTTCAAACATCAAATAATCCTATAATTTCATCTCAATAACACATCAAAAACCTTCCCTCATTAACAACTCCAACTCATCAAGACACAATCCGATCCTGGTAAAATTATAAGGTAATTTTAATTGTTTTCATAAAAACTCAGTTTAGAAAATTATCTTACTTCCCTCATTTTCATCCATCAAAATAAAGTTCATTTTATGCTCTTTGTGACGCTTCAAACGGAATGCAAATCAGACTTATGGATTAAAAGTTATGAATTTTTCAAAAAAATTAAAATTTGTCTCAGACTAGTTCGCATAGCGAACAGGTAGCGAAGTGAGTTCGCATAGTGACCAAAACTTCGCATAGCGACAAAAAGAGAAGTGAAAGAAAACTGAAATAGAGGCAAAATTCCAAACATCGCTTGAAGCGACCAGTAGCAAAGTGAGTTCGCGTAGCGAACTGTCACGAACAGACCATTCCAACTCTGTTCGTATCAGTTCCTCTTTCACCAATTTTCTTCATTTTTTTCATCTCAGACCCACGTAAAACAACAGAAACACAACAAATCATGATCAAACAACATAGATTAACTCCTTTAACGACTAATTCCACAACACACCCTTATAATTCAATCTATGTCAATAAGCCTAAAACTCACCAAAAATCATACAAAACCTAATCTACTCATAAACCCATTCCTATAAAACTATAATAGATTATGAAAACTCCCCATACCTTAGAGAATTTCGCCGATTGACACTATTCTCCAAGGTTCTTCAAGCTTTCCTGACTCAGAGCCTCATTCTCTCCTTTCTTCAGAGCTTTTCACCAAAACACGATAGAATGAGAAACTGATCATGTAATTCCCTTTTTACAAAAATTATCTCAGTTTATGTTTTTCCCAACTTAACCACTTATTTTCATATAATGACCACTTTACCATTTTCTTTAAAATATTTTTAATAATAATACAAAATAGCATAATAGTACACTATTTATCCTTATTATATAAAAATACACTTTTCTCTAAAATTCTCTGTTTTAATCCAAATCCTCCAATCCTTCTAAATTAATTAAATAAATGAATAAATAATTAAATTTAGATTTTGGGGCGTTACATTTGTCATCCCGATTAACAGGGCCAAACGGAATATAAAACCTGCTAGTTAGCCAATAAAAGGAGCTAACCAAAAACACGAAGATTGCATCTTCTATCCACTCCACCTGATCCTTCTCCAAATGGATAGGCGAAATATCATGGAAGGTCTGGGTGAGGAAATCCAAAACAGCAAATGACTCCTCCCTATCCTTGACAACCCCCGTAATCTAAGCAGACATATTATCCTCACATACTCTCAAGGTGAAAATCGCTTCAGCCAAAACCACTAGCCCTTCCCTATGCACTACCAAAACAACATCAACATGTGTAAGTGCACCTAGCCGAACTCTGCCTTCCGTATTCCTATAATTCGAAGAATGGTTCGAAAGCAAAGCAGAATTTTCTTCATGAAAAAATGTTGGCAGTCGGACTTGATAAACTGTCTGTTCTAGTGCTAAAAACATCTGGAAAAGCCTGAACAGTTTCAACAGAATTAACTTTATCCAATGTTGTCTCATGAGTAATTTCCTAAGAATTGTTGGCAGCCCCTATAAAAGTGACATACTCTATTGTACTAGAATTCTGCTCAGTCTCTTCAGAATGGATCCCAAAATCCCCCCAAATCCATATACCGTTTACCCAACCTCCCATCCTCGCAACCGATACGTCATAAAAACAAGAAGCAACAAATAAAATAGGATAGGGATGTTTGAGACATCCCATTCCATTCCAATTTACGTGCCAAACGACGTGTTATAACCGTTACCAACATGAAACAAACAATTCTTAATAAAAACATATTTCGGATATCGCTTCCATATGGAGATAATATCAATCCACTACAAAGAAAAGGATCTCCAAATAGAGTGACAAAAACTACAACCCAACACATGAAGATTAATATCTCTATAACGTGCTTTCAAAACAAGGAACCAAAGCTCCCCCGATCCTTCTAAGATTCTCCACCTTCACTTTTTAAGAAAGGCTAAGTTAAAATCTTATATTCTTCACAGAAGGGTAATTCTACCACCAAAGCTCAAAAACCGCCCATGCCAACAAGAAAGCCTTTTCTCCAATTTAAAAAGCAACGAAGACCAAGTGGAAATCCTTCTCGTGTTGAAACCGATAGGAATGTCCAAAAAGATAAACTCTTTCAACTCCGTCCTACAAGAAAGGAAAAGAGAAGTTATTTCTAATGAACTTGACGACATATTGATACCTATCAACTTGCTTTTGTGAAAGTTTATGCCAAATCCCGAGACTAATTGAAAACCTCTAAGAACCGATTTGATGGCTCACAAATGCCTCCAACTACCATCCCCCCAGCAAAGGAGTATCATCCATGAATTGAAGGATATCGATGAAACACTTTCCATTCACATAGAAACCCGAGAATTCACCTAAAATAACCGCCCGCTTGACCAATATTGATAAACCTTCCGCTACCATAACAAATAAAAAGGGAGAAAGAGGATCTCCCTGTATTAATCCCCTCTCCACTAAAAATTCCTTTGTCGGACTACTGTTAACCAAAACAGACATTTTTCTAGAAAAAAACATAGCCTTCATCCATCGCAACCAAAGAACCCCAAACCACATTCTCCTCATCAAGAAACGAAGAAAATCCCAACACACTTTATCGTATGCTTTCTCGAAGTCTACCTTGAAAAGAGAAACCACCTTGTTCTCTTTTCTAGCATAACCGACCACTTCATTTGCTATCAAAACCCGTCAAGCAACTGTCTACCCGACATTAAAGCACTTTGACTATTAGAGATGATAGAGTGAAGGACTAACTTTAACCTTACCGCCAAAAGCTTAGATAAAGCCTTGTATAAGCAACCAACGAGACAAATAGGCCTATAATCATCTAACCCCTAGGATTGTCACACTTTGAAATTAAAGTAAAAAAAGAAGGTAATTGCCTTAGACAAAACAACCCCGTTGTGAAACTCATTGAAAACACAAAGGAAATCCTCTTTAAGGAAATACCAACACTTTTTAATGAACAAAAAAGAGTAATCATCCGGACCCGAAGATTTGGAACCATTACAACCCCACACCGCTTCTTTAACCTCCTCCTCGAAAAATGGCCTCTCAAGCAAACCCCTCTCCTCTTGACTAAGCATGTTAAAATGGACATCCTCCATAGTTGACTTATTAACATCGAGTTCAACAAACTAGCTAACAAAATGATTTATCACCTACCCCTTAACTTCCTTAACCGAAGTTAGAAATCCATCATTTGAATTAATAGATCTGATATAATTACATTTCCTTCTCTCCTTCGTAACACTATGAAAATAACAACTATTATTATCTTCATCATCAAATCACTTCAAACAAAATTTATGAATAAACTTATCATATTTTATCTTTATATTCAACCAAAACCGATTGTGGCCATCTTCCTATTATAAACAACCTCGTATAAAAAAAAACATTAACCATAGCTACCCTAACATCTCCATCGTTGATCTCCATAGTATAATTGGCTATATTTTATTATACTGGTTTATTTTTTAAATAAATTTATAGTAATTCTAATGAATGTTGTGTTCTTGGGAATGTTAGCATGCTATTTCCTTTTGAG
Organism: Lathyrus aphaca; assembly: GCA_963966055.1. Taxonomy (NCBI): domain Eukaryota; kingdom Viridiplantae; phylum Streptophyta; class Magnoliopsida; order Fabales; family Fabaceae; genus Lathyrus; species Lathyrus aphaca. The sequence continues at coordinate 585,449,772 of OZ014521.1, forward strand.
GCAAGTAGATCTATAAATTAATTATTACTTTATTACTTGTAATGATAGACATAAAAAAATATTTAAATAATAACAACATTTATTATGGTATTAGAGACAACGTAACATAAAAAAAGTTTAAATAATAACCTTATTTATTATGTATCAGAGACAATATATTTTTTTGACATAAGTAAACTCAGTAAATATATTAATTAAAAAATGTTCAATACATAGAAGAATTAAATTCAAAGAAGTAGCAACAGAGTCGACTTTATCTCAAAGCTTGGATCGCTAACTAATAAAGATTTTATAGAATTAATAATACAATAAAATTCGGAATCCTCATGTTGATAGGAATGAATGGCTTGAACTATTATTTGGGAATCACTCTCAAATATTACATTATTAAGATTCAAGTCATTGGCTTCACGAATAAATTCCTTAAGGGCCAAGGTTTCGCCTTCATGCACTGACATAATACCGGGATCCCAAGCCACACCTACAGAAATAAAATTTCTTATGTGATTATGAATACACCACCCCCTATTGGTAGTACCCGTTTGGGTTTTGAATGCCGCATCCACATTACACTTCAACCACCCTTCACTAGACGGGCTCCATGAGTAAGGTATTTGTAACTTACTATTAGGAATATGAATTTTTTGAGAATAAAATCATTCTTGCCATTTGTGAAAAACTAACCACCCAAATTTATGTATATCCTCAAATTCATTATTCCAAATCTTGTTATTCCTATTCCTCGAGATCTCATCTAACATAACAACAACTATACCTGCATCTTTCCTATCTTCCTTTCTACAAATATCAAAAACCAATGATTTAGTATTATGAAAGAAAATTAATCTAGTGTTGATAAATGTGGACAAACCCTGATGATCTCTCTACAACCAAAGAATATGTGTCAATCATCCTCAGAATTAATCTCACAACGTATTATGTCTTCCAATCTTTTATATTATGAGTGTGTTTTTTTCTTCACTTAAATAGGATTAATATATTAATTATTTTGGGTCAACTTATTGGTTTTATATGTTTAAAGCATGTGCCATATCTTTTGCATTAATATAGCATGTGTCATATCTTTTGCATTAATATAGCATTATGGGTGTGTTTTGCATTAATATATGTAAAGGATGCGTCATATCGTTATAGCGTACATGTTGAAGAGATCTTTAATAACTTTTAATTATATATATATATATATATATAATTATATATATATATATATATATATATATATATATATATATATATATATATATATATATATATATATATATATATATATATATATATATATATATATATATATATAGGGCCGGCCCAATAAATCCAGAGGCCCCGTTTTATTTTTAAAAATATGCCTAATTTAAAAAAAAAAAAAAATTAAAAATGATAGAAAAATATAATTATATATTAATTAAAAATAAATTTAATTATAATTATATTAACATTTGACACATCTCATTTTTTTATGTACTAAGTTTCATAATATTTTTTACTTTATTGAATTTTTATATAATATTTTTTATATATTTATTAATATTAATAAAAAAAATTGCATCTTTTAAAAAATTTGGACCCTCTATTATTTGGGGTCCTGTGCGGTAGAGCTTGTTGCTCTTGCACAGGGCCGGCCCTATATATATATATATATATATATATATATATATATATATATATATATATATATATATATATATATATATATATATATATATATATATATATATATATATATATATATATATATATATATATATATATATATATATATATATATATATATATATTATTGGCCGATCTTGCGAAAAATATTAAGGGATATGGTACGACAAAAACTTATAAAAATTCATAACAATAGTAATTTGTTTTTTTTTTCTTTTTAAAAAAGTCAATTTCTTATGTTCAATTATTTTATAATTCTAATATAACACAAAAGAAATACTATTACTATAAAACGTTAATTTTCTTGTGTTTAGGGATGGCAGGCAGACCCAAACCCACGGGCCCCACCCGCACCCAAACCCGAGTCAACAGGTGAAAACCCGATTTGACTGGGTTTGGGTTCGGGTTCGGGTGCCACCCGATATTTTGGGTGCGGGTTTGGGTAGTGTGAAACCCACACCCGAAACCCGAAACTACACCCGTTTAGACTTTAATTTTAATTTTAATTGCATACTTTAATTTTAATTTTAATTGTAGATTGTAGAATTTAATTTTAATTATAATGTTAAGATATTGAAGAGCTTAATTTTAATTATAATTAGGGGTGTGCAAAATATTCGGTTGTGTGCAAAATTTTAATTGAAATCTTATTTTGTAAGCAACAATGTTATAGTAGTAAATAGAACTTATAATCCTTCTTATAATTAACTAAGTAATATATATATATATATATATATATATATATATATATATATATATATATATATATATATATATATATATATATATATATATACTTGAAAACTAATTAAAGTTTTTGAAAAAAAAATTAATTTTGTGTTTTTGTTACGGGTTTGGGTTTGGGTGGAAAAACCCGAACCCAACGGGTGTGGGTGCGGGTGTTATTTTGTCACCCGAATAACCTTTGGGTTTAGGTTCGGGTTCGGGTGTTGATTTCGGGTGCGGGTTTGGGTAGTTTGAAACCCGCACCCGACCCGACCCATTGCCATCCCTACTTGTGTTCAATTATTATATCCAATTACTCGGTTAAGATTTTATATTTCCTTATTTTGAATAAATATAAAGCTTATTTCAAACAGAAATGATTTAAATTAATCAATCTAACACAAACAACAAGAAAAATATAAAAAAAGTTAAAAAAAAATATTAAACCTACATATTATGTAATCCGCATGATCAATTTAAAATACAAACTTAAAAATATCAATAGATAAGAAAATAAGAGAAAAACGATTTCAATTTAAATCTTTTTTTTTTTAGTATAATTATTTAAGATCTTCCAATCAAACTTATTTAAGTAATATATAATCAAGAAATATTTATAAATTAATTTTATCAAAAATGAGTAATTTAATATGATTAAAAAACTTATTAAATCAATTTATGATTACTTATTAAATTTATTATTGGTATAACAGCCAAACCAATATTAGTAATGTATGAGACGTAAATAATAATATTAATTAATGAGGAGATTTCTTAAAGTAAATAGTCAAATACTTCATTATATTTTTGATAATTTAATTTGGATCAAAAGACATATATATATATATATATATATATATATATATATATATATATATATATATATATATATATATATATATATATATATATATATATATATATATATATATATATATATTAAAATATCTTATATTTTTATTATAAACATTAATTAAAAATAAATCAATGGACAAAATGTGGAATAAAATTTAAAAACATACTAGAGTAAGAATATTTCCACTCATATATTCCTTACTCCTAGAGTAAGATTTAAAAACTTATAGATTTCACACAATGAGTTATGAGGTGTGTGAAATTTATTATTCTTTGTGTCAAGCATGCTTGCAAATAGTTGAAGTTGTATATAGTTGATAAGGTAGAATTTAGTTCTTAGCAGATGAATGTGCATGTATTCGATAGTTGAAAATACCAATTGTTGTCCTAACTTGTATGTATTCCTCAGAGTCGAATATATTATGTAGAAATTAGTCAGCTAGTCATTTTGAGATTGTCTGATGTGCAAAGAAATCTCATTATAAATAGGAGGGCACCTATTGTTTAAAAATGAACGAAATAGAGAGAGTTCAAAGTTGTGAATTCGGATAAAGAGAAACTTTATCTTCAGTAGAATAGGTAAACATATTTTTCTTCTCTTCTCCCAAAACCTAATTTTCTCTCTTCTCTTTCCCTTTCCTCTTTAAAATAATTCATTTTCTCTTCAAATCTTTATGTATGAGAATTGTGTTACAAATGTGGTTGAATCACTAAAATAAGGAGTGAATAATGAAGATCTTAAATCAATAAAAAAATGAATGATTGAATCATGTTTTATAAAAAACGATTCCAATCTATAATATGTGAAAATTGATATAATCAATCTAAAAAAGGTTTTTTTATTCCGCTTGTAAACACCAAACTTCGTAACATTTCTTATTTATTTTAACTTTATAGCTAAATCATTTTTTTTATAGGCAAACAATTTATTCTGTATCCAGTTGAAGGGTTTGTTTCATACTTATTTATATCACAGTGACAACTTAACATATATTTCTTGAATAAAAAATATTTTAATTGGTTTTGTGATGCGACTAATGATGGATAGCTAATTATAGGCAGACATTAGTTTATATAAAAAAGGGGACATTAACTATTTATGAATTATGAATTTTAACTAATCTTATAAGATACTATTCCCTTCATCTCATAATATTTATGAGAATAAAGATAGTGCACTGTCGCTATAAATTAATTTTACATATTTATCTAATAGAATTATAACATTCAGTTGTATCATATTAGTATTTTATAATTAAAAGTATGATTTAATGGGATACATATTTGTTCGTGATTGATTGATTATTATATTAAGTGTATTATTATATTATGTAATCATTGATCTTATAGTATTAAATTTGTAAAGTATTTCTAAAACATTTAATTTATTAATTTGTGAACCTATGATTACGTGAGTTATCCATAAAATTTAATTTTATATTATTAATTTATTTAATAAATGGTTTGACCGTAAGTTCAACCAGTTAAGTCAAATGATTCTAGAACCAAAAGTTTTGCAGGTTTGACCTCCGATTTTTAAAATATTGCATGAAACATGACAGTTATTTATGTAAGTAATTTGAAAAAAAAAATAAAAAAATAAAAAAATAAAATAAAATATATATATATATATATATATATATATATATATATATATATATATATATATATATATATATATATATATATATATATATATATATATATATATATATATAATTATTTAAAATAGATTATTTTTAAAAATATTCTGCTCTCACCACTAATTAAATCAATCATTATTTGCTATTCAAGAAGAATTTGATTTAATCCTCCTTTTCTTTTTCCCTATCCTTCTTTGATTATATTGTTTTTTTTTTCGGTTAAATTTTATTTTAATAATTTCTTTTTTCATAACCACGTCACTTATTTAGGTATTTTTACTCAGTCACTTATTTAGAAATTAATATCTTCAGATAATTTGCTCTAATAATTTAATTTTAAATATCATCTTTTTAATAGTTTATTCATAATAAAAATATAGTAAAGAGAATTATATTAGAATTTTTAATTTTTAATCAGTGTTTTAAAACCTGGACCATTTCGTACGATCAGATCGGTTAGACCGTGAACCAGAGGGTAAAGCGGTCCAATTAGGTTACCGGACAATACTTGCGATTGACTCAGTGAAAACCGGTATGACCCGATTGGTTTGCTGGGCAGACCAATGAACCAGTGAATTTCTTGATCCGACAGATTGATCTTTTTATATTTATTTTTTAATTTAATTATAATTTTAGTCCTCCTAATTTCATTTTTCTTAAGTTTTGATGCTCTTGATTTAAAATTCTATTTTATTATTAAAAGTTATAAAAAAATCTGATTTTTTAGCTAATTTATAATAATGTTTAAAAATATTTATATTTATAAATTAACAAAAGTTAAAAAAAAAAGAAAAAGAAATTATATTTTCATATTATTTGAAGTATGAATCTCTTTATTTCACACTTTTTTTTCCATATATTTTATAGTTATGAAATTCATGTCAAGAATTTTATAAATATAATTTATATAAATTGAATTAGAAATCATATAATCCGACCCAAGAATATATATATATATATATATATATATATATATATATATATATATATATATATATATATATATATATATATATATATATATATATATATTGAATTAAATATCATGCAATCCGACCAATGATTCACTGTTCGATCACTAACCTAGTGATCTAATAATTTGACCGGGTCGATTATATGTCCGGGTTTTAAAATATTCTTTTTAATAATAACAAATTCATTGAAATAATGTTATCCCAACATATATTGAAAATATGCATACCAAAATTTTGTGAATCTCAATCTTATCCCTCTATAAATATCACTACTATTTCTTACAAGTAAACAAGTTGAAGAAAAAATAAAATTTTTTTTTTGCTCTAAATGGATTTGATAAATTATGAACCGAAAACACTAATTGGTATTGTTTTGTCATTACATTTGCTTTGCTTATTTGCTCCATTCAATTTCAATTGGGCAGCATTTTGGGTTGCTGTTGCACTCTCTGTTGTTACTGGAGTCTTTGGAATCACACTCTCTTTCCATAGAAATCTTTCTCATCAAAGCTTTAAACTTCCCAAATGCCTTGAATATTTCTTTGCTTATTGTGGAGTTCATGCTATTCAGGTTCTTTTTTTCAATTCATTTTGAGTATGCTATTAGAATTAGTTGGAGATTCTTAAATATAGTTAAATTTACTTGGGATTAATTATGATTAGGATCGCTTGCATTCGTGAACAAGAATGGAAAAAAATAACCCCATCCAAATTTAATTATTCTCACTTCGAATCTGATAGAGAAAATTTGATTTAACTATGGGCAGAGGAGGACATAGAATAAATCTTAAAATATAAATTTATTATAATAATTATTTATTTTTAAAAGTAAAAAATTAAATAAAAATATCAAGTATTAGCATTATTATTATTAAATTGATTAAATATAAAGTTTAATTACTGAGTTTTATTGTCATGAAAAAAATATACATTTTACAAAAATTTATAATTTCTACAAATGCTGTGGAATTATTATAGAAAGGTGAAGACGTGGCTAATAATACTTAAACCTATTTTTATTCTATTCAGAAATGAGATAGATTTTAAAGTAATATATTTTTAACTCATTTGATTTGTTTTTTATCCAACGATTTAAAATGTCAGAAATCATGAATGTGAGAATATAAATATATGATCTACAGTATATTATATACAACTTATATTGTTATTCTAATTTCAAACTAAATTTTAACCGCCTTTAATAACCTTGAACTTATTCTAAAATCTCTTCTATTAGCATTTTTTTAATAATTGTAATTTTGATGTGCAGGGAAATCCAATTGGATGGGTAAGTGTTCATAGATATCACCATCGATTCGTTGATTCTGAGAAGGATCCTCATAGCCCAATTAGAGGATTTTGGTATGGTCATATGGGTTGGATATTTGATTCTAATTCTTTTGAAAAAAAGGTATAAATGCTCTTTCTCTCAATCTATCTAAAGATACATATAAATGTTTAGTGTATGATTTGAATTGATATAGTGTGATTCATGTGTACAGTTGATAGAACCAATCAATGTCGGTGATTTGGAGAAACAATCATTTTATAGATTTATTAGAAGCACTTACATTTTGCATCCATTGGCTATGGGAGCTCTTCTATATGTCTTTGGTGGATTTCCTTTCCTTGTTTGGGGAATGGTAAGAAAATTTGTTAATTCTATAGATAACTTGAAAACAATTATCATCTTTTTTCAAATCATTCACTAAAATATCATACTTTTCCCACTTTTTATCAAACTTTAAAAAAAATTGTTAGTGGAGATCCTTCCTTATTTTGTCGACTTTGTGTTATTTTTTAAATTATTTTTTATCACCTGTGGAATTTTTAAAGATTTTTTCTGCGAAATTTTACTCTTAGAGTGTGTTTGGATAAGGTAATTGAAATTTTTTAAGAAACTCAAAATTCTAAGCATTTTAAATGATTCAATTGAAATTCATTCATTTTTAAATTATTTTGTTTGAATGGAGTATTAAAGTGATTCATTGTTAAATTTTTGGGGTCATTTTCATAAATTTTAAATTTTTTGGGCAAAGTTAAAAATAAGAAAAATAGGAACTAATTTTCAATTTTTAAAAATTTGAAGGACTAATTGGTAAATTTTAAAAAAATTTAGGGACTTATTTGTAATTTTTACAAAATTTAGGGGTCAATTTGAAATTTTTATAAAATATGAGGATAATTTTACAAAATTTTAAAAACTAATAATAAACAATTTAACATTTGTATTATAAAGAGTGAAGAAGTAATTTGAAATTCTTTACTTTCTGATGTAATTTGAAATTCCATAAATTTAAATTAAACAAAATACTTCTTAAATTTACATCATTTTAACAATTCTCCATATTTTTTATCCAAACAATGGATATTGGACAAATCATTTTAAATTCTCTCAAAAAATTATTTTCCCTCATTAAAATGCTTCATCCAAACACACTCTTATGAAATAACTTACGGATTTCTATAACATATGATTTTTTTAAAAAGATTTAAAGGTAGTGTATGGTGAGTGTAAGACAATTTTACACATGCAATCAATCAAAATATCTGTAATTACCATATAATATCAATACTTTTTAAATAAAAATATATTTTATTTTGATATATGGTTGTGATTGCATGCAGGGTGTGAAGAGTGTTACTATTTACCACATCACGTGGTTAGTAAACTCGGCTTGCCATATATGGGGAAACCAGCCTTGGAATACAAATGACTTATCAAAAAATAATTGGTATTTTAACTTTATGATTTATACTTTTTCATGGTTTTGAAATTAATTTGGTTAACAAGTTATTATTATCTAAAATTTTTTTAGGTGGGTGGCTTTGCTTGCATTTGGTGAAGGTTGGCACAATAACCACCATGCATTTGAGTATTCAGCTAGACATGGGTTAGAGTGGTGGCAAGTAGACATGACTTGGTACTTGGTGAAATTTCTTCAAGTTATTGGTTTGGCAACTGAGGTTAAACTACCAAGTCAGAGTCAAAAGAAGAGAATGGCACTGAAAAATGAAGAGTATAATAATAAAAATTAAAGATAAAATGATTTGAGAGGGGTTTGAAGATGACATTAATTTATGAGTTTTTGTTTATTGCATTTCTACTTTATGTGAATTTGTGTCAATTTTAATTATAATTTTAAAGTGTATGTTATAATGAAATTTATCTATAATTATAAAATCAAAATCGCTTGATCAGAAAGCACCAACATTACGATGGAAGTTTGTGTCAAAAATAATCTCAAAATTAGATTCTATAAAACTATTTAAAATATAAGTTTCGATAAAACAATAATAATAATATATTATACACTAGTTTATAGTGGTTTCAGTCAAAAAATCAAATTAAATCGAAGACGGCTCGAAATGCTATGAAACATTTCTGATCCTTTCTATATGTTATGAAGGGAAGTTATAAAGGAAGCTCATGCAAAAAAAAAAAGACTCTATGAAACATTTCGAAATGCTAGTTCGGTAAAAAAACCATAATATATTATACACTTGTTTATACTTATTTCGTTCAAAAAAATCAAATTAAATCGATGACTATTAGAAATGATATGAAACTTTTAAGATCCTTTATATATATTATGAGGAAAGGTCACGAGGAAAGTCCATGCAAACAATCATCTAAAAATTAGACTTTGTGAAACTTTTCTAAATGCTTGTTTTGGTAAAAAAAATTGTAATATATTATACACTACTTTATACTAGTTTCGTTCAAAAAATCAAATTAAATCGATGACCGTTTAAAATGATACGAAACTTTTCATATCTTTTCTATATGTTACGAGGGAAGGTTATCAGGGAATAACATGCAAAAAATCATCTCAAAATTAGATTTTATGAAACTTTTTGAAATGTAAGTTTCGGTAAAAAAAATCATAATATTTTATACACTAGTTTGTACTAGTTTCGGTTAAAAAATCAAACTAAATCAATGATTGATCGAAATCCTATGATACTTTTCAGATCATTTCTATATGTTACGAGTGAAGGTTATAAGGGAGTTCCTTGAAAAAAAATCATCTCAAAATTAGATTCTATGAAACTTTTCGAAATGCAAGTTTCGGTCAAAAAATCAAAATATATTATACACTAATATATTTATACTAGTTTCAGTCATAAAATCAAATTAAATCTAGGACTGTTGAAATGCTACGAAACTTTTCATATTCTTTCTATATGTTAAGAGGGAAGGTCATGAGGGAAGTCCATGCAAAAAATCATCTCAAAATTAGATTATATGAAACTTATCGAAAAGCCAGTTTCAGTTAAAAATCATAATATATTATATACTAGTTTATATTAGTTTAATTCAAAAAATCAAATTAAATCGGGGATTGTTCAAAATGCGACGAAACTTTTCAGATCATTTCTATACTTTATGAGGGAAGTCCACAAAAAATCATCTCAAAATTAGATTATACAAAATTATCGAAATGCAAGTTTCGGTCAAAAAATCATGATATATTATACACAAATTTATACTAGTTTGGGTAAAATAATAAAATTAAATCGATGATTATTCGAAATCCTACGCAAATTTTCAGATCCTTTCTATATGTTACGAGTAGGGATGGCAGGCAGACCCAAACCCGCAGGGTCCACCCGCACCCGAACCCGAGTCAACGGGTGAAAATCCGATTTGACTGAGTTTGGCTTCGGGTTCGGGTGCCACCCGATATTTCGGATGCGAGTTTGGTTAGTCTGAAACCCGCACCCGAAACTCGAAATTACACCCACTTAGACTTTAATTTTAATTTTAATTGTATACTTTAATTTTAATTGTAGACGGTAGAATTTAATTTTAATTATAATATTAAGATGTTGAAGACCTTAACTTTAATTATAATTAGGGGTATTCAAAATATCTGGTTGTGTGCAAAATTTTAATTGAAATCTTATTTTGTAAGTAACAATATTTTAATAGTAAATAGAACTTATACTCCTTCTTATTATTAACTAAGTACTAAATCATAATATATATATATATATATATATATATATATATATATATATATATATATATATATATATATATACTTGAAAATTAATTAAATTTTTTGAAAAAAAAATTTATTTTGTGTTTTTGTTACGGGTTCGGGTTTGGGTGGAAAAATCTGAACCCAACGGGTGTGAGCGCGAGTATTATTTTGCCACCCGAATAGTCTTTGGGTTCGGGTTCGGGTTTGGGTGTTGATTTCTGGTGCGGGTTTGGGTAGTGTGAAACCCGCACCCGACCCGACTCGTTGCCATCCCTAGTTACAAGGGAAGGTTATGGGGAGTTCCATGCAAAAAATCTTCTCAAAATTGTATTCTATGAAACTTTTCGAAATACTAGTTTCAGTAAAAATAAAAATAAAAATATATTATACACTAGTTTATACTAGTTTCGGACAAAAAATCAAATTAAATCGAGGACTGTTCAAAATGATACGAAACTTTTTAGATCCTTTATATATGTTACAAGAGAAGGTTATGATTGAAGTCCATGCAAAAAAATCATCTCAAAATTAGAATCTATGAAACTTTTCGAAATGCTAGTTTCGGTAAAAAAAATCATAATATATTATACACCAGTTTATACTAGTTTCGGTCAAAAATAAAATTAAATCGAGGAGCGTTCGAAATGCTACGAAACTTTTCAGATCCTTTCTATATGTTACGAGGGAAGGTTATGAGGGAAGTCCATGCAAAAAATAATCCTAAAATTAAATTCTATGAAACTTTTTGAAATGCTAGTTTCGGTCAAAACATTATAATATATTATACACTAGTTTATACTAGTTCCGGTAAAAAAAATCAAATTAAATCAATTATTGTTCGAAATGCTACGAAATTTTTCATATCCTTTCTATATGTTATGAGGAAGGTAATGAGTGAAGCCCGTGCAAAAAATCATCATAAAATTAGATTCAATGAAACTTTTTAAAATACTAGTTTTGGTCCAAAAATCAAAAAATTAGATTCAATAAAATTGTTCGAAATTCTATGAAACTTTTGATTGAAGTCCATGCAGAAAAACATCTCAAAATTAGATTCTATGAAACTTTTCAAAATGCTAGTTTCGGTCAAAAAAATCATAATATATTATACACTAGTTTATACTAGTTTCGGTCAAAAATAAAATTAAATCGAGAGGTTGTAAGGAGAAGGTATTGGGTACACATCTATAGTCGGGAAATTGACATTGATATTGGTTCAACTCAATTCTTCAAGAATGTATCAAGCTACCATGAGTAGCTAAATCCCTCTTTCGTTGGGATTGGTCGTAGTCCACCGAAATAGTATGTACTTTCATTAATCATGGCATTATACGCAATCTAATTATGAATCAATATTGATGTTATCGTCGTTTTAAAGTTTACTTTCATGGATTGAATTGATATTGACAAATATGATTCTAATATCGATCTAAGATAACATCTATTAAACTCTAAATGCTAGACATAGATTTAGGTTTAATATTCACCAAAAGTATCGAATCTTAATGCTAACATATTGTTTAATAGGCTAAGAAATCATCGATTAAACCATAAGGTAGAACTTTCATCGAGGTTTAGGCATAAAATTTATTTGTGAAGCGATACGTGATAATATTGAAACATGTTTGAATTGTATATAACTGATTTTTGACATTCATATTGAATCGGTGAATGAACATCAATCCCAACAAACCTATTCCTCTAAAAACTATCTTTATTTTTTCTACGCGTTTTACTTTTCGTAGCTATCAATCAAACATCTTGAAACTTTTGCTTAGAATCAGAGAAAATATTGAACGGTTTTGATATCGATCCAATCCATGTGGATATGATAAAATTAAATACTTACATTTGATTGTACTCGACATCTGACGTCCCGTCCAAATTTTGGAATACTGTGAAGCAACTAGGTGTGGAAGGCGATGAAGGCGATGGTGTTTTGGAAATCATTCTTAGGAATTTAGAAATTGATGATACGAAGAATAGGGGTAGAAAAAGGGGTGTTGACATTCGCGTTCCATGAATATTTTGTCGCTTAATGTGCGTGGGTGTTGTAGCTCCCTTAAGAGAAAGAGAGTTTTTCAAATTCTTAGTAAGGACCAAGCTGATATTTGTATACTCCAAAAAACTAAGGTGCGATCTATGGATGATCGTTTGGTTCGTAGCTTATGCAAATCTTTTGATATAAGTGGCCAGTGACTAATTCGGGTTGTCAGGGGGAATGTTAACGATTTGGAAAAAAGGTAGTCCATTTTATTTGGAAGAATGTGAACTTATATATCATGAGTGTTTATTCTCCGTGTGGGATAGTTGAGAAAAGACGTTTGTGGCAAGAGCTGATTGCTGTTAAAAATATGTTACCATTTGGGGGTTGGATTATTGGTGATGACTTGAATGCGATCAAATTTGGGGAGGAAAGGAAGGGGATTGGCGGTCCTAAATATGATGAAATGGAGGAGTTCAGATCTTTTATTGACAATCTAAACCTTATTGATCTTCCTTTGGTAGGCAAAAGATTCACTATGTATAATTCGAATGGTAAATGTCGGAGTAGGCATGATAGATTCTTGGTGAATGAGTATTTTATGGATAATTTAGGTTTTAGTAACATCCTTTTGAATAAATTCAAGGCCCTTAAGTTGTGTCTTAAAAGGTGGAATGTTAATACCTTTGGATGGCTATATCTGAAGGTTGAAACCTGCATAGACAACCTTAATGAGATTGCACAAAATTTGGAATCTTTTGATATTAGTCGAGATGATGGTTTGCTGAAAGAGAGACTTGCTGTGTAAAAGGACCTTTGGATTAAAGAGGGTATGATACACCAAAAATCCAAAATTAAATGGTTGTGTGATGGTGATATGAATACGATTTTTTTCCTATAACTTCCTTAAATTCCGTTACCAGACAAATTTTATTTCCATGATTAAAGTGAATGGTGTTTTGAAGGATGATCCTAAGGATATTAAACATGAGGAAAAGTTGTTTTATAAGAAGAAGTTTCTGAGCCAGCACTGCAGTTGGCCTAAATGCGAGTTGGGCAACATTGTTGTTGTTAATGTTGAAGATAGGGAATTCATGGACTCATATTTTTCTCCAAAGGAGGTCCGTGTTGCTGTTTTCGATTGCGATGGTAATAAGTGTCCGGTAGCTGATGGTTTCAGTTTTAAAGTCCTGAAAGTTTTTTGGGAGATTTTTGGCTCTAATGTTCTTAATTGCGTCCTTGAGTTTTTCAAGACTAGTAAGCTGGCTAAAACTTTTCTGTCGTCGTTCTTATCGTTGGTGCCGAAGTTGGAAAATCCTCAATCTTTTGATGACTATAGACCGATTAGTCTAATTGGGTATGTTCTTAAAATCATCTCCAAGATGCTTGCAAAGAGGTTGAGTTCAGTGATTGACAAGTTAATCTCTCCTGCTCAAACGACTTTTATTCTGGGCCGTCAACTTCTCGACAGAGTTCTTGTAGCTAATGAAACTATCAACTTTGCTAGGTGAAAAAAGAAGCCTTGTGTTTTGTTCAAAGTAGATTTTGTGCAGGCTTACGATTGCTTAGAATGCGAGTTTTTGGATTCTATGTTGATCAAAATGGGATTTGGGGATAAGTGGTTGAAGTGGGTGAGAAGCTCGGTTTTCTCGAAGTCTACCTTGAAAAGCGAAACCACCTTGTTCTCTTTGCTAGCATAATCGACCACCTCATATGCTACCAAAACCCCGTCAAGAAACTGTCTACCCGACATTAAAGCACTTTGACTATTAAAGATGATAGAGTGAATGACTAACTTTAACCTTACCGCCAAAAGCTTAGATAAAGCCTTGTGTAGGCAACCAACGAGACAAATAAGTTTATAATCGTCTAACCCCAAAGGATTGTCACACTTTGAAATTAAAGTAAGAAAAATAAAGAATAGGTAATTGCCTTAGACAAAACAACCCCGCTGTGAAACTCATTGAAAATACAAAGGAAAGTCTCTTTAAGGAAATACTAACACTTTTTAATGAACAAAAAAGAGTAACCATCCGGACCCGAAGATTTGGAACCGTTATAACCCACACTGTCTCTATAACCTCCTCCGATCCTCAAAAAATGGCCTCTCAAGCAAACCCGTCTCCTCTTGACTAAGCATGTTAAAATGGACATTCTCCATAGCTGGCCTATTAGCATCGAGTTCAACAAACTTGCTAGCAAAATGATTTATCATCTCCTCCTTAACTTCCTTAATCGAAGTTAAAAATCCACCATTTGAATTAATAAATCTGATATAATTACGTCTCCTTCTCTCCTTCATAACACTATAAAAATAACGACTATTATTATCTCCATTAATAAACCACTTCAAATGAGATTTATGAATAAATTTATTATATTTTGTCTTTAAATTCAACCAAAATCGACGGTGGCCATCTTCCTATTATAATCAATCTCATAAAGAAAACATTAACCATAGCTACCAAAACATCTCCATAGTATAATTAGCTATATTTTATTGTACTGGTTTATCTTTTAAATTAATTTATAGTAATCCAAATAAATGTTGTGTTCTTGGGAATGTTAACATGCTCTTTCCTTTTAAGGCAAGTAGATCTATAAATTAATTATTACTTTATTACTTGTAATGATAAACATAAAAAAATATTTAAATAATAACAACATTTATTATGGTATTAGAGACAACGTGACATAAAAAAAAAATAAAAAATAAAAAATGTTAAAATAATAACAACATTTATTATGGTATTAGAGACAAAAATAAATAAATTAAAATAATAACAACATTTATTATGGTATTAGAGACAATCGTATTATGTCTTCCAATCTTTTGCATTATGGGTGTGTTTTGTTTTTTCCACTTAAATAGGAGTAATATATTAATTATTTTGGGTCAACTTATGTGCCATATCTTTTGCATTATCGGTGTGTTTTGCATTAATATATTTAAAGTATGCGTCATATCATTATAGCGTATATGTTTAAAGAAAATTAAATTCAAAGGTGGCACTATTTGGTATGACTATCATCACATCACATGCATGAAACATGATATGGTTATTTATATAAATAATTTGAAAAACATAGTTTTTTTTCTAATTTAAAAAAATAGGTTTTTTAAAAATAAAACTGCTCTCACGACTAATTAAATCAATCATTATTTGTTACGGGTGTTCGTAATTTGGTTTAGATCGATTTAAACAAATATCACCCGATTCAAAGATAAATTTACTTACGATTTAGTTCGGTTTTGGATGATTGATTAAAATAATCCGATCCAATTTCATGCGGTTTAATTTAGATCGATTTTTTGGATATGTAAATTACAAATTATAACTATTATCAATATTTCTAAAAGTACTAATAAATAATAAATTTGATATAATATATATTATACTATATCAAAAGGTTAATATTACAAGATGAAAATAATTAAATTAATAGATTAAATCAAACTAATAAGTAATATTTACAAAAATAAGTATCATCTAATATTAAATTCATACAACATATATACTAATAAAATAAATAAATAAATATATATATATATATACACACGGTTTGATTTTGTTTGAATCGATTTTGAAAAATCAATCTGAAATCTGATCCGAACCGATCCGTTTTTACAATTTTTTGAATCGATTTGCGATTTTTATTTGGATTTGAACCAGTGGCGGAGCCAGAAAAATTATGAAATCTGGGCAAGTTTCCACTGACTTTGCCACTGACTTCATAATTTTCTAGCAAGACAGTACAATGCTAATCCAAAAGAAATTATTTCTTTGAATTGTAATTGCTTCTTAAATTTGTAGGATTTTAGATTCTAAAGTATATACACGTTTCAGTATCTTAGGTGTGCTCATAAAACGAACAAACCTATAAAAGTCGAGAAAAATAGTTCATCACACTCATTTTTACGAAATTAAATGCTACCTAAAAAGACAAGAGTTTGGAAATGAATCAATATTTTAACATTTATTGAAATTTAGTGTTATTTTAAGCAATTGTAAAGCGATTCATGTAGGAATCACTTTATGGGAGGCTGATCAACAAAATTTTATATGTTTAAGCAGTTTCTTAAATCAAATTGAATTTTAATTCCAAAACTGCAACACATCTATGAAAAATCGATGATTTCCAAAAGACTTTTGTAAAGGCAAAATAAATAACAAACAAACTGAAGAATTTAGCGTTATGTTAAGCAACCATAGAGCGATTCATAAAGGAATCA